>OZ012736.1:371758837-372968123 GCA_963859935.3 Lathyrus sativus | reverse complement strand
GATACTGTATGCATCTACTCTTGCCCAAACACTCTGAATTCTTGTAATGGATTCTTCTTGCACTTTTGAGCATGGACTTTCAACACACGAATTTGGAACTATTTCCACGGGATCTTGCTTGAAACTGGTTATATGATGATTGTAGAGAATTATGGGATCAAGAATTTTGCAAAATGATCAAGATTTTAGGGAGTTTGAGTAGTTTATGCAAGAATGAGAAAATGGATGAAAATGGAGATTTTGGACAAATGGGAGCACCAACCCTTGCATGAATCAGCTTGCATGAATATATAGGTGATGTAGGAACCTCCTAGAACATTGGAGAAATTTCCCTTACACTTTTCCCTTTCAATTTGGATTATGTTACTTTCAATTCAAGCAACCATGGATAACTCACAAATTATGACCTAAGCTCAAAATTCCACTTTAGCCAATGTCTTTAAAATGCCTTTTCCATTCAAAATGACCTATAATTTTGCATCATTTGGCCAAGATATGAAAAATATCATTTTTTAAGCCATTTTTCTTCATTAAATTCACCAATTTTGAAACCTTGTGCTATGGACATTTCCAATCTCTCATGGTCACTTTTCTAGACTCAAAATGTCATTTGGAGCAAGTTTTATGTTGTAAGTTTTTTCATTTGAGGCCTCCTTGTATGAGTTTTGGACATAGGTTAAAATGACCTGTAATTCACAAATGACCAAAATACCCTTTGCTTGCCAAGACCATAAGTTGAGTTCCACACATCATATGAAGGCATACTATACCATTATAGAAAGCTAAGACAATGAGGAACAATTCTTATGTTGACCAGAAATTCATTTGAAATCTCCTTGAGGGGTAAAAGTTGCTTGGAAGTCAAGTCACTTTCACAGACAAAATTTCAGATACCTCAGATGACCTGTAACTTGCAAGGACCATAACTTGAGTTCTATAAATCTCCTTGATGTCTTCCACCACTCAAATTAAAGGTCTTGAGGTCCTCTATAAGTTTCATGTTGGCCAAGGATCCATTTGAAGCTTGCATTTTGACTTATCTTGCTTGGAAATTTGACCTAAACTAGGGGATTTTACATAGAAACCCTAATTTAGAAACTCCTCTTCTCCTTGATTTCTCTTGATTTCTTCTTATCATGACAACATATTCTTATTCTCCATGTCAAATGATGAACCCCACATCTCTCCAATAGCCCTTGATGCCTTTCAATCAGTCAATTGACCTAGAGTTGACCCAGGGTTGACCCAGATGAAACCCTAGTTGACTGTCTTCAACTGCAATTCTTGTGATCACATCAACCACTTGTTTTCTTCTCCAAATGACTTTCTAAGCCTCTCATGATGTCTAGATACTCTCCATGCCTTCCATTCACAGCTCACAACCCCCTTGTTGACCCTCAGATATCCTCAGATAGGGGATAGACTCAAGGCTTGATCTGCTGAACTCTCTGCTCTCAAATTCTTTTCTGATGACTTGAATGAGATGGAATTAGGATAATAACCTCTTGATAGGCCTCTAGATATGAGAATAATGATTGGTCCCCTGTTGAATGACTTGCTATGCTTATGCTATGCAGATGGTTAGTCTATGTACATGACTCTACATGCAAATGCTAATGATATTGAAACATAAACCAAGTGAATAAGGTTGAGCAAATTCTAGGGTGTAACAGTATTCAACCATCTTTTACCTTGATTGTTTGAGAGTCGTTCGCTTCTCACCCAGTCAGGTCCAAGCCGTTTGAATAGGGGCAGCTGTTGCACCCCAAATTTTGCCCAACTTTTCTTTACCTAGCTTATGTTTCATTTCATTCACATTAGCATTATCATTTGCATTTCATTGACATGTATGCAGGAGATCAAGAGGTATAATTACCAATCAAGATCTATGAAGCTAGCTAAGAAGGTTATTCAGGTATTCAAGGGTTGATATCCTTGTCAGAGAAGTTAAAAGAGGCTCAAAAAGAGTGGTTGAAACCAAGTGGGTAGGTCTCCTAACTTGAGAGTTGTGGGAAGTCATCAGATGATTCTGAGGTCATGAGGATGGACTTGAGGTCTTTAGAGAGCTCATGAGAAGTGTTGAAGATCACTTTGAGGCCTAGACAGGTCATTGTGCAAGATTGAGAAGGCTCAGCCATAAGTGGTGCAATTAGGGTTTGACTGGGTCAACCCCAAGTCAACTGATGATTTGAAGAAGGTTGAGACCTAATCCAAGGGCCATGTGATCATGGATTGATGAATTGAGATGTTATAAGGATGATTCCAAGGTCAACTCATCATGATTGAAGAGTTTGAGAAGTTTCAAGTTAGGGTTTCTAAGACTTGACAGTGTAAAATCCCCTAGTTTGACCCCTGACTTCAAGGAAATTTAGCTCAAGATGTGATTGTCATCTCATATTGCCCCCAACATGATTGTTTTAGATCATGATCTTAGCTTTAATTTGAGTTCTATAAGTCCTTGATAGGATTTGTATAACTCAAGTTATGGCTTTGATAAGTTACAAGTCATCTGAGGAATGTGAATTTGGAGCTTGAAAGTTACCCAACTTGCATGAAAAGTTTGCCCAAGAAGGATGATTCCTATGAACTTTAGGTCAACATGAATGTTGTTCCTTATCCTCTTAGCTTTCTATATAGTACTAGAAGTCCTTGATAGGATTTGTAGAACTCAAGTTATGGCTTTGACAAGTCAAGGGTATTTTGGTCATTTGGAGATTACAGGTCATTTCAATCATAAGGCCATAACTCCTATTTGCAAGCTTCAAATGGGAAAATGTTCAACATAAAACTTGTTCAAAATGATGTTTTAAGGCTAGCCAAGTTGTCATGAGAGGTTGGAATTTCTTGTAACTCAAGATTGCAAAATTGGCTTAAAAAGGAAGAATTAAAGTTCATTAAAAGGACCAAATTTGTGATTTTTCATTTGGTGACCAAATGAGACAAACCTATATGTCATTTTGATTGTAAAATGCATTTTAGAGATAATGGCAATGTTACTTTTCTCATTTGAGGTCAAAATCATGGAGTTGTTTTTGCTTGCTTAAGACTTAAGTAACATATGCCAAACTTCTCATAAGATCAAAACCAAGGTGCAAACACGTCCTAGCACTTTCATAATCTCATTTGGAGAGAATTTGGATGAAGAGCATAGTGAATACAAGCTGCTGCAAGGACTGTCATACACATAGCATATCATGAGATTTCAAGTGAAATGAGATATTGAAATACTCATTGGATTGATCTAGAACTTTCTAGATCATTCAGTCATGTTCTATATATGATCATGAAGTGATCCAAGGCCAAGGTTGGTGAGAATTGAGAGAGGAGAGTGAGATTGCATTGTGAACTTTCTTCTTGCAAATCAAAATCTGTTACAAGGTTTGAAGCCATTTCAATCCAAGATATTGATCTCAATAGCTTGCTCTAGAGTTGGTGATTGATTTTAGATCAAATTCAAGGCCAAACTGTGGAAGAATCGTGAGTTAGCCATTAGAGTTGGAAGCGTGCAACTCAGAATCGGGTTCAAGAATCCAAGGCATTTTAACTCTTTTCTTTCCATACAGAAGGTTGATTGGAGGCTAGTGAAGGAGTCTACAAGTTCTTGAGGGTTGATTTGAAGGTTTGAGCACTCTGTTCACACGATTTTGACAGGTATGTAAACATCCTTCCATGGCTTAATTTAAGTAGAATCAATGGGAATTGTTAGGTTAAATGCATTGTAGATTGATGTAGGAAGGTTTCTGGATCATCAATTTGAAGATTAGTGACCAATTAGGGTTTATGCAATTTTCGGTTGAGATCATGTTTTTGCAAATCTTGAACTTTTAGAATGATTAAGTAGCATAGGAAGATTCCTTGTGAAATTTGGGATAAGATTCATGTAGAGACCATTTGGAATGGAGGTCTGTGGAGAAAGTTAGGGTTGGGAGAGGATGACCGGAGAAGTCACCGGCGGTGACTCTAGCACGCGCAGATGGAGGGAGTTCAGAGATTCAAAAGGTTGAAGACAACCTCATAGCCATTGGATTAGAGGAGGACCTTTGACCAGATGGAGATCTAACGGCCACGCGTGAAGGAAATTTTGTGAAGGATTTCTAAGTTGAGATGAAACGCAGCGTTTCATTTAAGTGATCTGGGTGGGCTTAGTCAATAGTTGATACTCACACCCCCCTCTGGGCCCAATCACTGAAATGAACTGAATTTTGTTGCTACCTGCACCACGCGCCTTTCATTTTCCTTGGATTTTCTTTTAATTTCTCATTTCATTCATGGTTATTGGAAAATTCATAAATAATTGAAAAATGATTCAAATAATTCCATTCTTTTTTCCATGGATTCATGATTGAATCTAGTTTTTTTAGAGAAAAAATATTAACATTTCATGCATTTCTGATTTTATTTTCATTTTTACATTTTAATTGATATTAAAATAATCATGGTTGATGCTTGATCTTGTTGAATTTGGTTTGATCATGTGATGATGATTTTTGCTTTGATTTTTTGTGTGTAGCTAGCATAGATATGCATGTTCCCCCTAGATTTTTATCACATTTTTGTGATGAATGTAGGTGGTAGTTTTAAGTTGAAACTTTAGGAGCTCCATTTTTAGGGTTTATGGTTGATACCTTGTGATTTAGGTTTTATCTCTAGGACTTGGTGGATGATTCAACCTCTGATTTTTGTATGGTAGATTCATGATTGAATTAGGATCCCTTAGGAATTTTTGTAGGAATTTAAAATGTGGTTTACTATTTTTGTTTTATTTTAGTTTAGGTGCTAACTTTAGATGATTCTAATGCACTAATTCAACTAGAATGACTTCTTTAGTTCCCTTAGATTAGGGTTTTGTTTCTCTCGCTCTTGGATGATGTTGAAGGAAAGTTGAAGATGCAATGGAGTGCTTAAAGAAGCTTGGATGTGAAGATCTTCCCTTCTTTTGGTGTAGTGTTGATTAGGTGTTAAGATCAGGGTTTGTAGGCAGAGCTTCTAGATAGATTCTCTTCTTGCATAAACATGGAAGGTGTTGATCACTTCCATTCTTCCCTATGATGCAAGGTCCCCTTGTAAAGGCCTCATCCCTCCTTTGGTAGGATGTGTGGCTCTTTACAAGTTGGTAGAACCTTTGAGGGTCCCTTTCTCTGATGATAGGATGCTTAATGGTGACCCTTGGTCTTCACTCTGCTGTCAATCATCCAAACTTTGCTCTTGTTAGATGAATATTTTTCCTTGCTAGAGGATGGAGTTCCTTGCTTGAAGAGATGGAAGGATAGGAGTTGATACTTCCCAGTATTTGAAGACTACTCTTAGGAGCTGAAGCTTGTAGATCAGGAAGAGCAAGTTGATACTTGTAAGTTGGAGGGAGCTGAAGCTTGAAGGTCCAGAAGAACAAGTTGGCACTTGTGAAGAAGATCAAATTGAAATTGAGTGAAGAGCTGAAACTTGAAGGTCAAGAGGAACAAGTTGACACTTGTGAAAAGAATCCAGTTGGGATCAGATGAAGAAGCTGAAGCTTGAAGTTGGAGAACAAGTTGATACTTGCAGTTAGGATTGAAGCCTGAAGGTGGAATTTACTGAAGAGCTGAAGCTTGAGGAAGAAGAAAGAATAAGTTGATACTTATGTTGGATGTATTAAAAGCTCAGAGAAGTAAGTTGACACTTGCTATTGAAGATGATAGCCTTGAAGAGTGGTTGAGGACTGATGACTCAGCTGCTGTCAGAGGGTTGCTTTGTTGTAAAGCTGTAGGAGTGGTTGATCTGCTTTCTTCTCTTGCCTGTATGCTTTTTGCGCAACTGTATTGGTGTAACTTGTTTGATTTTCTTGGTGCATTAGAATAAGTCCATATCTAGACTGATGTAAGCTAGGAGCATGATTGCACTAGAGGTTGAGTTGCTCCCTCTGCTTGTATTTTTTACTGTATGGCTTTGCTTGCTGGTATTCGGTAGAGCCCAGCTCCCTTGCCTATGTGGTGTGTTTTGCTTGATGGCATTTCATTTCCTCTGTATGATTGCAGTTATTATTGTGTTTGCTTGATAGCATGTTATTTCTTCTGTATGATTACAGTTATTCATATCTGGCTTGAGGTCGAGATGAGCTTGTGGAGGCTGATGCCCCACACACATTTCCTCCCTCACTTGCATTGCATGCATTTTACAGTCGTTTACTGTTTACTGTTTAAGCTGATGCTTTATCTGTTTACTGTTTAAGCTGATACTTTATCTGTTTCTGTTTATCATTGACATCATCCCCTAGGAATCTCACTTCCTTTGACAAGGAAGTGATGATTAGAACTTTAGGTTGAAACCTATGCATGATAACTTCTAGGAGTTCCCTGTTTCAAACTTCGACCATAGGATGAATCCTTGGCATGACAACATTAGGACTTGATAGTGTTGCGGTGAGAATCGTGATGCCAAGCTATTGATTAACTTGAATCTTAATTCTTAAATTCACAACCGGACTTTAATTTATCCAAAGGAAAGGTCTAAAGAAAGAAAAACCCTTTTCGCGATGTAACAACAACGCTAAGAGATTCGGGGATCGGGGGTTGGTTATGCATAGGGTAGGTATTTCACATCCTAAACATCTGTAGTACTCTACAGGAACCTTTTCTTTGTTTGCATGCTAAGTTTGGATATTTGCTAAGGTTTGGGATTGGGTAAAGAGTGTAGATTGATAGGTAAAGACCTAATGACTTGTTTCTAAGTTTGCTCGCAAAGACATCGCGTCCTCTGCCTACGTATCCTAACTAGGATAGAATCAGAGCAATCGTAGTTCACCTCACTAGGGTTGAAGAACACTTGATTATAATCAAGGTTCAAAAGGGGGAAACAAACATAACAATGTTTGTGTAGAGTTTAACAAAACTCTCTAAGTCTATGTTATAACACTCAATGGAAGATAAGTAATCATTACTATGATTCTTATATAGAGTTAACAAACTCTATCCTAGGGTTCTAATTGAAGAGCAATCCTAGTATGAGGGGGAAGGTTGCTCGTCAAGATATCGAATCTTGTGCCTACGTATTCTCATTGAGAAATCAGAGCGGTCGTAGTTCGGGCATGAACTACAAAATAAGGATCAATTGGTTCCTTCCAGACCAAAAGAGGGGGAAGGTTCTATCCAGACCTACGAGTTTAAATCCTATTGGTTCTATCCAGACCAAAAAGGGGGAAGGTTCTATCCAGACCAATGATGTTTAAATCCTATTGGTTCTATCCAGACCAAAATAGGGAGAAGGTTCTATCCATACCTATGAGTTTAATGAGCTATCTATGACCCAAGGGTCAATAGAGAGACTTTCCTTTGGAAGGGAAAAGATGACGCAACTTGGATGAGAACTAAAGAGTTCCATCACTTGGGGAAGAAATAAATTGACAAAGAAGTAAGCATGATAAACATAATGAATATAAGGGATATGATTTCAATCAGAGATGAGCAAGCATATTACAATGAGCAAGTATTTCAAGTGAGATTGATGGTAACTACCATGGTATATAAGAATGTTACAACAAGCATATCTTGACAAAGATGAAGGCATGTCTTAAAAAATGGAAAGCATAATCTTGACAAGGATTGGGGACATGATAAAGGTGACAACCATGTAAACAAATAATAATTTGAAAACAATCATATTATAAACTTAAAGTGAAACAAAAGCGACAACAAAGTGTATAGATGACAATCACACATAAATAAATCAGTTTAACCTCATAATTTAGGAGGACAATCTACTTAACAATGTAAAGATAGAGAAGAACACATGGTAACAATCAAGATGGAAACCACTTGAAAGATGGGAGAAGTATGGATAACAATCAAAATGAAGATAGCAAAACAAGAATCATAACGATGAATCGCACACTAAGATAACAATGATAACATGAGATCTTTATAGTAATTACCAAAGATTAGGATCCTAGCATGTTCAATAACATGTATGGGCATGGATTCAAATAAGTTTCAAGAAAAATATTGAGTGGAATCACGTGAACATTTATCCGCAATCACATAAACGGTCGCGAAAACTCCCACATTTTCACATAGACAAACTGAGTGATAAAATGAGCAAACATCAAAAGTAAAAATACAGAATGAAAGTAGACATTAATACGAACACAAAAAAAAAAGAACGGGCAAAAAATGATGAAAAACGAGCGAGTTATGAATTTTTGAATTTGGAGTGAAAAATGATAAGTTTTACAAGTAACTTCCACTGGTGGAAGTTTAGTATAAAAAGTGACAATTTTCTGGCTGGGCAAAAACACACAACAAATGGATTTACGTTTTGTATCGTAACTTCCTAACCGTTAATCGGATCGGCACAAAATTTATATGGATTTGGGGTAGAATCATCTGAGGATCATGATGGTGGTGATGGTTTTTGAAAATTACTTTCCTACTGAAAAACCCGATAGGGGTTATGTTTATGTTCAAAAAATGCAATTTCACATGTACAGCCCCAAATAAACTTACTCAAACCACTACAAACATGTGTACATCTCAGGTAATAGGTAATGAATGAAGTTGAGTCAATCTTGGGATTAAAACCAAACTGTTATGGAAAATCATGTACAAAATGCAAGGTTGACATGAGATTATGCATGAAAGTGAGCAACTCAGTTTTTTAGCCAAGTATTGATCATAAAAACCTTTTGAACATCTCTAATATAAACTAAAGAATGAGTTTTGATGAAAAACAAGTGGCTGTTAATTTGCAAAAATGTATTTTGAATTGGAAGTAAAAATACAAGGACAGTCAATAGTGAGGCTAAGTAAAGATCAATCAATCAAAACAAACTCAGCACAATCATGAATTGAACACAAAGAAACCTGATTCAAACTGACAACCAAAAAATTTAAGAATCAATGAGGCTGTCATGGTACCTTCACAGTTGTCTACAGCTGAAGCAGGCTCTTCAAATCTTAATTAAAACAAATATAATGCCAAGTGGAAGTAAAAAACAAACCAGCAACAAATTTATACAAAGTAAGGCTTGCTCAAGCTCTAAACATGATGTGGAATGAGTTTTAACAGAAATCTGCTATTCAAAAAAAAAAGCAAGCAACATATTGTCGCTACTGCGAAAATCGGCGCCGGCTGAACAGAAGAGTCGCCACCGTGCGTTATTTATCCCACGGGAGGGAAAGGAAACGCTCAGAGTAAACCTCGCACAATACGGGAAAGGTATGGTCGTCGCAACCAAAACCTGGATTCGGGAGTCGGTTACGCAAGGGGAAGGTATTAGCACCCCTCACGTCCGTCGTACTCGACGGGATCCACGCTTGTTTTCGGGTATGGATTGTTATTCTATCTAAACTATAGGTCCGGGGTTTAAAAGAAAATAAACTGAAAATAAAAATGACTCGGCAAAGTATCGCACTTTATGCCTACGTATTCCCGTCTGGAACGAGAAATCAGAGTCAACGTAGTTCGCCTACCTACGGGAAAGGAGGGGAAGGTTGCTCGCTAGGATATCGCATCCTATGCCTACGTACTTTCATACAGCATGAAAGATCAGAGCAAACGTAGTTCGGGCCACGTACGACACAAGTCTGTCCTTGATTGATTTTATTCCTTCTGAAAAAGGTTTTCTTGATTAGCAGTCCCGGCGGACAAAAATGACGTTTTGATGAGTTCACATTCTTTTACGGAAGAAGTGTCTTTTATTGTGTTTGAAATCTTTATGTGTTTTTCTGTTTGTTTTGAGAAAGAAAGAGACAGAACTCTAACCTACGGTTGCGAAGGGAATCAAACTAACCTAATGTTATCATGCATGGGTTAAGACCTAGTGTCTATCATGCTCCTCTCTTGCACAGAGAGAAACAGAGATCCTACGGGATAGGCAGAAACAGAAACAATATCAGATATATACAGTAATACAGTAAAATGCATGGATGCAACAGCACAAGCGAGGCAAGAGAGTCCCACTCCACCTCGAACCTAGAAAACAATAGGCAAAAGTGAACAGGCTTCACTTTCAACCCAGCAGGGTAAACAGCAAACAATACAGTTCAGAAAACCAATCAATACATCAACAATGAAAAACAACAGCAAAAGAAACAGCATCAGCAGCTCTGAATCTGGCTTCAAGCAATCTCCATTCAGCTACAGGCTTCAACAAGCCTCAATCTCCATCTTCATGGCCTTCAGACAAGGGCTTTGATCATCTATCTTCCATCTGCAATGGCTTTCCTTCATGCTCAAACCTCCAGGATGAGGGATCAGTCACAAGAGTGAATCGGGTGTTAAGCAATCAGTTGACTACCAAGGGTGGTGAACAGACTGCTTCTAACACAAAAGACATTTTCTCTCAAGAGTTCTATCTCTTAGACCCTATCACCAAGCCTTCCAAAGGAAGGGGGTGAGTGTCTTAGAGAGACTCTGAATCACAGAGAAGAATGGATGCAGACAAGGCAATCCATGTTTGAGAAACAAGCTTTCTAACCTAGAGCTCTGCCTAGCTCCTAAACCCTAGTTCCTCAGCATCTGCTAGCAAGAATCTTCTCTTCAACTTTGGAAGTTGATCTTCAATCTCGGGATCTCCAATGGTCTTCATCTTCTCAAGTTTCAGCTCTCCCAAGTCCTCAGACAAACCCAATACCCAAGCAAGCAAGCAATAATCCCCAGAGGGCACACCACACCAGACAAACAGATATACAGACAGTATTAATAGCAGTAGGGGAGTCCTAACTTTTTCTCTAAGGGATCTAATAACTACCCATAGCCCCTATAGTCCCATAACTAATCTATTCAAATCCTAAGTCCTAAGGGAAAAATCAAACTTCCTAAGTCATCACCTAAAAACCCTAATTTGTTCATGATGTTCAAACCTATTTTAATCACCTAAAATTAATTCCTAAAAATGGGAACTAAAATATTTCTACAAGTTGAATATCTAATCTAAACAATATAAAAAGAATGAACAAAAAATATTAAAGCATGTGATAGAACAAAAATTAACAAATTTATGCATGAAATGAATCTATTTAAAATGACATTTATTTAGAAAATATGGAAAAAATATGAAATAAAAATAAAAATGCAATTTTATTTAATGAAAATTTTCTAGACATTCTAGTGAAAATGATGTAAAAAGAATGGATTGAAATGCATTTTTTATGAATTTATTATGAATTAAAGAAAATCAAGAAAATAGTAAGAGAAATTAAAAAATAAAATTGAAAGAAATAAATGGGAGAGGGGTGTATTCAGCAAGCGCATTCAGTTAATTATTCAGGATGGGCCAAGCAGCAGGGGTGCGCATAGCATTTTTACCAAGGCCCAGCATCACTCAGAATTAAAGAAAATAAAAAACACACGCTGGGGGTGAAAATAGAAGTGAAATCATGTTAAAATTGGAATTGGGCCTAAAACTGGGGGTGGGGATAACAAAACAATCTGAGGCCCGCCCGTTTCAATTAATGAAACGGTGCGTTTGGCACCCAGTCAACTCCCTCCAAAATCTGCTTCAAATAACAGCCATAGGATCTCCCTCTTAGTCAAAAGTCTTCACACGCATTGGACGGGTAGGATTACGTCTTCCTCAATGGATCAACTGAAACTTAGGGTTTCACCATGGCTACCATGCACGAGCCAAACTTCCCTCCCTCTGTTCTCACTCTACAGGCAACCAATCCACACGATGTGAACATGAAAAATGCTCAGAATTCTTCCCTCTACAATCCTATGGTCTTAGATCAATTTGAAACTCAACAATTCATTCAACCCAATCGATGCAAGTTCTGGCCACCATGGATATACACTGAGATGCCTCATCACACTTCTCCCTCAAACCTAGACTAAACTAATCTATGCATAATGGTGATTAATCTGATCCATCAAGCTAACATTCTAATGCATTCTACTACAAGTTCTACCTCCTAACAGTTTATTGCACCTGCTAACAATTGTCACCAAATCACTCCAAATTCAATCTAATTATTCTACTAACCACCTAGATCATATCTAAACTAACAACAACATGCCAAACTAACTAGATCAAGCTGTGTGAATGAAAACTCACCTGGTGTGAAATCTTGAAAACAGCTATGGAACTCGTGGATCTGAAGCTTCTAGGTTTTGGATCTTGATCAATCCTTGATGTACTTGATTCTGTTTGCAAGATTTGGATGAGACTTGGCTTGAATTATGCTGTCTAATGGAATTTGCAGTTTTGATGTTCTTGAAGATAGTGCACGAAAATGGATCCTAACCACCAAACCTTTGCTTCAATTCTGATCTAGGATGATGATTGAATAAGATTGAATTGAAGTGGATGAAAATTGATGAAGGTTTTGGAGAATTGGAATGAAAATTCAATGAAAAAGAATGAGGGAATTTTGTGAAATTCTTGGTGCAAATGAAGCCAACCCTTGATCAATCTACATTTCATGAATATATAGACCTCATATGAACATTCTAGATCCATCTTGCACATTCCCTTGCTTTCCAACTTTGATCCATTTTGGTTATGTTTCTTCAATTACAAGTAACCAAAGATAACTTCCTTTTTTCCTTCTAAACTCAAAAAAGTGTTTGAACCATTGTTCTTAGAATTGCTTTTCCATTCAAAATCATATATTGGAAGTCTCCATTTGGACTCATAAATCTCCCAAACCATTTTCCATCTTGAATTTCTTTGAATTATAAGCCATTTTAGTTCAACTTTTGACCAATTATGCAACTTCATGCTATGAGCTTTTCCAATAATTTGTGACCTTCTTTCTAGACTTAAAATCCCATTTGGAGCAAGTTTGATGTTGTAAGTTTTTCCATTTGAGGCCTCCTTGTATGCGTTTTGGACATAGGTTAAAATGACCTGTAATTCACAAATGCCCAAAATACCCTTTGCTTGCCAAGACCATAAGTTGAGTTCCACACATCATATGAAGGCATGCCATACCATTCTAGAAAGCTAAGACAATGAGGAACAATTCTTATGTTGACCAAGAATTCATTTGAAATCTCCTTGAGGGGCAAAACTAGCTTGGAAGTCAAGTCACTTTCACAGACAAAAATTCAGATACCTCAGATGACCTGTAACTTGCAAGGACCATAACTTGAGTTCTATAAATCTCCTCAATGTCTTCCACCACTCAAATTAAAGGTCTTGAGATCCTCTACAAGTTTCATGTTGGCCAAGAAGCCATTTGAAGCTAGCATTTTGACTTATCTTGCTTGGAAATTTAACCTAAACTAGGGGATTTTACACAGAAACCCTAATTTAGTAACTCCTCTTCTCCTTGATTTCTCTTGAATTCTCCTTGGTATATCTCCATATCCTTCTTCATATGTCCAATGATGAACCCCACATCTCCTTAATAGACTTGAATGCCCCTTAGATCAGTCAATTGACCTAGGGTTGACCTAGGGTTGACCTAGATGAAACCCTAGTTGACTGTCTTCAACTGTAGCTCTTGTGCTCTCATCAATGACTTGTCTCCTTCTCCAAATGACTTTCTAAGTCTCTCAAGATGTCTAGATACTCTCCATGCCTTCAATTTACAGCTCACAACCCTCTTGTTGATCCTCAGATACCCTCAGCTAGGAGATGGACTCAAGGCTTGATCTGCTGAACTCTTTGCTTTCAAATTCTTTCCTGATGACTTGAATGAGATTGAATTGGGATAATAGCCTCTTGATAGGCCTCTAGAGATGAGAATAATGATTGGTCCCCTGTTGAATGACTTGCTATGCTTATGCTATGCAGATGGTTAGTCTATGTACATGACTCTATATGCAAATGCTAATGATATTAAAACATAAACCAAGTGAATAAGGTTGGGCAAATTTTAGGGTGCAACAGCTGCCCCTATTCAAGCGACTTGGACCCGATTGGATGAAGATCTCGGAGCCTTCAGACATTCGCGGTACGAGACGGTTGAATACTAGTGAAACCAGAAATTTGCCAACCACAAAACTAAATTGCGCTCCTGCTTGAGGAACGACATTCATCAGCTGAATCTGACTGTTACAGCAACCCACTGATCTCGCGCGACTGTGCTGGGGATTGTCTTCATCGTTCTGAGGAGGATTTTGTCATAACAGATTGCTTGCTTGTCCACGTTAGGACTTTGTCTGTCATCAATACGAAGAAATCTCAACTAAAACCTGTCCACGTTAGGACTCCACTTGCTGCTAACCCAGAAAAATCTCGGCAACTCCGCTGGGGATAATTCGTCTGCATTTCCATAACCTGAATCATCCACGTTAGGAATAACATTCTTCCACGTTAGGAGTAACATTTGTCCACGTTGGGGATCATTTCTTCTGTATCTGTCCACGTAAGGACTAACCCTTTCATCTTTCCACGTCAGGAAGCAATCTTCTTTCCACGTGAGGAGAACTATATCAATCTGTCCATGTAAGGACTCCAATACCACTTGACATGTCCGCGTCAGGACTCCAATCTTTCCACGTAAGGAATTCAACTTTGATTCTGAACCTGTCCATGTCAGGACTAAACTTTCCACGTAAGGAGTACATCATTCTTCCACGTCAGGAATCAACTTTTTCTTGAATCTGTCCACGTAAGGACCCCAACTTTTCCACTTAAGGAATAAATCTTCTTCTTCCACGTTAGGGATATCTTCTTTGATCTGTCCGCGTAAGGACTTAATCTTTCCACGTAAGGAATAAACTCGTCTTTCCCCGTAAGGAAACCATTTTTCTTCCACGTAAGGAATGCTCTTGATATGTCCACGTAAGGACTCTGATCTTTTCCACGTTAGGAATCAAACCCTTTCTTGAGGTGTCCGCGTAAGGACTAAACTTTTCCACGTCAGGAAACACTTTCTCTTTCCACGTCAGGAATCAACATTTTTCCACGTAAGGAATGCCATCTTAACCTGTCCACGTAAGGACTCTACTCTTTCCACGTAAGGAATGATCTCTTTTGACATGTCCGCGTAAGGACTACATCGTCCACGTTAGGACCCACTTCTCCACGTTAGGAATAATAGTTTCTTTGATTTGTTCGCGTCAGGACACTGATCTCGTCCTGATATGTCCACGTTAGGACTCAGGCGTCTTTGACCTGCTGAGGAAATAAGACTTGTCCACGTAAGGACTCACACATTGGTCTGATCTGTCCGCTTCAGGACACCAACACAAAGAGTAATTACTTTCGTCATCGTCATGACCTCCCATTCTACTAATCTCGAGAACTCGAATCTGCCCACGATAGGACTAACACACCTCACCAATCCAGGGAAATAAACCTGTCCACGTTAGGACACCCACTTCTAAAGGAATCCCGTCAATCTAGGAATAAATTGTCCGCGTCAGGACTTGGTTCTCCACTGATCCACACCTACAAACTTCTCAGCACTGACGTGACAGCGACTTTGAGATGAACTCTACTGGGGATATCTGGAAATCAAACTATCGGACGCCTGTTCTGATAACCGGCGGCAACCTCTGAAATTCTGATTCCTGCAACCCTTTGATGACAAATGACCCTGCTTGGGGATAAGGAGACACTTATCCTGGCAACTCTGGTGGGGAAAATAAGAGACATTTGCATAAACGACTCTGTTAGAGACAAAGAGAATCTCATCATGCTGACTCTGTGGGGGAATACCGCCGAAACTGACATTACCATTGGATGTCTCATACCGAAATCTTGACTGTTTAGTAATTCATTTGAGCAAGAGCTCTCTCCACCTGAACTGCTAGAATACAGAAACTGCTTCAGCAAAATAAATGCTGGAAGGATAATGCCGACTCCGTCGGGGATAGCTGGAAGGGTGAAGTCAACCCTGCTGGGAAATTGGGAACTCAATCCAAACACCTTGTTGAAGTAACCCCCTGCTGGGGAAAACAACTTTGCTGGGGAATAGCAGATGCGCATAGTTCGATCGGACTTTCTGCTGGAACGTGAACTGATATCACCAGTATCTCTGACAAAATAAATGACAGGACCCACCATCGACTCTGCCTGGGAGAGTCTTGATCTTCGAGTTCCACTGGAAGGAAAGAACACTTGCTGAAAAGAGAACTCCGCTGGGGATGGGATGATTCTCTTGGGGGAAAATTAACTGACTCCACTGGGGGGAGTGCCTGACCCTGCGGGGAAAGATGAACTTGTCTGAATACAACCTTACGATCTTAGAATCGCCAAACTCTGCTGAGAACGAATAACTTTTCTGGAGCACGTCCTTTGGATAAGCTACGGCTAGCTGTGGGATTCTACCCTTCTTCAGGAAGAACATGCATGACCTGCGTGGAGATCAAATCTTTCGTTATCGCAACCTTTTGATCATCTTCCTCGT
Source organism: Lathyrus sativus (assembly GCA_963859935.3). Taxonomy (NCBI): domain Eukaryota; kingdom Viridiplantae; phylum Streptophyta; class Magnoliopsida; order Fabales; family Fabaceae; genus Lathyrus; species Lathyrus sativus. Next base: position 372,951,849 of record OZ012736.1, on the reverse strand, counting down.
ACGGTTATGAAACCTGCAACAACACAAACAAGACACGACAAGCCTGTGCAATCAAATCAATTCAGGTTAGTGACGTTACACCCAGTTAATTCAAAGCTTTAACAATCGTTGGCAAGGGCCAGTGATGTTATACTCATGCTAGTTTCAATAAACTTAGGCGTTTCATCATGCACAAAACAGTAAAGAACAGGCATCAAGTACTGAATAACACATTTTCATTGATTGGGCCCCTGAATGGGCGGAGTTTTTTGTACACGGGATGTAACTCCTGAAAAGAGGAAGCTACGCAAAGCAAATATACAAGTATGCACAAGAAGCATAAATATTTTGACAAATTAAATTTTGTACACATGTCGGCAACGGGATGCAGATGAACACCACGAACTGATCCTCCCATGACTCATCCGACTCTAATGCTTTCCCGGTATCCCCACTTCTGAAGAGGTTGTATTCGATAACCGACTCCTCAGATGCATTCTCCCGCATTGATGCTCATTGCAATATCAAATTCGGACCGCAGTCATTTGCTTTTCAAATCCCTAACTTTTGCGTGAACCGCCCTTTACGGGTTTTCAGTTCACCGGGATACCCTTTTTTGCCGAAGCCGCCCAGTGTAGGTTTTCAACTTCGCGGGTGTACATTTTTTCCAATTTTATCCCTAACTTTTGCCCGAACCTTTCATTCTGTTTTTGGTTCGCCAGGATGCCCCATTTTTGCCTGGACGTTCTTTTTCTGTCCAGCGGGTCTGTTTTAAGCAAAGTATTTTTTAACTGCGTCCGAATTCACAGGTGACGCAAAGTCTTCTCCGTCCATGGTGGACAACAACAACGCTCCTCCTGAAAAGACCTTTCTGACAACGTATGGCCCTTCGTAGTTGGGGGTCCACTTGCCCCTGTGATCTACTTGCGGCGGGAGAATCCTTTTCAGCACAAGGTCGCCCGTCTGAAAGCTTCGCGGAAGTATCTTCTTGTCGTACGCTTTCTTCATTCGTCTTTGGTACAAACGACCGTATGCCAGAGAAGCTAGCCTCTTCTCATCCATCAAACTCAGTTGGTTCAATCTATTCGTTACCCATTCTGCCTCGTCCAGCTGAACGTCTCGCAACACCCTCAGAGAAGGGATCTCAACTTCCAATGGTAATACCGCTTCCATTCCGTATACCAACGAGAACGGAGTTGCCCCGGTTGATGTGCGTACCGTCGTACGATAACCGTGCAAAGCGAAAGGTAGCATCTCGTGCCAATCTTTATAGGTCACCACCATTTTCTGCACAATCTTCTTGATATTCTTATTGGCCGCCTCGACAGCGCCATTCATCTTGGGTCGGTAAGGGGAGGAGTTGTGATGTTCGATCTTGAAATTCTGACAGAGCTCCTTCATCATGTTGTTGTTCAGATTCGAACCATTATCCGTGATTATCCGCTCGGGGATCCCATATCGGCAAATGATATCTCTCTTGATGAATCTAGCCACCACTTGTTTCATTACATTTGCGTAAGACGCCGCTTCCACCCACTTGGTGAAATAATCGATTGCTACTAGGATGAACCGATGCCCGTTTGAAGCTGTCGGCTCGATCTTTCCGATCATATCGATTCCCCACATTGAGAATGGCCATGGAGATGACATCACATTCAGAGGACTTGGAGGCACATGTATCTTGTCAGCATATATTTGGCACTTGTGGCACTTCCTCGCGAACTTAAAACAGTCAGTTTCCATCGTCAGCCAAAAATAACCTGCCCTCAGCAGCTTTCTCGTCATAGCATGCCCACCAGCATGCGTACCAAAGGCACCTTCGTGAATTTCCTCCATGAGAAGCTTTGCCTCTTTCTCGTCTACACAACGCAACAACACCAAGTCGTGGTTCCTTCTGTATAAGACGCCATCCGGGTTCAAATAAAAATTACCCGCTAATCTCCTGAGAGTCTTCTGATCTTGACTGGATGCCCCAGCCGGATACTCTTTATTCTTCAGGAAATTAAGGATATCGAAATACCACGGTTTGTCATCAGATGCTTCATCAATAGCAAATACATAAGCTGGCCTGTCCAACCGAGAGATAGTGATTTGGGGAGCTTCGTTCCAGAAGTTGACTTTGTACATGGAAGACAAAGTGGCGAGGGCGTCAGCCATTTGATTTTCTGCCCGCGGCACGTGATGCAACTCAACCTTGTCGAAGAAAGGTAACAGTCTCCTTGCATAATTCATGTAATGTATCAAATTAGGCTGCCGTGTCTCCCATTCCCCTTTGATCTGATTCACCACCAGAGCTGAGTCTCCGTATACGTCTAGATGTTTGATTCGCAAATCAATGGCTTCTTCAAGCCCCATTATACAAGCTTCGTATTCGGCCTCGTTGTTGGTAACGGCAAAGGTCAATCGGGCAGTAAACGGGATGTGCGACCCGTGTGGCGTAGTGATAATTGCCCCTATTCCGCTACCGTAAGCATTCACAGCTCCATCAAATATCATCTTCCACTGGGACCCCGGCTCTGGTCCTTCGTCTGGCAACGGTTCTTCGCAATCCTTCATCTTTAAGTACATGATATCCTCGTCAGGAAAATCAAATCTCATCGATTGGTACTCTTCAATAGGCTGCTCCGCCAGATACTCAGACAGCACACTCCCCTTTATAGCCTTTTGCGAGACGTATTGAATATCGTATTCAGTCAAGACCATCTGCCAACGGGCAATTCTACCTGACAACGCCTGCTTTTCGAATATATATTTGATTGGATCCATCTTCGAGATGAGCATGGTTGTATGATTCAGCATGTACTGCCTCAAACGCTTGGCGGCCCAGGCTAGCGCGCAACAAGTTTTCTCCAGCATTGAGTATCGAGATTCACAGTCTGTAAATTTCTTACTCAGATAATAGATCGCATGCTCTTTTCTCCCTGTCTCGTCGTGTTGACCGAGAACGCAACCCATGCTCCCCTCAAGAACCGTCAAATACATTATCAAGGGTCTACCTGCCACCGGGGGTATCAAAATAGGAGGCTCCTGCAAATACTTCTTTATTTTATCGAACGCCTTTTGACAATTTTCGTTCCACGTTACAGCTTGATCTTTCTTCAACAGCTTGAATAATGGTTCACACGTAGCAGTTAGGTGAGATATGAACCGGGCAATATAGTTCAATCTCCCTAAAAACCCGCGCACCTATTTCTCTGTTTTAGGCGTCGGCATTTCTTGAATCGCTTTTATTTTAGCAGGATCGACCTCTATTCCTCTTTCGCTTACGATAAACCCCAGCAGTTTACCCGATCTCACCCCGAAGGTGCATTTGTTAGGGTTCAGTCTCAGCCTGAACTTCCTAAGTCTTTTAAACAACTTCAACAGATTCACCAGATGCTCTTCCTCCGTCTGGGATTTGGCAATCATATCGTCAACATAAACTTCGATCTCTTTATGCATCATGTCATGAAAGAGAGTCGTCATCGCACGCTGATATGTTGCCCCAGCATTTTTCAAACCAAAGGGCATCACTTTGTAGCAAAATGTTCCCCAAGGCGTTATGAAAGTAGTCTTCTCCATATCCTCTGGCGCCATTTTAATTTGATTATAGCCTGAAAAGCCATCCATGAAGGAGAATACAGAGTATTGAGCAGTATTATCAACTAACACGTCAATATGAGGAAGTGGAAAATCGTCTTTTGGGCTTGCTTTATTCAAATCTCTATAATCCACGCACATTCGAACCTTGCCATCTTTCTTTGGCACTGGTACGATGTTGGCAACCCATGAAGGATATTTCGTCACAGCCAGGAAACCAGCGTCCCACTGTTTCTGCACCTCCTCTTTGATCTTCATTGCCATATCTGGTCGAGTTCTGCGAAGCTTTTGTTTGACCGGTGGGCAATCTTCTTTCAGTGGCAGGCGATGCACAACCATATCTGTATCGAGCCCTGGCATATCCTCATACGACCAAGCGAATACATCATTATACTCTCGGAGCATTTCAACCAGTTTTCGCTTGATATCACCCTGCAGCGCGGCCCCGATACGAATATTTTTCTCAACCCCTTCCGACCCCAAATTGATAATTTCGATGACCTCGTCGTGAGGCAGAATGGCTCTTTCCTCTTGCTTCACCAACCAAGACAGTTCTTCAGGAACGTCGCTATCTTCGACAACCTCTTCTTCGGTCTGGAATACCGGGTGCTCGAAGTCGGGACGAGTCATAGGTGGCTCAAGGATGTCATCTGAAAATGTTATCCTGCAAAAGGAATGGTTAAGTGCTTCAAAATGCGTATAAGGCGAATAACCACGTTGCCATTTTATTGAAAACACAAAACAGGAAAGACAAGGATTACAGTATTTGCACATGAAAAAACGCCATTTATTTAATGATTAACGCGCAATGTTTATAACAACACAGCCCTAAGCAAATCCTGATGCCCCGGGCAAGACATCAGATTATTCAACAATTAATAAAGCAAAGCATTACTGTTTAAAAGTCACAGGAACAAGCTCCTGAATAGACCAGTTGCACAGTCCTTGTCCTGGCGTGCTTGGCTGAATCCAGGCATCCATATCACAGTCGCTGTCCCCTTCATCAGACTCTGAAGCAGCATTGACAGTTTCATGACATACTCCACTGGCAGAGATGGTGATTGACTTTCTGAAATGGGGGGCCCCCACGGAAGGAGTTGATGACGACGGTCGGTACCCCAGCCCGAACCGGTCCATTTTCACAGGAATGTCCAGCACTTTGCCCCAGCCCTTGGCTTCTCCTGCTTCCACTAGAGCTTGAGCTTCCTTATACGATGAGACAGCTATCTCTGGCACTTTGCTCGGCCCGGGACCTTTGTCCTTGATGCGCAAACCTTCGAACGCCTGGCATGGTGTCTCGTGGATCTCTCCGTCGACTTCCACATATTTAAACGAAGATAGATGGCTGACCAGGATGTCTTCTTCTCCGCACATGGTGACTACGCTGTCTTCGACCATATACTTTAACTTCTGATGCAGGGTAGACGTGACTGCCCCTGCCCCATGAATCTAGGGTCTTCCAAGCAAGCAGCTGTACGCAGGCTGTATATCCATGATATAAAACTCAGTTGCAAACACTTCCGGCCCCACTTGCAGAGGCAAGGTAATCGATCCGAAGACTGTTCTCCGCGTGCCGTCAAACGCTCTGACTACCAAATCACTGGGTGTGCACAAAATCCCTCGAACATCCAGCTTCATCATCGCCTTCTTAGGCATCACATTCAGAGATGATCCGGTGTCAACCAATACGTGCGACATTACTGACCCTCTACACTCAACAGATACGTGTAATGCCATATTATGGTCCCTTCCTTTCGGAGTCAAGTCAAAATCGGTAAAACCCAGACTGTGGCCAGCATTCACATGTGCCAATACTCCTTCTAGCTGATTTACGGAGACATCCTGGGGTACAAAAGAAGTGTCCAGGACTTTCAGCAAAGCGTTTCGGTGAGCTTCCGAACACAACAGCAATGACAAGATAGATATTTTGGACGGTGTCTGCTGCAGATGCTCCACAATTTTATAGTCACTTTTCCGAATCAAGCGCATGAATTCTTCTACATCCTTAGATGTTGCTTCTTTTTCACCTGCTTGTACCGGAACATTCTCAACCGCTTTCCCTTTTCCTTTCGCTAGCCTTTCGGCCTCCACTTCAGGAGATATAAAGATCCTGCCGCTCCTCGTCATGCCTCCTGAGCCAACAACATTATCCACAATCTCCACTGGCTGCTTGTTGACATCGATCTTTATCCCGTCACAATACACCTCTAGCCCATATGACCATGGGACTGCTTTCGTGTTCTCATACGGGATTGGCCCGGCTTTAGTTATGGTAATCGGTGGTCGCTGAGCTGGTGCTGCAATAGTGATCGTCTTCCGCGGAATCGTTACCGTGGCCACATCACTCCGATTATCCACTACTGCCCCTGCAGGCTCATCAGTTGCCGTTCTATCAAACTGCAATATACCATCATCAATTAAAGCCTGAATGCCTTTCTTCAAATCCTCACACCCCCCAGCTAGGGTCCAACAGTCTAAGCAGTACTCATTACAACCCGGGTAAACACCTCCTTGTAACAGTCGGCTCTTTATCTCGCTCAGCGGCGTCTTCAAATCCTCCACATTCATAATCAGATTCAACCCTTCCTCAGTCAGAACTGCATTCGCCCCATGATTAGGCATGGGTTTCTGGACTATATTCGGACCTGCCGTCCCGAAATTGATAGTCTTGTTGTCTAAGAGATCCTGCACAACGTGCTTAAAAGCATGACAACCTTCTATATCGTGGCCCGGGGCCCCAGAATGAAACTCACAGTGCCTATTTGCATCGTAGCCGAACGGGGGAGTTCCCGTTATCGGCGCCAGCGTTCTTTTCTCTACCAGATTCAATCCCAACAATTTCTGCAATAAATCGGCATAGGTTGAGGGAGGTTTCTCAAACACTCTTCTCGGTTTACTGCCCTGGAATCTTCGCTGAGCCTGCTGTGCCCCCTGCTGAGGCTGCTGCTGCTGTGGCATTGGTTGCTGCTGAACCGGTTGTTGTTGCTGGATTGGTTGTTGCTGATACGGGATTGTAACACTCGACACTTGCTGCTGCTGACGATATTGATTTCGTCCCCTGCCTCGGCCTCGGCCTCGGCCTCCAAATACTGCGCTAGCTTCGCCCTGACGGCGCCCACCATAAGCTTTCCTATTACTGCCAGATGCAGTTGATTCCTCGACTTGGAACTTTCCTTGCTTAATATTACGCTCAATCTTTTCCCCCATCAAAATCAGGTCTGAAAAACTGGCCAGAGAAGTATGAAACAACATATCATGAAACAGCCCGGTGAATGTGCCGACAAACATATCATTCATTTCTTTATCTTCCACAGGAGGACGGACCCTGGCAGCCATATCGCGCCACCTTTGCGCGTACTCTTTAAAACTCTCCCCCTTCTTCTGCGAAAGCCCGGCCAACTGGACCCGATTGGGTGCCAGGTCGCTGTTATACTTGTAATGGGCTACGAATGCCTCTGCTAATTGCTTCCAAGTCTTGATATCAGTTGGCTCCAACCCCATGTACCACTCTAGGGAAGGACCCGATAGACTATCCTGAAAGAAATGCATTAGCATTCTTTCATCAGTTGAGTATGCAGACATCTTTCTGTAATAAGCTCGCACATGCACTTTCGGACATGTGTCTCCTTTGTACTTATCGAACGCAGGAGCTTTGAATTTAATTGGCACCCTCAAGCCAGGTACCAAGCCCATTGTTGCCATGTCCAATCCCACAGCACTCTGATTTAAGACTCCCTTCATCTGCTCTTCCAGCATTCTAATCTTTTGGGAATCATCCATCGGCCCTTCAAAACCTCCTCCGGAGAAGGCATCCTCCTGCTGATCCTCTTGCCACATACCATTTCCATCCCCGTACCCATCATACGCATTATTACGTCCAGCTCTGATCTGATTCATCCCCGGAGCTCGGCCTCTGTTGCCGTACCCTTGAACACCTCCAGCAGGACCACAAGCCATAAATCCAGCACCGTTTCCGTTTCCAAAGCCTCCGTAACCCTGATTGACCATACCATACCCATCTTGCCCAAAGCCTTGAGCATTAAAGCCATACTTGCCAGTGTTGTCGAATCCTTGATCGTTGAATCCGAACCCAGTATTGACAAAGCCATTGCCTCCTAGATTATCTCCCAAATTGACATCACCCAGCCCAGCATTATGGACAGCAGTATCATTTCCAACTCCGACGTTACCATTCACAGCAGCGGTAGCGTTGTTGACGTTAGCAGCAGTCATATTGATTACGGGCGGAGCCACTGGCGTGGGAGTGCCGTCTCCATGAGCAGAATCAATACGGACAGACTGATGATCTTCGTTACCATGACCAGCGTTGCGAGCCAACAGAGGCTGGACCATGGCCTGCAAATTCTCTTGCCCTTTTGCTATAGCTTCCATGGTCTGCATGAAGAGGGCGAGCTTCTCGCGCACATCCTGCATCTCGTTCTGAATCTGGTCCATGACTTTCTGACAGTTGGAGCGTGTAGAATAGCGGTGCGGATGTTGATCTGGAATCCTGTTAAGTACCTGATACAGAGCAGGAGATAAGACACCATTCAAAGATTACCTGTAATGCAATATGAGTATGAATGCAATGCAATGTGTCTGTGCATTAGGGAAGTTCATTCCCCCAGTTCTAGTGCGAAGGTGCCGGTGCAGTGACAGTGTTGACAATAGGAATATCGGAGCTGAATCATAGAAAGCCTCATATATTGCTGAGAGAATCAATAAGCCCAGGGTACAATATCACTGAGAGTACAAAGAAGGCATGACCTCAACCAACAATCCTGGTGATGGTCAGCACTATGCAAATAAAGCATACAAATAACTACATGAAATGATCAAATCCTCCCAAAAGTCTGGTACTCCTCTATCAAATTCTTGGTCTCCGGATGGCTTGGTCGATCAAGCAGCCCTTCAACAAGCTGATTTCTCCTCTTAAGGACACGGCGTACGTCTTCAGCAGTTTCTTCCCAGGTTGCTTCTCCGAAGCAATCTTCTAGCTTTCGCTTCTGAGACACTGCTTCATCTCTGGATTTGATTGCCTTGTTCAGTGCATGCTGGACACTATACCGGGTCATCACTTCTTCCTCACACTTTTTGATGCTAGACTTCAACTTCTCTTCGAGGTCGGAGATTTGCTGCTTCAGCTTATCTTCCCTCTTCTTGTTGTTAGTGAGTGTGGCATTCCAAGTCTTGTTGCAAGAAGATATCTCTCGGTGTGCTGCGTCGAGCGCTTTCTTTTTGGCTTCCAGCATGTCATGGGAACTTCTGAACTCTTGCCCCAGACGTTCACGCTTTTTCTTTTCTTCAGTCAACTCAGCTCCTAACCTGTTTACCAGCTCGATCTGTTGTTGGAAAGCATATACGGCCTTGTTTTTCTCGCTGCGTACTTGGGCTAACTCTTGCTCTAACCCTTCATTAATCTTCATCAAGGCTTCCTTCTCCTTCACAACTTGCTCGTAGACTTCCCTAGAAACAGTAGTTGGCTCCGCTACCGGAATGGGAGAAAGAATTGGTGCGTCTGGAAACGGCATCCTCAACTGACTAGCCCTCTCCTGAATCCAAACTCTATAAGGAGCATAGGCCTGGCAATCGTTCTTACCTAACAGTGGCTTCCCTCTGCGGTTAATACGCGTCCAGGCATGTTGCAGCTTGGCTAGTAACTCCCCCTTCACGTCTCCGGTGAAGTACAGAGATTCCTGTACTTCTTCCTCCTGAGGTGGATTCTTCAGCGCATATCCGAACTGACGAATGAATAGAGAAGGGTTGTAATTGATACACCCTTTTCTTCCTATCAGCGGCACATTAGGGTACCCAGAACAACTAAAGATGAGCTCAGATCCCAACAAATCTCTATCAAACCATACAACGTCTTCGGAAGATAGCCTCATCAGGCGTTCTGACCAACTGGCTGAGGTTGCACTGTCTACAAATGGTCCCTTTGTGGGAAGGTGACTCTTGAACCACATATTCAACAGAGGAGTACAGCAGTAAACAACTTTTCCCCTTCGGTTTTCGTTCTTATAGTGCAATGAGTGGTAGAAGTCTCCAATCAAAGTTGGCACTGGGTTGCCTGCAGCAAACAGATAGAAAGCATCCAAATCCACAAAGTTGGGCAAGTTAGGAAACAGCACGATTCCATAGATGCATAAAGCCAGAATAGCATTGAAAACCACCCAACAACCATTCTTGGCGTACTCTCGAGCTTTGCCAACCAAGAAATCAAGAGAGAAACCTGATACCCCAAGCCAAGAAGTCAATAACAGTTCTGCAGCGTCCATGTGTAAGGCTTTGGCTAAGTCCTCCAACTTGGGCTCAGCAGCAGAGTGAATAAAGGGAACCTTGTTCTGCACGGGAAGCTCAGTAAACTCCACATACTCCTCAATGGTAGGTCCTAGAGTGAAGTCAGCAAACGTAAAACATCTCAATGCGGGGTCATAGAACTGCATCAAGGTGTATATCCCGTTCATCTCATCAGCAGTGGGCTTACAGACTAATCTCAGTAATTTCCCATGGCTCATTCTGAAACTTCTCCTAACCTCCTCATCAGCAAGAGATATCAGACCAAGCAAAGAAGTAATATCAGGTGAAGGTAGCTTATACGCAACTGTTTTCCTTAAACCAGCCATAATCAATACTCAGAAGTCCGGGCACTAGAACTAGGGAAATGCAAATGCACCTGCAGCACAGACACACGTTAGTGAAATGCAAATGGTAATGGGTATGCAGGCAATGCAATGCAAGTATCATGCAACAGGGACCAAAGCTGTAGCTGAATAGCCTAAACCCAATCAAGAAAGGTCTCAGATAGACCATCCAGAAGTCATCAAACCCTGGTCTCAGATAGACCTAATACAAAGCTCCAATACTGGTCTCTGACAGACCTCAAACCATAACTCCAACTGGTCTCTGGTAGACCTCAAATCATATCTCCAATTGGTCTCTGACAGACCTCAGAACTCTCCTACTGGTCTCTGACAGACCTCAGAACACATCTCCAAATGGCCTCTGACAGACCTCATAACACATCTCCAAATGGTCTCTGACAGACCTCAGAACACATCTCCAAATGGTCTCTGACAGACCTCAGAACACATCTCCATAAATAACCAAGATCTCTGATCAAGAAATAACCGGTAGTCTGAAAGTCTAGTTACCTGCATAACCCTGAATCCCCTCACAGGTGGGTGGCCCTATAACTGGCACAAGGTACGGCATCCTATGCGGTCGTTGGCGTCACAGACTTTCAGGGTTGATGATACGATTCCCAGAAGGAGTGGCATCATCAAATCCTGAAGAGGCCTCACTCAGCCAACTTCCAAATGATCGGTCCCCGGAGTCGACAATTCAGCTGACCAACAACCCCTTCGACCCAAGGGGTAGAAAAAGAAGCCAACCAGAAGAACCTCGTCCGAGTGTAGATTTCATGAGACACTAATGCAAGCAAAGCCGGCACGCGCCCACTACTTTCTACGCTAATTCTAGGTGCACTCAAGCCCAGGTCCGGCTTCTCACTCAATATCAGAACACCCGCCACACCCCAAATACAGCAATAATAATCAATATATAATGCTGAAAAATAAAAGGTTAGAAATATGCAATAACTCCATACAAAATCCTCGACGGGAAAGCAAGCGTTAGGATTGACTCTCTCAAGGGACGTTGGATCCCAAATGCATAAGAACCATCGCAGTCCTTAGCAGCCAGGGGACGTTGGATTTCCCCAGCAGAGTCGCCAGCTGTCGCTACTGCGAAAATCGGCGCCGGCTGAACAGAAGAGTCGCCACCGTGCGTTATTTATCCCACGGGAGGGAAAGGAAACGCTCAGAGTAAACCTCGCACAATACGGGAAAGGTATGGTCGTCGCAACCAAAACCTGGATTCGGGAGTCGGTTACGCAAGGGGAAGGTATTAGCACCCCTCACGTCCGTCGTACTCGACGGGATCCACGCTTGTTTTCGGGTATGGATTGTTATTCTATCTAAACTATAGGTCCGGGGTTTAAAAGAAAATAAACTGAAAATAAAAATGACTCGGCAAAGTATCGCACTTTATGCCTACGTATTCCCGTCTGGAACGAGAAATCAGAGTCAACGTAGTTCGCCTACCTACGGGAAAGGAGGGGAAGGTTGCTCGCTAGGATATCGCATCCTATGCCTACGTACTTTCATACAGCATGAAAGATCAGAGCAAACGTAGTTCGGGCCACGTACGACACAAGTCTGTCCTTGATTGATTTTATTCCTTCTGAAAAAGGTTTTCTTGATTAGCAGTCCCGGCGGACAAAAATGACGTTTTGATGAGTTCACATTCTTTTACGGAAGAAGTGTCTTTTATTGTGTTTGAAATCTTTATGTGTTTTTCTGTTTGTTTTGAGAAAGAAAGAGACAGAACTCTAACCTACGGTTGCGAAGGGAATCAAACTAACCTAATGTTATCATGCATGGGTTAAGACCTAGTGTCTATCATGCTCCTCTCTTGCACAGAGAGAAACAGAGATCCTACGGGATAGGCAGAAACAGAAACAATATCAGATATATACAGTAATACAGTAAAATGCATGGATGCAACAGCACAAGCGAGGCAAGAGAGTCCCACTCCACCTCGAACCTAGAAAACAATAGGCAAAAGTGAACAGGCTTCACTTTCAATCCAGCAGGGTAAACAGCAAACAATACAGTTCAGAAAACCAATCAATACATCAACAATGAAAAACAACAGCAAAAGAAACAGCATCAGCAACTCTGAATCTGGCTTCAAGCAATCTCCATTCAGCTACAGGCTTCAACAAGCCTCAATCTCCATCTTCATGGCCTTCAGACAAGGGCTTTGATCATCTATCTTCCATCTGCAATGGCTTTCCTTCATGCTCAAACCTCCAGGATGAGGGATCAGTCACAAGAGTGAATCGGGTGTTAAGCAATCAGTTGACTACCAAGGGTGGTGAACAGACTGCTTCTAACACAAAAGACATTTTCTCTCAAGAGTTCTATCTCTTAGACCCTATCACCAAGCCTTCCAAAGGAAGGGGGTGAGTGTCTTAGAGAGACTCTGAATCACAGAGAAGAATGGATGCAGACAAGGCAATCCATGTTTGAGAAACAAGCTTTCTAACCTAGAGCTCTGCCTAGCTCCTAAACCCTAGTTCCTCAGCATCTGCTAGCAAGAATCTTCTCTTCAACTTTGGAAGTTGATCTTCAATCTCGGGATCTCCAATGGTCTTCATCTTCTCAAGTTTCAGCTCTCCCAAGTCCTCAGACAAACCCAATACCCAAGCAAGCAAGCAATAATCCCCAGAGGGCACACCACACCAGACAAACAGATATACAGACAGTATTAATAGCAGTAGGGGAGTCCTAACTTTTTCTCTAAGGGATCTAATAACTACCCATAGCCCCTATAGTCCCATAACTAATCTATTCAAATCCTAAGTCCTAAGGGAAAAATCAAACTTCCTAAGTCATCACCTAAAAACCCTAATTTGTTCATGATGTTCAAACCTATTTTAATCACCTAAAATTAATTCCTAAAAATGGGAACTAAAATATTTCTACAAGTTGAATATCTAATCTAAACAATATAAAAAGAATGAACAAAAAATATTAAAGCATGTGATAGAACAAAAATTAACAAATTTATGCATGAAATGAATCTATTTAAAATGACATTTATTTAGAAAATATGGAAAAAATATGAAATAAAAATAAAAATGCAATTTTATTTAATGAAAATTTTCTAGACATTCTAGTGAAAATGATGTAAAAAGAATGGATTGAAATGCATTTTTTATGAATTTATTATGAATTAAAGAAAATCAAGAAAATAGTAAGAGAAATTAAAAAATAAAATTGAAAGAAATAAATGGGAGAGGGGTGTATTCAGCAAGCGCATTCAGTTAATTATTCAGGATGGGCCAAGCAGCAGGGGTGCGCATAGCATTTTTACCAAGGCCCAGCATCACTCAGAATTAAAGAAAATAAAAAACACACGCTGGGGGTGAAAATAGAAGTGAAATCATGTTAAAATTGGAATTGGGCCTAAAACTGGGGGTGGGGATAACAAAACAATCTGAGGCCCGCCCGTTTCAATTAATGAAACGGTGCGTTTGGCACCCAGTCAACTCCCTCCAAAATCTGCTTCAAATAACAGCCATAGGATCTCCCTCTTAGTCAAAAGTCTTCACACGCATTGGACGGGTAGGATTACGTCTTCCTCAATGGATCAACTGAAACTTAGGGTTTCACCATGGCTACCATGCACGAGCCAAACTTCCCTCCCTCTGTTCTCACTCTACAGGCAACCAATCCACACGATGTGAACATGAAAAATGCTCAGAATTCTTCCCTCTACAATCCTATGGTCTTAGATCAATTTGAAACTCAACAATTCATTCAACCCAATCGATGCAAGTTCTGGCCACCATGGATATACACTGAGATGCCTCATCACACTTCTCCCTCAAACCTAGACTAAACTAATCTATGCATAATGGTGATTAATCTGATCCATCAAGCTAACATTCTAATGCATTCTACTACAAGTTCTACCTCCTAACAGTTTATTGCACCTGCTAACAATTGTCACCAAATCACTCCAAATTCAATCTAATTATTCTACTAACCACCTAGATCATATCTAAACTAACAACAACATGCCAAACTAACTAGATCAAGCTGTGTGAATGAAAACTCACCTGGTGTGAAATCTTGAAAACAGCTATGGAACTCGTGGATCTGAAGCTTCTAGGTTTTGGATCTTGATCAATCCTTGATGTACTTGATTCTGTTTGCAAGATTTGGATGAGACTTGGCTTGAATTATGCTGTCTAATGGAATTTGCAGTTTTGATGTTCTTGAAGATAGTGCACGAAAATGGATCCTAACCACCAAACCTTTGCTTCAATTCTGATCTAGGATGATGATTGAATAAGATTGAATTGAAGTGGATGAAAATTGATGAAGGTTTTGGAGAATTGGAATGAAAATTCAATGAAAAAGAATGAGGGAATTTTGTGAAATTCTTGGTGCAAATGAAGCCAACCCTTGATCAATCTACATTTCATGAATATATAGACCTCATATGAACATTCTAGATCCATCTTGCACATTCCCTTGCTTTCCAACTTTGATCCATTTTGGTTATGTTTCTTCAATTACAAGTAACCAAAGATAACTTCCTTTTTTCCTTCTAAACTCAAAAAAGTGTTTGAACCATTGTTCTTAGAATTGCTTTTCCATTCAAAATCATATATTGGAAGTCTCCATTTGGACTCATAAATCTCCCAAACCATTTTCCATCTTGAATTTCTTTGAATTATAAGCCATTTTAGTTCAACTTTTGACCAATTATGCAACTTCATGCTATGAGCTTTTCCAATAATTTGTGACCTTCTTTCTAGACTTAAAATCCCATTTGGAGCAAGTTTGATGTTGTAAGTTTTTCCATTTGAGGCCTCCTTGTATGAGTTTTGGACATAGGTTAAAATGACCTGTAATTCACAAATGCCCAAAATACCCTTTGCTTGCCAAGACCATAAGTTGAGTTCCACACATCATATGAAGGCATGCCATACCATTCTAGAAAGCTAAGACAATGAGGAACAATTCTTATGTTGACCAAGAATTCATTTGAAATCTCCTTGAGGGGAAAAACTAGCTTGGAAGTCAAGTCACTTTCACAGACAAAAATTCAGATACCTCAGATGACCTGTAACTTGCAAGGACCATAACTTGAGTTCTATAAATCTCCTAAATGTCTTCCACCACTCAAATTAAAGGTCTTGAGATCCTCTACAAGTTTCATGTTGGCCAAGAAGCCATTTGAAGCTAGCATTTTGACTTATCTTGCTTGGAAATTTGACCTAAACTAGGGGATTTTACACAGAAACCCTAATTTAGTAACTCCTCTTCTCCTTGATTTCTCTTGAATTCTCCTTGGCATATCTCCATATCCTTCTTCATATGTCCAATGATGAACCCCACATCTCCTTAATAGACTTGAATGCCCCTTAGATCAGTCAATTGACCTAGGGTTGACCTAGGGTTGACCCAGATGAAACCCTAGTTGACTGTCTTCAACTGTAGCTCTTGTGCTCTCATCAATGACTTGTCTCCTTCTCCAAATGACTTTCTAAGTCTCTCAAGATGTCTAGATACTCTCCATGCCTTCAATTTACAGCTCACAACCCTCTTGTTGATCCTCAGATACCCTCAGCTAGGAGATGGACTCAAGGCTTGATCTGCTGAACTCTTTGCTTTCAAATTCTTTCCTGATGACTTGAATGAGATTGAATTGGGATAATAGCCTCTTGATAGGCCTCTAGAGATGAGAATAATGATTGGTCCCCTGTTGAATGACTTGCTATGCTTATGCTATGCAGATGGTTAGTCTATGTACATGACTCTATATGCAAATGCTAATGATATTAAAACATAAACCAAGTGAATAAGGTTGGGCAAATTTTAGGGTGCAACACATATGACATGATTAGAGGGTTAGATTAATTGTTCATGAGCCAAAGATCAGCTCCTCTTGCTTAAACCCAAGAAAACTTTCAATCTACACAAGTAGCAGTAAGAAGAACTAAAAGCTAGCACAAACCCAACATCCAACTTTACAAGATCAAAGCATAAATTTAACAAGGTTATTTGGTCTAGAACATAGAAACAATGATTGTGGACAGATTCAGGCACAAGCATAACCAAGGGTTAAAGACCAGCAGTTAGCAGAGAACTTAGGGTCTAGGTAGGTGCTGTCAAGCCAAGACAGTTAGTCCTCAAATAGAAAGTTAACACAAGCATCAAAGTTAAAGGCCCATGATGTTAAGAAACAAACCAATGCTAGACTTTAACAACCAAAGTTCACAAAGACAAGCAACACTCTTAAAACAAACATCAACCAAGCAGTAATGTGTTACTAAGGCAGAGGCAACATACTTTGGATATAATCATGCTAACAAATTCTCCAAACATGATTAAACCAACAATCATCCTTTGACAGAACCAAAACAAAACCCAAACATACTAGTGCTTTCAAGTTTAACATGACACATTAATAAGCACTGTAAAAACTAATTGGTCAAACTAACACCAAAAGTTCCAACAGTAACTACACATCCTAACTAGAATATGCTTCTTGATAGTAGGTCTCAGCATACAGTGTTAACCAATAGCCAAAAGTCCAAATCTTGCAAGTCACAAACCCTATGGCAATAAACACACTAAATGACAGCCTGTGGTCATAACAATGCCATACTAGTGCAACAGTTAGATTGATAATGGGAGCCAAGATCCCTCATAGAAACAGTAGCAGGCACATAGAAAATAGCAGTCATGTTTTAATAGTAACCACAAAATTTAGCAAAAGGTGAAATCAATTCCTAGTGGTATGAGTGGTATAAATTGATCAAGCTCTCATCAGAGTAGTCATCCCAACATAGTTGTGGATCCAAGAACCATGATAATACTCAACTCATTTTGCTTACTTCAATGACAGTTTTTAGGTTACACAAATAAAAGCAAGTATACCAAACTTTGACAGCCACACAAACAAGACAAAAAAATTGATCATCAACTGCTGTAACAACCGTCAGTGAATCATTTCACTAGAAATCACCAGAAAACAACATTACATCATGACTGAGCAGCCCACCAACAAAGTTTATAGCCTCAAAGGGATTGAACAAATTAAATGCCAAAGTGGCTTGGTAGGAATAAAACATATTGAAAGTCAAGTTTTCAAAACAGGTCTAGATCATGGCTTACAAGATATGGGGCATACATGACAAATACATACATGTTCAATATTTGGCAGCACAAACAGCAAGGTTATGTTAGTTTGAAAACAATTTTAATGTAATGCCTAACAAGACAGCCACATACCACACAAACTTCACAAATTCTGTACACAAGACTCATGCTGACAGCAATGAGATGATGCCAAGATAACATGGATATTATTGCTCATGTCAACAAACATAGTTTCTAGCAGCAACCCTTATGCAAAAGAGAACTTCAATGCAAAAACACAAATGTTGGACAAACCACTCCTGAACAGAATTTAAACTACCAAAATGATGAACACCTAACATAACAATGTTAAGGTTACTCCATTAAACTAAAGTCTTGACAGTAAATAGTTTGATAATTATTTTAACATAACAATGCAAAAATCAGAAACTTGTCTCAAAACACATTTCGCAAAAGTACCAAGCACATACATATTATTCTAACAGCCACTAATACATGATATTGGCTTCACAAGCATGGGACAGCAAGACTACATAGCCATGACAGTATGTGTACATAAGCAAAAAACAAGAAACAATTAGTTTTATGTCATGATAATGAGTGGGATTAGTTTAGACACTACATACCTGTGATGATGAACTTAAGCAAGCAAAGAAATACTCCTAGAAACCCAGAGATTTGTGCTTCACTCCTTGGCCTTGAGACTTTTCTTCCACTTTAAGTAACAATTCACTTATGATGCTAAGTATCAAAATAGAAGTATCCAAGTGTTGCTAGGGTTTTGGACAGTTGAGGAATGATGTTGGTGAGGTGTTAGAGGGATTAGAATGGTAAGAATCTATGTGGAATGAATTTTGGCCATTTTAGTGACTTTGGTCAAAGTATGGTGGGGAGAAAGTTGACTTTTTGATTTTTTGAGGTTTTTGATGGTTTGATGGATTACACACCTTCTATATGTTATTTAGAAAGTGTATGGATGGTTGTGGGAGTGTTGGAAAGGTTAGAAATGAAAATGGTGTGAAAAGTGCAAAGTGACCAATTTTGGTGTTTTTGAACTCTTCTTCACTTACAAGCAAAGAGAGAGTGAGAAGGAGAGCTATGATACTTGGATGTTCTGAATAGCTCTGGTGTGTTTGAAGGGGAAGACAAGGTCTCTATTTATAGGAGAAATGAGGATAAGGGCAGCTTTGTACTTTATCATTTTGGAGGGAATATGATGAAGTTTCTTGCAAAATCTTGCCAAAATCTCCATATCAGCTCCATGGCTCAAGGAAGATCAGAAATATCAAGTGAATATTGACATGAAATGACTGAGATAAGTTTAGAGGGTAGGATGGCACAGCTGCAGCAGTTGGGAGAAAAAGTTTCTCTCTCATTCTTACACATTTCAATATTTTATTCCATAAATCACAACTTGCATCTCTCTCTCTCCTCAACCTCTCTTTTTATGTCATTTCCTTCCTCTACACATATGAATATCATAATGTATCATGATCCAAGGGTGGAGAGTGGTTAGAGATGAAAAATTCTGATTTTGAGAAGTTGGACCAAGTGGATTTTTAGGTGTGACAGACCCAACTTCAAAGCACCATAACTCCTAGCTCATAAATCTCCTTGGGGAGTTCTTTCACTTTTTAGAAAGCCCTTGTGTAGCTCTACAACTTTCATGTTTGTAAGAAGTTCATAATCTATGTGCATATTGGTTGAAAAGTCCCTTGAAGTTGGCTGAAAACATGTTTTGTGCAGCCAGAACTTGTAAAATTTCACCAAGTGTTTTGTACTAAAAAAAATGATTTTTGTTATAACTCCAATTCTATGCATTTTCTGATTGTGGACTAGTATGGGACTTTTGTAGTGTTTTCAAAGACCTTTCAAACAAGCTTAGAAACACTCCAATTGGATGTGTGGTTGAGGAGTTATGGTCTTGCCCCTTTCGAAACCCTAATTCCCAATTTTTGCAATTATTTCTCAACCCTTCATCCAATGGTCATGAAATTTTATGGGGAGGTGTAACATGATACAAGGAACATTTTTCATTCACACCTTGAAGTCAAATTCCTTATTGTTGGAGAGTTGACTTTTTGGTCAACTTTTCGATCGATCGGTGTCTACCGAGTCGCCCGTTGGTGATCCGGACATCCTGAGGACTTGAAACTCTTTGGACGGACTTTACTAAGCCATGGGAGCTTAATGGACCTTGATCCCATCATTGAAATACTCTTTGAATCAAAAGTCAAACTACAGTTGACTTTTTCCAATCAAAAACCCTAATTGGGTGTCTCAAATTGCACTGTTCTCGAATCCCGGGTGACCACCTCAAATTGGATTCATACTTGACCTAATGTTGTATTCTTGATCTTGTTCGAAGTTGAATCAATCCAAGACATTGATTGATCGGACCACTGAAGTCTCGATTTTGATGGTACGGAACCCTAATTCATTTGTATCTTGACAAAGATAAACTTGAACTAGATTAAGGTTAGTTAGTCAAATGAGTATGATCCTACAATGATGATGAGGATCTAAGGGGTCAAAATTTAGGGTGCAACAGATAGTCTCCCATTAGTTGAACCTGTTCGTTCTCTCTTCTCATCTCAAAACAAATTAAAATATAATAATAAAGGTTAACTGATGTCGTACGTTATGAGCCTTAAGCTATCTGAGAAAGGATTATTGGAGAGTTTCTTTTCAACAATCTGGATGTTTAGTATGGCACCCTTTGAGTGACATGCGACGCATTCACTCTCAGATCATAGTCTCTAGTGTGATATTGGTTGCAAACATCCATAAAAAATAGTTCTTCCATAAAAGACAGAAAACAAACTTCAAACTTTTTGCCCCGTGGGCCCATAATTCAAAGGAAGCTTTTCTGAAGAAAAGAGTGTCGTTAACTCCCAGTTCTACCGCAAACGGTAATGCCTAAGTCTCCAAGGGTCGAGCTGCGTACACCAAACTGCTGGAACTGTTTGTTAACCGTACTCGATAAAAACAGATGAATCTGAATTCCCGTAATCTGTATTATCCCGAACTACGTAAGCTCTGATCTCTCAAGCCTGTTGAGAGTACGTAGGCACAATACTGATGTATTGGCGAGCCACCTTTCCTGTACCCGTAGTTAGTCGAACTACGTAGACTCTGATTTCTCATTCTCTGATGAGAATACGTAGGCATAAAGTGCGACGCTTTGCCGAGTCATTTTCTTGTATTTTCAGACCAGCCTTGATAGGTAGATAGATAAAACCAACCCGTCCGATAAACACAACAAGTGTGGATCCCATCGAGTACGATGGACGTGAGGGGTGCTAATACCTTCCCCTTGCATAACCGACTCCCGAACCCAGACAATGGTTGCGATGACCTTGTCTTATACCTTTTCGTCAGGTTTTTTCGATCGTTTCCTTTCCCGTTTTGAGGGATAAATAACGAAAGGTGGCGACTCTTCTGTTTTGTCGGCACCTTATTTTCGCGGTAGCGACAACCACTGTATGTGTTTTGTTTCAATTTAAGGCCCAACCTTCCTAACTTATTATTTGAAAAACCTTCCGGAAAGGAGAAGCGTGCCGCGTGTTTACCACATTTTTAACTTTTTCCAACTTTTACTTGAGGACAAGTAAAAATTCAAGTTTAAGGGAGTTTGATAACGCGAAATTGTATATATAAAATGACATGTGTTTTAACTAATATTTGACTGGTTTCACTCCGAATTCGGGGCATTCTATGTTATTTGTCTAAGTTTTTCGCAGGTATTCAAAGAACATGTCCAAGCAAAGCAATATGAAGAAAAGGAGCAAAAACAGGTGAAAACCAGATGAAAAACCAAGAGAAAAACAGCAGATACGAGCTCTACTAATGTGATGACCGTCACATAGCCGTTACGCTCGTCATGCGTGTGACGACCGTCATGCACCCAGAACGTGCATAATGAGGTCACGTGCTATAATTTCCCCTCAAAGACCAAAAGAGTGATTACTAACTCCTACTTTTCTGCCTCAAACCCACTTCCTGAAGGAATAACCGTTAGATACTCTCTCTCTAGAAAAGGAAGATGCTGAGACCTGAAAAAGGGAGCCGCATTCAAGACAACGAAGTGCTGCCAATTTATCTTTAGAGCAACTTTACCTTCTTGATATTCTTATTTGTTTCTCTTTCTCTTCTCTGTATTCTTTGGTATTTTTTGTACTTTCCTTTTCTTGTACGATCAATTGGCACAAAGACCAAAATCCTGCCGACATTATGGAGGATCTGCCCAAAAGCCAATTGGGATATTTCCAGGTTTTTATTTTAATCGTAATTGCAATTTTCATTATGATGTATGTTCTCAGTTACTGCTTTTATTTATGTATTGTCAATTCTTCTTCCATGTCTAGCTAAATTACCGTAATCGATATGTAATAATAATTGGAACGGGATTTGATAATAATTGGCGTGATCTCTCTCTTTTCAAAACTCATTTATGGTTTTAGTTTTTAATTAAAATTTCTAAGTAAACGTTCATCGCGACAGCGAGAACTTATTTAAAAATAGTTTCGCCACGACAGTGGGAAATTAACTAAGGTACGAACCAACAAGCGACAGCTGCGGCTAAGACCAGATAGTAAAAACTAGGCATTCGATTTAAAAACAGCGAAAGCGCTTTAAAAAGGATTAGAACTTAGAGATTTTCAAAAAGTAACTTTAACCCCGAACGGGATAGCGACAGCATACGTTCCGCCTTAGAGTTGCGACTAGCGTCAACAACCATCGTGAGACAAAAGTCTTTAGATCATTATCTTCTTCTTAAACTAAGTTTGAAAACACTTAATACGCCAGTAATTTGTCGAATCCCCGAAGAACAAAATTATTTCATATCGATTCATAAATTCATACCTTAAGTAAAAGCTTTAGTTCCCTTTAGTTTACGCACTTATTTTATTATTGTTCCCTTGAAACATTACCGACCTAGCTAAACACCGTAACACCCGATAATACTAGATTGATTACGAGTCCCTGTGGGATCGATATCTTTTATTACTACGCGATAGACTGTGCACTTGCAGTTAGATTTGTTAGACATAGAAAGTCGCGATCACTAACGGTCTGGGACAAAAGAAAAGAAAAAGGACTTGATAGAGCATCGCTGCTCTGGGCCTACGTATTTCCTCGTGCAATGGGAAAGTGAGAGTCAACGTAGTTCGGCTAACTATGGGTGAAAGGGGAAAGGTTACTCGCTAAGACATCGCATCTCATGCCTGCGTACTTTCATCTGGTATGAAAGATCAGAGAGAACGTAGTTCGGGATAAAATGGAACACATGTTTATTAAATTGTTTTTTTACCCAAATAGGGTTAACAAGTAGTTCCAGCAGTTAGGGACAACGCCTATTTGCGGTAGAACTAAAAGTTAACAACACTCTTTTATCTAAAAAGATTTTCTTGATTAGAGGGCACCAAAGGGCAAAAGAAGTTTGATGTTTGTTTTTGTCTTTTATCGGAGAAGTGTTTTAGATGAGTGTTTGTAATTCATATTGCACTAGAGACTATGACTTAGGAGCGAATGCGTCGCAGATCGCCCAAAGGACGCACACTAAACACTCTAGATGATTGAGAGGAGTCCGCTCAATTATCATTTCCCAAGTATCTTAAGGTTCGTAACGTACAATACTCATTAACCTTTATTACATACTTTACTGTGGTTTGAAGATGAGAAGAGAGAAAAGGACTCTACAGGGGGACTAATCAAAATCCTACTGTTGTCATGCAAGATGGTCCTAATGTTAAGTTTAGAAGGGAATCTATCCTACTTGTTATCATGCAAAGGGTTCAACCTAAAATTCTATCATCACTATCCTTAAACAAGGATGTGAGAATCCTAAGGGATCATGGCAATGGAAAGCAAAACAAATCTATCAAGCAGATGAAGTATAAAATGTGAATGCACATGCAATGCAACAATACAAGCAAAGGCAGGACACCTCAACCTTTAATGCAAGCATGTCAAGTATGAAAGGCAGATAAACATCCAAGCAAAGGGAGGCAGGCTCAACCTTTAAATGCAAACATGGAAGTGAAAAGAGAAAGCTATCAAGCCTACCCTACTTCTAATGCACAACATCACACAATCATGAGGATGAAAGGGCAAACAAGATGAGGGGAACAAAAGTGAGAGGCAAACTTACTAATTTCAATGTGTAAACACACAGGATTCCACTAAGGCTCAAACTTCTCATGGAATGCATAGAATTCGACCAAAGGAAGAGTTAGGCTCTCACAAGAAGGATCCTGAGAATGTAGGACAGATAAGAATGGTGGAACCTAGATGTCAATCTAAGGTATCTGGTTAATGTGTATCAACACAGGAGTCCTCAAAGGCTTAAACTTCTCATGGAATGCATAGAATTCGACCAAAGGAAGAATTAGGCTCTCACAAGAAGGATCCTAAGAATGTAGGACAGAGAGAAGTGTGCAAAGCACTTAAGTCCTCAAAGGCTCCACCTCTTATGGAATGCATAGAATTCAACCAAAGGAAGAATTAGGCTCTCACAAGAGGGATCCTAAGAATGTGACTTAAGGGGGAAAGGAAGATAGTGTAAACCAAAGGAATCCACTATGTCATTGAATGTCCATCAAAGGCTCAACCTATTATGGAATCACAAAATTCAACCAAAGAAAGAATTAGGCTCTCACAAGAGGGATCCTAAGAATAGGGCTGAGAGGAAGTGTGCAGAGCACTTGAGTCCTCAAAGGCTCCACTTCTTATGGAATGCACAGAATTCAACCAAAGGAAGAATTAGGCTCTCACAAGAGGGATCCTAAGAGTAATGGACAATAAGGAGGGAATGATGATGGGAAGCATGGTGTAGACCAAGGGAATCCACCATGACACTGAATGTCCATCAAAGGCTCAACCTCTTATGGAATGCACAGAATTCAACCAAAGGAAGAATTAGGCTCTCACAAGAGGTATCCTTAAGACTAGGAAAAGGAGATGGTAGGAACCAAGTAAAGCAAAGGAATCACATGAGGGAGAGAAACCAATCACTTAAAAGCTTCTAAGGAACCCTAAGAATTAAGCTCTAAAGGAAGTCTATCCTAATCAAGCTATGGACATGTTAAGGACTTGATATTTAACCTACATAAGCTTCAACCTATGTACCATGGGATCATGCAAGGATTAGGTGCCTAAGGATTGCAAAAGGATCACCTAAAATGCAAAACTAGGTGAAGGTTCAATGGGAAACACGCTAACAACATCCAGAATGAAAAATCTATTAAAAATAGGAAAACAATCCTAAAAATCCTAATAAAATTCCTAAGGGATCCTCAAGATGTTAGGAAGCTATGGTTAAAATATGGGAGCTAAACTCCAAGCCTAAGGGTACTAACAGAGAGCAAAACCTTAAAGTGTCCTATGAAGGAGGAAAAGATGAAGGGTGCTAAAGATCTACTTCAAACCCTAATAAAATGATATTTAAAAATCAAAACAAAACTACCTAGAAATTAATCAAGGTGTCTAGAATCATCACACACAAAATCAAAAGCTTGTTTGGATTATTGACAAGGAAATACAATTCAAGAAGTAAACATGCATATTTCTCACATTTAAAGAACAACCAATCATGGAAAATTCACATTAAATTGAACTATGCTCTAAAAAATAATCCAACAATTTGTAAAATCATCTAAAATATTGAGGAATCTTGGGAAAAAGTTTCATGAATTTTGGATACATTTTACTATTTTTAATCAATTAAAAGTAAACAGCTATAAAACATGAAAATAAAGAAAAAGAAATGAAAAAGAATAAAAAATGGTGTTGGATAGCAAGAAATATACGTTATACCAATGGGCCAGCAAGAAAGGGGGGTGCCAAAATCAATTAGGGCCCAGTCCATCTCACCGTTTTAATGAAACGTTGAGTTTCATGCGTCTTGGGTGTAGTTCAGTCATGCGCGTACACAGTGTGTTCTAATCTCAGCCATCTAAGGTTCTAGTCAACATATCCAAGGATCTATAGGAAGCCACGTAGCTCAGAGAAGGTTTAAAAAAGGGAGGGAGGCCAGACGGTGGCCAGCGCAACGCCGGTCATCTTCTCCGGTTGGTATGAACAGTGAAGGTTCTCAAAACTTAACCAAACTTCATAATTTTTGTGTCTACAATGATCCTTGTTCCATTTACATTATGAATATCATCTTATTTTTCAGTTTTGAGACATAAATCATGGAAAACGAAGCTCCTCAAGAATTGAGCAAGATCCATAAATTGTCATAAACATCCCTAATATCATACCAGAATCCATCTACTACCTATGGGGATTACATACATGTGAAAATGGCGCAAGAAAGATCCCTAGAGAGTGAGTTATGGTGAATTTTACATACCGGGTTAGAAGCTTCCACACAACCTTCAATGGGCACGAATCCTTCAAGATAACTGCCCAGAAACACTCCTTGGATCTTCCTCTAGCTCTTTGCAAATTCAATTTCACTTGAAAATGGAGGAAATCTCATAATCGAAAATCACTTGATCTCCACTTTTCCTCAACAGAATTCAGTTACTTCTCCCTCCAAAGTTAGTTATTTTCAGTTGTGAATGATCAGGGAATTATATACAATGGATATTAAGGGTTAGAAAGCCCAATTGAAGCCCATGGAGTCCAATCCCAAAAATCCAACTTTTTCATTTTGAAGCTTTGTGGTTTTGATGAAAACAGAGCTATCATGCTTGTAACTTTGATCATTCTAGTTGCTTATGGAGTAAGGATCATGAATGGCTGAGATTGAAGCCTTGAAAGTAAACCAATGGTTGATTTTGCTTTTGTTACTTCAAGATGAAGTAACCTTGAATTTGGCCATGTAAATGACTCCAAACTTGGTCTATGACCTTGCCATTGTTCTTATAACATTTAAGGCACTCAAAATATGCAGACATATGCCATGAATTGATTTAATTTGAATTAGATCCAAACTAGGCATTTTCAAGCTTCCTTTCATGAAACTTTCTTCACACATTCTCCAATTCAAGCCAATTCAATAATGCCTTGAGGTTTGATTTAACAAATACCCCCATTCTAAGCAACTTTCAAGTTGGAAAGATTTTCATTTGAGGTATGAAAAGTGGTGAAATTGACCTATAACCAAAAGTGACCTATAATCAAAGTTTCCCAAAATACCCATGTCTTGCAAGCTTCATATCTTGGGCTCTACAAATCAGAATGGGGACTTCTAGTACTCTTTGGAAGTCTAAGATCATAAGGAACAACTTTCATGTTTGGGTCAAGGTGAGGAGAGACATCCTTCTAGGTCAAAAATGGCATGGAAGTTGGTTGATTTTCATGGACCAAAATCACATTCATCTGATGACCTGTAACTTGTTTGCTTCATAACATGAGTTCTAGAAATCCAATCAAGGACTTCTAGTACTCAAACGAAAGCTAAGAACATGCTCTACAAGTCTCATGTTGGTGTCAAGATGAGATGAAACTTTTATCTTGAGTTAATATGGTCTTGAAGATAGGCACTAAAATAGGGGATTTTACACTGTCAAGCTTAGAAACCCTAGCTTAGTAACTTCTCACCCCCTTGAATATTGATGAATTGATCTTTAAATGATATATGACATGTCTCAACACAACATTCCATGATCATAGTTTCTTGGAATTGAGTCTTACTTTCACAGTTGACTGAGGGTTGACCAGGTGAAAACCCTAACTGCACCACCTTTGGTTGTGGCCTCTTGTACTTTGCATGATGGCTTATCCAAACTCCATAATGATCCTCAATACATCCCATGAGCTTTCTTAATGCTTTACATCCACACCCATGGATTCAAAATCATCTGATGATCTCCCATGACCTTCAGGTTAGGAGATA
Source organism: Lathyrus sativus (assembly GCA_963859935.3). Lineage (NCBI taxonomy): Eukaryota > Viridiplantae > Streptophyta > Magnoliopsida > Fabales > Fabaceae > Lathyrus > Lathyrus sativus. Next base: position 372,924,699 of record OZ012736.1, on the reverse strand, counting down.
TGCACATTTGTGTCCACCTTCAACTCTTTGACTTTTCTGATGGTGATAGGCTTTTGAACAGCTTGAATACAACCTCTTGATTAGGCTAAGACCTTTGATAACCTCCTCTTGATAAGCACAACTCTCTCAATACCCTGTATATGAATGATGGTATGCAAATGCTAATGTTATATGAAATGCAATGAAACATAAGCTAGGTAAAGAAAAGGTTGGGCAAATTTTTGGGTGCAACAGGCAAGCTCAACCTTTAAATGCAAACATGGAAGTGAAAATAGAAAGCTATCAAGCCTATCCTACTTCTAATGCACAACACCACACAATCATGCAAGGGAATGAGAGAAAGCATAGTGTGAACCAAAGGAATCCACCATGTCATGGAATGTGTATCAACACAAGAGTCCATCAAAGGCTCAAACTTCTCATGGAATGCACAGAGTTCTTCCTAAGGAAGAACCGGACTCTCACAAGAAGGATCCTGAGACTGTAGGACACAGAGAAAAGAGAAGATATGTACAAGGTACTTGAGTCCTCAAAGGCTCAAATTCTCATGGAATGCACATAGTTCTTCCTAAGGAAGAACCAGGCTCTCACAAGAAGGATCCTAAGATTATAGGACTTGGATGATAAAAGGAGCATAGTGTGAACCCAAGGAATGCACCATGTTATTGAATGTCCATCAAAGGCTCAAACTTCTCATGGAATGGATAGAGTTCTTCCTAAGGAAGAACCAGGCTCTCACAAGGAGGATCCTAAGATTATAGGACTTGAGAAATGAAGAGAATAATGATGGGAGGCATATTGAAAACCTAAGGAATTCACCATGTTTTCAACCAAACTCATCATTCAAGAATAGTCCTCAATGGTTCAACTCCTCATGGAATACACAGAGTTCCTCCTAATGAGGAACTAGGCTCTCACATTAAGGATCCAAATATCATAGGACTATGCATTAGAAGAATCATGTGAAGAAGGAAAATCATTCAAAGGCACCTTATGGAAAGACTAATGGAAAAGGTCCTAAAGGAATCCTATGTTAGGAACTAGTTAGGTGCATGATTAGGACTTGGAAATTCACTTACAAGTGCCTTAAGATGTATAGGATATGGATATGGGAGATTTATATGTGCAAGCATTGCAAAAGGATCACACCAAATGCAAACTAGGTCAAAGGTATGGTTGAAACTACCCTAATGAAGGTCAGAAATCTAAAATCTATTAAAAATAGTAAATCACATCTAAAAAATCTAAGAAAACCCCTAGGGGACCCCTCTGGTCTTAGAGACCAGGGGTCCAAAAATGGGGAGGAAATTCTAAGTCTAAGTAGGTTAATATAGAGCAAAACCCTAGGGTGTTCTATGGACAGGGCAAAGGAAAAGGGGTCTAAAGAGCTAAACCAAAACCTATCCAAAAGGAATCTAAAAAAAAGGAGAAAAATACTAAAATATCACTTAATTTCTCAAGATTAAGCACACAAAATATTAGAAGTTTATTTGATGTTTTGAGCAAGAAATAAAATCAAGAAGAGGACATGTCATCTTTCACATTTTACAAAAGCCTCTTAAATGAAAATGCAATATTAAATGGAAAATTCAATCACATGTTAAAGTATGTAGAACATATTTTCTCATGATTTTAGGATTCATAAAAGTATTTTTAATGGATTAAAATGCAAACAGCAATAAAAATGAAAAAAATAGAGAAAAAGAAATCAAATGAAAAATGTGTGGTGCAGGAAGTAATCATATAGCGTGCAGTTTATTGGGCTCATCCAAAATGAATGTACGAATAGTAAAAGGGCCCAATCCACTAACTCAGCCAACTAAAAGCAACATGCAATCCAGGTCGTTCAATCTCAAGACTAGTCAATCATCTAATGATCACAATCATGCCACACAGGCTTCAGCAATGAAACACTAAATGAGAACAAATCCCAACCCTATAATTCAATGTTCGGTCATGCAACCTAATAGTGGGGATTCGCCCTGATCAAACACGGCGTTTCATTAAAGGGGTGAGTCAACCCCTGAGAAATAATCAAGGCCATCCATTATGACCTAAGTCAGGTGATCCTATGGATGCCACGCGGGCCTCAGACTTTTAATACCAAACTGAAGTGAATTCGTGGCCATCAGATGAGGGGAGAGTCAAGCCTTTTAACAAGATCTAATGGCTATGATCGCATCTGAGGATTTAAAAGGTAAATGGTGGTAAAATTACAGACGGCGGCCGGAGAAGACTCCGATCGTCTTCTCCGGTGGGATGTGAACAGTGGTACCTTCAAAACTCATCCAAACTCCATGATTTTTTAGCCTAAAGTGATCCTCGTTTCACATACGTCATGAATCTACCATTCGTTTTCATTTTTTCTCCCTAAATAAGCTAAACCGAATCCAACAAGATTATGTGCCATGTCAAGAATTATGGTAATTGAACCTAAAAACTATCCAGAATCAATCTATGGCATACAAGGATCCTAACCACATGAGAATTGAATGTTAAATCATCATGGATCGTGAGGAAAGTTGAAAAGTAAAAACCTGGTTAGGAGCTTGCACAGAACCTTCAAAACTTGCTGAATATTGATGATTTTGATCCAAAATCACTCACTGGTCCTTGCTAGAGATGTTGGAATCCACAATTCTGCTTGAATCTTCAAGAATGAGAGAACACGATCTCCAATTTTCTTCCAAATGCTCCAACTGTTTTGTAACTGAATTTGGCTTCAAAACCTCTCCTTTTTTGGTTGTACATGATCATGAACTTATATAGAATCTATTTGGATGGATCAAAGGCCCAATGGAGGCCTGAATCAGCCCAATTGAATTTCACTTTTTCTTCATTTGGAGCTTCATGTAATGCACAAAAATAGATCCATTCATGACTTGAAATTGCTTCAGATAGCTTGCATATATCACACTGAATCCAATGGTGAAGGCTCCTTCCTTGAAAAGGGATCAATGGTTGATTTTGATTATGTTACTTCAAGATGAAGAAACATGTATAATGCCATGGTTTTGAACCTCAATTTGCAAATCCACCAATGCCATTATGTTTAGGACATGTAATGCACTTAAAATATGCACAAACTTGCACAACTTTGGTCAATCATGAATTAATTTGATTTTTTTGACTTTTAAAGAACTTTAAAGCTTCCTTCATGAAACTTCCTTCATCAAATCTTCAATCCAAGCCAAATCAATGGTTCCTTGAGGTTTGGTTAAGCAAATGACCCCATTTTAATCAACTTTCAAGTTGGAAATATCTTCATTTGAGATGTACAAAGTGGTGAAATTGACCTATAATAAAAAATGACATATAATCAAAGTTTCCCAAAAATACCCCTGCCTTGCAAGCTTCATATCTTGAGCTCTACAAATCATATGAAGGACTTCTAGTACGTTTTGGAAAGCTATGGTCATAAGGAACAACTTTCATGTTTGGGTCAAGATGAGAAGGAACATCCTTCTAGGTCAAAAATGTCTTGGAAGTTGGTTGACTTTCATGAACCAAAATCACATTCATCTAATGACCTGTAACTTGTTTGCTTCATAACTTGAGTTCTAGAAATCAGAGAATGACTTCTAATACTCAAAAGAAAGCTAGAAACAATCCCTACAAGATTCATGTTGGTGTCAAGATGAGATGAAACTTCCATATTGAGATACGTGGTCTTGAAGTTAGGCACTAAACATGGGATTTTACACTGACAAAGCTTAGAAATCCTGGCTTAGCAACTTCTCACACTCTTGAGTATTGATGAATTGATCTTGAAAGGATATATGAAATGTCTCAAAACAACATTCCATGATCATAGTTGCTTGGAATTGAGTCTTAATCTCCTCCAATTTCACAGTTGACTGAGGGTTGACCAGGTGAAAACCCTAATTGCACCACCTTTGGCTGTGGCTTCTTGTACTTTACATAATGGCTTGCACAAGCTCTTTAATGACCCTTAAGGCATTCAATGAGTTATCATAATTTTTTCCATCCATCACCATGGACTCAAGATCTTCTGATGACTTTCACAATGGCCTCCAAGATAGGAGCTGAACCCCTTCAACTCTTTGACTTTTCTGATAGTGATAAGCTCTTGAATAGCTTGAATACAAACTCTTGATTAGGCTTAGACCTTGATAAACTCTTCTTGATGAGCACACCTCCCTTGATCCCCTGTAGATGGATAATGATATGCAAAATGCTAATGTTATGCATGCAATGAAACAAAAGCTAGGTAAAGAAAATGTTGGGCAAATTTTTTGGTGCAACAAGCATGTACTGCCATAGGAGTTTGGCGGCCTAGGCAAGTGCGCAACAAGTTTTTCCAACATTGATTATCTGGACTCACAGTCTGTGAACTTTTTACTCAAGTAGTAAATGGCATGCTCTTTCCTTCCTGTCTCGTCGTGTTGACCGAGAACATAACCCATGGAATTCTCAAGAACCGTTAAGTACATTATCAACGGTCTTCCAGCCACTGGAGGCATCAGTATTAGAGGTTCATACAAATACTCTTTTATCTTCTCGAATGCCTTCTGGCAGTTTTCGTTTCCGACAACCGCATGATCTTTCTTCAACAATTTAAACATTGGTTCACAAGTGGCTGTGAGGTGAGATATGAACCTTGCAATGTAGTTCAATCTACCTAGAAAGCCACAAACCTCTTTTTTTGTCTTCGGCGCTGGCATTTCTTGAATTGCTTTTATTTTCACAGGATCAACCTTAATACCTTTCTCATTGACAATGAACCCCAACAACTTTCCTGACCGTACACCAAAAGTGCACTTGTTCGGATTCAGCCTTAGTTTGAACTTCCTTAACCTCTCAAGAAACTTCAGAAGATTCACCAGATGTCCTTCCTCCATTTGCGACTTTGCAATCATGTCATCAGCATAGACTTCAATCTCATGATGAATCATATCATGAAAAAAAGTAACCATCGTCTGCTGATAGGTTTCCCCTGCGTTCTTCAACCCAAAAGGCATCACCTTATAGCAAAACATCCCCCACGGTGTGTCGCAACTGCGAAAAACACCCAGCGGAAAACAGAAGAGTTGCCACCTTTTGTTATTTATCCCAAAGAGAGGGAAAGGAAACGATCGGAAAAACCTAACGAAAAAGGGAAAAGACGAGGTCATCACAACCAAGTCTGGATTCGGGAATCGGTTACGCAAGGGGAAGGTATTAGCACCCCTCACGTCCGTCATACTCGATGGGATCCACGCTTGTTGTCTATCTAAAAGGGTGTGTTTGAAACTATCTAACTAAAGTTCTGGGACAAAAGAAAAGAAAAAGGAGACTCGGCAGTGCATCGCAGCTCTGTGCCTACGTATTCCCTCGTGCAATGGGAAAGTCAGAGTCAACGTAGTTCGGCTAACTACGGGTGAAAGGAGGGAAGGTCGCTCGTCGAGACATCGCGTCTTGTGCCTACGTACTTTCATCTGGTATGAAAGATCATAGAAAATATAGTTCGGGCTAACAAGAATACCAGTTGGTTCAAAAGTTTTACCCGAGTAGGGTTAAGAAGCAGTTCTAGCAGTTGGTGTATGCAGCTCGACCATTGGAGACTTAGGCGTTACCGTTTGCGGTAGAACTGAGAGTTAACAAAACTCTTCTTATGAAAAAATTTCCTTTATTAAGATCCCGAAGGATGAAAAGATTTTAAGTGTTTTTGTGTTTTTTAGAGAAGAAATGTTTTAATTATTGAGTGTTTATAATGTATGTTGTACTAAATTCTAAAACCTAGGATCGAATGCGTCGCATATCGGCCTAAGGACGTATATTAAACACTCTAGGAAATTGAGAGGTAACCGCTCAATCACCATTTCCCAAGTACAAGGCTCATGGCACAACATCCATTATCTTTATTATGTATGTTAAGATTGTGTAAAGATGATAAGAGAAGAAAGGACTTCTAAAGGGAGACTAACTCACCTAAAAGTTGTCATGCAAAGTGGACTTAGAGTTGGGATACAAAAGGGAACTACCTAATGTTATCATGCATGGTTTGAACTTAAAGTCTATCATAACCTCAAGAGGTTAAAGAACTTATAGGGAGCATGGCAAGGAAAAGAAGAAGAAGAAGAAGAAGAAGAAGAAGAAGAAGAAAGAACCTGAAAATGCAAGTATGCAAACATAGAATGCACAAATAGGATGAAAGTGAGGGAGGAAATATGTATGGGGCAGTAGCCTCCACAAGCTCATCTCAACCTCAAACATGCATATGAGAATGCAAAAGAAGAAGAGAGAAAGGAATGCACAAGATGAAATCAAACAAACAAGAACAAACCACACAAAAGGATGCAAACATGTCACATATGGAAACCCTAAATAGAAACATCAAAAGAAACACACAAATGAACAAGCAAAACACAATATTATGACCTAAAATTGAGCAACCAGCAACCTTAACATGTTAGCAACATGAATCAAAAGGAATTAAAGGCTCAACGGATCCATAAATGTCATCTCCAAAGCAAACTAGGTCAATGTGCATGTGTGAACCTCCCTTTGGGGTAACTTGACTTGCAAGTTACCTCAAAATTAGGAAATTGATTCAAAAATAACCAAATAAAATGCAAAAAGTCAATAAACATGTTGGAAAATAGAGGCCAAGAAATCACAATCAAAGTCACTTCACAACACCACCAAAGAGATTGATTCACAAGGGTGTCCCATTGTGAAGGAGGATTGTTGAGGGTCAATGAAATGCAATCAAAACTAAAACAAAACTCAACCAAACAGGGGCAAAATGGTCCTCAAAAATTAATCAACTCATCATGGATATGAGGATTAAATTTTAGTCATTGGATCAAAAGGAAACAAGAGAAACAAATTAAGAACAAACACATGTCAAGATTTAACTCAAATATAACACTTCCAATGTTTAATTCCATTTTTAATTGAAAATAAAACCAAAAATAAAATAAAAATTTCCTTAAATCAGAGGACATCTCAAAGTGTCTAAAACATATTTTTGTGGAATTTTTGGACCATTGGAAGTATTTTATATTGAATTAAATCCAAACAGACATGAAACAAAAATAAAAAGAAATAAGGATTGAAATAAACAAGACAGCGGTGTAGATAGTAATGAAATAACGTGCAAAACCAAGCTGGGCTCAAACATGGGGTGCCAATAGCATCAGAGGCCCAGGTCCATCAGCCAATTTAAACGAAACACAGTGCTTAAGGATTACATGAGGCTAGTCAATAGAAGTGTATGGTGGAACACGCTTGTGGCCATTGGATTCACTTCAGTCAACCAGATCTACCGCAACGCAGCCAAGACATGTGGTAATGAACACTTAAACACACGGTGGAGGGAAATAAAACCAGACGGCTGCTGGATGTGCTCCGGTCGTCTTCCTCATTTGGTATGAACAGTGATGCAATAATGGAGTTCGCAAAACTCAACCAAATCACACAAAACTTACGTCCAAACTCATCTACATTTCATGTAGATTCCAAATCCACCATCATTTAGGCTTAAAAGCTCAAGAAGAAACCAAATCGAAGCCAACAAGTTTTGAACACTTAACATCAATCTTCACAAACAACCATCAATTTATACCAGAAATCATCTACACTACTCATAGGTCACAAATACATGAAAATGGCGTGTAAACATGGCATAAACAGAGAGTAATTTGAATTGAAAGATTACCTAGTGGAGAGCTTCCATTGAACCTTGTTCTTTGATGAAACTTAGAGAAAACCACCCAGAATCGTTCCACAAACCTCAAGGAAGCTTTAGATGAGCTAATTCCTCTTGAAATTGGTTAAATCTGGAAATTCGTGTTTCACTTCTTCTTCACTTTTCTCCAATTGTGTTCTTGGCCAATTTCACACCAAAATCAACTCTGAGGGTTTGTACACAATGCTGAAGTTATATATGATGGATTTGGAAGGAAAGAAAGCCCAATCAAAGTTTATTTAGGTCCAATTGAAATCTAATTTGTTTTGTGTTTCCACCTTCCAAACTGTGCACGAAAATGCAGTTGCAAGGCTTGGAAATTCATTCATTTAGCTTGCTGGTAATGTGAATTGATCAAATGGCCAAGAAATGTCCCTTAATTTGATCTTGTGATGTGAATTGAATGTGTTACTTCCATTTGAAGAAAGCTTGGAAATGGCATACCAAAGATCATCAAATTCAAATTCTAAAAATGCCATTCTTCTTAGAATGATTTTGGCACTCAAAATGTGTATCAACTTGGTACAAAATGATCCAAAATGCATTTAATTTGATTTTCTCCTTTTAAGGCTTTTTCCATGGAAGTTTCTTCATGAATTCTTCAATCCAAGCTTCAACCATGACATAAGATGGTTTGGTGATGAAAATGACCCCATTTGGAGCAACTTTGATGTTGGAAAGATTTTCATTTGAAGTGTGTAAGGTTGTGAAATAGACCTATAAAGAAAATGACCTATAATCTTACTTTCCCAAAATACCCCTGCCTTGCAAGCGTCATAACTTGAGATCTACAAATCATATGAAAGACTTTTAGTACTTTTCGGAAAGCTAAGATCATGAGGAACAACTTTCATGTTTGTGTCAAAGTGAGGAGAAATATCTTTCTAGGTCAAAAGTGGATTGGAAGTTGGTTGACTTTTGTTGATCAAAATCACATTCATCTGATGACCTGTAACTTGCCAGCATCATAACTTGAGTTCTAGAAATCAGATGAATGACTTCTAGTACTCAAAATAAATCTAGAAACATGCTCTACAAGTCTCATGTTTGAGTCTAGATGAGATGAAACTTGTATCTTGAGATATGTGGTCTTGAAGTTGGGCACTAAATAGGGGATTTTACACTGAGAACCCTAATTTAGTAACTCCTCACACTATGAATTCTTCTTGATTTGATCTTGAAATGATATGTTAGACATCTCAACACAACATTCCATGATCACAAAGACTGTGAATTGAGTCTTAATCTCCTTCAATTTCACAGTTGACTGGGGGTTGACCAGATGAAAACCCTAACTGCACCATCTTTGACTATGGCTCTTTACTAATGACACAACAACTTGGACAAGATCCACAATGGCTCTTAAAGCACTCAATGAGCTTCCTCAATATCCCATATCCATAATCATGAATGCACAATCCTTTGATGATCTTCAATATACCCCCAAGATAGGAGACGATCCTCTTAATTAGGCTCAGAACCCTTGGCAAACCTCTCTTTATAGGCACACCTCTCTTGATCCCCTACTAAATGATACAATGCTATGCAATGCAAAATGCTAAGAACCTGAAATGAAACACAAGCCAAGTAAAGAAAAAAAGTTGGGCAAATTCGATGGGCTTAACATCCCACCCATGGGCGCCTACACAGGTGTGTTAGGTGGGCTAGGTAGGCCCCTTGGGGTTCACTTTAAGAAAGATAGTTGCGCCCTGACTAACAGCAATTGCTTTTGGCCTAGTGGTAAGCGCTTGATCCTTCAAGTGGTATCAGAGCAAGGTCATGGGTTCGAATCCCCCCGGCTGACACTGAGGGGGAGATTGTTGGATTATTTAATTCAGCGTCTCCCTGAGGGATTCGATGGGATTAACATCCCACCCATGGGCGCCTACACAGGTGTGTTAGGTGGGCTAGGTAGGCCCCTTGGGGTTCACTTTAAGAAATATAGTTGCGCCCTGACTAACAGCAATTGCTTTTGGCCTAGTGGTAAGCGCTTGATCCTTCAATAAAAAGGTTTGATGTTTTTGTTTTGGTGTTTTTTATGAAAGAAGTGAATTAAGTTACGATTTGTAACTCATGTTGTAGTAAAGACTATGACTTGAGAGCGAATGTGTCGCATATCGCCCAAAGGGCATACGCTAAACACTCTAGATAGTTGAGAGGAGGCCTCCCAACCATCATTCCTCAAGTACTTAAGGCTCGTAGCGTACAACACATGTTATCCTTTATTAGATGTTTTGAATTGTTTAGGAGATGAGAAGAGAAAGACACAGACTAAGGGGAAACTGGACCTTAATGTTATCATACACAATGCTCCTAAAGTTGGGATGAAAGGGGGAAACTATCCTAATGTTATCATGCATAGGATTGAACACCTAATGTCTCTCCTACTCCCATCTTAAACAGAGGGACTAGGAATCTTAGGGGGATCATGGCAAAAGGCCAAGTAAACACAAGATAATTCACTCACAGATGAAATGAAGAATGAAAAGAAATTGACTTAAACAAGTCAAAGAACAATGCAAACAAGATATGCAAGGATGCAGAGAAGAAATGCAAATACAAATGATGCATACACAAAGAAAAGAGGGAGGAAAAAGTGTGGGGCAGCCACCACCACAAGCACATCTCAACCATACCATTCTTTGAAACAAATAAAACAAATGCAAACAAAACAATGCAAAACCAACACCAATGTTCATGACAAACTCAAAATGCAAGCATAAGCATCAAATTATCATGAACAAGTGTCTAAACCCCATGGGGAATAAGTGAATCATAATGGAAATGATCCCAATTCAAACACAAAACAAGAGGCAAAGCACAAGCAAGAACATATGAAGTGAAAAAACCAAAGTCCTAACACAATCTCAACACTTAAGACAAGTGGAGAAGCATGATTCCAAGGTGACTTGTGATTCAAGCTAAATAAATGTATGACCTAAAAAATGGAAAACCAACACCTTGATCAAGTTACAAACATGTGGCAACACTCACAAGATGCACATGGGATCAGTAAGGATCATTTCCCATAGAAACTAGGTCAAATTATCTTATATGAACACCTCCAAAAGTGACTTGACTTGCAAGCTTCACTAAAAATGGAAGGATTGTTCAATAAATGCCAAATAAATTACATAAAGTAGCCAAGTTCAATGGCAAACATAAGCCAAAGTTTCAAGAGGAAACTCACCTCAAGGCATCACCAAACAATTCCATTGTTAGAGGTACCTTATCGAGGGTTTATCGAGGGGCATGCAAAACCAACTCAAAACCAATTGAAAAAAAGATCAAACATGGAGCAAAATCCTCCTCAAGAGTGCCTCAATCCCTTACCTAGGTGAGGGAGAGGCCATGGTCATTGGAGGCAAAATTTGGAGTCCAAATGAATAAGGTATCACAAGGTGCACACCAAAATACACATGACTTTGTAAAATCAAAATAAAATAATAAAATAAAATGGAAAATAAAATAAAAATGTGGAAAATAAACTCAACACATTAAAATACAAGGAAAATATTTTTTGGTATTTTTATGATGCTTGAAAACATTTTAAAATAATTAAATAAAACAACATTTGAAAATAAAGTAAGCAAATAAGCAAATAAACAAAGGGGTGTGAAAGTAAGATTTACCTTGAACTGCGTTTAGTTCAAAATGAATTTGGGCCAAACAAACGTGGGGTGTAAGAAGCAAAAAAACGCTGGGCCCAATCACTTAAACTATCAGCAAACCAAGACAAACAAAAAATCAGAATGAAACGCCGTGTTTCATTAAAACGCGTCAGCATCCACATAAGCCCTAAACGTCCACGCGTGCAAACCCTTGCCAACTCATCGTCTTCCTCATGTGAAAATTCTCAAAACCAGGCCATGCACGAAGAAAAAAACCGTGTGATACCCTCAACTTCCCAACCTTGTATCTCCTCACTCACTCAATGGTTTTCAAAAGTGTAAAGACCAAAAATGGTCTCCACAATACAAGGAACAACCCCAGGCCAACTATATTTAATATAGCGCAATCTAGGGCATAAAAAAGTTGGTTCAAAGTTCACGAGTTCAAGTGAACTCTTAGCATGAAACTCAAACAAATATCAAACAAAAACTAGATAACAACCTCAGTACCTCAAACACCAAGCATAAACATGATTTCACACCATAAATCAAATGAAAACAAATAAGAAAATGGAGAAAGTTTGGAGATTCTTACCTAGTGGAGAATGGTCCACTGCCTCTTCAATATGTGTTGAAGCTTCACCAAAACGTGCAAGACAAACCCTTGTGACTTGAGAGGATTGAAACTGGGCTCGGGCAGCCTTGATTCTCCTTCAAAAGCTCCAAACAGATTTGAGCAACTGATGAGCAATGTGCACACAGATGCTTCTTTTTGCAAGCAGTTGGAAGAAGAGTTTATGGTGATGATGGATTGAAAGGAATCATCCAACAGACAATTGCTTGGAGTACAAGTATTCCTTGTCACACCCAAATTTTTGACCATAAGATTCCACCCCCGTCCCCCCTTTGCGTTTTTTTCTTGCCCATTTTATTTTACTTATATGCATGTTTACCGTGGCTAACCAGCTCGTGCAGGCGTAATAAGAGGCAGAGCCTCACTTGTTTTTTCATCGAATCTTGATTCCAAAATGCAGGAATCGGGTTTTATCAAAGTTTGTGATAAAGCTCGCAAGTGGGACTGAGCTCGAGATAATTCATTTGGTTTCAAAGATCTAAAGAATCTAGGATGATATGTTGAGATTTGATTTTATGTCACCATAAGGAGTTCATCGTATGCAAGCTCACGAATAAACTCGTACTATTAAAGTTGTCGCATATCTTGAAACTAAAGACGCAGGCTACGTAAATTAGAATCTCACAAGAACCCAATTTACAGCGAGATTTGTTTTTGTTTGAGTGATACAACAACACACTTCATGGATATAACCGCTTGGCCTCATTAAGTTAAGCTCTCTCTAATATTGGAAAGAGACTCCTTGATTACTGAATGGTCAATTTAATTCCAAGTTGTGCACTCCGGCACGTTTGTTACAAGCTAGTGCAAATCTTATTTTCATTTAAAGTACATAAAGATCCTACATGGCACCAACAACCAGTACATTGTTTTAGGACATCAACCTTTTACATAAGTTTGTACAAGTTTTGGGGAAAACAATATTGACATAACCATCGCAGTCATGGTCCTATTATGACACTAAAACACAAACAGAATGGGAAGTGGAGCTGTTTTCATCAGTAATACGCCTAATGTTCGGTTAATCGCCATAAGCATACGCTTCACAGCAAGGATGCATTGCTGTCGCAGTGAAATTTGGATACCAAACTATTAATGAGTTTGAATCTTATTCATTTGCAACCAAACTTTGATTTGTCCAAAGGAAGGGATAAAGATCAAAATTCCCACAATGCAATGCAAATGCAAGGTTTAGAGAGTTATAGGTTCGGGGGTCGGTTAAACTTAGGGAAGGTACTAGCATCCTAAGTTTCTGTAGTACTCTACAGGAACCTCTTGTTTTATGTTCGTTTATTGATAAGTGTTTATCTGCTTAATGGTAAAAGACCTAGGGGTTTATTTTCTAAGTATACTCGATAAGATGTCGCGTCTTATGCCTACATATCCTTACGGGAGTGGAATCAGAGTATTTGTAGTTCCTCTAAAGGGTTTGAGGAGTTCTTTGACTGTGGTCAAAGTTCCTACGGGTTTAGGGTAGTGTATTGATTGATTTTAGGAGAAAAGGTGAGTTGTCATTTTAAGAGAGATTTAACCGCCACAAGTTGTAGGAAAATAGTCTTTGCATCGTCTTAAGAAAAGGGCTCAAGTACTCGGATTGTTTGACGAGTACGCCTTTATCTCTCTTAAGGCAAAGTCCCTACATGTTGATTGTATTGTTGTGGGGTGGAGGTTCTATCTCACTTAAGATGATTAACATCTTTCTCTAATGTGTTTGAATAAAGTTGTATTGTTGATTATTTTGGCTATGTTGTAAAGATAAAAAGACAAGGTCCTTCCTATAGGTAGGTCCTAAACTTAAGAAGATCGACTTGAATGGGATCAAGGATCAAAGGGGAGAATGATGCAAATGTGGATGCATACGCAGGATTATTGGGATCATGCGCAGATTCTTCCTTTGGACGGAATGAAAGGCGTAAATATAAATACGATAATGTAAATTGCGGAAATGATAAAGCATACACATACGCATGAAAGCGCTGAAGTGTGTGAGAGTGAATTGTGTCGTGAGGTGTGCACGATTAGGTTGTATTTTTTTACACTGTTGATTGCTTTTAGTTTGTTGATTAAATTGATTTTTAGTTTGAATTAAGATTTTAGACGGGATCATTTAAAAACTACAATAGCCTTAATTTTATTATAAAACTGAGTGGAGTGTTTTATTTCTATTTTGTTATAAAAAGAACTAAGCTACTGGTTAAGGAATAAAAGATGTTCATTGTTATTTCTAAAACCAAATTAAATTAAACACTAAATTATTTATCATTGATTAAATAATTTCGACTAAGGGAGGGTAATTATTTATAAAAGTTTTATTAGTGGGAAAATGTTTATTTTAAAAGGTTATTAAAAGAAAGGTTAAATTTAGCCAAATATTTAATAAAAGTAATAGGTTTTTATAAGGGATTATTATTTTAATTTTTTTTTTATAAAAAAAGTTGATTAAGGTGTTAATGATTAGTAATAAAACTGATTTATGGGTTAATTAAAGGTTGTTAGTTAATTAAGGTTACGGTGTGCGTACGAGATATGTGGTAGTGTGTGTGCGCGTAATAACTATGGTGCGCGAGCGCACATTGGATTACAGCAATACAAAAAAACAAAATGAAATAGAGGAACCCTAGTTCCCAAAATCACCTCTCCGTTGATCGCCCTCCCCTTCTCCGTCGTTTCCCTTTTCTCAATTTCTCACCTCTTCTCGTCGGCTTTCTCTTTGCTCGTTTCCTTCTATCTCTCTCCGTCTCCGTTTTCTTCAATTGTTCTTCTTCTCCTTTCTTCTGCACAAATCAAATAACAATAAAAATGCTAGTGTTAGCAACCGCAGAAACTCGCGGCTTCGATTTTTACAGATGGTCCTCGAAGGTAGCTGATGGTGGATCGCGGTGACGGCGGAGAGAACGAAAGATAAGTTTGGGATTTTTGAGTTTCTTGTATCTTCGTCTCTGAGTCGGCGCTTTTTTTCCGGTGTGTGCTTTAATGTTGTTGAATGGATTTTGCAGGGTTTGGATCTGAAAATGAAATCGAAACCAAATGAAGTTTCAGAGTTGCATGTTTTGAGGTCTTTTGTGTGTGTGTGTGTGTGTGTATTTTGGCGAATTGGTGTATTGTGTATGTATCTGATTCTGCGCATTTCATATGTTGGTGTATGAGGGTTTCTGGTGATAAATTCACAATGGCGATGCGAAGGGTAAGAACGGTGGTGGCGATAGTTTGATGGGGTTTTCGGCAATGGAGCTGAGGAGAGGTGAGTCTCTTTTCGACTCTTAGGGTTTTAGGAATTTGGGATTTTTCAGTGGAACTCTGTGAATTGTTGTGAATTTCCCTCTAATTATTGAATGTCGTGGATATGGTTTTATAGCCTCAACCGAATTGAAAAATTGATTTCTCGAATTAAAAGTTGTTGATTCTTTCCTTTTACCCTTGGTTCAAACCGAGATTCTTGCCATTCTTAGAGTAAACATGCTGATTGTGTTTTAGAAACAAATTGAATGGCCTTGAGTGGATTTATTGCTTTCCATGTTCGTTTGAAATGTGTTTCTGTTTTGGGAATCGATGTCTACAAATTTCCTTCTTGAATGCATTTTAATGATTGTTAATGATAATGATTTCTTGTCTTGACCAAAACTCATATCTTTGATGTCAGGTTTTTTACACGTGACAATATGCTGAAAGTTAGCCATGGATAGAAGTATAACCAATGGTTCAAATGGTGTCGCGACTATAGGGAGGTCCACCGTACTCTGAACAATTCTTGTTGGGTATTTCCTGAGCTTGGTTGTGTTTTGACAATACACTTCAAAAGAAACCGTAAGTGTCATGAGCATATGTACATTGTTCCCCTTCTTCTTTAATTCATCATGTATTCTGAAGGTTAAATAACCGTGGCCTCTTGGTTTGCAGACTGTTGAGGCGGAAATATGGAGCGAGGAATGGTGTAAAGGTGAATAGGGTGAAAGCTATGAGGATATTCTCATACTCGCTCGCAAATTGGTATCTTGTGGCCTCTTATCCTGCCCTGGTAAACTAGGACTTTGTTACAGCATTGGTTGTGTTCTGAAACTCGATGC
The DNA here is from genome assembly GCA_963859935.3 of Lathyrus sativus. NCBI lineage: Eukaryota > Viridiplantae > Streptophyta > Magnoliopsida > Fabales > Fabaceae > Lathyrus > Lathyrus sativus. The sequence goes on along the minus strand of OZ012736.1, from coordinate 372,908,697 downwards.
TCGATTAAAGATGTCAAAATACCGTTATGTGGCAGCAGCTGATGGATTTATGAACTTTTCTTTTTCAGGAGCAGGTTCTGCAGTTACATGGATTCTGGGTGACTACGTGCTCGTGATGGTGTTTAGAGGTTACGCGGATGTGATTTGTCATCAACTTCGGAAAAAAAAATATCTCCCAAAGTTGGAAACGTCATTTGCAGAACCCTCGGTAGTATTCTCAGCATATATAACTTTGTCTTCCGTTATCTCCTTTACGTCTGGTGAGAGCTAATTTCGAAACATAACGCAGGGAAGCCCAATTTCCATGATGAAGAGGTATCCAGAACTTAGAGCCAAGGACGGGGTTTCCGCTGGGTGAGTTAATAAGAAATGAACTGCTTTCGTCGTTTATCGTATACAATTTATTGTTTATGCCATGAGGCCTAGTATAATAATTGAAGTCAAACATCTGTACAGGTTTGGAAGCTCGCTGTCTTCTTTGCAGACATGGTGAAGATAGAGTGAGATTGGTAAAGGAGTTGTTCTTTGGATTCAGTACTGGTAGAGCGGTGGTGAGGTACGCGACTACTCCATTTAGAGGTGTGATGTTCATTGATTTCCCATGTAGCTTTGATAACCTTCTTTTAACATTACTGTTGGTTTTGACAGGTTGCTTTTGGTGGTGTTTAATCACATTGCTTGTAAATAATGAAGGTTGGTTGTTTAATTTAACACACTGTATCATTGTTGGATTCAATTTATAATGTTGTGACTTTTCCTCCTTGTAGGTCACGGGTCGTTGCTGCTACTGCTAAGCTGTTATAGTTGTGGTAATTCCTTAGGCTTGTATTGCTATAGGTTCCCGTTAATCAATTGTTCTGGTCTAATCTCCGTGGTAATTTCATCTAGGTACCAGGTGTGACGACGATGATGGTATGGTTTTGTGGTTGCCCGCCTTTGGTCCTCTGGTAGGCTGTTGTCGCCCTAACGGAAGCTGAGAGATGCTGAAGGCAAAAAAAATGAAGGAGTTCGCAATTGTTTTCCTATTTGTATGTATTAAGTGGTTTCGGTGTTTGGAAGATACACATTTGCGTGTTTTTTTTGTGTGGATATGCCACTTTGCAGGTTAGATTCTTAATTCAAAACCATAGGAATTATCACGTGATTCAAGCCCCTACTGTAATGAATCCTGGCTTAACCTCAAAATTATGCAGGGACAGATGCCTTGGGCACAGCGCCTAGTCTTGGTCAATTTCAAAACAACTTTCTGGTGCGAGTTCCTTATGTATCTTACATCATTGTCACTTAACGGCAGTTTTGACAGTTAATTTTAACCTGCTGCCATGGCCACCGTGAGTCTTTGTTGTATTTTATTTTGATTGTTTTCCAACCACTCATGTCGTAATCTAATCTTTTTTGTTCGCTTCTTCTTCTGTAGAATACTGATGGTGAGGTTTGCCTTTGAAAACATTCCTGAGATTCTCCATCAATGTCGAATTAAAGGCCTGCCAACTGCTTCTGTTAACTTGTAGCTTAAGAAAATGCTAGTTGGAATAAGGGTTGTCGGACGTGGCTAACTTGAAACATGCCCGGCTGCGCTATTTGCAACCACTGATTGAGAAGTCACTGATTGTGAAGCCGTTGTCGCTGCTGCAACCTGGTTTTGATCGGTAGCTGAAGGATCCTATCTGATATGGTATGTAACCTGCAGAATGTAAAGGTGGATACAGATAAATACACTCCATCCAACAAAGCTTCGCCGTATTCTCGTAATTTCATGTGAATCCATCGTGCCAGAAATATATATCACCCCATTTCTTTGTATTAAAGTGGTAGCTGGAGATCTTTGATCTTCCCCAGTATTTTGCTTATAATCTCAGATTATGGTTGGAGTTATGTCCACTTTCACAGCACAAGTTTGTAGTAGAAAAATTTGTGACTTTGTGATTTTTCAATGAGTTGAAAGATGTATCCATACTTAGTCTATGTTGTAGATGTATGTTAACTGATACTTGTCATCTCTTTGTAATGGATCATGACCATTGTATTGGATTAACAGGGATGTTAAATTGGTCTTGGTTGTAGTATGGGTAAAAGGTTTGAATGTGAAAGCAAAAGTGGATTTTAATTGAAAATGGACCGCATAAAAGTATGAGTTTTAACGATAATGAATAGACATGAATTTTTAAAAGGGAATTTTAATGATGGAAAGATGAATATGAATTTAAAACAAGATCTTTAATAAACATGTGATTTTTTAATGATGAAAAAGAAAAAGAAAATAAATAAATATGGATTTAAAACATGAATTTAAATAGATATGGATTTAAAACATGAATTTTAATAGATATGGATTTAAAACATGAATTTTAATAGATAAATAATGGATTTGGGATTAAAACAAAATGAATTTCAGAAAATGGTATAGGAATAGTTTATCCTGCTAGGGAACGCATCCACGACTTTAGTGTTTTTACTTCTTTCAAACCTACAACACAAACAAAAGGCTAGGTAAGACGGTTAGTTGTGCATGGATGATAGTCTTAGAAAAATGCACGAGGAGGTGGGGTCTTAAGGTCAAAAATTAGGGTGCAACAGATGCCCCTATTTAAGTTACTTCTATCCAGAGATATGGAGATTGAAATCTCCGTTTCGATGATATAGAATGGACTTAAATACAAACATTTGCGCGGATTTTTGGCCATAAGAAGCCACCAAATGATATGCAATGATACGAGAATGCAAGACAGACTGGGGGGTCCTGTGGAGAAATGGCGCCACAGGGGAGAAGCTAGACAACGCACGGGAAGAACAGGCTCAGCATAGCGAGACTCCACGGGGAAAGATTGAGAATCACCAAGTGTCTGTAAATATGTTGTGAAGAAACTTGGAAGAGAAATCCTCTTGAGGAATCTACTGTATATGTTGAATGTAATTGATTCAAGATATCATTTGGAGAAGTCTACTGTAATTGAGAATACTTTTGCCAAAATATTTTCTGTTAAAATCTGTAAGGAATCTACTGCCGAGATTCTGTGTTGAAGTCTGTTAGAGAAATACTTCTGACGAAGTCTTTTGGAAATCTACTGCCGAGATTATCCATGAAATGAAATAGAACTACCCACTGCCGAGGTCTTTCTGGGAATCTACTGCCGAGATTAACCAGGAACTACCTACTGCCGAGGTCTTCTGGGAATCTACTGCCGAGATTAACCAGGAACTACCTACTGCCGAGGTCTTCTGGGAATCCACTGCCGAGATTAACCAGGAACTACCTACTGCCGAGGTCTTCTAGGAATCTACTGCCGAGATTAACCAGGAACTACCTACTGCTGAGGTCTTCTGGGAATCTACTGCCGAGATTAACTAGGAACTACCTACTGCCGAGGTCTTCTGGGAATCTACTACCGAGATTAACCAGGAAATGAAAGATGTTTGAATGACTGTCGTTGTAGACGGTAGATATCGTTGTAGACTGTAGTTGTCATTATAGACTGTAGTTGTCGTTATAGACTGTAGTTGTCGTTGTAGATTGTAGTTGTCGTTGTAGACTGTAGTAGTCGTTGTAGACTGTAGATGTAAAGCTTCACTGGGGACTTCGGAAGAAATGTGAGCCGGTTGAATTGTAATGTATGTCCTCTAAAGAGAGACTATTGCGATAAACTTCTTCGACTTCTTCGGGGAGATGTCACTACTGGAAGTAAACTTGTGTGATGAGACTCACTGGGGAAGTCATTCCTGAGGAATGTCTTAGTTGTTGTAAAAGTGTGTGAATTCTCAAATAAAGAGACATGTCTATAACTGTCTTCTTTGATGAATCAATAATGTTGAGGGACTCACTGAGGGTAAATGAACTGTCTTGTAGAAATCGTCGTTTTTCGTTTTGAATAAGATCCTGATCAAAACGAGTTGCTCAAATAAAGAGATAGGTGTTCGAGAAAATCTTGTGATGCTATTGTTGAAGAAATGTCTGTCTATTCTTCCCGGGGAACAGAGTGCAAAATAAATGCACACTTGATCCGTGTTCAGAGGTCAGAGGCGTCCACGATGTGATTGCCAAAAACCAAAGTTCGATTCGGGAAGTAGCCGAAAATAAACTGTCAAGCAAGACTTGACCATTGAGGTGTGAACTCTAATGGAATTGTACTAAAATAACCATCTTCCATGAGGATTGAACTCCATGGGGAAAAATGAAACATTGTGCTTTTTCTGCCTAGGGTCGACAAATCTAATTGGAGGGATAAGACGAACCCGAACACCTAGGGATAACTATAGCCAAAGCGACAGAATAAAATAGACACAAAGAATGTAAGGAAATGCACATGCTATGCTGTCTATTTATATGTTATGCGTATGCCTATGCTGACAAGACAAAACAGAAAGGGACAAATGGAGATGAAATAAACATCTCAGGATAAACATCTCGACCAATCTTTGAAGATAGAAGTACCACTGGGGATAGACAGAGAACCAAATATGGGATCACACTCCTGCTTCAAGGCTCCAAAACTTCTCTTGGGGGAGTAGAGATCAATTCATTTGGTATATAACATCTTGATAAGTCTGAAAGGATGTACGGAGTTGTAGACGGAGGTACCCAAACTGAAGTTTCATAGAGGATAAAATAAATATCTTGGGTCATCATGGTTGTTGAACATGTCGGAGTTGAGCTTCCTGAGGATGAAATAAACATCCTCTTCGCTTCAAATTTCAAATGCCCCAAGTCACATGGCTTAAAAGAAAAACATCTCGAGAGGATTTTATAGAAAACATGATGTCCAAATGCCCCACTATTTTCAAACTCTCAGAGAGATTCGCCGAATCTCGACGTAACTGCCCCTGATTGACGGTGTTATAACTGAGTCTTCAAAAATAGCTCTTTTAGGCAAAGTCGAATTTGCACAGAACAAAACTCTTGGAAATAACCTGCCCCAGGTCAACATAGTCTTCAAAATCCAATATAACAAACTTAATACTAATGTGTAATTTTTCTAAGACATCAAACAATGTTAGCAAGTCAGAAATGTTAATTTCGAAACTGTTAATGCAACACACGTTTGTCTTGAAGTTTTTTTGAAAAGAGAGATATTGCGATAACTTGTGACAAAAATCACTAGTTAAGATATAGTTTTATTTTACAAAGCCAATATAAAAAGCTGAGCATAGCTCATAGGAGTCAGGAAACGTTATCTCACTGAGTATGCTTTCAAAACAAACCTTACTTCAATTAGGACTTTGAATGTTATATTTAGTTTACGATTTGTAAAACAAAGGAATAAGGGTCAAAGCATATTTGTACCCCCCCTATTTTTGAAAAATGTTCATTCCTTTTGAAAATTCTAAGCATTCAATCAAGCTGATTGAAAATTGCCCCAGGTTGAAAATGAGGTTGAAAAAAAAATGGTTAAAAAATAGTTAACCACTTTATATCTTTGGTATTTGGGAAACTTTTGAAATAGTGCCTTACATCATCAGTAGGTTTTTTATTCGAAAGCATACCACAAGAGATTTTGCGTTTTATTTCGTCATCCTCCTTCCAATTCTTCACCAAAGTGAGAAAAATTGGGTAAAGTTGGCATTATAAAATTATGAAAAACATTTTAAGAGTGAAACGAATGGATTTCTTCAAGACAAACACTTATTGCACTACTTATTCAAAATAACATGTTCTTACATGCCAATTATGCTTTTAATCAAAGAAATGAAACACATAAGCAACCGAAACTAAATAGGTGATCAGCATAACGGTGTTCCATTCACGATTGGTCTTTCTCTCTTGAAAGTTAGCACTTCATTATCAATCATTTCTTGGACTTTCTCTTGGAAAACTTTGCATTCCTCAATCGAATGCCCCAACACTCCATCATGAAATTCACAGCTGACGTTCGAGTTGAACCACGGCGGACGAGAGTTCATGATTCTAGTCTTCCTGGGTGTCATCACTGAGTTTCGGATGAAATAAGACCATAGTTGACTGTAGGTCATTGGAATGAGATCAAACCAGCGAGTTTCTTCTTTCGGAACACTCAGAGGTGTCGTCTGATTCTGAAACCATCTTCAAACCTATCGATCTTGATGTTGATCTGGAGAAGCCAACCTTCGTTTATGAGGTAATGGCTGCTTGCGCTGAACAGGCGCTACATACTGATGTTGAGGATAAGGTACTGGAACTGGATCTGGCAGGATTTGAGAGGAATCCCAAGCTGCATTAACATCAACGCTTCTTTCCTCTGAAATTTCTTCATCAGCTTGGTTATTCAAGTCATCTTGAATTCTTCCACTTTTGAGTGCATTCTCGATGTTTACTCCAACTTCCACAATTTTAGAGAAATCTGATGGCACAACGCCCACCATCCTATCATAATAAGAGTCTGACAGCGTTCTTAGAAACATCTTGGTTAAATCTTTCTCTGGAAGTGGTGGACGAACTTGGGTTGCCAACTCTTTCCATCGCTGAGCATATTCCCTGAAAGATTCATCATCATTCTTACTCATTCCTTCTAGTTGATCACTGTCTGGAGCCACGTCCAAATTATAATTGTATTGCTTCATGAAAGCATCGGTTAAGTTTCTCCAGGACCGAATGTAAATCCTTTGTAGCTTCATATACCATATCAAGGATGCCCCGGATAAGCTCTCTTGAAAGCAGTGCATCATCAATTCATCATCGTCAACATAAGCAGCCATCTTTCGATAAAACATCGTCAAATGGTATCTTGGACAGCTAACACCTTTGTACACTTCAAAGGCAGGCATCTTGAACTTCGGAGGAATGATTACGCCTGGGACCAGACATAGGTCACGAGCATCAAGATCAGATGCATTATCTTCTTTCACTATTTTCAATTGTTCCTTGAGATCACAAAATTCTTTTTCCATTGCTACAAATCTAGGACGAACATTCTAAGGATTAGGTACAGGCTGTAGAGGTTGGGAAGCTCCTTGGACAGGCTGAAGTTGGGTAGGAACATCCACTTGTTGAACATTGTCGTCAGAGGGAAGATTGAATAACGGATTAGTCACCATCCTGAAGCCGGTCATGGAATCCATATCTTTATTCTCTTTCCTACCCTTTAGTAATACTTCATGCTTGGTCCAATGGTCGAGATGTCAGCTGATAGACAAAGACAGAAGACCGAATGAGCCACAGAAGAGGAGAGACACGTGCATATGCAAGATGCTAAATGCGGGATGTTATGCAAAAATGCAGAAATGAAAGGTTTCATGGAACTCAAGTTCTTATAAACGTTACAGAATACCAAAGAAAAAAAAAATTTTTTTGATATTGGATTACAGATAAATATTCCTATAAGAGTCCTGTCATAATAGCTAAATAAAAGCTGAGAAAAGCCCTAAAGAAGTCCTTCATCATGATTTGTTCTTCCACTTGAATCTTCTTGAATATAAGTTTTGTTGATGATCGACGTCTAAAGATTTAGTTTGATAGAGGAAAATAAATCCTCCATTTCTTCCTTTGTTCTTGTTGGAAGGTGAGAAATGAATCCCTGGATCTTCAATATTGATGAAGGCATTTTGAACTTCTATGGAAATCTCTTGTATTCATTTTTGAGTTTGCTTGATTCTTCGATCAGCGCCCTTAACTTCCTTAGGACATCCAAGTTAGGACTCTTAAAAGAATATTCCAAAATATTTTCTTTTGTAATCCATATTGGTTTTTGTAATGTTTATAACTAATCTATGAATCCCATGAAACCTAATGTAATATGATGCTATATGGATGCAACAAACACAAGTAAGCACATAGATAAACAAGGATAACAAACAAGGGGGACCCTAGGTTTGCAACGAGCATGGAGCCAAAGGTATACCCATTCCCAAGGGTATGGACTAAAGGTGAATTGTACCTGCAGAACAAGGTTCTAAAGAGGTTCCCAAAGTCATTAGTCCATCTTTTGGATATTATCAATTTCCCAACTAACTCGGTGATTAATAATATTCTCAAGAGAACTTATTTTGAGTGTAGCATCGCGTAGCACTATTTTGGGTGTACTCCCTCATAGTCTCGCACTACGTCCTAATAAAGGCCAAAGTGGGGTTAAAGGTAACTACGGTCCTTAGTATCATAGACTCCAATTGAAAGTAGTAAAAGTTTTCACGACTAAACTCGTTCAACCGAACTATTTTTAAAAGGGTCTCAACTAAGCGGGATTCTCGGATCAACTTAGTCGGGACTCACTCCCTATAAGCCTCATCGAATATATCACCATCCTATCATAATTTCTCTCAAGTTCGGGTATAGAACTTTGTCTCACCACTCAAAGGTATCAACCCAAAAGAAAAAGATAAACAAACATACAAATAAACAGATATAAAGCAATAAACAAGTAAAAACAAGTTAGGGAAACCCACTGAGGTGTCCCCAGTGAAGTCGTCATTTCTGTCGCGGTGAAATTTGAATACCAAACTATTAATGAGTTTGAATCTTATTCATTTGCAATCGAACTTAGATTTGTCCAAAGGAAGGGATAAGGATCGAAATTCCCACAATGCAATGCAAATGCAAGGTTTAGAGAGTTATAGGTTCGGGGGTCGGTTAAACTTAGGGAAGGTACTAGCATCCTAAGTTTCTGTAGTACTCTACAGGAACCTCTTGTTTTATGTTCGTTTATTGCTAAGTGTTTATCTGCTTAATGGTAAAAGACCTAGGGGTTTATTTTCTAAGTATACTCGATAAGATGTCGCGTCTTATGCCTACATATCCTTACGGGAGTGGAATCAGAGTATTTGTAGTTCCCCTAAAGGGTTTGAGGAGTTCTTTGACTGTGGTCAAAGTTCCTACGGGTTTAGGGTAGTTGATTGATTGATTTTAGGAGAAAAGGTGAGTTGTCATTTTAAGAGAGATTTAACCATCACAAGTTGTAGGAAAATAGTCTTTGCATCATCTTAAGAAAAGGGCTCAAGTACTCGGATTGTTTGACGAGTACGCCTTTATCTCTCTTAAGGCAAAGTCCCTACATGTTGATTGTATTGTTGTGGGGTGGAGGTTCTATCTCACTTAAGATAATTAACATCTTTCTCTAATGTGTTTGAATAAAGTTGTATTGTTGATTGTTTTGGCTATGTTGTAAAGATAAAAAGACAAGGTCCTTCCGATAGGTAGGTCCTAAACTTAAAAAGATCGACTTGAATGGGATCAAGGATCAAAGGGGAGAATGATGCAAATGTGGATGCATACGCACGATTGTTGGGATCATGCGCAGATTCTTCCTTTGGACGGAATGCAAGGCGGAAATATAAATACGATAATGTAAATTGCGGAAATGATAAAGCATACACATACGCATGAAAGCGCTGAAGTGTGTGAGAGTGAATTGTGTCGTGAGGTGTGTACGATTAGGTTGTATTTTTTTACACTGTTGATTGCTTTTAGTTTGTTGATTAAATTGATTTTTAGTATGAATTAAGATTTTAGACGGGATCATCTAAAAACTACAATAGCCTTAATTTTATTATAAAACTGAGTGGAGTGTTTTATTTCTATTTTGTTATAAAAAGAACTAAGCTACTCGTTAAGGAATAAAAGATGTTCATTGTTATTTCTAAAACCAAATTAAATTAAACACTAAATTATTTATCATTGATTAAATAATTTCGACTAAGGGAGGGTAATTATTTATAAAAGTTTTATTTTAAAAGGTTATTAAAAGAAAGGTTAAATTTAGCCAAATATTTAATAAAAGTAATAGGTTTTTATAAGGGATTATTATTTTAATTTTTTTTTTATAAAAAAAAGTTGATTAAGGTGTTAATGATTAGTAATAAAACTGATTTATGGGTTAATTAAAGGTTGTTAGTTAATTAAGGTTACGGTGTGCGTACGGGATATGTAGTAGTGTGTGTTCGCGTAGTAACTATGGTGCGCGAGCGCACATTGGATTACAGCAATACAAAAAAAAACAAAATGAAACAGAGGAACCTGAAGGTGAGATAATACTTAGAAGGGGGGTTGAATAAGTATGAAAGTATTTTTATTCTGGTTCGTTGAACTCAACTACTTCAGTCCACCTTTCCTAGAGTGATTTGCCTTTCTCAATCAAGGACTTAATCCACTATTTAATCAAACAGATTACAATAGTAACACCTAAGAACAACTGTTCTTAGTCTTCTCAAGAGCTACTGATCCCAACTGGATCCTCTTAAGGAAACCTTTTACAATCAATGTAAAACTATTACAAGAGTAAGAATTGCTTCTAAAAAGCTATTATCACAACTGTGATATTTCTCTAAAGTTTAAGAACAATGAAATAAATTCTTAGAATGAATATGAAAGTATGAGAGCTTGAATATTTGATTTCTTTTCAATGCCAACGTCAACTGAAGAATTTGGTGGAGTCTTGCTTTTATAGGCAGCTGATCCAAGGTGAGCTTCACGTTGAGAAGAGTGTCCAAAAGGTCTGAGTCTTTTTGTCTTCACATCAAGTGACCTTTCCTAGAAGAAGAAAGCACAGAAAAATCCTTTTTGTCTGTGTTCTTGTGTCTAGCATAAATAAGGAAAGAGACGTTTGATTTACTCCAACGGATATAATCTTTGAATATTTCTTCTTCAGTTTTCAGCAAATTCATTAGAGTCTAATTGGGTTAGAGTCTTCTAATGATGATCAGAGTCTTGCTGAATCAGAGTCTTCTGCAGCAGGTGTGCTTTCAGTGTGTTAAATATCAGAGCATATTTGAGACAGAACTTCAGTACTGGCAGCTTTAGTACTTTCAGAATCTTCTGTAGAAACTATGCTTTGAAAAACTCTTCATATAAAATTCTTCTTTACTTCAGATGCTTCTGACTTGCTTCAGATCCTTCTGACTTGCTTCTGCTTCAGATCCTTCTGGAGCTTCTGCTTCAGAATCTTCTGGAGGCTACGCTCAGAGTCTTCTGTTGGCAGCAATCAGAATCTTCTAATGAGTGCATTTGGCGCTTCAGAGTCTAGCTAATTTCTTATGTTCAATTCTGATTTGCTTCTGGAGTGTTAATTTCTTTACTATCTGTAGTAAAAACTCTCAAGCAAATTTTAGAGTATATAATTCTTAAATACAAAATTTCATATTAGTTATCATCAAAACATAGAGATATTATTAAGAACCAATTTATGTTCTAACAGAACCCTAGTTCCCAAAATCACCTCTCCGTTGATCGCCCTCCCCTTCTCCGTCGTTTCCCTTTTCTCAATTTCTCACCTCTTCTCGTCGGCTTTCTCTTTGCTCGTTTCCTTCTATCTCTCTTCGTCTATGTTTTCTTCAATTGTTCTTCTTCTCCTTTCTTCTGCACAAATCAAATAACAATAAAAATGTTAGTGTTAGCAACCGCAGAAACTCGCGGCTTCGATTTTTACAGATGGTCCTCGAAGGTAGCTGATGGTGGATCGCGGTGACGGTGGAGAGAACGAAAGATAAGTTTGGGATTTCTGAGTTTCTTGTATCTTCGTCTCTGAGTCGGCGCTTTTTTTCCGGTGTGTGTTTTAATGTCGTTGAATGGATTTTGCAGGGTTTGGATCTGAAAATGAAATTGAAACCAAATGAAGTTTCAGAGTTGCATGTTTTGAGGTCTTTTTTTGTGTGTGTGTGTGTATTTTGGCGAATTGGTGTATTGTGTATGTATCTGATTCTGTGTATTTCATATGTTGGTGTATGAGGGTTTCTGGTGATAAATTCACAACGGCGATGCGAAGGGTAAGGACGATGGTGGCGATAGTTTGATGGGGTTTTCGGCAATGGAGCTGAGGAGAGGTGAGTCTCTTTTCGACTCTTAGGGTTTTAGGAATTTGGGATTTTTCTGTGGAACTCTGTGAACTGTTGTGAATTTCCCTCTAATTGTTGAATGTCGTGGATATGGTTTTATAGCCTCAACCGAATTGACAAATTGATTTCTCGAATTAAAAGTTGTTGATTCTTTCCTTTTACCCTTGGTTCAAACCGAGATTCTTGCCATTCTTAGAGTAAACATGTTGATTGTGTTTTAGAAACAAATTGAATGGCCTTGAGCGGATTTATTGCTTTCCATGTTCGTTTGAAATGTGTTTCTGTTTTGGGAATCGATGTCTACAAATTTCCTACTTGAATGCATTTTAATGATTGTTAATGATAATGATCTCTTGTCTTGACCAAAACTCATATCTTTGATGTCAGGTTTTTTACACATGACAATATGTTGAAAGTTAGTCGTGGATAGAAGTATAACAAATGGTTCAAATGGTGTCGCGACTATAGGGAGGTCCACCGTGCTCTGAACAGTTCTTGTTGGGTATTTCCTAAGCTTGGTTGTGTTTTGACAATACACTTCAAAAGAAACCGTAAGTGTCATGAGCATATGTACATTGTTCCCCTTCTTCTTTAATTCATCATGTATTCTGAAGGTTAAATAACCGTGGCCTCTTGGTTTGCAGACTGTTGAGGCGGAAATATGGAGCGAGGAATGGTGTAAAGGTGAATAGGGTGAAAGCTGTGAGGATATTCTCATACTCGCTCACAAATTGGTTTCTTGTGGCCTCTTATCCTGCCCCGGTAAACTAGGACTTTGTTAAAGCATTGGTTGTGTTCTGAAACTCGGTGCTCGATTAAAGATGTCAAAATACCGTTATGTGGCAGCAGCTGATGGATTTATGAACTTTTCTTTTTCAGGAGCAGGTTCTGCAGTTACATGGATTCTGGGTGACTACGTGCTCGTGATGGTGTTTAGAGGTTACACAGATGTGATTTGTCATCAACTTTGGAAAACAAATATCTCTCAAAGTTGGAAACATCATTTGCAGAACCCTCGGTAGTATTCTCAGCATATATAACTTTGTCTTCCGTATCTCCTTTACGTCTGGTGAGAGCTAATTTCGAAACATAACGCAGGGAAGCCCAATTTCCATGATGAAGAGGTATCCAGAACTTAGAGCTAAGGACGGGGTTTCCGCTGGGTGAGTTAATAAGAAATGAACTGCTTTCGTCGTTTATCGTATACAATTTATTGTTTATGCCATGAGGCCTAGTATAATAATTGAAGTCAAATATTTGTACAGGTTTGGAAGCTCGTTGTCTTCTCTGCAGACATGGTGAAGATAGAGTGAGATTGGTAAAGGAGTTGTTCTTTGGATTCGGTATTGGTAGAGCGGTGGTGAGGTACGCGGCTACTCCATTTAGAGGTGTGATGTTCATTGATTTCCCATGTAGCTTTGATAACCTTCTTTTAACATTACTGTTGGTTTTGACAGGTTGCTTTTGGTGGTGTTTAATCACATTGCTTGTAAATAATGAAGGTTGGTTGTTTAATTTAACACACTGTATCATTGTTGGATTCAATTGATAATGTTGTGACTTTTCCTCCTTGTAGGTCACGGGTCGTTGCTGCTACTGCTAAGCTGTTATAGTTGCGGTAATTCCTTAGGCTTGTATTGCTATAGGTTCCCGTTAATCAATTGTTCTGGTATAATCTCCGTTGTAATTTCATTTAGGTGCCAGGTGTGACGACAGTGATGGTATGGTTTTGTGGTTGCCCGCCTTCGGTCCTCTGGTAGGCTGTTGTCGCCCTAACGGAAGCTGAGAGATGCTGAAGGCAAAAAAATGAAGGAGTTCGCAATTTTTTTCCTATTTGTATGTATTAAGTGGTTTCGGTGTTTGGAAGATACACATTTGCGTGTTTTTTTGTGTGTGGATATGCCACTTTGCAGGTTAGATTCTTAATTCAAAACCATAGGAATTATCACGTGATTCAAGCCCCTACTGTAATGAATCCTGGCTTAAACTCAAAATTATGCAGGGACGGATGCCTTGGGCACAGCGCCTAGTCTTGGTCAATTTCAAAACAACTTTCTTGTGCGAGTTCCTTATGTATCTTACATCATTGTCACTTAACGGCAGTTTTGATAGTTAATTTTAACCTGCTGCCATGGCCACCGTGAGTTTTTGGTGTATTTTATTTTGATTGTTTTCCAACCACTCATGTCGTAATCTAATCTTTTTTTGTTCGCTTCTTCTTCTATAGAATACTGATGGTGAGGTTTGACTTTGAAAACTTTCCTGAGATTCTCCATCAATGTCGAATTAAAGGCCTGCCAACTGCTTCTGTTAACTTGTAGCTTAAGAAAATGCTAGTTAGAATAAGGGTTGTCGGACGTGGCTAACTTGAAACATGTCCGGCTGCGCTATTTGCAACCACTGATTGAGAAGTCACTGATTGTGAAGCCGTTTCCACTGCCGCAACCTGGTTTTGATCGGTAGCTGAAGGATCCTATCTGATATGGTATGTAACCTGCAGAATGCAAAGGTGGATACAGCTAAATACACTCCATCCAACAAAGCTTCGCCGTATTCTCGTAATTTCATGTGAATCCATCGTGCCAGAAATATATATCACCCCCTTTCTTTGTATTGAAGTGGTAGCTGGAGATCTTTGATCTTCCCCAGTATTTTGCTTATAATCTCAGATTATGGTTGGAGTTATGTCCACTTTCACAGCGCAAGTTTGTAGTAGAAAACTTTGTGACTTTGTGATTTTTCAATGAGTTGAAAGATGTATCCATACTTAGTCTATGTTGTAGATGTATGTTAACTGATACTTGTCATCTCTTTGTAATGGATCATGACCATTGTATTGGATTAACAGGGATGTTAAATTGGTCTTGGTTGTAGTATGGGTAAAAGGTTTGAATGTGAAAGCAAAAGTGGATTTTAATTGAAAATGGACCGCATAAAAGTATGAGTTTTAACGATAATGAATAGACATGAATTTTTAAAAGGGAATTTTAATGATGGAAAGATGAATATGAATTTAAAACAAGATCTTTAATAAACATGTGATTTTTTAATGATGAAAAAGAAAAAGAAAATAAATAAATATGGATTTAAAACATGAATTTAAATAGATATGGATTTAAAACATGAATTTTAATAGATATGGATTTAAAACATGAATTTTAATAGATAAATAATGGATTTGGGATTAAAACAAAATGAATTTCGGAAAATGGTATAGGAATAGTTTATCCTGCTAGGGAACGCATCCACGACTTTAGTGTTTTTACTTCTTTCAAACCTACAACACAAACAAAAGGCTAGGTAAGACTATTAGTTGTGCATGGATGATAGTCTTAGAAAAATGTACGAGGAGGTGGGGTCTTAAGGTCAAAAATTAGGGTGCAACACCTGCTGTTACACCAGACTACGTAAGAGATCCCCTGCATTCAAAATCGAAGTCGTGAGTGTGTTAGCCTCTTTTTTCCACACCGTAAGCACAAGATGACTTTTGCGTAATTACTACGGAAGGTTGGTCATATCGAATTGCTTCCGGATCAGATTGCAGAAACCACCTTGAGCCTTCCAAACCTCCAGCCTCCATTTCTAACTCTAACGTGAACTTGAACTTGAGAAATATTAGTCCATTCCTCAAGGACCGGACCTGCATGATGTAGGGAAAGTACGACGATGTTAGAAAGTTTAGTAAAGAGCAGACTGGTAACAAAGAGGGGATACTGGTCCCGCCATGAAAAGAGAAAGTGTTTACCTCATGAGACGTTGGAAATCAGGACTGCAGCTGCCGCATCAAAACCACTCCAAAGCCAACCACAATCGTCTTTCCGAATCCAAGTGCGCCTGCCCAGCGGCTTCTTCTTCAACCGTTTACAAGCGAGACTCGTGAGCCTCAATAACGGAATGGCCACCCCTTTTTCTAAATTAGGAGTAACTACAACACATGAGGATAAAGAGGCATCAATACATGTTGAGAGGTGGATATAAGAGTAACTATAATACCTGGTGAGAGGAGCACCAATAATTTCACGGTCATCGGTATACTGTTGGCGGCAGCTCATTTAACCTGTGAGAGAGACCAAAGAGTCATTTGTTTATTGTGAGTTAGATTACCCATAATCCAAACCAAAACCCAGAGGAGGTCGTACTCCACAGCCACAACCTCAGGCTAACTCAATCCAAGATCCCTTTCCAACAGGACGGTTCCGAACATTTGGCCATGCTTCGAGATTACTATATTCATTTAACAAGGTTGTCTATTTTGAGCCATAATAAAACCTATACAACAGGACAAAGCAGTGAGATCTTGATATAAAGCTCACGCAAAGAAGCTAACTTAATGCCTAATTACAACAAGAAGCAGCAACTGTCATGTGCAAATATCAAAGTCTTATCCCTTCTACTTCAAATCCAGCAAGAACAACTTACGAAAGTAGCTAGCAGGATAGCAAACAAAATCAAAATCTTGAGCTTGAACCAATCTAGCAACGTCGGGCAGGAAGCACACCTGTGACAAATCGCAAAACTACAGAGCATCTGATGACAGTGACGGATTTGAAGTTGATAATACACGAGCGTCCCTTACAGTGTGTTTCTACAACTCGGACCAAGACGAATGTCGATCGAAGTATTTAAAGCCATGAATGGACGGACTCCACAGGTGATAACTATGTTATGCCATGTGAAAAGAGGTTGACATCCTAATAACAACAACAGATATGATAAGTCAAAAATTGCATAGAAACTTATCAAGTTCAATCAAGGCCTTGCTCACAAAAGCAATATATGCAAATAAGCATAATGTGTTCTTCACCAAAATCAGCACATACAAGTAAAACGCTTTACAAGCACGCAAGATCAAAGAAGAGAGTAAACAAGGCTAGCAGTAAAAAAGTTAAATCACAGAGGTTTCCGAATTTGTTTTCAGTATTATGAAATGTTTCGAAACATGTTTAAGCATATCAGACCTAGAAAGGAGAACTACGACATTGTTTCAAGCAAAGTCAGACCACAAAGTTTCTTTCCTAAAACAGAATTTTACCATATTATCCTGGGCATTTAAGTTAAATCATATTGCATAACCCCTTGGTTTATTATATTCAATTTGGGCGATATTGAGTTGATTGGAATAATCGCGAGTTACCTTTCCTTTCCAAAGCAGGATGAGCAAAGTATCAACAATTTCTGTTTTTTCCAAAAACGAAATCATGAGCATATCACCTGCCAAACAGCCACTAACATGTCCCCTGTCAAAAAGGAAACTCATAAATCGGGAAATCGTGAATATCATGACGTTATCAAAACATGTTTAAGACGAATCCATTTATTTCCAAAGATGTCAAAACCTGTTCAGCTTGAAAGGGAAATGTATTAATCAACATATCAATTGCCCAAATCAAATGTGATACTATAAATTGGGAACGATACTCAAAGAAATCAGAGGAGGAAAACCATAAACTTGCGAAATCGAAAGAGATTGAAGAAAAGACTTATCCCTTCAGCCGTCGAGACTATCACCACCCGCCGTGAGTCCCGTACCGACAAAGCTTCCGCTTTGCCATCTAGAACCGTCGCCGTCCTTAACTTTCGGTAACTCTTTGTTCATGTCAAAATTATTGAATTGTTGATGGTTTGTTTTGTGTTTCAGGTGCAAAACAGAAGAAATAATAGAAGGAAAGAATGAGAGCGAAGCGGTAGAGAGGGAGAAAGATTAATCGAAATCGAAATGATGAGGAAGATGAATCGAGAGAGAAGAGGTCGAGCATTTTTTAGGATTTAGGGATAAGATTAGGGTTTCTGCATTTTTTCTGTTTTCTCTGTAAATTTTTTATTTTGTATTCTGTACACGTGCACACACAACGCTTACCATGCGCCTCACACTATACACCACACACTCTCATCGATCAGGATCCAACGATCCATACCTCGCACGCCCATCATAATCCGTGCACCCTACCACACCTAATCCCACGCACCCAACTAATCCAATCCTTAACCATTCTCTAATTAACCATTAAACCACCACTGATCTTAATTAACCTTTTTAAAACCCGATTTATTTTAATCAGCCTTTTTAAAAAACAAACAAATAACTTTTTTTATCTTTTAATTTAAAACTATTTTATTTAATCAAATAACTATTAACCCTTTAATCATCAACCTTAATCTTTTTTTATTAAACATAGACTAATAACTAATAATTGAATCTTTTTTAAAATCAACCATTTATTAATTAAATAACTTAATAATTTTTATTTAATAAACCTTAGCCTTTTTAATAATTAACTAATTAATCTAATAACCTTTTATAAACAAATAAAAAATAAACACTCCTTTTTATTCAAATTAGCTTATGTCTATTATTAACTTTTTTCTCAAATTTATAGTAATTAAAATCTTTTTCTATTTAGAAATCTAATTAATATAACCTAATACAACTTTCCTCTTAAAATTAATTCAATACTCTTCTTAAAGTCAATTAATAAAAATTCAACTTTTCCTAAAATCAAATCTCACCAATCGACTCGCCTTAAAATCAACCAACATCGTAAAACTCAATTAATCGTGCACGCTTCCACATTCATAATTCACACACCTTAGCGCTTTCATGCGTTCGTGTATGCTTATTTATCGTCTTTATCTTCCACAATTTATTTACCGCATTTATCTTTATTACATCGCATCATTGCATTCCGTCCAAAGGAAGAACCTACACATGATTTAACACTTGTGTGTATCGCATCTACATTTGCATCATATTCCCACTTGATCCTTGATCCCATTCAAGTCGATCTTTTAGGACAGATCCTACCCCATAGGAGGACCTTCATCTTTACTTTACAACATAGAAAAACAAATCAACTTAATTCAAACATTTCAAACATTAGAGAAAGATGTTAATCATCTTAAGCGAGATAGAATCTCCACCCGACAACAAATACAATCTCTTACACTTGTGGCGGTTAAATCTCCCTTAAAATGACAACTCATCTTTTCTCTTAAACTCAACCAACCAACTACCCTAATCCCGTAGGAACTTTGACCACAGACAAAGAATTTCTCAAACCCTTTAGGGGAACTACAGATACTCTGATTCCACTTCCGTAAGGATATGTAGGCATAAGATGTGATATCTTATCGAGTATACTTAGAAATAAACCCCTAGGTCTTTCACCCTTAAGCAAATAACCCATAGCAATAAACAACATTAAAACAAGAGGTTCCTGTAGAGTACTATAGAAACTTAGGATGCTAGCACCTTCCCTAAGTTTAACCAACCCCCGAACCTATAACTCTCTAGCTTGCATTTGCATTGCATTATAGGTATTTCGATCTTTTTCCCTTCCTTTGGACAAATCAAATTTCGGTTTCAAAATGAATTGAAGATTCAAACTAATCAATAGTTTGGTATCCCATTTTCACCGCGATAGAAATGACGACTTCATTGTCGAAACCTTAAGTGGGTTTCCCTATCTTGTTTTATTTTGCTTATTGCTTTATATATTTGCTTACTTGCTTATTTTCTTATTTGTTTTTATTTATTTCTTTTGGGTTGTTATCCTTGAGTAGTGAGATAAAGTCCTACACCCGGACTTGAGAGAAATTATGATAGGATGGTGATATATTCGATGAGGCTTATAGGGAGTGAGTCCCGACTAAGATGACTCGAGAATCCCGCTTAGTTGAGACCCTTTTGGAAATGGTTCGGTTGAACGCGTTTAGTCGTGAAAACATTTACTATTCTCAATTGGAGTACATGATACTAAGGACCGTAGTTACCTTTAACCCCACTTTGGCCTTTATTAGTACGTAGTGCGAGGCTATGAAGGAGTAAGTCCCAAAATAGTGCTACGTGATGCTACACTCAAAAGAAGTTCTTTTGAGAATATTATTAATCCTCGAGTTAGTTGGAAAATTGATAATATCCAAAAGATAGACTAATGACTTTGGGGACCATTTTAGAACCTTGTTCTGCAGGTACCATCCACCTTTAGTCCACATCTGTTTGGAATGGGTATACCCTTGGCTCCATGCTCGTTGCAAACCTAGGACCTTTGTTTGTTTATCTTTGTGTGTCCTTATGTGCTTACTTGTGTTTGCTGCATTCATATAGTATCATACTACATTGGACTTCATGGGATTTACCTTCGTTTATGAACATTGTAGGGCATTATGGATCCTAACCGAAGAAATACTTTGCGATATACTTTTAAGAGTCCCAAATTGGATGACCTAAGGGAGTTGGGAGCTTTGATTGAAGACCAAGAGAAGTTCAAGGGTAAATATGGGAAGTTACTATCTTTGTTGAGACGTAAGGCAAATGAGGATCTCCTTTCCGCTCTATTACAATTTTATGATCCGATGTATCACTGTTTTACTTTTCCAGACTATCAGTTGTTGCCAACTTTGGAAGATTACTCCTTTTTCGTGGATTTGCCTATTCTAGAAGAATCTCCTTTTCCTTTCTTGGAAAAAGACCCTGAAGAAAGAGATATTGCTAAGGCCCTTTATCTCAAGGTATCTGACGTCAAGGCCAACATGGTTGTTAAAAATGGGACTTTTGGTTTGACTACAGATTTTTTATTTAAGAAGGCCTTATTTTATACTGATTTTACGAACAAGTCTCCGTTCGAGGCAATCTTCGCCTTGCTTATTTATGGGTTGTTTCTATTTCCAAGTTTTGAAGGGTTTGTTGACCTTAATGCAATTAAGATCTTCATGAAGAATAATCCAGTGCCGACTCTATTGGGTAATACCTATCACTCTATACATCTCTGGAACCTTTGTGGTGGAGGAATGATTACATGATGTGTGCCTTTATTATACAAGTGGTTCATTACGCACTTGCCCAAGTATGTTTCCTTTTGGCATCTTAATGATAGGCGTTGGTCAGAAAGGATTATGGCTTTAACTCATTTCGACATTGATTGGTATAGCCGTGAATATGATGGGATTCTAATCATTGATGGATGTAGAGATTTTTCTAATATACCCTTGCTCAGCTTTGGTGGAGGGATCAGTTATAACCCTGTTTTAGCTCGTCGACAGTTGGGATATTCGTTGAAGGGACCACCTAAGAGCATATAAGTTGAGAGTATTTTCTTCGAGGATAACCAAGAGCTCCGAGAGAAGATTGTGGAAGCTTGGAAACATTTGCATAAGTAAGATAGGAATAGTTTTGGAAAGCTCAACTGTGTGTCTTTGGAACCGTATCTTCAGTGGGTCAAGAATAGGGAAATCAAGCCGAGGGTTCCTTATTCTCGTCAAGATCCTACACCTCAAAGAGAATAACCTACTTATACTTTTATGTCTGACGCTGAGAAGTTGGGGGTTGCCTTGAGGAAGTCACAGCACGAATCAGAAGTGTGGAAGAACAAGTATCAAGTGTCTGTTGCAGAGAATGATGAACTTCAAAGACAGATTGTTGGGCTTCAGGAACAGCTACAGTTGAAGGATGAAGAATTACTGCCCCACAAGAAGAGGAAAGTTCTAGAGGATTTATTTTCCTCCGACCCACAATGTACTATTTGGAAACTAATTGTGGACAACCTTATCCGTGAGAAGACCCAGTTGGAAGAGCAGCTCAAGCAGCAGAATTCGAAACTTCCTTAGTGTCTTTACTAGCTTTTATTTGGGGCTCTTTAAAAGAATGTTTATGTAATCCATTTCAAAATTAATAAAACGTTTCTTTTACCGCAATGCCCATAAGTAGAGGAATCCCATGAAGTCTTACTCATCTTGCATTGTATTCTTTATTTTTCTTTGTTCACTTCAAGAAACTCAATTTTGTTTTGTAGGTATTGTAACAAAGGATTTCAAAAGAGAAACTTTGAAGTACACTTTTCAGAGTCCTAACATTGAAAACTTAAGAGAATTGGCATATCTCATCGAGAACTGTCACGCTTTTGCAACAGAATATGTAGAAGCCTTCTGTTTTCTCGAGCTCAAGATGAAAGAGGGGCTGATGGAGACCCTCGTTCAGTTTTATGATCCGATGTACCATTGTTTCACCTTTCCAGACTACCAGCTGATGCCGACCCTGGAAGAGTATTCTGATTTCTTGAAGATACATGTGACTGCCCGACCTATATTCACTGGACGGGAAGACATACCCAGCCACCAAGAAATTGCAAACGCTACTCATCTCAGCCTAGCAGATGTTCAAGAGCATTTAACCACCAAGGAAGGAGTCCTTGGATTCCCAGCTGATTTCTTGATCGAAAAAGTCTGTTACCATGCCGAAAGAAAAGAGGTCCTTATCTTGGAAGCTACCTTTGCATTGTTGGTCTATGGGATTTTCTGGTTCCCAAAGATTGATGATTTTGTCGATATGGATGCGATCAAACTGTTCATACTCAAGAATCCAGTTCCCACCTTGCTAGCTGACACTTACCATTCAATCCACTCGAAGAATGCCGAAGGGGGAGGACATATCGTTTGTTATACCGCTTTGTTGTATTCATGGTTTATTGCTCGCCTAGTTCGGCATCTGTCTATTTGGGAAGAGGTAGAAACACCCCGTTGGTCCGAGATAGTTATGGCCCTTACTCACTCTGATATTGTATGGTACAACCCTGCTTATGGATGTGTATGTATGATTCCCAGCATCGGAGGGTTCACCAACATACCGCTCATTGGGAGAGAAGGATGCATCAATTACAACCCCGCTTTGGTCCGCAGACAATTTGGGCATCCCATGATCGAAATACCTGACCAAGCTCTGTTTGAAGGGATCTTTATTAAGGAAGGAGAGGATCCAGACCTGAAGACCGTCATAATTTACGCATGGAGATACGTCAATAAGGAAGGGACGACTGCTTTAGGATACCCCAACTGTGTTGTCTCTGAAAAATATCTACATTGGGTGCGAGAAAGGGCTCTCGACCTCAAGATGCCTTTCCCATTTCATGAACCTATGGTATTGACTTTTCATGATCCCGATTGGTTTGATGTGAGTGAAGTAGATCAGTTGAAGGCCGCCTTGGATGAGGCTCGGAAACTGAAGACCGCTTGGAGGAACAAGTTTTTCACCCTCAAAGTAGAGAAAGAGAAGTCCCAGAAGCAGCCAGAGATAGAATTTGCAAAGAAGAGAAAGGCACGAGAGGATTTATTTTCCTCTCACACCTCTTCCGGAACTGTCAGCAGAGATGATCTTCCCCCAGCTACTGTGGCTTGGAAAGAATGTGTCGATCGACTCATCAGTGAGAAGGCCGAATTGCAAGAACGCGTCAGCCAATTAGAAGAAGAACTTTGTGCATAGAAGGAGCATGGGGAGTAGATCTCCGAGTTCTCTTTTGCTTTTGGTTCAATGTAATAAACTCTTAAAAGAGTACTTTGCTTTATAATGCCTCTCCAATATCAAAATATATAAGTTTTTTTCCAACATTATAATACCGAAGATAATTTGAGTTTCTTGAAGTTTCATACTCATTTGCATTTTTGCATAAGCATGGCATTGTTCGCATTCCAGGGTCTCACTCTTGCTTCATCTCCACAGACAAGCTGAATCAACAATACAACACTCGAGCTAGTCAGCACCAGAAGATGGATCAATTGGAACAAGAGAACAGAGTACTCCGTGATGAAGTTGCAATTCTGAAAGAAAGTTTGGAGAGGTTGAATGGTCTAGTGGAAGCTCTGTCCAATCAAGCCGCAGTCAACAACCAAGATGTTCAAAGGACTGTGATCTTTGAAGTGACACCAACACCGATCCCAGTGGTGTCTTCTGTTGCCGAAGTGACCTATAGCATGCCTCCAGGTTTTCCATGGGGAATGCCTCCTCATTTCAATCCCGCTGGCTATCGTCCGATTGTGCCTGAGATCCCTGCTGTGACCACTGTCCAAACTGTTCCTGCAACTATTGTTGTAGTGACTACTACACCTCCACATGTGAACGTTGTTCCGTATATTCTGGATGAGCCAATTTTACATGGGTCGCCGACTGAAACTGTGGGTTTGGAAGAAAGGATGGGTGGATTTCAAGACCAATTTTCTGAGATGTAGAAGGAGTTGAAAGCCCTCTGTGGGAAGGATTTTTTTTGAAAGAGCGTTTCTGATCTGTGCTTGGTTCCAAATGTCAAGGTTCCACCGAAATTCAAGGTCCCTGATTTCGAGAAGTACAAAGGAAATACTTGTCCTCAGAGTCATCTCATCATGTATGCTAGGAAGATGTATGCACAAACTGACAATGATCAACTGCTCATTCACTATTTCCAAGATAGTCTAACAGGCGACTGCACTCAAGTGGTACATGGGGTTGGATAGTACGAAGATTCGTACTTTCAATGATCTAGGGGGAGCCTTTGTCAAACAGTATAAGTATAATGTGGATATGGCACGCGACCGAGATCAATTGAGAGCTATGACACAGAAAGATAAGGAGAATTTTAAGAAATATGCCCAATGTTGGCGCGAGTTGGCCGCGCAAGTCACACCTCCATTGGAGGAAAAATAGATGACCAAGATTTTTCTGAAAACCCTTGGTCCTTTCTTTTATGAGAAAATGGTAGCAAGTGCACCCAGTGACTTCACCGAAATGGTTAATATGGGAATGCGTTTAGAAGAAGGTGTCCGTGAAGGAAGATTGGCTAAAGAGGAGAATGCTCCTAAGAAGTATGGGAGTGGTTTTGTGAAGAAAAAAGAACAGGGGGTGAACGACGTACAGGAAGGAAGACTTAGAAGGAGGTATTCACCATCATACCAAGTTGCGGCAGTATCACCAGTGTTTAATGCTCCAGCTTATCAGCCTCAACAAAGTCTGCAGTCGTATCAGCAGTCTCAATCCCCCGGTACTCAACAGCCACAGTCTCAACAAAGTCCGCAGTATCCTCAGCAGAATCGGCCATTCAACAACCAGGGCCGTGTGTACAGAAAGATAAACTTTGATCCAATTCCTATGAAGTATGCTGATTTGTTTCCAACTCTGATTCAGAAGGGTCATATTCAGACAAAAGCTCCACCTATGGTTCCCGCGAATCCCCCTCCTTCTTATAGAGCTAACAGGTTTTGTCCTTACCATCAGGGTGCTCCAGGTCATGATATTGAGAGTTGTTTTGGTATAAAAACAGATGTCCAAAGGCTCATTAAGTGCGGAATTTTGTCCTTCAAAGATTTTGATCCTAATGTGCAGGTTAATCCGTTACCCCTGCATGATTCACTCTCTGTCAACATAATTCAAGAGTATTTGGCAGATAATGATCAGGAGGTTTCAGATGAAAGGGCCGAAGAATTTGTTGTTATAGTGCCTCACTTTAAGGAAGTGGAGCGTATCGAAATCGTTTATAATAGCAGAAAGTCGGTTGTTACTCATTTGGTAATCAACGTGCCTGGACCCGTCCCTTACACTTCTAGTAAGGCTGTCCCATATAGATACAACGCCACAATGTTGGAAAATGGGAAGGAAGTGCCTTTTCCCACTGTACTTTCAGTAGTTAACATCGCAGATGTCAGCAGAGTAACAAGGAGCGGTCGAGTTTACCCGACTGTACCACCAAAAGAAAAGGAGGTCTCATTTGAACAACGAGGCTCAAAAGATCCAATTGTGGGGTAATCTGGTGGATCCAATTTGTCCAATTCAGATGAATGTCTAAAATTGATCAAGAGAAGTGAATATAAGGTTGCAGATCAGCTTCTGCAAACCCCGTCGAAGATTTCTGTGTTGCAATTGCTGATGAGTTCTGAGGCTCATAGAGAAGCACTCCAGAAGATTTTAGAGCAAGCATATGTTGAAAAAGATGTAACTATGGAACATTTTGACAACATCATTGGTAGTATTGCTTCATATGACAATCTGGGTTTCAATGAGGACGATCTCCCAGAGGAAGGGAAGAAACATAACATGGCTCTACATATTTCTGTGAATTGCGAAAATGATTCTCTGTCCAATGTGTTAGTTGATACTGGATCTTCTCTAAATGTGATGCCTAGAACCACTCTATCTAAGCTATCCTATCAGGGACCGCCGATGAGGCCAGGTCATGTTATCGTCAAAGCTTTTGATGGGTCTAGGCAGACAGTAATTAGCAAGGTAGATTTGTCGATGACTATTGGATTACAGACTTTTATGATCACGTTTCAAGTCATGGACATTCGTGCCGCCTATAGCTGTTTATTAGGGAGACCATGGATACATGAAGCTGGGGCAGTTACTTCCACCCTGCATCAGAAGTTGAAATATGTTTTTGAAGGAAAAACGGTCACAGTTTATGGGGAACGCGCCTTAATGGTGAGTCATTTGTCATCATTCTCGTATGTTGAAGCTGAGGAGGAAGTTGGTACGCAGTTTCAGGCTTTGTCTATTGTGGGCGAGGGTGTCCAGAAACCTCAGGCATCCATGTCATCATTCAAAGACGCACAATGTGTAGTGAACATCGGTCCTCAGACAGGTTGGGGCAAGGTGTTGTCTTTACCAGAGAACAGAAATAAAGAAGGTATTGGTTTCACCAGCAGTTATGCTCAACAAACTACCAAAAATCAAGGGTTTCCGCTGATTAATCAAGTGTTCCGTAGTGGAGGGCTCGTCCATCATCCTCAAGTTAATGTTGTGTCAGAAGATGAGCATGAAGGTTACATATCAGATGGTTCTGCAAGGTCCTCCATTCCTTACGAAGATTATGAGCTCTATATGGAAGATCCAGGTTATGTTTCAGATGAGTTTGACTACAGCTTTGGAGTCTACGTTGTGACCGAGGAAGATTCAGATGGGGATGTTCCAGACTTTGTAACCCCAGGAGTTTTGGTTAAGAACTGGAGTATGGTTGAAGCCCCTGCTGTCATTCATATATCAAAGTAAAGCATTTGTTTTTTAAAATTTCTCGCTCTGCCCAAGGCGAAACTGCATTGTTAGGGTTTACTTTTAAATAATTCCCTTTGCTCTGCCCAAGGCAAAAAGGTGACTTTATTGGGCGTGTCTCTTTGGTTTTGCTATCATAAATAAATCACTTTCATTTTCATTTGTGTTATTTTTCTTATATTTATTTACGATGTTGGAAAATAATAAGTAGCATCTCACGTACACACACTTTCCACTTTACGAAAACTTATTGAAAATTATATCACTTGCGCAGATTGCTACATAAATTACATCCTGAGAATAATGATCCACTGCCTTCTCCGAACTTTGAGTCTCCTGTGTATGAAGTTGAAGACGAAGAAGATGATATTCTAGAAGAAATTTCCAGACTACTTGATAAAGAAGATATCCAACCTCATCAAGAGCCGGTGGAAGTAATCAATTTGGGAACAGACGAAATTCGTAGGGAAGTGAGAATTGGAGCTTTGCTCAAACCTAAAGTGAAGAAATAGTTGATCATTTTGCTCGGAGAGTTTGTTGATGTGTTTGCTTGGTCGTATCAGGATATGCATGGATTAGACACTGCTATAGTTGAACATCATCTACCTTTGAAGCCAGAGTGTCCGCCAGTAAGGCAGAAGCTCAGAAGAACTCGACCCGACATGGCTCTAAAGATTAAGGAGGAGGTACAGAAACAGATTGATGCAGGTTTCCTTGTCACTGCCGAATATCTGCTCTGGTTGGCTAATATCATGCATGTTCCGAAGAAGGATGGTAAGGTTCGCATGTGTGTAGATTACAGGGATTTGAACAAGGCCAGTCCGAAAGATGACTTTCTGTTACCTCACATTGATATTTTGGTTGACAGTGCCGCAAGATATGAGGTTTTCTCCTTTATGGATGGTTTTTCAGGTTACAATCATATTAGAATGGCTCCTGAGGATAGATAGAAGATGTCATTCATCACGCCCTAGGGCACCTTTTGTTACAAAGTTATGCCATTTGGATTGAAGAATGCAGGGGATCGAGGTTTATGTGGATGATATGATAGCTAAGTCAACGACTAAGGATGATCATGTTAAACACCTGTCTAAGCTGTTTGGTCGTTTGAGGGAATACAAGCTCCGTCTGAACCCCCAACAAATGTACATTTGGAGTACGATCAGAGAAACTATTGGGTTTTATTGTCAGTCAAAAAGGGATTGAAGTGGACCCCGACAAAGTGAAAGCTATCTGGGAAATGCCAGCTCCTACCACCGAGAAACATGTCAGGGTTTTTTTGGGACGTTTGAATTATATCTCTAGGTTTATATTCAACATGACTTCTACATGTAAACCTATTTTCAAGCTTCTGAGGAAAGAACAAGGGTATGTTTGGACTGAAGACTGTCAAAAGGCTTTTGATAGTATCAAAGAGTATTTGCTTGAACCACCTATCCTGATACCTCCAGTTGAAGGTCGGCCTTTGATTATGTATTTGACTGTTTTGGAAGATTCAATGAGTTGTATACTCGGTCAACGAGATGAAACAGGAAAGAAAGATCATGTCACTTATTACCTGAGCAAGAAATTTACTGATTATGAAACGAGGTACACTATGTTAGAGAAGACTTGTTGTGCTTTGGCGTGGGCCGCCAAACGCTTACGCCAGTATATGTTGAATCACACCACTTGGTTAGTTTCGAAGATGGATCCTGTCAAGTATATTTTTGAGAAGCCCGCTTTGACTAGGAGAATTGCTAGATGGCAGATGTTGTTATCCGAATATGATATCGAGTACCATACTCAGAAAGCTGTTAGAAGAAGTGTTTTGGCTGATCATTTGGCTCACCAGCCTATTTTGGATTATCAACCTTCAAACGATGATTTTCTCGACGAGGATGTTTTGTTTTTAAAGATGAAAGATTGTGAAGAACCCTTGCATGGTGAAGGACCAGAATCGGGATCTCAATGGGGTTTAGTTTTTAATGGAGCTGTCAACGCTCATGGAAAGGGGATAGGTGCTGTTATTGTGACTCCTCAAGGGTCTCACATCCCGTTTACTTCCAACTTAACATTCAAGTGCACTAATATTGAAGCTGAGTATGAAGTGTGCATTATGGGTCTTGAGGAAGCAATAGATTTGAGGATTAAGAATTTGGATGTGTTTAGTGATTCTGCAGTGGTTATCTACCAGATCACTGGAGAGTGGGTAACTCGACATGATAATTTAGTCCCATACAGAGATTATGCTAGAAGATTGTTACCATTATTTGACAGAGTCGACTTTCATCATATCCCTCGTGATGAAAATAGAATGGCAGATGCATTGGCAACTTTGGCCTCAATGATTATGGTGAACTTTTGGAATGATTGTCCTCGAATTGAAGTGAAACGTCTTGACAGACCCGCCTACATCTTTGCCGTCGAAGAAGTTGAAGATGGAAAACTGTGGTATTATGATATTGAAATGTTTCTCATAATGCAAGAATATCCTCTGGGAGCCTCCAGCAAGGATAAGAAGACACTGAGAAGGTTGGCCGGTAATTTTCTCCTAAGTAACAACGTTTTATACAAACGGAATTTTGACATGGTCTTGCTGAGATGTGTTGACAAGCAAGAAACAGATATGTTAATGACGGAAATTCACGAAGGATCCTTTGGCACTCATGCCAATGGACATGCCATGGCTAAGGAACTCTTAAGAGTTGGTTATTATTGGATCACAATGGAATCAGATTGTTACAAGTTTGCTAGAAAATTTCACAAGTGTCAGATTTACGCAGATAAGATTAATGTGCCTCTGACTTGGTTGAATGTTATCTCATCCTCGTGGTTGTTCTCTATGTGGGGAATTGATATGATTTGGATGATAGAGCCAAAAGCATCTAATGGACACCGATTCATCTTAGTAGCCATTGATTATTTTACCAAGTGGGTCGAGGCAGCTTCTTACGCTAATGTGACTCGACATGTGGTTGTTAAATTTATCAAGAATCAGCTTATCTGCCAATATGGTGTGCCAAGCAGAATTATTACAGATAATGGTTCCAATTTGAATGACAGAATGATGAAAGAATTGTGCGAAGAATTCAAGATAGAGCATCATAATTCTTCTCCTTACAGACCAAAGATGAATGGGGATGTTGAAGCCACCAACAATAATGTCAAGAAGATCATTCAGAAAATGGTCGTTACTTATAAGGACTGGCATGAGATGCTCCCGTTCGCCTTGCATGGATACCGTACGACGGTGCGTACATCAACTGGGGCAACTCTGTTTTCACTGGTCTACGGTACGGAAGCAGTACTCCCGATAGAAGTCGAGATTCCTTCTATGAGGATTTTTATGGATGAAAAGTTATCAGTAGCTGATTGGTGCCAGAACAGACACGATCAGTTGAACTTAATCGAAGAAAAGAGGATGGCGGCACTATGCCATGGGCAGTTGTATCAGCAAAGAATGAAGAAAGCATTTGACAAGAAGGTTCGACCCCGCGCGTTCAAGGAAGGCGACCTCGTGCTCAAGAAGATTCAGTCCTTCCTCACCGATGTCAGAGGAAAGTAGGCCCCGAACTATGATGGACCATATGTAGTAAGAAAGGTTTTGTCATGAGGTGCTTTAATGTTAGCAACAATGGACGGAGAAGAGATCACTCGCCCTGTGAATACAGACACTGTCAAGAAGTATTTCGTTTAGAGGTCGGGGAGTTCTCGTTAACTTAGGAAGAGCAAGTTGTTATTCCCTTGATGTAATCTCTATTATTTTCCAACACTGTAATATTGGGGTCACGCCTTTCTGCTGACCACCATTCAATAAAAGTTTTTCATTTATCAAAAATCTTTATTCTTGATAGTGAAATCCAGATTGATTTAAACTTTTTCAATACCTTGTGTTTTACTTGATATATGAATAACAAAAGGATGACCATGGATGTTTATTTCATCCATGGAGGAACGTCAATCATATATGATTCCCCAAGCAGAGGATATTTATTTTATCCAGAGATGAAGATTATTTACGCTCAGAATTTCTTTACAAGTGGTAAGGGGGTTGTGGAGATCTTGCTTGGATACCTTTCTGTTTGAGACGTTTATTTCGCCTCTCCCAGTTTGTCAGCATACGCATAGCATATAGATAGCATGGCATGGCATGTGCATTTTTTTGTATCTCTTTGTGTTTGTTCTATCACTTTGGTCGTGGTTACCCCCAGGCGCTTGAGTATCTTATCCCTCCAAATAGAGTTGTCAGCCCTAAGCAGAAAGAGCACAATGTTTCTATTTTCCCCATAAAGTTCGATCCTCGTGGAAGACGGTTATTCCAGTACATTCCATTTGAGTTCATACCTCAATGGTCGAGTCTTGCTTGACAATTTCTCTTCGGCTACCTCCCGAATTGAATTTCGGTCCTTGGCAGTCACATTGTGGATAATCTCCAACTTTTGAACATGGATCAAGTGTGCATTTATTTTGCACTATATTCACCGGGAAGAATATTCATGAAGACAGGTATAGCTCCAACGATAATATCACAGGTTTTCTCAACCATCTACATTTGGACTATAAACAATCTCTTTACTTTAGCAACTCGTTTTGACTAAGATCTTATTCAAAACAACAAACGACAGTTTCTACAAGACAGTTCATTCACCCTCAGTGGGTTCTTCAACATCATCAATTCGTCAAATGGCATCGCTTCGCAAATCCATCAGAGAAGTCCACCAAAGACATTACAAGACACTTCTCTTTATTTGAGAATTTCCAGTACAAAAGTTTCGAATATTTTACAACTACAATAAAGATGCTCCTCGGAAATTAATTCCCCAGTAAGTTCATCACGCAAGTTTATTTCCATCAAGAGGCATCTCCCCAGAGAAGTCGAGGAAGTTTACCACATTAGTCTCTTTATTTAAGAAGACATACTTTACGATCTAACCGGCTTACATCTCTTCTGAAGATCCCCGGTGAAGTCTTACAATCTCCAATACATTACAAATTACATCTACAACGAACTACATCTACATTGACAATTACATTTACAAGTTACATCCACAAAGTTCCACATCTACAATCTACAATCTACAACGACATCTATGATCTGCAAATCTACAATCCCCTGTGAAGATGCTCTCACGAGTTTTCATCATTTTGGGTAAGAGCTGAGACCCGTTCATGGTACCCAGACCATGAGGCGTGGGGAGGTTATTTTCAGAACTGAGACCCGTTCATGATACCCAGACCATGAAGCGTGGGGAGGTTATTTTCAGAATTGAGACCCGTTCATGGTGCCCAGACCATGAGGCGTGGGGAGGTTATTTTTAGAACTGAGACCCGTTCATGGTGCCCAGACCATGAGGCGTGGGGAGGTTATTTTCAAAACTGAGACCCGTTCATGGTACCCAGACCATGAAGCGTGGGGAGGTTATTTTCAGAACTGAGACCCGTTCATGGTACCCAGACCATGAGGCGTGGGGAGGTTATTTTCAAAACTGAGACCCGTTCATGGTACCCAGACCATGAAGCGTGGGGAGGTCTACACATTTTACTATTTCCAGTTGGATTTCAAAAAAAGAAGAAGAAAAGAGAATACGAAACAAAAGTGAATTATTGACTCGATCAAGAAAATTCATTTGGATTATTACAGACCAATACATTATGGTAGTAAATCTATCCTTCGATTACCAGTTTCTCGCCTGTTATTAAATCGCCACATCCTTGGTGTATGTGCTGCTGTTGATTTTGGAGATTTCCCATTGCTGGTTGTTTCCTGTCCCCGTGGAGTCCCGCCTCGTTAGGTCTGTCACTCCTTTGTTTTGCATGTTGTGTCCAGTTTATCTCCTGTGACATCTTTTCCTCATAGGATCATTTGTCTTGCATTTTCATATCATATGCATTCGGTGTTTTCTTAGGGCCAAATATTCGTGCAATGTTCGTATTTAAGTCCCTCCTATCTCGTCAGGACGAAGATTTCGATCTCCATATCTCCGGATAGAAGAAACTTAAATAGGGGCATTTGTCACACCCAAAATTTTGACCATAAGATTCCACCCCCGTCCCCCCTTTGCATTTTTTTCTTGCCCGTTTTATTTTACTTATATGCATGTTTACCGTGGCTAACCAGCTCGTACAGGCGTAATAAGAGGGCGGGTCCAGGGAGAGCCTCACTTGTTTTTTCATCGAATCTTGATTCTAAAATGCAGGAACCGGGTTTTATCAAAGTTTGTGATAAAGCTCGCAAGTGGGACTGAGCTCGAGATAATTCATTTGGTTTCAAAGATCTAAAGAATCTAGGATGATATGTTGAGAGTTTGATTATATGTCACCATAAGGAGTTCATCGTATGCAAGCACACGAATAAACTCGTACTATTAAAGTTGTCGCATATCTCGAAAGTAAAGATGCAGGCTACGCAAATTAGAATCTCACAAGAACCCAATTTACAGTGAGATTTGTTTTTGTTTGAGTGATACAACGACACACTTCATGGATATAACCGCTTGGCCTCATTAAGTTAAGCTCTCTCTAATATTGGAAAGAGACTCCTTGATTACTTAATGGTCAATTTAATTCCAAGTTTTGCACTCCGGCACGTTTGTTACAAGCTAGTGCAAATCTTATTTTCATTTAAAGTACATAAAGATCCTACATGGCACCAACAACCAATACACTGTTTTAGGACATCAACCTTTTACATAAGTTTGTACAAGTTTTGGGGAAAACAGTATTGACATAACCATCACATTCATGGTCCTGTTATGACACTAAAACACAAAGAGAATGGGAAGTGGAGCTTTTCTCATCAGTAATACGCCTAATGTTCGGTTAATCGCCATAAGCATGCGCTTCATAGCAAGGATGCCTTGCTGTTACACCAGACTACGTAAGAGATCCCCTGCATTCAAAATCAAAGCCGCGAGCGTGTTAGCCTCTTTTTTCTACACCGTAAGCACAAGATGACTTTTGTGTAATTACTACGGAAAGTTGGTCGTATAGAATTGCTTCCGGATCAGATTGCAGAAACCACCCTGAGCCTTCCAAACCTCCAGCCTCCATTTCTAACTCTAACGTGAGGTTGAACTTGAGAAATATTAGTCCATTCCTCAAGGACCGGACCTGCATAATGTAGGGAAAGTACGACGATGTTAGAAAGTTTAGTAAAGAGCAGACTGGTACCAAAGAGGGGATACCGGTCCCGCCATGAAAAGAGAAAGTGTCTACCTCATGAGACGTTGGAAATTAGGACTGCAGTTGCTGCATCAAAACCACTTCAAAGCCAACCACAATCGTCTTTCTGAATCCAAGTGCGCCTGCCCAGCAGCTTCTTCTTCAACCGTTTACAAGCGAGACTTGCGAGCCTCTATAATGGAATGGCCACCCCTTTTTCTGCATTAAGAGTAACTACAACACGTGAGGATAAAGAGGCATCAATACATGTTGAGAGGTGGATATAGGAGTAACTATAATACCTGGTGAGAGGAGCACCAATAATTTCACGGTCATTGGTATGTTGTTGGCGGCGGCTCATTTAACCTGTGAGAGAGACCAAAGAGTCATTTGTTTATTATGAGTTAGATTACACAGAATCCAAACCAAAACCCAGAGGAGGTCGTACTCCACAGCCACAACCTCAGGCTAACTCAATCCAAGCTCCCTTTCCAGCAGGACGGTTCCGAACATTTGGCCATGCTTCGAGATTACTATATTCATTCAACAAGGCTGTCTATTTTGAGCCATAATAAAACCTATACAACAGGACAAAGCAGTGAGATCTTGATATAAAGCTCATGCAAAGAAGCGAACTTAATGCCTAATTACAACAAGAAGCAGCAACTGTCATGTGCACATATCAAAGTCGTATCCCTTCTACTTCAAATCCAGCAAGAACAACTTACGGAAGTAGCTAGCAGGATAGCAAAAAAATCAAAATCTTGAGCTTCAACCAATCTAGCAACGTCGGGCAGGAAGCACACCTGTGACAAATCGCAAAACCACAGAGCATCTGATGACAGTGACGGAATTGAAGTTGATAATACACGAGCGTCCCTTACAGTGCATTGCTACAACTCGGACTAAGACGAATGTCGATCGAAGTATTTAAAGCCATGAATGGACGGACTCCACAGGTGATAACTATGTTCTTCCATGTGAAAAGAGGTTGACATCCTAATAACAACAACAGAGATGATAAGTCAAAAATTGCATAGAAACTTATCAAGTTCAATCAAGGCCTTGCTCACAAAAGCAATATATGCAAATAAGCATAATGTGTTCTTCACCAAAATCAGCACATACAAGTAAAACGATTTACAAGCATGCAAGATCAAAGAAGAGAGTAAACAAGGCTAGCAGCAAAAAAGTTAAATCACAGAGGTTTCCGAATTTGTTTTTAGTATTATGAAATGTTTCGAAACATGTTTAAGCATATCAGACCTAGAAAGGAGAACTACGACATTGTTTCAAGCAAAGTCAGACCACAAAGTTTCTTTCCTAAAACAGAATTTGACCAAATTATCCTGGGCATTTAAGTTAAATCATATTGCATAACCACTCGGTTTATTGTATTCAATTTGGGCGATATTGAGTTGATTGGAATAATCGCGAGTTACCTTTCCTTTCCAAAGCAGGATGAGCAAAGTATCAACAATTTCTTTTTTTTTCCGAAAACGAAATCATGAGCATATCTTCACCTGCCAAACAGCCACTAACGTGTCCCCTGTCAAAAAGGAAACTCATAAATCGGGCAATCGTGAATATCAAGACGTTATCAAAACATGTTTAAGAGGAATCCATTTATTTCCAAAGATGTCAAAACCTGTTCAGCTTGAAAGGGAAATGTATTAATCAGCATATCAATTGCCCAAATCAGATGTGAGACTATAAATTGGGAACGATACTTAAAGAAATCAAAGGAGGAAAACCATAAACTTGTGAAATCAAAAGAGATTGAAGAAAAGACTTATCCCTTCAGCCGTCGAGACTATCACCACCCGCCGCGAGTCCCGTACCGACGAAGCTTCCACTTTTCCATCTAGAACCGTCGTCGTCCTCAACTTTCGGTAACTCTTTGTTCATGTCAAAATTATTGAACCGTTAATGGTTTGTTTTGTGTTTCAGGTGCAAAACGGAAGAAATAATAGAAGGAAAGAATGAGAACGAAGCGGTAGAGAGGGAGAAAGATGAATCGAAATTGAAACGATGAGGAAGATGAATGAAGAGAGAAGAGGTCGAGCATTTTTTAGGATTTAGGGATAAGATTAGGGTTTCTGCGTTTTTTCTGTTTTCTCTGTAAATTTTTTATTTTGTATTCTGTACACGTGTACACACAACACTTACCATGCGCCTCACACTATACACCACACACTCTCACCGATCAGGATCCAACGATCCATACCTCGCACGCCCATCATAATCTGTGCACCCTACCACACCTAATCCCACGCACCCAACTAATCCAATCCTTAACCATTCTCTAATTAACCATTAAACCACCACTGTTCTTAATTAACCTTTTTAAAACCTGATTTATTTTAATCAGCCTTTTTAAAAAACAAACAAATAACTTTTTTTATCTCTTCATTTAAAACTATTTTATTTAATCAAATAACTATTAACCCTTTAATCATCAACCTTAATCGTTTTTTATTAAACATAGACTAATAACTAATAATTGAATCTTTTTTAAAATCAACCATATATTCATTAAATAACTTAATAATTTTTATTTAATAAACCTTAGCCTTTTTAATAATTAACTAATTAATCTAATAACCTTTTATAAATAAATAAAAAATAAACACTCCTTTTTATTCAACTTAGCTTATGTCATTTATTAACTTTTTTCTCAAATTTATAGTAATTAAAATCTTTTTCTATTTAGAAATCTAATTAATATAACCTAATACAACTTTCCTCTTAAAATTAATTCAATACTCTTCTTAAAGTCAATTAATAAAAATTCAACTTTTCCTAAAATCAAATCTCACCAATCGACTTGCCTTAAAATCTACCAACATCGTAAAACTCAATTAATTGTGCATGCTTCCACATTCACAATTCACATACCTTAGCGCTTTCATGCGTTCGTGTATGCTTATTTATCGTCTTTATCTTCCATAATTTATTTACCGCATTTATCTTTATTACATCGCATCATTGCATTCCGTCCAAAGGAAGAACCTACACATGACTTAACACCTGTGTGTATCGCATCTACATTTGCATCATATTCCCACTTGATCCTTGATCCCATTCAAGTCGATCTTTTAGGACAGATCCTACCCCATAGGAGGACCTTCGTCTTTACTTTACAACATAAAAAAACAAATCAACTCAATTCAAACTTTTCAAACATTAGAGAAAGAGGTTAATCATCTTAAGCGAGATAGAATCTCCACCCAACAACAAATACAATCTCTTACACTTGTGGCGGTTAAATCTCCCTTAAAATGACAACTCATCTTTTCTCCTAAACTCAATCAACCAACTACCCTAATCCCGTAGGAACTTTGAGCACAATCAAAGAATTCCTCAAACCCTTTAGGGGAACTACAGATACTCTGATTCCACTCCCGTAAGGATATGTAGGCATAAGATGCAATATCTTATCGAGTATACTTTGAAATAAACCCCTAGGTCTTTCACCCTTAAGCAAATAACCCATAGCAATAAACAACATTAAAACAAGAGGTTCCTGTAGAGTACTACAGAAACTTAGGATGCTAGCACCTTCCCTAAGTTTAACCAACCCCCGAACCTATAACTCTCTAGCTTGCATTTGCATTGCATTGTGGGTATTTTGATCTTTTTCCCTTCCTTTGGACAAATCAAAGTTCGGTTGCAAAATGAATTGAAGATTCAAACTAATCAATAGTTTGGTATCCGATTTTCACCTCGACATTCCTAAGACACAATTCACGCGTGAAGACTCGCCTTCTTCACTCACAAGGACTCTTAGTTAGCACTCTCTAATCTTATGTTAAGAGCTGCTCTTCTAGGATTGCTCCTTCTGATATTTATAGCAGCATTCAGTCCTTTGGGCCTTGGTGCATAAATTAGGTTTATCCATAACAAACCTAATTTTAATAATCTACATGCTTTCCAATTAATTCAGGGACATTTTAGATCGCTTAGGGCTTCTAAAATGTTTCCTGACTTCTAGCTTAAGCTCCTGTTAAGTTTCCTGATTTCTAGATACCAAAAAAACTACCCTGCTCGCTTGATGTCATACAGTCCAAGTCATGACATTCGGTATGACATCCAGCTTAACTTATAGTTAGCTAAGTTAACTTACCCTGCACACACATCATTATGTATGTCTCAACATTCAATATGACATATATACATACTCTAATATTTTGCCACAAAATGCAGCCAATCAAGAGCACTTACAAACTCCCCCTTTGGCAAATTTTTGGCTAAAACACTCTGTTATAATATCAGAGTTTACATGCAGCAGAAGTCCTAACTTATACCCTGTCATGCAGGAAAGTCACTAGCTCAACACATTCCCAGTGTTGTCTTCATAGTTCACGCAGTTAGCTCTCAGCTCAGTTATAACTCACCCTATTAACTATCTATTATTCGCCACTACAGATGTCACTCTTTGCTGAGTAAGTAACAGATAGAGTTACTCCCCCTCAACTGATGCACATCAATAGTTGAGCACTTACCCTGCACATCCTGTAGTTACACATAAACATCATCTAGCTTATGGATGTCCAGACATTCAGAATAACATTCTGAAGTCACACACACTTCTAGGCACTTTCTAGGATCACACATGGTTAGCTACTAGCTACTTCAGAACAGACTCCTAGCTCTAACATACAATCCTACTCAAGATAGGAATTCACACATAGCAACATCCCACTAACAACACTACCAGCTGTTATCACACATATCATCAGCAACCCCTGCAAGCATGATCATATCATATGCACAATGGTACATATGCTCTAGCAAGTCTTCCACATGTTCTTTCATCTTTCTATACCTGTTATTCTCTATTATAATCTCTCCCCCTTCTTAGCCACAAATTAAGATCCAACTAAGAGCATAGCATAGATCATACATTGTAACATTACAACTGTTTGGGGTTACATTACAACAAAACTGGTCTCTGAAGAGCATCACAAATTAGGAAAAAAAAACATGGACACATTAAACCAATAGCACACCCTCAGCAGATTGAGTCACATACTCGATCCTCAATCTTCTTCATCAGAGGAAGAACTGGAGTCACTGTTATTGACATTGGTTGGGACATTCTCACAACTGTCATCAGCCTCTTCTTCTTACACTGCTCCACTATTATCTGCATCTCTTTCAAGCCTTTGGATAAGAGCTTCTAGCTTGGTTTTTCTGGTAGTAGCTGTACTGATGGTTTCTCCTAACTCCTTATAGGTTTCCTTTAATTTTGCAATCATCATTCTTTTGGAGATCTTAACTGTTTCAGCAGATGTAAACTTCATATCTGGAACATGTCTTCCTTCAAACAGTTTAAAGTGAAGTGATAGTTCAGGCTCCCTCTTGCTGACAGCATCACTTGAGTTCAGGATCCCAAGATGTTGATTTAGGATGATCTCATAAATAAGGGAGGGAGATACAATAGGTAACCTGACAGCACTGGTTGTGGAGTGCTTAACAGTCTGATCAAAGATGTATAGACCAAAATCAAAATTAACTTTGGTACTTATGGCATGAATGATCTTGCCTAGTCCAACAACAATGGAGGATGTATGGTTGGTAGGCACCCAATTAGTAGCTCCAATTCTATGAAGAATGGCATACTTTACACTGAGTAGTGTTGCAGACAACTTCCCTTTGGATAGCCATGTTGTGACTTGATTTGTAGTGATGATCTTGCAGACCTGGTTGTCTGAAGTATCCAATTCTATTGTACCATCATTTACTTGCCCCAGATACCTGTTGATCACAACAAGAGAGAATTGCACACACTTTCCTCTAACAAATACCTTCATGAACTCCTTGTTGTTTCTACTTGAGATTGAGTCAGGTATGTGTACAATGAACTCCTTGACCAGTCCCTCGTAGCATCTAGAAAATCCAGTGACTGTCTTAAGCAGTCCAGCCTTGTTGATGAGTTCCATTACCTCCTTGATCTCCAGGGCATCCTTCCCTAATTCTCTCTCAAGGGCTATTCTCCTTTGATAGACATATCTCCATTTGGTTACATTGTGAATGGAGTGGAAGAAGATGTTGTCCAGAGGTGCAGCTGGCATGGGTTTAAGTGGCCTCTTACCCAATGAATGTTTGACATTAGAGATGTTGGGAACATCTCTTATGATATCACCTTCAGACTCAGGGCTACTCTCAGTAACTTTCCTTTTCTTGGAGGCAGTTTTGCTCCTAGGTTTGGAGGACCCAACATGAGCTCTTTTTCTCTGACTTTGTGAGAGTTGTCTTCTAGACTAGGTTTGCCTTTCTTGGTCATTAGTTTCTGAGCTATGCCCAGAGAAACATTCTTGAGGAATTCATCATCTGAAGATACATCAACATCATTGGCAGGAGCCTTATTCAGATCATCATCCTGTCCTTCTTCCTGTACTACATAGTCAGCTAAATTTGCTAGTTTTTCTGTGGTAGGGTTAGTCTTATCAGAGGAGAACTCAGAATTGTCCTCATGATTCTTATTCGACATTGGAGAAGGATCAACCCTAGGCAGTGGAATGGTGATTCCATGTACATTATGACCTTCTAGGTCTGCATGTGAAGTAGCTGACGATTGGCCTTCACTCCTTCTTCCATAAATCATACCAGTAGGACTTACATTCATCAAAGAGATGCTCTTGTGC
The DNA here is from genome assembly GCA_963859935.3 of Lathyrus sativus. Lineage (NCBI taxonomy): Eukaryota > Viridiplantae > Streptophyta > Magnoliopsida > Fabales > Fabaceae > Lathyrus > Lathyrus sativus. The sequence goes on along the minus strand of OZ012736.1, from coordinate 372,868,392 downwards.
TGAGCAGGGTTGGGCTTGGTAGGGCTGGAGATATATTGTTGAGACATTGTAGATGACTTAGGTTGTAACGAAGGAGGATTTCTGATGGGGTTATGTGAGATAAGGATAGAGGTGGATTGGCAGAAGAGAAAGGGTTTATAAGGGTTTTCTTGTAGAAGAGGAGGGAATTCAATATTTTGACCAATCAGAATATGATTAATTTTCAAAATATAATTCCCTATTAATTGCTAGAATTCATCATTAATAGAGGTCCTCAACTTTCTTAGAGAATTTTTAAATTGAGTATCCTTGAGGACTCGTGTAACTACTTCAGCATTATTTAGGTCAGAATCACCAAGTTTTACACTAGCCTTTTGATATTGACACCAGTTATCCCTGAGTATGGCTCTCTTGAACACCACAGAGTTCATACTCTTAATGTCACAGAACATGGTCATGACATCCTGAGTGACATTGCTTCCTTTATGCATTCCATCTTTCAGGGACTCCATCAAATTCCAATACAGCAGGTCCAGATTTATGTGATGTACCTTCTTTGGATATGCTATCTTGACTTGCCTGTTGTCCTCACATTCATCATATCCTGTTCTCCCATTTGGAGGGCACTTTGGAGTACCTCTTCCTGACTCCTTGACTATGGTCTTCTTCATCCTTTTAGAATGTGTGCCTTTATCCAAGCATATTTGATCCTTCTTTTCTTTATTGACCAATTTAGGTAGGTTACTTTTGGGCTCCCATACGTAACAATTATTCTTGGATCTAGATCCCCTCATTACTTCCTCACCTTCTTCATTTATGACCACACACTTATCCTTTGAAAAATGGACTTTTAAACCTTGATCACATAGCTGACTTATGTTTATTAAGTTAATAGTCAGTCCTTTAACCAGCAAGACATCCCTCAATTTTGGAGTTTTAGGGCTGTCAAGTTGTCCAACACCTGTGATTTCTCCTCTAGCTCCATCACCAAAGGTTACATGACTGGATGAATGGGGGTTGATTGTTATCAAGTGATCCTCAATTCCAGTCATATGTCTGGAGCAGCCACTGTCAAAGTACCAATCCTTTTGGGTAGGCATCTTTGGAGAAGTGTGAGCTACTAAAGCCATATTCTTGGCAACCCATTGTCTTTGCTTGTTAGGAGCATCCTTCTTAGGTTTTGCTTGATGCTGCCTTTTGACATGAGCTCTTTGTTTAGATTTCTCTTGATGAGGATGACTAGGAAATCCATGCAGCCAGAAACACACAGATTTGATATGACCAAGTTTTCCACAGTGGTAACATCTATACCCTTTGAATCTACTTTTGACTTGGTTCCAGTTTTTGTATGGTGGATGTTGTGACATTCTCTTTAACTTCTGAATCTCAGGTTGTAATCTCTTGAGTTTCAAAACAAGATTCTGTCTATCAACAAATCCTAGGCCAGACCTATTTCCTGAGTTCTGACCACTCTGTAAAATCTCTTCTAGAGTGTCAGTCCCAGGATTTAGCATCCTTATAGATTTTTCAATCTGCTCCATTTTGGATTCCAACAAGTTGACCTCACTTTTGAGCGAGTTTATTGTTGCTAGCTGCTCTATCTTCTCAGCCTCTAATTCTATTATGCACTTCTTCTGGTGCTCTCCTTACTGATACAATTCAATGCTTCTGATGGACAGCTTCTTATATGATTCTGCTAGTTCGTCATAAGTTAGCTCCTCTTCACTTAAATCACCATCAGAAATACATACACTATTAAGAGCAGTGACATGTTTAGCTGACTCTTATTCTGATCCACTGTCAGAATCTCCATCAGACCAAGTGACAGTTAGGCCCTTTCCCTTATTTTTGAGGTATGTGGGACATTCCCTTCTAATATGTCCATATCTCTCACACTCATGGCATTATACTCCTTTGCTTTTGTTGCCTTTATCTTCAGATTTCTCTTGATCAGCAAGCATGCTTTTGGTATAAGGTTTAGACTTAGCATCTATCCTTTTGACCAGTTTGTTGAAATGTCTTCCAAGTAAGGTTATTGCTTCAGACAAGTTCTCCTCTTTTTCACCATCTTCTTCTTCTGAACCAGCAGTGTTTGAGACAAGAGCTATACTTTTGCTCTTTTTCTCCACAGTCTGATCACACATGCCCATCTAAAATGTTTGGAGAGAACCTATGAGTTCATCCACCTTCATGTTGCATATGTCTTGGGCTTCTTCAATGGCTGTTACTTTCATAGCAAACCTTTTAGGTAGTGACCTTAGAATCTTCCTTACAAGCTTTTCTTCAATCATCTTTTCTCCCAAGGCTCCTGAGGTGTTTGCAAGTTCAAGAACATTCATGTAAAATTCATGGATAGTCTCATCTTCCTTCATTCTCAGACCTTCAAATTTGGTGGTCAGCATTTGAAGTCTTGACATTTTGACCTTGGAAGTTCCCTCATGAGTAGTTTTGAGAGTGTCCCAAACATCCTTTGCCAGTTCACAATGGTGTACTAGTCTGAAGATGTTTTTATCTATACCATTGAATAGAGCATTCAATGCTTTAGAGTTCCCAAGAGCTAAAGCCTCTTGCTCTTTGTTCCATTCCTCTTCAGGAATTAGCACAGATACTCCATCCTTGTCAGTCTTCACAGGATGTTCCCAGCCAAAGTTTGCAACTCTCCATGCCTTGCTGTCTAAATACTTTAAGAAGGAAATCATCCTAGGTTTCCAATAGTCATAATTAGAGCCATCCAGAATTGGAGGTCTATTAGTGAATCATATATCTTTATCCATAATACCAGAATTTATTTTCCCTAGATCTCACCAAGATTTAAATAGGCAGGGTGTCTGCTCTGATGCCAATTGAAATTCTGGCAAGCACACGGTGGATGTTATTACTACAGTTATGACATCCATAATGACATCAGCTACTGAACAGCTAATAATTAGTAATAGTAAAGCAATAAATAACACAACAATTGTTCACCCAATTCAGTGTCAACAACACCTACATCTGGGGGCTACCAAGCCATGGAGGAAATTCACTATCAGTAGAATTAATTCAGAGTCAAACAACCCAGTTTGCACTCCTCACTTAAAACCTACCCAATGACACTTCAACCTAGAGACACTCTAGACCTGAGTATTCCCATTTACTCCCCCTCAATCACCTCAGTGATATCCAAATACAATTACAGACACTTATGAAGATACACTTCAATCACACACCTTGATCTTGCTTCACAGCTTTGATCAAGGGACACACACTCTTGCTTAACAGCTTTGAGTGACACACAACTTAGAATCTACCTAACCAATGCAATAATCCAACAGAAAATTGCTTGGAGTACAAGTATTCCTAAGACACAATTCACACGTGAAGACTCGCCTTCTTCACTCACAAGGACTCTTAATTATCACTCTCTAATGTTCTGTTAAGAGCTGCTCTTCTAGGATTGTTCTTTCTGATATTTATAGCAGCATTCAGTCCTTTCGGCCTTGGTGCATAAATTAGGTTTATCCATAACAAACCTAATTTCAATAATCTGCACGCTTGCCAATTAATTCAGGGACATTTTAGATCGCTTAGGGCTTCTAAAATGTTTCCTGACTTCCAGCTTGAGCTTCTGTTAAGTTTCCTGATTTCTAGATACCATAAAAACTAACCTGCTCACTTGATGTCATACGGTCCAAGTCATGACATTCGGTATGACATCCAGCTTAACTTATAGTTAGCTAAGTTAACTTACCCTGCACACACATCATTATGTATGTCTCAACATTCAATATGACATACATACATACTCTAATATTTTGCCACAAAATGCAGCCAATCAAGAGCACTTAAAATTTGACAACAAGAACTTGGTGAAAATTGGCTTGGAAAGTTTGTCCAAAAATCTGCCTAAACTTGCTAATTTTGAGATCATTGAAAACCCTAACTTTGAACCATCATAACTAGAGCTTCAAGCATCATATGATGATGAATTGGTACTAAAAAGAAATCTTGGAATATGAGGAATAAGTTTGATGTTGGACAAAAGTCCATTTGAAACCTTGATCATGAGGAAAAATGGCTTGGAAAGTGGTTCGTACACACATGAAACTTTCCATAAATGGAAAGGTTCTAAAACCCTAATTTTCCCAAAATGGCAAACTTCCACATTTCTTGATTTTTCATGATTCCCTTGATATTTCTTGATCAAATCTCAACCATTGGTCATATTGAACTTGAGGAACATGATTTTGAGCTTAAAAAGTCAGGAGTTGACTTTTTTTCACTGCATAGTTGACTTTTCCCCAAATCTCCTGATTTGCAATTGACTGACCAATTAAAGCTCTTCTGATTGAAATTGATGATCAATATTCTACCTCCAAACACCTTCGGACATATGAATGACCATAGAAATAAGTTTTTCTCCAATAACAAGTCTATCCTGATTATATGTGGAACCCTAATTTCATGCTCTTTTGCCTAGGCCTTTTGCAGATGAATTGAATGACCATTCTCACTCCATAATAGCCTCTGACGTACTCAATAAACCTCTATCCCATGCTCACACCCATGATAGGATCTTATGAACTCCTGACAAATCCTTTGGTGGTTCTCAAACAATGAGCTATAGCACACCTTTCCTCTCAAGGAGCTTGGATAACTTCATGATGATAACACACACTTGATGACCTCTACCAATGCATTTGCTTGAGCTTGAAGCTAATAAGATTCTCCTCTTGGATGGTACACAAACAATCTTGATCCCCTGTAAGAATAATGCTATGCAAATGCAAGATGCTAAAATGCAATGAAACATAAGCCAAACAAGAAAAAGGGTTGGCCAAATTTTGGGGTACAACACGTGTTTATTGACCTGGATAAGAACTTTGGATAATAAATATTACCTAGGACTAGGGATGTTTTATCTGAACCGAAAATTCTTGTTATTTGAATGCTTGGGAATGAACGTGATTATCTATGGACATAGTAATTAGGTTACATAACCAAAGATCTTTTCTATGAGGACTCATGATTAGATGCCCTAGAGAACCGGAAAACAAGTATTTTGGATTACTGTTATTGCATTGGTAGATCACTATTGTTACAGGAAGTTTCATTCACCGAACCCTAGAAATTTACTCATATTTGCTCTTCGTTCAATTGTTTACCCGCTTTCTTTAATTGCACTTTTAGTCAAAAGAATTTATCAAACTACCAAGGTTTTGTTTTACTAACATAAAACCAGAACTCTATATCGTCAAGCAGACCTTGAGATCGACCTTTGGGGAATTATCCCTTTATTACTATAATAGGCAAAATAGTACACTTGCTATTTTCCTATCAAGTTTTTGGTGTCGTTGTCGGGGACTGCCTAAGATCATAGATTTTTAGAGTTTTATTTTAGTTAAAATTTTGTTTTATTTTTATTTTTATTTTATTTTATTATTAAAAAAATTTTAAAAAAATATTTCAGATTATTGTTACTTCTTGAATTCTTTTATACCATGCTGCTGATAAAGTGTCTCAGTTTTATAGTTATGAATGTTTTTTATACATTGCCACATGTATCTCCTGCATGTTGGTCGCCTGATTCGGGAATCAGATTGGAAGATGCGACTAAAATCTTTAACGCATATAAGAGGGAGGTAAGAATACTTATGAATGAATGTAAGGAAGCTAACAGTTATCCAGATAAGTTTATTTGGAAAGTTTAGGTTGAGAGAAGAATGTGTGAACGAAGAAGAGAAATTCATGACGTCAGACGAAGAAGATGCATTAGAAATAGAAGAATCTGAGGTGAACAAGAAATACGAGGATGAAGAAAGAAGGCAACTTGAAAATGATCTAGTGTTGGATGAAAATACAGATATAACAAATTGTGTAGACGTAGACATCCAATAAGAAAATCTTCAAGAAATTAGTATCCCTAAAAATTATTTTAACAAGGCAGATGAAAGACAAGAAATTGACAAAGTGTTGGATTTCATTTATGCCTTGTTCACTAAAGCACATCTGAAAACGATTAGGAAGCAACATCATCAATACCTCAAATTCATGGGATTACTTCCAAACAAAAGAAAGAAAAAAGATGATGTGTTCTTTGTTTCATATATGCCACCTTAACAGAAGGTGAGTCGTCGAGCCATGCGACGTTAAACGAAGCGCTGCGTGGGAGGCAACCCACAGATTTTAAGAATTGATGTTTTTCTTTGTTATTTTATTTTTGCAGAAAATAAATGAGAACTTGCAGGGACAAACGAGGAAGCATCAAATTAGTGTTGCATTACTCGTCGACTTCTCTGTAAGGATCTCTATATGTGATTGTTCCTGGCTTAAGTTGATGTCCTGATTACTTCCACCGATGACTTGCTTGGTTGTCCTCTCATTTAGCCGCCCTGACTGTTGATACTGTTGAAAATGATCAGACGCACTGGTTAGATAAAACCTCAAGACCAGAAGCAAATGCACCTCGAGAAAAGAGATATTATGGAACCTGTCAGTTTTACCCGTCCTGGTGAGATCAGAAAAATCCAAACACTTATCATCAAGAGAGAGACATCAGGTGTAACACCCTTTTTCTACCCCAAAGTTCTCAAGGCAAAAAAACACAAGAATCAGAGTGAATAACTAAATCTCATTAAAAAGCCAAAAAAAGGGCGCACATTTCTCAAAGTCATCAATATAGGATCCATACTTCGTAACTATGGGTTTTTCCCCAAAATACATCAAAACATCATAAACAGCGGAATTCAAAATATAAATCAAAGTTTTCCTCAAAAAGGGAATTTAATCAAGATAACTTCAACAATATAAACTCAACTCAAGGAACCCAACCCGATGTTACATATCAGAGCAAGACCCTCTAAGCTGACCAAAAGACTAAAACACTCAAAAACTTCATGAATGACTCCTCAAAGGCGTCCACGGCTAAACTGGCTCATCTGCATGTTACCCATGTGGAGGTAACATTCAAACAGGCAGGGTGAGTAAAACAGTTCATAATAGTCAATGTATAACAATTAATGCATAAACGGCATCATAATTATATTCAACATATTCATACTTTTCAAATATGCCTCAAAGGCCACGGAATCATAATTCGTACAAAAAGACTCATAGATGCAATGCGACACAACTCAATGCATGTGGTACCAATCATCACAGCATGATGGACACTGGGCCATCAACCCTCCATAGATCTCCATCAATAGGATCGATTCTACATTGAGAACTGGAGCACATCAAAATACTTCACATCCACACAGTGGGATTGAAGCCAAAGCAATTGAATGCACATGAATGCATGATGCACACTTCATAATAATCCTCATAATAACAGCATATGGTGCATCATTATTCATCATATTCATCATCATCATATAAATCACATAAACCATCATAACATCATGTTATCATGTAATTCACCCAAAAGTCATGGTAATATCATCATATTAATTCAATCAGCACATCATAGAACCATCATAATATCATGCACATATCACCCAAAACCCACTGTCATACTCATGGTAATCTACCCCAAAAATCCCAGAATCACACATCACAGCATCGCTGCAAAATGATCAAATTGCGCAAACTCTGCTACGTTCGCTGGCTCGCTCGCTAGGCGAGTCAGTAGCGAATGCTCGCTAGGCGAGTCTTGTGGATAATGCTCGCTAGCATGCTCGCTAGGCGAGTCTTATGGTGAATGCTCGCTAGCATGCTCGTTAGGCGAACAACGCGATGACAGCAAAACCTGCTTTGACCAAAATTGATTTCTACCCAAAAACTCATACGATTTATTTACCTAATGCCTCCAAAGTGTCCATAAACCATCCATAAGGCTATACGACAATAACGATACAAACTCTATGGTTCATTAGGCCAATCCGGCAACATTTGCAATGCCTAAATCACTATTTTCCTACAATTGCTCTGAGTGCATCAGAGTTACTCACATTTAGATATTCTTATTCTACAAGGGCAAACATACCACACTCCAAGGTTTTGGCCACAAAGGCTTAAGGTTTCCTTACTCACATTAATATTCAGTGATTCATACCATAAACCATAATCTTAGAGTTCTATAATCGATTCCCTTAGTTTTCCCAATTCAACTCAGAATCCCTCAAATCCTAAATCCACCGTAAACACATCTAAAGGCATACATGGAAAATCCTGAACAGAAATACTCCCCATACCTTAGTCGATTCGCAACTTTCACGATTTCTCTTTGGGGCCTTCTGCCTCCAACCTTTCCTTCAGAGCTCTGGCCACCAAACTTTCACATTAAACACAAATGAATTCCAATTTCCTCTCAGAACTCTATTTTGTCTAACTTAGTCTTGGGCCTCACACATTGGTTTTTCCCTCATTACCCTTACTGACTCCCTCAAATGTCCAATTTACCCTTAATCCACTTATATTCAATTTAATTAATAATAATAATAATAAATTAATATTATATGCTATTAATCAAATAAATACCCGAAAATGCACATTTTTCCAATATTCACAAAACCACCGAAACTTCACCAGAACATGAATATTCTCAACTAAATAATTAATTAAAATATTCCGATTAAATTTGGGGTGTTACAACTTTCCCCCACTTAAAAGAATTTTCGTCCTCGAAAATTACCTGCAGAAAACAGAGTCGGATACGACTCCTTCATCTGATCTTCATGTTTCCAAGTCCAACTTTCTCCAGCTGGTCCTCCCCACAATACCTTCACCAAGGCAATTTCTTTATCTCGCAGCTGCTTCACTTCTCGCTCGTCAATCCAAATAGGAAACACCTCAACAGTCAAATCATCTCGCACGTGTACATCATCCATCTGAATCACATGCGACGGATCTAGAATGTACTTCCTCAACTAAGATACATGAAACACATCATGCAAATTCGCAAGCGACGGTGGTAAAGCAATTCGATAGGCTACTTCTCCCACCCTCTGCGAAATCTGATACGGACCAACAAAACGCGATGTGAGCTTTCGAGACTTCAAAGCTCGACCAACACTAGTTACCGGCGTAACCCTAAAAAACACGTGATCTCCCTCTTGGAATTCAAGTGTTTTCATCCTCTTATCATGGTAACTCTTCTGACGACTCTGCGACGCTTTCATCTTTTCACGGATCATCTTGATCTTTTCAGTCGTCTCTTGCATAATTTTAGGTCCGAGCACAGCACTCTCGCCTGATTCATACCAACACAGCGGAGTCCTACACCTCCTACCATACAAAGCCTCATACGGTGCCATCCCGATACTGGAATGATAGCTTTTATTGTAGGTAAACTCAACCAACGGTAAATAACTATCCCACGATCCACCTTGATCCAAAACACATGCTCTCAACAAATCCTCTAAAGACTAGATAGTTCTCTCTGTCTATCCATCCGTCTGCGGATGATATGCAAAACTCAACCTCAACTTAGTACCCAACATTGTTTGCAAACTCTCCCAAAACCTCGATGTAAATCTCAGATTTCTATCAGACACAGTACTCGACGGAACACCATGCAACTTCACAATCTGCTCAATATATAATTCAGCAAGCTTCTGCAACGAATAATTGATCATCATCGGTACAAAATGAGCCGATTTAGTCAATCTATCAACAATTACCCAAATCGAATCATATCCCTTCAAAGTCTTCGGCAGACTTGTCACAAAATCCATAGAAATGCTATTCCATTTCCATTCTGGAATACTCAACGGTTACATCAGACCCGACGGTCTCTGATGTTCAATCTTCGACTTCTGACAAGTCAAACAAGCATAAACAAATTCTGTAATTTCCTTCTTCATACTAGGCCACCAAAACAACTTCCTCAAATCTTGATACATCTTTGTGGCACCAGGATGAATACTCAACCCGCTTCTATGACCTTCTTCAAGAATGCTCTTCTTGATTTCTGGCACATCGGGAACACATACTCTATCTCTGAACCTCATCACACCATTCTCATCGATCCGGAAATCACCTCTGTTACCTTGATTAATTAACGCGAGACAATCTACCAAACTCAAATTAGATTTCTGACCTTCTCTGATCTCTTGGAGAATACCATTAGTCAGTTTCAACATACCCAATTTCACAATGCTAGGAGTCTCTTCACAAACCAAACTCATATCTCTGAATTGCTCAATTAGTTTCAACTCTCAAACCATAAGCATCGACATATGCAAGGACTTCCTACTCAACGCATCAGCTACAACATTAGCCTTACCCGGATGGTAACTCAATTCAAAATCATAATCCTTCAGAAGTTCAAGCCATCTTCTCTGCCTCATGTTCAACTCTTTATGACCAAACAAATACTTTAGACTCTTGTGATCACTGAACACTTCGAATCTGGACCCAAATAGATAATGTCTCCAAATCTTCAACACAAACACCACCGCGGCCAACTCTAAGTCATGCGTAGAATAATTCCTTTCATGAATCTTCAATTGTCTGGAAGCATAAGCAACCACCTGACCATTCCGCATCAGTGCACCTCCAAGACCCATCTTCGACGCATCATAATACACCACAAAAGACTCACTCAAATTCGGAAAAATCAACACTGGAGCAGTCATCAACTTCTTCTTGAGTTCTACAAAACTCTTCTAACAAGAAATATCCCACACATAAGCTTGACCCTTTCAAGTCAACTGAGTCAATGGCAATGCCAACTTAGAAAAACCTTCAATGAACCTGCGATAATAACCAGCCAACCCAAGAAAACTTCGAATCTTAGTAGCAGACTTTGGAGCCTCCCACTGCAACACAGCATCAATCTTCGATGGATCAACAGCAATCCCTCCACTAGAAATCACATGGCCAAGGAAACTCACTTCCTTCAACCAAAACTCACACTTATACAACTTGGCATAAAGCTTCTTGTCTTTCAAAACCTGCAATACAACTCTTAGATGTTGTGCATGCTCTTCCTCAGATTTAGAATATATCAGAACATCATCAATAAACACCACCACAAACTGATCCAAATAAGGATGGAAAATCCTATTCATATACTCCATGAATAGACCAGGTGCATTCGAAACTCCAAATGGCATCACAGTATACTCATAGTGTCCATATCTTGTCCTGAAAGCTGTCTTTGGAATATCATCAGGCTTAACATGAATCTGATGATAACCAGATCTCAAATCGATCTTGCTAAACACACAAGCGCCCACCAATTGGTCCATCAAATCATCAATCCTCGAAAGTGGATACTTATTCTTAATCGTCACTTTATTCAACTGCCGATAATCCACACACAATCTCATACTACCATCTTTCTTCTTCACCAACAACACAAAAGCACCCCACGGAGAAACACTCGGTCGAATAAACTTCTTCTCAAGCAAATCTTCCAACTGTTTATTCAATTCTCCTAACTCAGATGCAGACATTCGATAAGGAGCCATCAATACAGTACTAGTGTCCGGTATCACCTCAATAGTAAACTCTACCTCACGCTCAGGAGGTAAGTCACTCATGTCGTCTGGGAATACTTCAGGAAATTCCCGAACAACTGGTAGCTCCACGCCCACTGCTTCACAATCAACTCGAAGCAAAGCAAACAAGTCAAACATCTGAGCTTCATCTTCTAAGAGTTCTTCCACTTCCTTAGCGGATACAAACATCAACTTTCCACCATTGCCAAACTCAGGAAATCTCACAGTCTTACTATAACAATCAATGTGAACATAGTTGTACTCCAAGCAGTTCATCCCAAGGATAACATCAATTTGATTCAGAGGTAGACAGACCAAGTCCGTCACAAAGTTCCTATCATAAATAGTCAAAGGGGAGCTCAAACAGACTAAAGCAGTAGTTACAGAACCATTAGTCGGGGTATCAATAACCATACTCCCACTCATAGCAGACAAATTTAAATCCAACCTCTTAGCACATTTAAGCGAAATAAATGAATGAGTAGCACCAGTATCAACTATAGCAATCAATTCAACATCATTAATAAAACGTGTACCTCGAATCAAGTTATCTGTCTTGGCCTCTTCTGCACCGCTCAAAGCAAACACTCTGCCACTTGTCTGAGCAGCAGTAGCAGTCTTCTTCGGCTGCTGACACTGGGTACTGATATGCCCCTTCTCTCCACAGTTGAAGCAAGTTAGAGCTTCGTCTTTGCAATCACTAGCCTTATGACCCCTCTTGCCACAACGATGACACCTCAGCGCTTTACAATTCTCAGCATGGTGGCCTTGCTCGCCACACTTATAACACTTACCTAGAGCATTAGTCGCTCCCCCACTTGGCTTTTTCCCATCAGAAGCCTTCTGCTTCCCTTTATCACCAGAAGTCACATACGGTTTTCCCCTGAACTGACCTTTCTCCTTCTTCTCACTCAGCTACTTATAGTGAGTAGATCGAGCTCGGCTATCTTCATCATAAAATATGCTCTTGTTCACTAGTTTCGAAAACCGACAAATCTGCTGATACCCAATTCCCTGCTTAATCTCTGGCCTCAAACCATTCTCAAACTTGAGACACTTCGACATCTCTGCGTTAGCACAGTTATAATGCGGACAAAACTTGACCAAGGACTCAAACTTCGCCGTATACTCAGCCACAGCCATATTACCTTGTTTCAGCTCAAGGAACTCCACCTCTTTCTTTCCCCGAACATCTTCAGGAAAATACTTTCTCAGAAACTCTTCTTTAAACACCGTCCAAGTTATTGCAATGCCATCATCTTCTAATCTCTGACGAGTGTTATCCCACCAGTCCTCAGCTTCCTCTGCCAGCATATGTGTACCAAACTGTACCTGTTGCGCATCGGTGTACGCCATAACTCAGAAAATTTTCTCAATCACTTTCAGTCACTTCTGCGCACCATCAGGATCATGAGTGCTCACAAAATTCGGCGGATTGTTCCTCTGAAACTTTCCCAAAGCGCGGAACTCATCTGGAGGTCCACCATTCTGAGCCATCACTTGGGCAAGTGATTCCAGCGCATCAGCAATAGCACGACATTCCTTCCTACCATCTACAACCACCAACAAGGTTAGAAGAAAACAACTCATCAATAGTGTTCTCACACTATCGACTGACAGGGGACTAACAACATGAACACCTGGCCGGACGGATCGACCTGCTCTGATACCACTAATGTAACACCCTTTTTCTACCCCAAAGTTCTCAAGGCAAAAAACCACAAGAATCAGAGTGAATAACTAAATCTCATTAAAAAGCCACAAAAAGGGCGCACATTTCTCAAAGTCATCAATATAGGATCCATACTCCGTAACTACGGATTTTTCCCAAAAATACATCAAAACATCATAAACAGCGGAATTCAAAATATAAATCAAATTTTTCCTCAAAAAGGGAATTTAATCAAGATAACTTCAACAATATAAAATCAACTCAAGGAACCCAACCCGATGTTACATATCAGAGCAAGACCCTCTAAGCTGACCAAAAGACTAAAACACTCAAAAACTTCATGAATGACTCCTCGGCGGCATCCACGACTAAACTGGCTAATCTGCACGTTACCCACGTGGAGGTAACATTCAAACAGGTAGGGTGAGTAAAACAGTTCATAATACTCAATGTATAACAATTAATGCATAAACGACATCATAATTATATTCAACATATTCATATATCTCAAATATGCCTCAAAGGCCACGAAATCATAATTCATACAAAAAGACTCATAGATGCAATGCGACATAACTCAATGCATATGGTACCAATCATCACAGCGTGATGGACACTGGGCCATCAACCCTCCATAGATCTCCATCAATAAGATCGATTCTACATTGAGAACCGGAGCACATCAAAATACTTCACATCCACACAGTGGGATTGAAGCCAAAGCAATTGAATGCACTTGAATGCATGATGCACACTTCATAATAATCCTCATAATAACAGCATATGGTGCATCATCATTCATCATATTCATCATCATCATATAAATCACATAAACCATCATAACATCATGTTATCATGTAATTCACCCAAAAGTCATGGTAATATCATCATATTAATTCAACCAGCACATCATAGAACCATCATAATATCATGCACATATCACCCAAAACCCACTGTCGTACTCATGGTAATCTACCCCAAAAATCCCATAATCACGCATCACAGCATCGCTGCAAAACGATCAAATTGCGCGAACTCTGCTACGTTCGCTGGCTCGCTCGCTAGGCGAGTCTTGTGGCGAATGCTCGCTAGCATGCTCGCTAGGCGAGTCTTGTGGCGAATGCTCGCTAGGCGAGTCTTGTGGCGAATGCTCGCTAGGCGAACAACGCGATGACAGCAAAACCTGTTTCGACCAGAACTGATTTCTACCCAAAAACTCATACAAATTATTTACCCAATGCTCCCAAAGTATCCATAAACCATCCCTAAGGTTATACGACAATAACGGTACAAACTCTATGGTTCATTAGGCCAATCCAGCAACATTTGCAATGCCTAAATCACTATTTTCCTGCAATTGCTCTGAGTGTATCAGAGTTACTCACATTCAGATAATCTTATTCTACAAGGGCAAACATATCACACTCCAAGGTTTTGGCTACAAAGGCTTAAGGTTTCCTTCCTCACATTAATATTCAGTGATTCATACCATAAACCACAATCTTAGAGTTCTATAATTGATTCCCTTAGTTTTCCCAATTCAACTCAGAATCCCTCAAATCCTAAATCCACCGTAAACACATCTAAAGGCATACATGGAAAATCATGAACAGAAATACTCCTCATACCTTAGTCGATTCGCAACTTTCACGATTTCTCTTTGGGACCTTCTACCTCCAACCTTTCCTTCAGAGCTCTGGCCATCAAACTTTCATGTTAAACACAAATGAATTCCAATTTCCTCTCAGAACTCTATTTTGTCTAACTTAACCTTGGGCCTCACACTTGGGTTTTTCCCTCATTACCCTTACTGACTCCCTCAAATGCCCAATTTACCCTTAATCCACTTATATTCAATTTAATTAATAACAATATTAATAAGTTAATATTATATGCTATTAATCAAATAAATACCCGAAAATGCACATTTTTCCAATATTCACAAAACCACCGAAACTTCACCAGAACATGAATATTCTCAACTAAATAATTAATTAAAATATTCCAATTAAATTTGGGGTGTTACTGTTAGCTCCTAAATTTGACGCCTCTTGCAAAAGAAAGGAATTCAAGATGAAATGACAAAAAGAAACAAGTTGAGAACAAAAGTTGGTCGAAAGGTGTAAGGCAGCTAAAGGAAGAAGTCGAAGAACTCACCAGGATTAAAGGAGAAACAGAGGACTTCGACCATTTGTTGCTATTGGTGGTTTGTCAAAGTTTTGAAATTTAAAAGTTTTGGAGGGAACGGTTTCGTTTGCCAAATGCTTAAGAAGACACGTGGCACCTTATGAGCAGTAGATTCATGCATTGTGACAAGTGGCGTTAGGTGGTGATGTTGGAGGTTATTAGAAGTTATTTTTTACTATTATAAATAGGATGTCTTAGACATGAACAAGTGTGTTGTAATTTACCATTGTACAAATTACTCTTAGAATTACTCCAAGTATCCGAGCATAGAGAAAGCGAGTATTATAGAGAATGTACGTGATGTAAACACACCATCTTTTATCTTAATGAAATTTACTTTACTTGCTTTAAACTTTACAAAGTCTTTTACTTTCTTTGCACCCTTCTTCCTTACTTTCTTTCTTTCTTCTCTTTTTATGCAATTCCTTTTCCCTCGTCCTTAATCTGATCTTCCCTCTCCAAACAAACTTCTTTCTTTCTTTCTTTCATTAAAAGCTTTATTTTATCTTTTAATTGAGTATGTAGTCGAATAGATGTCTCTTTAAGATTCTTTTTCCCCAATACTGCCTAAGTGTGAAACTTAGATAGATTCCTAAAATAAAGAACCTTTAGCACATGTCCTAGGATCAATCTGATCGATCCTGTGAGTCACCAAAGTTAGATTTGGAAGATTAGCGGTTGTTTTCCGATTTTCAAGGGAAACAAAATGGCACGCCCAGTGGGACAGTTCTAAAAATCATTTTATAAAACTAAATTTATAAAAAAAAAAATTTGCAGCCGTGTTGGTCCTTTCCGCGAGAAGTGCATTTTATGTTACTAAGAAGTGGTAGAGTTACCGCTGTAAACGAAGAAAGACGACCAAGACGAAACATTAGGAACATGGCTACGGATACGAACCAGCCAGATAACCCCAACCGTCAGGGAGATGGTTCCAGTGAGGGAATAAGAGACGAAGGAGTTCCCCCTCCGATACCATCGACCGAAGAACAAACAGTGCTTCTTGTGAGGCCAGTACTAACACCCTCCGCACTTGGGACTGGATCAATGGTGATAAGACCTTATAGTCAACCAGTGTTGGAATATATTGGCCATCAAACGTCAAGTCCTCAGATATTGTTAGGGGGAAGTTCGACTTCCAGGAAGTTTGTTCCCCTGGGTTTTCACAGTCACCAAGAAATCCCCCATATGGGATGCCCACCGCTATGATGCAGGGGCTCCAAAATGCACCCCCCATATTCTCAGATCATGCAATGGCTTCGCCATTACAAGGGTCAGGGTCTGGCGTGAACATGGGTCGAAATCCCCAAAGCCAGAGCTTAGGGTATTCGACGCAAGGCCCCAATCTGACCAACACCTCAGTTGCATGTTTGAGACAGCAGATGGATGAAAGTAACCTACAAATGGTTCAGACCTTGTCATAAACCATGGGTGAAATCTTTCAATCGTTAATCCAAAATACAACTCAGACCAATCAACAATTGGCTGTATAACTGACAAGATTGGCTGAATTCATGGGGGTACCCCCCCTTAGCCAGAAATCAGGCTGCAGTAGCGGATATCCCACGAGAAAACTTGGGAAATACGGCAGAAATCGATGTAGGAAACCAAGGAAGGATGGCCCCTCCCGCAGTCGAAGTGCTTAGAGAAGAGCCATTGCGAAATCAGCCTCGTGTCCTAGGAGAAAGAGACCCAGAAGTGGTTATCGTAAATCAAAACCAGGACGCGGACAATGTAGTCCAGCAGGTTCGACAAAATAACATGGTCGTTGATAACAATCTGGCAGCCATGGTCGAGAGAATTATGGCCAGAAATGGGTTGAACACTGGGTTTACCAGACCAAATTACACTTCACCTATAGTAGACTATATCCTTCAGGAGGAGTTACCCCCTAGGACGAAAGTACCCAAGTTTACTAAGTTTTCAGGAGATACGACGGAGTCTACTATCGAACATGTGGCCCGTTACCTAATCGAGGCTAGAGAGATAGCGAATGATGAAAGCCTTAGAATAAAATACTTCCCAAGTTCTCTTACTAAAAATGATTTCACTTGGTTCACAATGCTACCCCTAATACGGTGTGCAATTGGACCCAGTTAGAGCGTTTATTCCATGAACAATTCTATATGGGCCAAACCAAGATTAGCTTAAAAGAACTCGCTTGTGTAAAGCGTAAGTTTTCTGAGCCAATTGAAGAATACCTTAATAGATTTTGTTTGCTTAAGGCCAGATGCTTCACATAGGTCCCTGAACATGAGTTGGTCGAAATGGCCGCTGGGGGCCTCGACTATTCCATTAGGAAGAAGTTGGATACCCAGTATCTCAGGGACATGGCCCAATTAGCCGATCGAGTTCGGCAGTTAGAAAGACTCAAAGACGAGAAGGCTAAGTTTAATAAAAATAAGAAGGTAGCTTTTGTCGAATATAATGAGAATGTCAAAGGGTTGTGCGATAATACTGTGAGCTTCGACGATGGCGAAGTGGATCTTGCTGAACTCAAACAAGGACCACCTTACTCATGTAAAGTACTAGCTCCCCCACAAGGGAAGAGTTATGTCGAATCCGAAAAGAACGATAGGTTCCCAAAGAAAATATATACTTTCGACATCACAAAATGTGATGAAATCTTTGATTTGTTAGTTAAAGAAGGACAAATAATAGTGCCACCTGGTGCTAAAATGTCGTCCATAGAATAAAGGAAGAAAAGAGGGTTTTGTAAATACCATAATTTCCTGGGTCATAAAACGTCTCAATGTTTTCTTTTCAAGGACATTGTTCAAAATGCAATCCAGGAAGAACGTCTGAAGTTTGGAGAGAAGGCTAGCAGCCAGATGAAGGTTAACACATACCCTCTGCAAATGGCGGACGCACATTATACAGAACCAGTGGAAGCCAACATGGTCAAAGTTACTGATGGCTGCGACTTTTCAACCAACATGGTCGAAGCTACTGATGGCTGCGATATTTCAATCGACATGATAGAAACTACTGACAATCTCATAGATGAGGCGGTGATGGCAAAAGTCACCATAAGCTTCAGACAAAAGGACTGTGTTGAAATGGCAATTGATGACCACGACCAAAGGGATGAAGCCATAAATTCAAATAACAAGAGCAATCTAGGTTGGGAGATGGTGACCAAAGAAACTGTTGATAACTTCGTCAGAATTGATCAGGCCACCAGAGGCGTGGAGCTGGGCCTAAGGAAACTTAATCTGGTCGAAGAAGTTGAGATTAATATGGTAGAGATCACTCAACACGAAGATGTAGCGGATAATGAATCGAATTACCAGGGGCACACACTAGGGAAGCGTACCCAGAGCAGGAAGAATCGATTGTTGCTTTCCTCCACTGTTGCCAAGACAGAGGATCTAGTGTGATGCTTTGTCCCCGATGCAGCGCCATATTGACAAAAAGGCTGCACAGAAGCTAGAGGGAACAAGGAGGCTAAGGCAAGATAACGAGAGGGCCAGATTCGACCCTCGAAGAAGTCTTCAAAAAAGATCGGACCCCCGCATAAGGCCTCCTATAAACAAACCCACTAGTTTTAAGCCCAATACTGAGGCCACTAATGAAAAGTGGACAAAGCTCAATGAGAATAGGCAGCAGGGGCAGCAGAGGTGGAAGAACTTTGAGGTGCAACGAGGATCTTCATTAAGCTATCGAAAGGAGTTTCAGTCTTCAAAGGCTGCCCATTGTTGCACCCTAAAATTTGACCAACTTATTTTACTTGATTTATGTTTCAATTGCATTGTCATTTGCATAGTAGATAGTGTACATAGTTCAATCATTTGCATAGCATAGCATAAGCAAGTCATCCAACAAGTGATCAAGTGCCATTATTCTCTAAAAAGGCACATCAAAAGGGGCTTTATTCAATCCTAAATCTATTCAAGTCACCAGGAAAGAAATTGAAGCTTTGAGAGGTTAGAAGATCAAGTAGTGGATTCCTCTCCTATTTTGGGGTGTGTTTGAGGGCCATCAATGAGATATGAGCTATGAACTGAGGGTATGGAATGTGTGCTATCATCATGGAGGGCCTAGAGGGTCATTTTGAAGATGAAGCAAGTCATTGGTTTGATTACATTACAGTGGAATGCAGTCAACTAGGGTTTCATCTGGGTCAACCCTAGGTCAACTGGGTGATTGAAGATGATCCAGGTCAGCTTGGGGGTTGTGGAAGTCATGAATTGATTTGGGGATATATGTGCGGTGTTGTGCCAAGGAGAAATCAAGAGGGATTAAGAAGAAGAGGAGTTACTAAATTAGGGTTCCAGTGTAAAAAACCCTAATTTAGGCTTAACTTCCAAGCCAGATAAGTCAAAATGAAAGCTTAAATTGAATTCCTGGTCAACATGAAATTTGTAGATCTTCTCAATACCTTTAACTTGAGTACTATAAGTATTCAAGGATATTTATAGAACTCAAGTTATGGTTCTTGCAAGTTAGAGGTCATCAGAGGACATTGAAATTTATCTGTGAAAGTCACCTGACTTCCAAGAAACTTTTGCCCATCAAGGAGTTTTCAAATGGATTCTTGGCCAACATAAGATTTGTAGATCTTGATCTTAGCTTTAATTTGAGTACTAGAAGTCCTCAAGAGGAGTTGTAGAACTCAAGTTATGGTCTTGGCAACTCAGGGGTATTTTGGGAAAGTTGAATTATAAGTCATTTTTCAACATAGGTCAATATCTTCATCTTCCACTCTTCAAATGGAATTTTGCCCAACATGAGATGTGTTCCAAATGGAATTTTTAGGCTAGACAAGAAGTCATGATGAGCTAGAATGGCTTGTATCACCAAGTTGCTAAAAATGGCTTGAATATGGAAGAATTTCAAATGGATTCATGGAGGGAAAATGCGATTTTCAAGTTATGAGTCCAAAATGCATCATCCAAGTACTCAAGTTGATTGGAAAACATCTTTTAGAGACAATGGCATTAACACTTTTTTGAGTAGAGGTCAGAATGATGGACTTGCTTTGTAAACTTCTTACTTGAATTACAAGTCATACAACCAAAACACTATACAAGCTGATTCAAGCCAAGTTACCTATCAAAACATATTCACAATGATGCATATGGTTGATTAGAACCTTTGGAAGCTGACTGAAACAAGCAAAACACGACTGTGGTAATGGATTTTTCACTTCCATGACAGAAAAATGGATCTCCTGATTTGGGCTTCTAGAGTGGATCAAAAGCCCATCAAGGTGTTCTATAAAAGGTTTAGAGGGTGCTCAGATGAAAGAGGTTAGAGATTTGAGGCTGAGTAACGGTTTTGCAACTGAATTTTGAAGGTCAAGAACTCAGAATCGGTTTCAAGGTTGCAAGGAGTTTCAAGCCAAATTGAAGTGTGGAAGAGCTTCTCCTAGCTTCATTGAAGGTGTTTGGATCATTGTGGAGGTTGAATTGATCAAGAATAGCTCGTGGTGATCTTCTGAAACCAGGTTTGTAATTTCCATCATTGTGCTCGATCCATGTAGTTCTAGATAGAAATTAACTTGTGGTTAGGATGATTTCAACTAATAGATGATTTCTAGGTCAAAAGATTAGAGAATTGAGTTGATTGATAATGATGGACACTTTCTGTTGAGCCTGTTTTCTCCTTTTCTTGAGGTGTTGGTCGTGATTGAACATTGGAGAATGATCCCTGATAGTTGAGGTTTAGTTTAGTACCTTCAATTTCAAGAATCATGAGGATCAAGATCGGTGCCTCTTTTGAGAATCTCTTCATGTTTTGATTTTGAGTAAGAATTAGAGGATTCTAGTGGTAGATTCGGATTCAGGATGAAATTTGAAGTGGAATAGGGTTTTATTGGTTATTGCTGATGACCTGTGTGGAGGTGCTCACCGGAGAAGACGGTGGTTTCCACCGTGAGCCACCGTCTGGTAATAGTTCATGTTCACCTGAGCTAATGAAGAAGATAACTCATGGACCATTGGATTAGGCTTTGACTATTGACTCAGATAACGAATGGATGGCCACGATTGCACAAGAAAGTCTGAAGAGAGAGTTCTGAATGAAACACACCGTTTCATTAAAACGCTTGGTTTGGGGCTAGCATCTCCATTTCTTTCTACACCCCCTCCTGGGCCCAACCAGTGTATTGAACTGATTTTAGTTACTATTTGCCACGCGTGTTTTTCTTTATTTCATATTTTCATTATTTTCATCATATTATTTTTGTTTCTTTGAAAATTCATATAAAATAGAAAAATAATCATTTTGATATGGGGCTTTTTGCTACATTTCAATAATTGTTTGAAGAAAATTATGAAAAAACAAAAATTATAATTTTAAGCATTTTTCCATTTTTGGTGATTTTTACATTTAATTGCATTTTATTTTCATTTTATTTGTACATATCATTTTGTGAATTTTGTTTGGTCATTTAAATTCATATTTTGATCCCGTTCTTTTTGTACTAGCTAGATTAGAGCATTAAGTTCCCTTAGGGATTTATTTCACATTTTTGTGATTAAATCTTGATTAGGTTTGATTAGAGAACATTAGGGTGATAGTTTTAGGGTCTAAACTCAACATAGGTGCATTCTACCATTTTATTCTTGGGTTTTTAACAAGAATTAGGTTATGGGACATATAGGTTATGTAGGGTAGAGGTAGAAATACCCTTAGAATAAATCTTAGAATTTTAAATACTATTTTACTATTTTTAGTGCATTTTGCAATAAAGTGTTTGTTGGTGTTCCCACTTGGGGGTTTATGTTTGTCTGTTTGGGTGTCTGGGCTTTTATTTTGGGGTGTGGGCTTGGTTTGGGCTTGTGGAAGCATGAAGAATCAATGGAGAAGATTGAATACAAGGATCAAGGTTGATGCATAAGGATTGCTTGGATTGAAGATGCTGATTGAAGACTTAGGAGAAATAGGATAAAATAGGAAGAGCTTAGAATAGACAAATTCTTCTGCCAAACATAGAGTGCATTGTTTGCCTCTATCCTATCCAATGACATAAAGTCCTCCTTGGGAAGCTCCATCTATCCTTAGGAAGGATGAGTGGTATGCCCAAGTGAGTAGAACTTTGAGGATACCTTTCATTTGCAATGTTAAAATCTTAGTGATTTCCTTTGGTTGTCATTGAGATTCTTAACATTATAACCTGATCTTGTTGAATGATTTTCCTTTGGAGGTGCTTGTGAAAGCTTGGTAAAGAGAAAGTTGAAGCTTATTGAGGTTTAAGTTTGAGCTTGTTGAAGCTGGTTGCTTGTTGAAGCTAGGGTTTTACTGCTTGTTGAAGTTGAAGTCAGGAGCTTGTTGAAGCTGGTTACTGGCTGGGGTTTGAGCTTGCTTAAGCTGGGAGCTTGTTGAAGTTGGTGTCCATTGAAGATTGAAAGTTTAGTGAATCTTGAGGGGATAAGAGCATTCATGAAGATGAAGGTTGTTGCTGTCAACTTTTTGCTGGTAAATCAATTGTTGCTGTCAGAGCTATGTTGTAGCTGCCAGAGCTGGTGTTGTTTGGACTGTTTGCTGTAGGAGCTGTTGAGCTGTCAGAGCTGGTTTTGGGGTTTTATTTTCTTTGTTGTATTGTGTGTTAATCTTCCCCTTAGGTTTAAAGTGAAGCTGTTCACTTTGCCTATTATTTCTTGCTGCATTCATGCATTTTACTGCTCTACTGTATTTGTTGTTTCTTTTGTCGTTTATCCCCTAGGATCTCTATTTCTCTCTGTGCAAGAGAGAAATATGATAGACATTAGGCTTTCACCCATGCATGACAACATTAGGGTAGTTTTGATTCCCTTTTCAACCATAGGCTTTTTAGAGCTTCTTTCTCGTCTCATCTCAGAACAATTCAAAAATACGGTAATAAGGTTAATCGACGTCGTACGTTACGAGCCTTAAGCTATTTGAGAGAAGGTTACTGGAGGGTCACTCTTCAGTAATCTGGTTGCTTAGTGTGTTACCCTTAGGGTGACATACAACGTAGTCACTCTCAAATCATAGTCTCTAGTGCGTCAGAGATTGCAAATACAATAAAAAACATTTCTTCCGTAAAAGATTCAAACAAATATCGAAGTGTCATTTTTGTCCACTTGGACCCATAATCAGGAGAAAACCTTTTTCAGAAGGATAAAAACAATCAAGACAGACTTGTGTTGTACGTGGCCCGAACTACGTTTGCTCTGATCTTTCATGCTGTATGAAAGTATGTAGGCATGGGATGCGATATCCTAGCGAGCAACCTTCCCCTCCTTTCCCGTAGGTAGGCGAACTACGTTGACTCTGATTTCTCGTTCCAGACGGGAATACATAGGCATAAAGTGCGATACTTTGCCGAGTCATTTTCTTTTCTTTTCAACCCCAGACCTGTAGAATAGATAGAATAACAATCCGTACTAGAAAACAAGCGTGGATCCCGTCGAGTACGACGGACATGAGGGGTGCTAATACCTTCCCCTTGCGTAACCGACTCCCGAATCTAGGATTTGGTTGCGATGACCATTCCTTTCCCGTCTTTGCGGTAGGTTTACTTCGAGTGTTTCCTTTACCTCCTTTGGGGATAAATAACGCACGGTGGCGACTCTTCTATTCAGCCAGCGCCGATTTTCGCAGTAGCGACAGCTGGCGACTCTGCTGGGGATTCCAACGGTTCCCTACGCGAGTTAATCCTAGCGCTTGTTTGCCCGTCAGGGGTGTTGTATGGATTTACTATTCTGTCTTTACTTTCCGCAATGTTATTACCAGCCTTATATTATCATTGCTGATGTGGGTAGGGGGTAATCTGTTGAGAGATAAGTCAAACCCAGGCTTGAGTACACCTATAGATTTAGAGAGAGAGTAGTGGTTAGCCTGCTTGCTTAGCTCGCACCAGCTAGCCACGAAATCTCACTCGGACGAGATTCTCTTTGATGGTTCTTGCCTGGCCCTTAGGGATCGACAAGTTGTCTGACCCGAGGATTGTCGACTCTGGGAACCTATCAATTGGGATTCAACTAAGTGAGGCCGCTTCAAGGGATGTTGATGCCACACCTTCTGGGTATCGTATCATCGCTCTTGAAAGTCTGTGACGTTGAACCCGCATAGGATGTTGTACCTCGTCTGCGAGTTAAGTACACACCTGTGAGGGGTAGGTGGGTCTATTTGCAGGAAACCTTTGACCTCAGAATACCTGGTTTATCTCTATCAGTGAGATGTGGTTACAGGGTTCTTTTGAGTGGTTGGTTTGGTTTGAAATAAAGATTGAATGGTTCTCAAGGCTTCAGTACAGAGCAGCCCAGTCTATCAGCATTGCACTTGATCCCTTGTTTGCATATGCATGTGCATTTTCATGTTTGCATTTCATTAACGTGTATTTATGTTGCAGGTGATCATTCCCCTCTGATTCTAGGATATCTTCTAGCCAGGCATGGAGTCCCTGAAGAAGACGGTTGCTTACAGGTTGCATTCACCAGACATCAGTTCATTACTGGGTTTAGTTGCTTTGGCAGATGAGAGTGTGAGGGTCGGGTTCAGAGTATCCTATGGGAAACTGCTTAGCTTGTTGTACACACCTTCAGCTTTCGAGATTACTGGGGTGTATACTTTGATGCAGTTTTATGAGCCGCAGCTGAAATGTTTCTTATTTCTAGACTACATTCTGGCACCCACTTTGGAGGAGTATTATGTTATGTTGGGTATTCCCGTGCTAGACCAGATGCCCTTTGTACATATTGATGCTGAGCCTGAGTTATCTGCACTCACAGAGATTGTCAGTTTGGAAGCTTCTGAGTTTCCAGGAGGCTTGGTCAAGCTGAATGGAGCTTATGGTTTTCACTTGTTTGTCCTAGTTGAGAAGGCTACACAGTGCGCGAAGAATGGGTGTTGGGTTGCCTTTAGCGCTATTCTAGCTGTCTGCATCTACGGGATTGTCTTGTTTCCTAATGTGCCATACTTTGTTGACTCGGATGCCTTCTTAATTCTCGCCTCGAAGAATCCCGTTCCTACTCTCTTGGGCGATGTTTATCATTCTATTCACTACAAGAATGAGAAACGTCGTGGCAAGAATGTTTCATATTGTCTTCCTCTCTTGTACAGGTGGTTCCAGAGGCACCTTCCGAAGTCCGGGCCGTTTGTTGGTACCGTTGATACTTTGGATTAGCCTTCCCGGTTGATGGGGCTATCTGCTGAGAATATCATTTGGTTTGATCGGGGTATGCTTGGTACTGACATTATATATAGTTGTAGTGGCTTTCCGAATGTTCCCCTAATTGAACGGAAAGGTTGTATCAACTATAACCCTTCATTGCTGGTACGACAGTTCGGTTATGCTTTGAGGGATGCTCCTATTGAGGTTGAGATACAGGAATCTTTGTATCTCACAGGCTCATTAGACGAGGTTGTTTTGACCAGATTAAGGCATGTATGGGTTGGCATCCATAGGAGGGGGAAAGCTTTGCTCGGTAAGAGCAACAACATAGCTTATGATCCTTACTTGGCATGGGTCCGTGAGAGAGCTAGTACTTCTTTGATGCCTTATCCTGCTGTGGAACCCCTGTATCTCCCATTGATTGAGGTACCTCCTGCAGGAGAGAGTGAGAAATATAACAAGTTGTTGGCTGCAAATGAGGAATTGAGGAAAGCTAACGAGGAGTTAGAGAAGGAGATCTTCCAGTTACGACGAGAGAAGAAAGAAGCCACCTTCACTGTGAAGGAACAGACCGAATTGATTAACCAGTTGGGATCAGAGCTGACAGAAGCAACCAACAAGAAAGAAAAAGTGGGGATAGTCTTGAACGGTGTAAGTAAGGTGCTTACTTCCAAGAAGGAACTTCTTATGCTCGTATTAGCAAGTGGGAAGCCTTGTGGAATGCCACGCTTACCAAGCGGAAAGAGCGTGAAGACGAACTGAAAATGCAGATTGCCACGCTGGAGGCACAGGTTAAAGCCCAGGAAGCAAAGATTGCTGAAGTGACATCCCTTAGGAGTACTGCTGGTCTCAGAGTAAGTGACAGTGACGAGAAGTCGAGAGGTTACGAGGAGAAGGCCGGTTCCAAGAGGTGCATATCTGACGAGAGTTTGAGCAAAGGAACTTCCCGGGACGACGCCACAAAGCTGAGATCCACTACCGAGCGGCATGCTTTATTGATTCAGGAGTTGATCTCCCGACTAGGGCACTCAGAGACGATGAGGATATTGGAGGACGTCCGAGCACACCATTTGGCCTGATGTATCTTTGCCTTACCTTTGTTATTTGTACTTATATTTGGGCCATCGTCAGACTTGTTGGCCGAGGTCTCTTCGGTTGTATTCAGTTGAACTCTTGTACCCAGCCCCTTGGCATTTGTTATATATGAGGATTTTCTGGTTTATTGCTTGCTGGATAGGGACTCCATTGCCCTAATGGCTTTCTCTCCGGAACTAGAATCGGGGGAATGTAACCTGTAGCATATTTACATAATTGCATTTGCATTCATATTGCATTCACCAGGTAATTATTGAACTGTATCTCATTTCCTGCATCTCTTCAGGTTCTTTCAGGATTGAAAGTCAATGCCCGCACCGATACTCTACTCGTACCAACTGCAAAAGAGTTATGGACCAGATGCATAGCGAGATGCAGGACATGCGTGAGAAGCTGGCGCTGTTCATGCAGACGATGGAGACAATTGTGAAAGGGCAGGAAAACCTGCAGACTTTGGTGCAGCCATTGCTGGCGAGAAATGCTGGGCATGGGAACGAAGACCACAATTCTGTACGTGTTGACACCATTCATGGGGATGGTACTCCTACACCAGTAGCTCCACCTGTGGTGAATATACCTACTGTGAATGTGAACAATGGCGCTAGCGCCGGGAATGGTAATACAGGAATTGGTAATGAGACTGTCATTAAGAACGTTGGATTCGGAGACGCCAATCTGGGCGGTGATAACAACGGAGGTAATGGCTTTGGTAACAACGGATTTGGCTATAATGACCAGGGGTTTGACTATGGTAACAAGGATGGGAAGTTTGGCCTCAACGCTCAGGGTTTCGGACATGATGTATTTGGTAATGCCAATCAGGCTTATGGTGGATTCGGTAACGGAAATGGTGCTGGAATGATGGCTTTTGGACCTACCGGGGTCGCTCAAGGGTGTGGTAACAGGGGACGGGGCCCTGTGATGAATCAGACTAGATTTGGTCGTAACAATGGGTATGATGGGTACGGAAATGAGAATGGTAATTGGATGGAAGACCAACAAGAGGATGCTTTCTCTAGTAGAGGTTTTGAAGGTCCTGTAGACAACACTCAGCGAATCAAGATGCTCGAGGAGCAGATGAAAGGGGTTGTGAATCAAAGTGTTGCTGGTTTAGATATGACCACAATGGGTTTGGTGCCTGGCCTGAGGGTACCGCTGAAGTTTAAAGCTCCCACATTTGACAAATACAAGGGAGATACTTGTCCGAAGGTGCATGTTCGCTCCTATTATAGACGAATGTCCGCTTACTCGAACGATGAGAGAATGCTAATGCATTTCTTTCAAGACAACTTGTCTGGTCCTTCCCTTGAATGGTACATGGGGTTGGAGCCCACCCAAATCAAAATATGGAAGCAACTGGCTGAAGCGTTTGTGACTCATTACAAGTATAACAGTGACCTGGCACCGAACAGGGTCCAGTTACAGGGGTTGTCACAAAAGAAAGATGAGAGTTTCAAAGAATATGCGCAGAGATGGCGCGACATGGCTGCAAGGGTTCATCCTCCTTTGGTTGAGAAGGAGATGAATGATATGTTCATAGGAACGTTCACCGGTATATTTTATGATAAGTTGTTTCCTGCTTCCTTGGGCAGTTTCTCGGATCTAATCTTGATGGGCGAGAAGGTTGAAAGTAATATTAAAATGGGAAGATTCCAAGCCGGGGAGTCTACTTCGTCGGGAGGTAATAGAAAGGCATTTGGTGGTCGTCGTCAAGGTGATTCTAGCGCAGTGTTTGGCGGCCGGGGCAGAGGCAGAGGAAGACACCAGTATAATCAGCCGCAGCAGATAGCAAGTGTCACGATTCCGATTCCTCAACAGAGACAACAACAACAGCCACCGCAACAACAGCAGCAGTCACAGCAGCAGCAGGGGCAGAACGCTGGCCAAAGAAGATTCCCGAATGTGAAGCCGAAAAGGGTGTTTGAAGCACCTCCTTCCACGTACGCGGAACTTTTTCAGACACTGTTGGGGCTGAATTTAGTTGAAAAGAGGACCTTGGCGCCGCCCACGGGACCAACCCTTCCTTATGGGTATGATGTTAATAAGCACTGTGACTTCCACTCCGGGGCACCCGGGCATGACATAGAGGCCTGTCATGCGTTTAAACATAAGGTTCAAGATCTATTGGATAGCAAGGCCATAAATTTTGGACGAGCAGGTCCGAATATAGTACAGCAGCCAATGCCCAACCATGGGGCAAATGCTATTTTAACTGAGGAGGGTTTGAATCTGATTATGGATGTTGGTGAACTGAAAACACCGTTGTGTGAAATAAAGAGCAGGTTATTGAAAGGAGGTGTGTATCCGGGCTGCGATGAGTTTTGTCTAGAATGTTGGACCCAAGTTGGGGGTTGTGCTGAATTGAAGAAAGGTATTCAGACCTTGATAGATGAAGGCACGTTGCAATTCGACAGAACGGCAGTTGAGAAACCTGCAGAAGCATTAGCTGATGAGCAAAGTGATGTTGCTACGGTGACAATTCCCCGAAAAACGATAACCATAACGGCGCCAGCCAGGCGACCGACGATCACTATCACAAAGGCAGGGCCAATCCCTTATGAGAGCACTAAGGCAGTACCCTGGACTTATGGGCTAGAAGCGTATTGTGATGGGGAGAAACTTGATATCAGTAAACAGTCAGCTGGGGTTGTGGACAATGTCGTCGGAACTGGAGGGATGACAAGAAGCGGGAGAATTTTTATATCGCCTGAGGTAGAGGCTGAACGATTGGAAAAAGGTAAAGGAAAAGTGAATGAGGATGTTCCTGTGCAGAGGAATGAAAAAGAAACATCACTGAAAGATGTAGAAGAATTTATGCGTCTTATCCGTAAGAGTGACTATAAGATTGTTGAGCACCTTCAACAGACGCCGTCGAAGATATCCATATTGTCGCTGTTATTGTGTTCCGAAGCCCATAGGAATGCGTTATTGAAAATTCTGGACACGTCATCTGTACCCCAAGATGTTTTTGTGAATCACTTGGAGGGGGTAATGGCGCACGTGAATGCAGGCCATAGTTTGGGATTCACGGATTTTGATTTGACCCCGAGGGGAAAAGAGCATAATATGGCGTTGCACGTCTCAGTTGAATGCAGGGGCGCAGTCATGTCCCATGTGCTGGTAGATATCGGGTCTTCCTTGAATGTGCTGCCGAAGAAAGCAATGACGAAGTTAGACATCAGGGGGATCCTTTGTACGCCTAGTGACTTGGTGGTCAGGGCATTTGATGGTACACAGAGGTCAGTCTTTGGATCCATAACTTTGCCTCTGCAGGTGGGGCCGGAGATTTTTGAAACTGAATTCTACATTATGGACATCCAGCCCGCATATAGCTGTCTTCTCGGACGACCATGGATCCATGGTGTTGGGGCAGTCACATCTACCTTGCACCAAAAGCTGAAGTACATGGTGGGGGACAGTGTGGTCACAGTTTGTGGAGAGGAGGATATAATGGTCAGCCATTTGTCGTCATTCAAGTACGTGGAAGTCGACGGCGAAATCCATGAGACACCCTGTCAAGCCTTTGAAGGGTTGCGCATCAAGGACAAAGTTCCAGGGCCGAGTAAAGCATCAGAGGTGGCAGTATCGTCATACAAAGAGGCTCAGACTCTAGTGAGGATTGGTGAGACCAAGGGCTGGGGCAAGGTTCTGGATATTCCCGTGAAAATGGACAGATTTGGGCTGGGATACCAACCGTCATCATCAACGCCTACTGCAGGGGCACCCCGTTTCAAAGGACCAATAACGATTACGGCTAGTGGAGTATATCATGAGACCATCAACGCTGTTTCAGATTCTGAAGAAGGAGACAGCGACTGCGACATGGACTCCTGGATTCAGCCGAGCGTGCCAGGACAAGGGCTTTGCAATTGGTCTATTCAGGAGACTGTTCCTGTGACAACTAAACAGTAATACTTTGTTTTCTTAATTGTTGAACAATCCGGTGTCCTATCCGGGGCATCGTGATTTTGCTTAGGGCCGCTCTATTATGTACATTGCACTGTTTAATCGTTAAATAAAAGGTGTTTTTCATGAACAAATATTGTGATCTCTGTTTTTCCTATTTTTATTTTTTACAATAAAATGTCAACGTGGTTATTCGCTTTGTATGTATTTTGAAGCATTTAACCATTTCATTTGCAGAATTACTATTTCAGATGACATCTATGAACCGCCTATGACTCACTTCGACTTTGAGCACCCGGTATTTCAGACCGAAGAAGAGATTGTTGAAGATGGCGACGTTCCGGAAGAGTTATCGTGGTTGGTAAAACAAGAAGAACGAATCATTCTGCCTCATGAGGAAGTCATTGAGATCGTCAATCTGGGGTCGGAAGGGGTTGAAAGGAACGTCCGTATAGGGGCTGCGCTGCAGAGCAATGTCAAGCGAAGATTGGTTGAAATGATCAAAGAGTACAGTGATATTTTTGCTTGATCGTATGAGGATATGCCTGGGCTAGATACGGATATGGTTGTGCATCGTCTGCCGCTAAAAGAAGAATGTCCGCCGGTTAAGCAGAAGCTCCGAAGAACTAGGCCGGACATGGCTGTGAAGATTAAGGAGGAGGTTCAAAAACAGTGGGATGCTGGTTTCCTAGCTGTTACAAAATATCCCTCATGGGTCGCTAATATTGTGCCAGTGCCAAAGAAAGACAGTAAAGTGAGAATGTGCGTAGATTACCGTGATCTGAATAGAGCGAGCCCGAAAGACGATTTTCCACTTCCTCACATCGATGTGCTGGTTGATAACACCGCTCAATTCGCCGTATTCTCCTTCATGGATGGCTTCTCGGGCTATAATCAGATTAAAATGGCACCAGAAGACATGGAGAAGACTACCTTCATTACGCCTTGGGGAACATTTTGTTACAAAGTGATGCCCTTCGGATTGAAGAATGTTGGGGCAATGTATCAGTGTGCAATGACGACTCTCTTTCATGACATGATGCATAAAGAGATTGAGGTTTATGTCAATGATATGATTGCCAAATCCCAGACGGAGGAAGAACATTTGGTGAATCTGCTGAAGTTATTCAAGAGGCTTAGGAAGTTCAGGTTGAGACTGAACCCTAACAAATGCACCTTCGGGGTGAGATCGGGTAAACTGCTGGGGTTTATCATGAGTGAAAAGGGAATAGAGGTTGACCCTGCGAAAATAAAAGCAATACAAGAAATGCCGACGCCTAAAACAGAAAAAGAAGTGCGAGGGTTTTTAGGGAGGTTGAACTACATCGCCCGGTTCATATCTCACCTAACAGCTACGTGTGAGCCATTATTCAAGCTGTTGAAAAAAGACCAGGCTGTACGTGGAATGAAAATTGTTAAAAGGCGTTCGATAAAGTAAAACAGTATTTGCAGGAGCCTCCTATTTTGATACCTCCGGTGGCAGGGAGACCCTTGATCATGTATTTGACGGTTCTTGAGGGGAGTATGGGTTGTGTTCTCGGTCAACATGACGAGACAGGGCGTAAAGAGCATGCGATATACTACCTGAGTAAGAAGTTTACTGACTGTGAATCTCGATACTCAATGCTCGAAAAAACTTGTTGTGCGCTAGCCTGGGCCGCCAAGCGTTTGAGGCAGTACATGTTAAATCATACAACCATGCTCATCTCGAAGATGGATCCTATCAAATACGTATTTGAAAAGCAGGCATTATCTGGGAGAATTGCCCGTTGGCAGATGGTTTTGACCGAATATGACATCCAATATGTTTCACAGAAGGCTATAAAGGGGAGCGTGTTATCAGAGTATCTAGCTGAGCAGCCTGTTGAGGACTACCAATCGATGAGGTTTAATTTTCCTGACGAGGATATCATGTACCTAAAGATGAAAGATTGGGAAGAACCGTTGCCGGATGAAGGGCCAAAGGCAGATTCCCAGTGGCAGTTGATATTTGACGGAGCTGTGAATTCCTATGGTAGCGGAATAGGGGCAATCATCACTACTCTGCATGGGTCGCACATCCCATTTACTGCTCGATTAACCTTTCTGGTTACCAATAATGATACCGAATACGAAGCTTGCATCACGGGGCTTGAGGAAGCCATTGATTTGCGAATCAAAAATCTGGATGTATACGGAGACTCAGCTCTGATGGTGAATCAAATAAAAGGAGAATGGGAGACACGTCAGCCCAATTTGATACCGTACATGAATTATGCAAGGAGATTGTTGCCTTTCTTTGACAAGGTTGAATTGCATCATGTGCCGCGAGCAGAAAATCAGATGGCTGACGCCCTGGCCACGTTGTCTTCCATGTACAAAGTCAACTTCTGGAATGAGGCTCCCAGAATTATTATCTCTCGGCTTGACAGACCCGCCTTCGTATTTGCCATTGACGAAGCATCTGATGATAAACCCTGGTATTTTGATATCCAGAATTTCCTGAAGAACAAGGAGTATCTGGCTGGGGCATCCAGACGCGATCAGAAGACCCTCAGGAGATTGGCTGGTAATTTCTATCTGAATCCGGACGGTGTCCTATACAAAAGGAATCATGACTTGGTGTTGCTACGCTGTATAGACGAGAAAGAGGCGAAGTTGCTCATGGAGGAGATACATGAGGGTACATTTGGTACACATGCCGGTGGGCATGCTATGACAAGAAAACTGTTGTGGGCAGGTTATTATTGGCTAACTATGGAAACTGATTGTTTCAAGTTTGCGAAAAGGTGTCATAAGTGCCAGATCTATGCAGATAAGATCCATGTGCCTTCGAGTCCTCTGAACGTGATGATGTCACCATGGCCATTTTCAATGTGGGGAATTGATATGATTGGAAAGATTGAGCCGACGGCATCTAACGGACACCGGTTCATTTTGGTAGCAATTGATTATTTTACCAAATGGGTAGAAGCGGCATCATATGCAAATGTGACCAAGCAGGTGGTAGCCAGGTTTATCAAACGAGATATCATTTGCAGATATGGAATCCCTGAGCGGATTATTACTGACAACGGTTCAAACTTAAATAACAAGATGATGAAGGAGTTGTGTCAGAATTTCAAGATTGAACATCACAACTCTTCTACGTATCGACCCAAGATGAATGGAGCTGTCGAAGCGGCCAATAAGAACATAAAGAAGATCGTTCAGAAGATGGTGGTGACCTATAAGGACTGGCACGAGATGCTACCTTTCGCTTTGCACGGTTATTGTACGACAGTACGCACATCAACCGGGGCAACCCCGTTCTCGTTGGTATACAGAATGGAAGCAGTGTTACCACTGGAAGTTGAGATTCCTTCCCTGAGGGTATTACGAGATGTCCAACTTGACGAGGCAGAATGGGTGAAAGACAGGTTGAACCAGCTGAGTTTAATGGATGAGAAGAGGCTAGCCTCTCTAGCATACGGTCGTTTGTACCAGAGCCGGATGAAGAAAGCGTATGATAAGAAGATACATCCTCGGAGCTTTCAGACGGGCGACCTTATGCTGAAAAGGATTCTCCCGCCACAGGCTGATTACAGGGGCAAGTGGACCCCTAACTACGAAGGGCCATATGTTGTCAGAAAAGTCTTTTCAGGAGGAGCATTATTGTTGTCCACCATGGACGGTGAAGACTTTACGTCGCCTGTGAATTCGGACGCAGTTAAAAAATACTTTGCTTGAAATTGACCCGCTGGACAGAAAAAAGAGAGTCCAGGCAAAAATGGGGCATCCTGGCGAACCAAAAACAGAATAAAAGGTTCGGGCAAAAATTAGGGATAAAATTGAAAAAAATGTACACCCGCAAAGTTGAAAACCTACACTGGGCGGCTTCGGCAAAAAAGGGTATCCCGGTGAACTGAAAACTCGCAAAGGGCGGTTCACGCAAAAGTTAGGGATTTGATAAGCAAATGACTACGGTCCGAATTTGATGCTGCAGCTTGGTTGGGAGAATACATTGGGGGGTTCGTTTATCAGATACAATCTCTTCAGAAGTTTGAATACCGGGAAAGCATCAGAGTCAGGCGAGTCATAGGAGGATCAGCTCATGATGTTTGTCTGCATCACGTTGCCGATATATGTGCAAATTTGATTTGTCACTGTATTTATGCTTCCTACTTGTGTATTTGTTATGCGTAACTTCCTCTTTTTAGGAGTTACATCCAGTGTATAAAACTCTGCCCATTCAGGGGCCCAATCAATAAAACATGTTATTCAGTATTTGATGCTTGTTCTTTACTGTTTTGTATGTGAAAAACGCCAATGTTTGATAAAACTAGCAGTTGCATAACGTTGCTGGCCCCTGCCAATAATTGCTAAAACTTCGAATTGACTGAAAATGATGTCACTAACGCTAACTTGAATAGATTTGGTTGTATAGACTTGTCTTGTCTCGTTTGTGGTGTTGCAGGGTTCTTGCCCATATGAAGTGAACGATCAGAAAATTGTAGTCCTAACCAGAGGCTTGACGAAAAGACTTGATCATTATGTGAATGGAATCCCCGTGCAGGTCTCGCTTCATTCCCTAAAGTTGAGATGACAATGTTCTTTACTGAAGGAAGGACAATTTCCCCAGCCAGTCGCAGCTTATCCCAAAGGGTATTCTCCAGCAGGTCAAGATTGATGCTCGCCACAGGATGTATATCCTCAGTACCGAGTATGTAAACTGTAGCCAGATGGTTTACTTTTCCCAGCAGGGTCGTTTACCCTCAGCAGAATTTGATGATTCCAAGATTGTAGGCTGTATTCAGACAGTGGTAGTTCTCCAAAAGGATTCCTTATCTTCAGCAGAGTCATTTAGCTTTCAGAGAGTTGTAAACTGTGTTCAGACAGTTATTCTCCCCAGTAGGGTTGTTCATTCTCCCCAGCGGAGTCGGTTAATATTTCCCAAGAGAGCCGTTTCTTCCCCAGCGGAGTTTTCTCTCCCCAGCAGATGTTATTCTTTCCTCCCAGTGGAAATCGAAGGTTTAAAGCTCTCCCCGGCAGAGTTTGTTGTATATCCTGGCATTTATTTTGCCGGAATACTTGGTGGCAACCGTTACTTCCCCAACAGGGTAGTATTTTTCCTCAGCATCCGTAATGAAGCGAGCTTATTAGAGCTATCCCCAGTAGCCTGAACTTGCATTTGCATTTGCATGCATTATCATGTTTGCATCCATCTAGAAAACGCATAGCATTTCATGCTGTATGGAGCATTACGCCATTGTCTAACATGCGCATTTTGAAACATAAATCAGGTTGGTTAACCTTTTGCTTTCAGGTGTGTTTCTCAACAGGAGTATGGAGTTCTAAGGCTCAGGGGTCTTTTCAGATAATCAAAGTCTTGACGTGAGACATACGATGATGCGGTTCAGTTTATCATCATCCCCACAGAGTTAATGATTGAGGTTTTCTCGTGTCCGATCAGCGGACTGTTTTGTCAAGTATGTTGCTGCAGTAGCATCTCAGGGTTCCATGTATCAAAATTGCCGAAGTGGTCGCTTGTTGTCAGAACGGGTGTCGGTCATTGGTTTTCAGAATATCCCCACCTATGTTGATAGAATTTGTTCGTGCTGACGAATTACTTCTCCATGATGATGGAATATGGAGTCCTGATGAGGACAATTTATGCCTATGATGATAGGATTTATTCGTGTTGACGAATTACTTCTCCATGATGATGGAATTTGGAGTCCTGATGAGGACAAATTATGCTTATGTTGATAGGATTTCTCCGTGTTGACGGAATATGGAGTCCTATGGAGGACCAAGATTACTCTCCCCGTGATGACGGAATATAGAGTCCTGATGAGGACAATTTAGGCCTATGATGATAGGATTTATTCGTGTTGACGAATTACGTCTCCATGATGATGGAATATGGAGTCCTGTTGAGGATGAAGTTTGATTTCTCCGTGATGACGGAATATGGAGTCCTGATGAGGACAACCTATGCCTATGATGATAGGATTTATTCGTATTGACAAATTACTTCTCCATGATGATGGAATATGGAGTCCTGTTGAGGACGAAGTTTGATTTCTCCGGGTTAACGGAACATGAGGTCCTGATGAGGACGAGTTCTCTCTGTGTTGACGGAATATGGTGTCCTGATGAGGGCAATTTATGATTATGTGGATAGGATTTCTTCGTGTTGACGAAATGTGAATTCAGAGATGTACAAGAATGGTATTCCTATGATGATAGGATTTATTCATGGTAATGAACCTATCTTTCTCGTGTTGACGAGACGTGAGTCCTGACGTGGACAAGCTATTTCTATGTTAATGGGAGTTCTTGTGGTGATGAGACATAAATAAGAACTTTATTACCCATGCTGATAGGATCTCCTTGTGTTGAAGAGATGCGGATAGCCCATCCCCAGTGGAGTCGACAAGTTTTAGTTCTCCATGATGATGGAATATGGAGTCCTGCTGAGGACAAGTTTGAAGAGTGCTGATGAGGGCAAGTTGTATTCCTATGATGATAGGATTTCCTCGTGATGACGAATTTATGGCTTCTCGTGTTGACGAAATTTAAGGGCAATCGTGAATAAGTTTTTCCTGTGACGACGGGATATTTGCTCGTGTTGACGAATTTGTTTCTCTTCTTGTGTTGACAAGGTTAGTTCAATTGTGGACAGAGGAGTTTTTGCAAAGATAGTTCAGTACCCGTGGTGCTACATGGGTGGTGAT
This sequence comes from Lathyrus sativus, assembly GCA_963859935.3. Taxonomy (NCBI): domain Eukaryota; kingdom Viridiplantae; phylum Streptophyta; class Magnoliopsida; order Fabales; family Fabaceae; genus Lathyrus; species Lathyrus sativus. The sequence continues at coordinate 372,831,348 of OZ012736.1, read as the reverse complement.
AGTCAAAATCAGAGTTATTCCCCGACGAATGATTCATTGTTACCATAACAATCAGGTTCACTCGGCGAATGTTGTCCCCCAAGCAGTGGTGCAGTTTATTTCTGCGGTTGGCAAATTTCAGGGTTTCTTTCGTATTCAACCGTCTCGTCCCTCGAATGTTTGAAGGTTGTTCGCTCTTCACCCAGTCGGGTCCAAGCCGCTTGAATAGGGGCAGCTGTTGCACCCTAAAATTTGACCAACTTATTTTACTTGATTTATGTTTCAATTGCATTATCATTTGCATAGTAGATAGTGTACATAGTTCAATCATTTGCATAGCATAGCATAAGCAAGTCATCCAACAAGGGATCAAGTGCCATTATTCTCTAAAAAGGCACATCAAAAGGGGCTTTATTCAAGCCTAAATCTATTCAAGTCAGCAGGAAAGGAATTGAAGCTTTGAGAGGTTAGAAGATCAAGCAGTGGGTTCCTCTCCTATTTTGGGGTGTGTTTGAGGGTCATCAATGAGATATGAGCTATGAACTGAGGTATGGAATGTGTGCTATCATCATGGAGGGCCTAGAGGGTCATTTTGAAGATGAAGCAAGTCATTGGTTTGATTACAAGAGTTACAGTGGAATGCAGTCAACTAGGGTTTCATCTGGGTCAACCCTAGGTCAACTGGGTGATTGAAGAGTATCCAGGTCAGCTTGGGGGTTGTGGAAGTCATGAATTGATTTGGGGATATATGTGTGGTGTTGTGCCAAGGAGAAATCAAGAGGGATTAAGAAGAAGAGGAGTTACTAAATTAGGGTTCCAGTGTAAAAAACCCTAATTTAGGCTTAATTTCCAAGCCAGATAAGTCAAAATGCAAGCTTCAATTGAATTACTGGTCAACATGAAATTTGTAGATATTCTCAATACCTTTAATTTGAGTACTATAAGTCTTCAAGGAGATTTATAGAACTCAAGTTATGGTTCTTGCAAGTTAGAGGTCATCAGAGGACATTGAAATTTATCTGTGAAAGTCACCTGACTTCCAAGCAACTTTTTCCCATCAAGGAGTTTTCAAATGTATTCTTGGCCAACATAAGAGTTGTAGATATTGATCTTAGCTTTAATTTGAGTACTAGAAGTCCTCAAGAGGAGTTGTATAACTCAAGTTATGGTCTTGGCAACTCAGAGGTATTTTGGGAAAGTTGAATTATAAGTCATTTTTCAACATAGGTCAATATCTTCATCTTCCACTCTTCAAATGGAATTTTGCCCAACATGAGATGTGTTCCAAATGGATTTTTTAGGCTAGACAAGAATTCATGATGAGCAAGAATGGATTGTATCACCAAGTTGCTAAAAATGGCTTGAATATGGAAGAATTTCAAATGGATTCATGGAGGGAAAAATGCGATTTTCAAGTTATGAGTCCAAAATGCATCATCCAAGTACTCAAATTGATTGGAAAACATCTTTTAGAGACAATGGCATTAACACTTTTTTGAGTAGAGGTCAGAATGATGGACTTGCTTTGTAAACTTGTTACTTGAATTACAAGTCATACAACCAAAACACTATACAAGCTTATTCAAGCCAAGTTACCTATCAAAACATATTCACAATGATGCATATGGCTGATTAGAACCTTTGGAAGCTGACTGAAACAAGCAAAACACGACTGTGGTAATGGATTTTTCACTTCCATGACAGAAAAATGGATCTCCTAATTTGGGCTTCTAGAGTGGATCAAAAGCCCATCAAGGTGTTCTATAAAAGGTTTAGAGGGTGCTCAGATGAAAGAGGTTAGAGATTTGAGGCCGAGTAACGGTTTTGCAACTGAATTTTGAAGGTGAAGAACTCAGAATCGGTTTCAAGGTTGCAAGGAGTTTCAAGCCAAATTGAAGTGTGGAAGAGCTTCTCCTAGTTTCATTGAAGGTGTTTGGATCATTGTGGAGGTTGAATTGATCAAGAATAGCTCGTGGTGATCTTCTGAAACCAGGTTTGTAATTTCCATCATTGTGCTCGATCCATGTAGTTCTAGATAGAAATTAACTTGTGGTTAGGATGCTTGCAACTAGTAGATGATTTCTAGGTCAAAAGATTAGAGAATTGAGTTGATTGATGATGATGGACACTTTCTGTTGAGCCTGTTTTCTCCTATTTCTTGAGGTGTTGATCGTGATTGAACATTGGAGAATGATCCCTGATAGTTGAGGTTTAGTTTAGTACCTTCAATTTCAAGAATCATGAGGATCAAGATCGGTGCCTCTTTTGAGAATCTCTTCGTGTTTTGATTTTGAGTAAGAATTAGAGGATTCTAGTGGTAGATTCGGATTCAGGATGAAATTTGAAGTGGAATAGGGTTTTATTGGTTATTGTTGATGACCTGTGTGGAGGTGCTCATCGGAGAAGACGATGGTTTCCACCGTGAGCCACCATCTGGTAATAGTTCATGTTCGCCTGAGCTAATGAAGAAGATAACTCATGGACCATTGGATTAGCCTTTGACTATTGACTCAGATAACGAATGGATGGCCACAATTGCACAAGAAAGTCTGAAGAGAGAGTTCTGAATGAAACACACCGTTTCATTAAAACGCTTGGTTTGAGCCTAGCATCTCCATTGCTTTCTACACCCCCTCCTGGGCCCAACCAGTGTATTGAACTGATTTTAGTTACTATTTTCCACGCGTGTTTTTCTTTATTTCATATTTTCATTATTTTCATCATATTATTTTTGTTTCTTTCAAAATTCATATAAAATAGAATAATAATCATTTTGATATGGGGATTTTTGCTACATTTCAATAATTGTTTGAAGAAAATTATGAAAAAATAAAAATTATCATTTTAAGCATTTTTCCATTTTTGGTGATTTTTACATTTAATTGCATTTTATTTGTACATATCATTTTGTGAATTTTGTTTGGTCATTTAAATTCATATTTTGATCCCGTTCTTTTTGTACTAGCTAGATTAGAGCATTAAGTTCCCTTAGGGATTTATTTCACATTTTTATGATTAAATCTTTATTAGTTTTGATTAGAGAACATTAGGGTGATAGTTTTAGGGTCTAAACTCAACATAGGTGCATTCTACCATTTTATTCTTGGGTTTTTAGCATGAATTAGGTTATGGGACATATAGGGTATGTAGGGTAGAGGTATAAATACCCTTAGAATAAATCTTAGAATTTTAAATACTATTTTACTATTTTTAGTGCAGTTTGCAAATAAAGTGTTTGTTGGTGTTCCCACTTGGGGGTTTATGTTTGTCTGTTTGGGTGTCTGGGCTTTTATTTTGGGGTGTGGGCTTGGTTTGGGCTTGTGGAAGCATGAAGAATCAATGGAGAAGATTGAATACAAGGATCAAGGTTGATGCATGAGGATTGCTTGGATTGAAGATGCTGATTGAAGACTTAGGAGAAATAGGATAAAATAGGAAGAGCTTAGAATAGACAAATTCTTCTGCCAAACATAGAGTGCATTGTTTGCCTCTATCCTATCCAATGACATAAAGTCCTCCTTGGGAAGCTCCATCTCTACTTAGGAGGGATGAGTGGTATGCCCAAGTGAGTAGAACTTTGAGGATACCTTTCATTTGCAATGTTAAAATCTTAGTGATTTCCTTTGGTTGTCATTGAGATTCTTAACATTATAACCTGATCTTGTTGAATGATTTTCCTTTGGAGGTGCTTGTGAAAGCTTGGTAAAGAGAAAGTTAAAGCTTATTGAGGTTTAAGTTTGAGCTTATTGAAGCTGGTTGCTTGTTGAAGCTAGGGTTTTACTGCTTGTTGAAGTTGAAGTCAGGAGCTTGTTGAAGCTGGTTACTCGCTGGGGTTTGAGCTTGCTTAAGCTGGGAGCTTGTTGAAGTTGGTGTCCATTGAAGATTGAAAGTTTAGTGAATCTTGAGGGGATATGAGCATTCATGAAGATGAAGGTTGTTGTTGTCAACTTTTTGCTGGTAAATCAATTGTTGCTGTCAGAGCTATGCTGTAGCTGCCAGAGCTGGTGTTGTTTGAACTGTTTGTTGTAGAAGCTGTTGAGCTGTCAGAGCTGGTTTTGGGGTTTTATTTTTTTTGTTGTATTGTGTGTTAATCTTCCCCTTAGGTTTAAAGTGAAGTTGTTCACTTTGCCTATTATTTCTTGCTGCATTCTTGCATTTTACTGCTCTACTGTATTTGTTGTTTCTTTTGTCGTTTATCCCCTAGGATCTCTGTTTCTCTCTGTGCAAGAGAGAAATATGATAGACATTAGGCTTTCACCCATGCATGACAACATTAGGGTAGTTTTGATTCCCTTTTCAACCATAGGCTTTTTAGAGCTTCTTTCTCGTCTCATCTCAGAACAATTCAAAAATACGGTAATAAGGTTAATCAACGTCGTACGTTACGAGCCTTAAGCTATTTGAGAGAAGGTTGCTGGAGGGTCACTCTTCAGTAATCTGATTGCTTAGTGTGTTACCCTTAGGGTGACATACGACGTAGTCACTCTCAAATCATAGTCTCTAGTGCGTCAGAGATTGCAAATACAATAAAAAACATTTCTTCCGTAAAAGATTCAAACAAATATCGAAGTGTCATTTTTGTCCGCTTGGACCCATAATCAGGAGAAAACCTTTTTCAGAAGGATAAAAACAATCAAGACAGACTTGTGTTGTACGTGGCCTAAACTAAGTTTGCTCTGATCTTTCATGCTGTATGAAAGTACGTAGGCATAGGATGCGATATCCTAGCGAGCAACCTTCCCCTCCTTTCCCGTAGGTAGGCGAACTACGTTGACTCTGATTTCTCGTTCCAGACGGGAATACGTAGGCATAAAGTGCGATACTTTGCCGAGTCATTTTCTTTTCTTTTCAACCCCAGACCTGTAGAATAGATAGAATAACAATCCGTACTAGAAAACAAGCGTGGATCCCGTCGAGTACGACGGACGTGAGGGGTGCTAATACCTTCCCCTTGCGTAACCGACTCCCGAATCCAGGATTTGGTTGCGATGACCATTTCCCGTCTTTGCGGTAGGTTTACTTCGAGCGTTTCCTTTCCCTCCTTTGGGGATAAATAACGCACAGTGGCGACTCTTCTGTTCAGTCGGCGCCGATTTTCGCAGTAGCGACACCCATGTATCTAAAAATTATAAAGGAAAAAATCTCATGTCTCGATCGCAATGGAGACGAGAACATCGTAAAAGAAAAGCACTCAGGGAAGGTGCACAAAAGCATTTGGGACGAACGAAAGCATTTGGGAAGACATCTGTAGGACGAAAGTTGTTTCCGACACAGGTCGAAGAGCAGAGGAAACCAGTCGGGGTCTGTTGCACCCTAAAATTTGCTCAACCATATTCATGTGGTTCATGGTTCATTGTCACTAGCATTTGCATATAGAGTCATGTACATAGACTAACCATCTGCATAGCATAAGCATAGCCAGTCATTCAACAGGGGACCAATCATTATTTTCATCTCTAGAGGCCTATCAAGAGGTTATTATCCCAATTCAGTCATATTCAAGTCATCAGGAAAGAATTTGAAAGCAAAGAGCTCAGCAGATCAAGCCTTGAGTCCATCTCTTAGCTGAGGGTACCTGAGGATCAACAAGAGGGTTCTGAGCTGTGAAATGAAAGCATGGAGAGCATCTAGACATCTTGAGAGACTTATAAAGTCATTTGGAGAAGAAAACAAGTTATTGATGAAGGCACAAGAGCTATAGTTGAAGACAGTCAACTAGGGTTTCATCTAGGTCAACCCTAGGTCAACCCTAGGTCAATTGACTGACTTAAGAGGGCATTCAAGTCTATTGGAGAGATGTGGGGATCAATATTGGACATATGAAGAATGATATGGAGATATGACAAGGAGAATTCAAGAGAAATCAAGGAGAAGAGGAGTTACTAAATTAGGGTTTCTCTGTAAAATCCCCTAGTTTAGGTCAAATTTCCAAGCAAGATAAGTCAAAATGCTAACTTCAAATGGCTTCTTGGCCAACATGAAACTTGTAGAGGATCTCAAGACCTTTAATTTGAGTGGTGGAAGACCTCAAGGAGATTTATAGAACTCAAGTTATGGTCCTTACAAGTTACAGGTCATCTGGGGTGTCTGAATTTTTGTCTGTGAAAGTGACTTGACTTCCAAGCTAGTTTTGCCCCTCAAGGAGATTTCAAATGAATTCTTGGTCAACATAAGAATTGTTCCTCATTGTCTTAGATTTCTATAATGGTATAGTATGCCTTCATATGATGTGTGGAACTCAACTTATGATCTTGGCAAGCAAAGGGTATTTTGGGCATTTGTGAATTACAGGTCATTTTAACCTATACCCAAAACTCATACAAGGAGGCCTCAAATGGAAAAACTTCCAACATCAAACTTGCTCCAAATGGGATTTTAAGTCTAGAAAGAAGGTCACAAGTTATTGGAGAAGCTCATAGCATGGAGTTGCATGATTGGTCAAAAGTTGAACTAAAAAGGCTTATAAAGTGAACAATTTCAAGATGGAAAATGGTTTGGGAGATTTACAAGTCCAAATGGAGACTTCCAATATATGATTTTGAATGGAAAAACAATTCTAAGAACAATGGTTCACACACTTTTTTGAGTTTAGAAGGAAAAAATGAAGTTATCCATGGTTGCTTATCATTTAAGAAACATAATCAAAATGGATCAAAATTTGAAAACAAGGGAATGTGCAAGATGGATCTAGAATGTTCATTTGGGGTCTATATATTCATGAAATGTGCATTGATCAAGGGTTGGCCTCATTTGCACCAAGAATTTCACAAAATCTATCACACTTTTTCATTGGAGTTTCATCACAATTCTCTCAAAACCTTCATCAATCTTCATCATAATCAACTCAATTCCATTCCATCATCATCACAGATCATAATTGAAGCAAGTTCTTGGTGTGAATCATTCATATTCGAGTGCTTTTCTCAAGAATCTCAAAACTACAAGTTCAAGTGGATTGCATGATTCAAGCAAGGAAACTCCAAGTTTGTGCATACAGAATCACATACATCAAGGATTGATCAAGATTCAACACTTAAAAGCCTCAGATCTTCCCTCTCCATAGCTGTTTCTCAAGATTTCTTACAAGGTAAGTTTTCATTCAAGCTACTTGATCTAGTTAATTTGGCATGATGTAGTTAGTTTAGATGCAATCTAGGTGGTTAGGAGATTGGTTTAGGTGAGTTTGGAACGATTTGGTGAAGTTTATTAGCAGGTGCCATAATCTGTTGGTGTTGATATCTCTTAGATTAGGGTGTTATAATCGTGGCTTGATAGCATAGGTTAACCTCCATTAGATGTAGTTTAAGTTAGGCTAGGTTTGAGGAAGTTTGGTGATGATGCATACCAGTGTATTTCAATGGAGGCCGAATGTTGATTCCATCGAATTTGTTGATGTGGTGAATTTCAAAGGGAATTGAGATCATAGGATTGTAGAGTGAAAGATTTTGAGCAGATTTCATGTTTATGGTGTGAGGATTCGTTGCGTGTGGAGTGAGAACAGAAAGGAGGAAGGTAGCTCGTGCATGGGAGCTTTCATGGAAGCTCAAACCCTAGTTGCAGGTTATTTGGGGAAGATGCAATCGTGGCCCTTCATTTGGAGTTGAACTTTTGACTCTGGGCGTGATCGTGTGGCCTGCGTTTGATTTCAGATTTGGAGGGAGAAGCTGGGTGCCAAACGCACCGTTTCATTAATTGAAACGGGCGGGCCTCAGGCTCTTGTGCTAATTCCACCCCCAGAATTAGGCCCAATGTATTTTCAACCTGGATTTGTTACTTGTCTCACCCCCCCTGGCGCTTCTATTCCTCTTTAGTTCTGAACTCAGGTTGGGCTTAAGCCAGAAATGCTAAGCGCGCCCCCCTATTGTGGCCCATTCTGGATTTATAACTGAGCGAATTTCTCTTCTAACCCCCTCCTTCATCTCATTTCTTTTTATTTTCTTATTTCATTTCATTATTTTACCAATCTTCTAAAATCCATAATAAATTCATAAAAAATGCTTTTTAATCCATTCTTTTTACCATATTCTCATTAACATGTCTAGAACATTATAGGAAAATAAAATTTCATTTTTAGTTTTATTTCATATTTTTTACATATTTTCTAAATAAATAGCATAATAAATAGTTACATTTCATGCATTATTTTTATGATTTTTGTTCTCTCACATGCTTTAATATTTTTTGATCATTCTTTTCATATTGTTTAGATGAGATGTTAAGCTTGTAGAAATATTTTATTTCCCATTTTTAGGAGTTACTTTTAGGTGATTAATAGATGCTTGAATATCATGAATAAAACTAGGGTTTTTAGGTAACAACTTAGGAAGTTCAATTTTCTCCCTTAGGACTTAGGGTTTGAATAGATTAGTTATGGGACTATATGGGCTATGGGTAGCTATTAGATCCCTTAGAAAAAATTAGGACTCCCCTACTGATATTATTACTATCTGTATATCTGCTGTCTGGTGTGGTGTGCCCTCTGGGGATTGTTGATTGTTTGATTGGGTATTGGGTTTGTCTGGGGCCCTGGGGAAGCTGAAGATTTGTGGAGATGAAGCCGTTGAAGAGTCAAAGATTGAAGATCAACTGTCAGAGTTGAGGAGGAGTCTCTTGCTAGCAGATGCTGAGGAGACTAGGGTTTAGGAGCTAGGCAGAGCTCTAGATTAGAATGATTGTTTCTCAAACATGGATTGCCTTGTCTGCATCCATTCTTCTCTGTGATTCAGAGTCTCTCTAAGACACTCACCCCCTTCCTTTGGAAGGCTTGGTGATGGTGTCTATGAGATAGAACTCTTGAGAGAAACTGTCTCTTGTGTTAGAAGCAGTCTGTTCACCACCTTTGGTAGTCAACTGATTGCTTAACACCCAATTCACTTTGGTGATTAATCCCTCATCCTGGAGGTTTGACCATGAAGAAAAGCCATTGCAGATGGAAGACTGAGGATCAAAGCCCTTGCCTGAAGGCCATGAAGATGGAGATTTATGCTTGTTGAAGCCTGTAGCTGATGGGAGATTGCTTGAAGCCAGATGTTGATTCAGAGCTGCTGATGCTGCTTCTTTTGCTGTTGTATTTCATTTGCTGATGTATTGATTGGTTTGCTGAACTGTATTGTTTGCTGTTTACCCTGTTGGGTTGAAAGTGAAGTCTGTTCACTTTCGCCTATTGTTTTCTAGGTTCGAGGTTGAGTGGGACTCCCTTGCCTCGCTTGTGCTGCTGCATCCATGCATTTTACTGCTTTGCTGTATATATCTGATATTGTTTCTGTTTCTGCCTATCCCGTAGGATCTCTGTTTCTCTCTGCGCAAGAGAGGAGCATGATAGACACTAGGTCTTAACCCATGCATGATCACATTAGGATAGCTTGTTTCCCTTCGCAACCGTAGGTTAGAGTTCTGTCTCTTTCTTTCTCAAAACAAACAGAAAAACACATAAAGATTTCAAACACAATAAAAGACACTTCTTCCGTAAAAGAATGTGAACTCATCAAAGCGTCATTTTTGTCCGCTAGGACTGTTAATCAAGAAAACCTTTTTCAGAAGGAATAAAATCAATCAAGACAGACTTGTGTCGTACGTGGCCCGAACTACGTTTGCTCTGATCTTCCATGCCGTGTGGAAGTACGTAGGCATAGGATGCGATATCCTAGCGAGCAACCTTCCCCTCCTTTCCCGTAGGTAGGCGAACTACGTTGACTCTGATTTCTCGTTCCAGACGGGAATACGTAGGCATAAAGTGCGATACTTTGCCGAGTCATTTTCATTTTTATTTTCGTTTTATTTTCTTTTTAACCCTTGACCTATAGAGTAGATAGAATAACAATCCATACCCGAAAACAAGCGTGGATCCCGTCGAGTACGACGGACGTGAGGGGTGCTAATACCTTCCCCTTGCGTAACCGACTCCCGAATCCAGGTTTTGGTTGCGACGACCATACCTTTCCCGTGTTGTGCGAGGTTTACTCTGAGCGTTTCCTTTCCCTCCCGTGGGATAAATAACGCACGGTGGCGACTCTTCTGTTCAGCCGGCGCCGATTTTCGCAGTAGCGACAGCTGGCGACTCTGCTGGGGATCCAACGTCCCCTGGCTGCTAAGGACTGCGATGGTTCTTATGCATTTGGGATCCAACGTCCCTTGAGAGAGTCAATCCTAGCGCTTGTTTTCCCGTCGAGGATTTTGTATGGAGTTATTGTATATTTCTAACCCTGTATTTTTCAGCTTTATATATATTGTTTATTATTGCTGTATTTGGGGTGTGACGGGTGTTCTGATATTGAGAGATAAGCCGGACCTGGGCTTGAGTGCACCTAGAATTAGAGTAGAAATTAGTGGGCGCCCGCTTGCTTTGCTTGCTTCGGTGTCCCATGAAATCTACACTCAGACGAGGTTCCTCTGGTTGGCCTCCTGCCCCTTCCTTTGGTTGGCGTGGGTTGCTGGTTAGTTGGATTGTCGACTCTGGGGACCGATCATTTGGAAGTTGGCTGAGTGAGGCCTCTTCAGGGATTGATGATGCCACTCCTTCTGGGAATCGTATCATTAACCCTGAAAGTCTGTGACGCCGACGACCGCATAGGATGCCGTACCTTGTGCCAGTTATAGGGCCACCCACCTGTGAGGGGATTCAGGGTTATGCAGGTAACTAGACCTCCAGACTACCGGTTATTTCTGGATCAGAGATCCTGGTTATTTATGGGGAGGTCTGAGGTCTGTCAGAGACCATGTGGAGATTTATTCTGAGGTCTGTCAGAGACCATGTGGAGATTTATTCTGAGGTCTGTCAGAGACCATTTGGAGATGTATTCTGAGGTCTGTCAGAGACCAGTTATAGATGGGATTTGAGGTCTAGCAGAGACCAGTTGGAGTTATGGTTTGAGGTCTGTCAGAGACCAGTGTTGGAGTTTTATTTTAGGTCTATCTGAGACCAGGGTTGATGACTTCTGGATGGTCTATCTGAGACCTTTCTTGATTGGGTTTAGGCTATTCAGCTACAGCTTTGGTCCCCGTTGAATGTTACTTGCATTGCATCCTTGCATATCCATTATCATTTGCATTTCACTAACGTGTGTCTGTGCTGCAGGTGCATTTGCATTTCCCTAGTTCTAGTGCCCAGACTTCTGAGTGTTTGATCATGACTAGCTTAAGGAGAACGGTTGCTTACAAATTGCCTACGCCTGATATTGTTCCTTTACTGGGGTTGATCTCTCTTGCTGATGAGGGTGTTCGTAGGAGTTTCCGGATGAGTTATGGTAGATTATTGAGATTGGTGTGCAAACCTACAGAGGTAGAGTTAGATGGGCTGTATGCTTTTATGCAATTCTACGACCCTGCTTTGAGGTGCTTTACGTTCTCTGACTTTATTATGGGACCAACTCTGGAGGAATACGCTGAGTATGTTGAGCTGCCTGTGCAGAACCAGGTTCCATTCATTCATTATGATGCCAAACCTAAGCCGGAGGAATTGGCCAAAGCCTTGCATGTGGATGCTTCTGAACTTGTGACTACTGTTTCCCGTGGAGTCCCAGGCTTCTCATTTCAGTTCTTAGTTGGTAAAGCCCAAGAGTACGCCAAGAATGGGTGCTGGGTTGCTTTCAATGCTGTGTTGGCTTTGTGCATCTATGGCATAGTTTTATTCCCCAATATACCGGATTTTGTGGACTTCGACGCCTTCTACTTGTTCGCCGCTGGTAATCCTGTACCTACCTTACTCGGAGATCTCTACCATTCACTGCACTACAAGAATGAGAAGGGAAGAGGGAAGAATGTTCATCTGTGTGTGCCCTTGTTGAGTATGTGGTTTGAGAGTCATCTTCCTAAGAGAGGATCTGCTGCAGAGACTACAGTTCCAGTTGGTTGGCCGGAGCGTTTGATGAGGTTATCGTCGGAAGATATGGAGTGGTTTGATAGAGATCTGTTGGGATCTGAGCTCATCTTTAGCTGTTCGGGGTACCCTAATGTGCCATTGATAGGAAGGAAAGGGTGTATCAATTACAACCCTTCTCTATTCATTCGCCAGTTTGGATATGCGCTGAAGAATCCACCTCAAGAGGAAGAAGTACAGGAATCTCTGTACTTCACCGGTGACGTGAAGGGGGAGTTATTAGCCAAGTTGCGACATGCTTGGACGCGTATTAACCGCAAAGGGAAGCCGTTGTTAGGAAAGAATGACTGTCAGGCCTATGCACCTTATAGAGCTTGGGTTCAGGAGAGGGCTAGTCAGTTGAAGATGCCATTTCCAGATGCACCAATTCTTGATCCTATTCCGGTAGAAGAACCGACTACTGTTTCTAGAGAAGCATATGAGCAAGTTGTGAAGGAGAAAGAAGCCTTGATGAAGATTAACGAAGGGTTAGAGCAAGAGCTAGCCCAGGCACGCAGCGAGAAGAACAAAGCCGTATATGCTTTCCAACAACAGATTGAGCTGGTAAACAGGTTAGGAGCTGAGTTGACCGAGGAAAAGAAAAAGCGCGAACGTCTGGGGCAAGAGTTCAGAAGTTCCCATGACATGCTGGAAGCCAAAAAGAAAGCGCTCGACGCAGCACACCGAGAGATATCTTCTTGCAATAAGACTTGGAATGCTACTCTCACCAACAACAAGCAGAGGGAAGATAAGCTAAAGCAGCAAATTTCCGACCTCGAGGAGAAGTTGAAGTCTAGCATCAAGAGGTGTGAGGAAGAAGTGATGAACCGGTATAGTGTCCAGCATGCACTGAACAAGGCAATCAAATCCAGAGATGAAGCAGTGTCCCAGAAGCGAAAGTTAGAAGATTGCTTCGGAGAAGCAGCATGGGAAGAAACTGCTGAAGACGTACGCCGTGTCCTTAAGAAGAGAAACCAGCTTGTTGAAGGGCTGCTTGATCGACCAAGCCATCCGGAGACCAAGAAGTTGATAGAGGAGTACCAGACCTTTGGGAGGATCTGATCATTCCATTATTTGTATGCTTTATTTGCATAGTGCTGACCATCACCAGGATTGTTGGTTGAGGTCATGCCATCTTTGTACTCTCAGTGATATTGTACCCTGGGCTTATTGACTCTCTCTGATATATATGAGGCTTTCTATGATTCAGCTCCGGTATTCTTATTGTCAGCACTGTCACTGCACCGGCACCTTCGCACTAGAACTGGGGGAATGAACTTCCCTAATGCACAGACACATTGCATTGCATTCATATTCATCTTGCATAACAGGTAATCTTTGAATGGTGTCTTATCCCTTGCTCTGTATCAGGTACTTAACAGGATTCCAGATCAACATCCGCACCGCTATCCTACACGATCCAACTGTCGGAAAGTCATGGACCAGATTCAGAACGAGATGCAGGATGTACGCGAGAAGCTCGCCCTCTTCATGCAAACCATGGAGGCTATAGCAAAAGGGCAAGAGAACTTGCAGGCCATGGTCCAGCCTCTGTTGGCTCGCAACGCAGGTCATGGTAACGAAGATCATCAGTCTGTCCGGGTTGATACTGCTCATGGAGATGGCACTCCAACGCCAGTGGCTCCGCCTGTCGTCAATGTGAATGCTGCTAACGTCAACAACGCTACCGCTGCTGTGAATGGTAACGTCGGAGTTGGAAATGAAACTGCTGTCCATAACGCTGGGCTGGGTGATGTCAATGGGGGAGATAATCTCGGAGGCAATGGCTTTGTCAACGCTGGGTTCGGATTTAACGATCAGGGATTCGACAACACTGGCAAGTATGGCTTTAATGCTCAAGGCTTTGGGCAAGATGGTTATGGTATGGTCAATCAGGGCTACGGAGGTTTTGGAAACGGAAACGGTGCTGGTTTCATGGCTGGTGGTCCTGCTGGAGGTGTTCAAGGGTATGGCAACAGAGGCCGAGTTCCGGGGATGAATCAGGTCAGAGCTGGACGTAATAATGCATATGATGGCTACGGGGCTGGAAACGGTATGTGGCAAGAGGATCAACAGGAGGACGCCTTCTCTGGAGGGGGCTTTGAAGGGCCGATGGATGATTCTCAAAAGATTAGAATGCTGGAGGAGCAAATGAAGGGAGTCTTAAATCAGAGTGCTGTGGGTCTGGACATGGCAACAATGGGCTTGGTACCTGGGCTGAGGGTGCCAATCAAGTTCAAAGCGCCTGCGTTCGATAAGTACAAAGGAGACACATGTCCGAAGGTTCATGTACGAGCTTATTACAGAAAAATGTCTGCATACTCCACTGACGAAAGAATGCTCATGCATTTCTTTCAGGATAGCCTATCGGGTCCTTCCTTAGAGTGGTACATGGGGTTGGAGCCCACTGATATCAAGACTTGGAAGCAATTAGCGGAGGCGTTCGTAGCCCATTACAAATATAACAGTGACCTGGCACCCAATCGGGTCCAGTTGGCCGGGCTTTCGCAGAAGAAGGGGGAGAGTTTTAAAGAATACGCGCAAAGGTGGCGCGATATGGCTGCCAGAGTTCGTCCTCCTGTGGAAGATAAAGAAATGAACGATATGTTTGTCGGCACATTCACCGGGCTGTTTCATGATATGCTGTTTCATACGTCTTTGGCTAGTTTTTCAGACCTGATCTTGATGGGGGAAAAGATTGAGCGGAACATTAAGCAAGGAAAGTTCCAAGTTGACGAGTCAGCTGCATCTGGCAGCAATAGGAAAGCTTATGGTGGGCGCCGTCAGGGCGAAGCTAGTGCTGTATTTGGAGGCCGAGGCCGAGGCCGAGGCAGGGGAAGAAATCAGTATCGTCAGCAGCAGCAAGTGTCGAGTGTCACTATCCCTTATCAGCAACAACCAATCCAGCAACAACAACCGGTTCAGCAGCAGCCAATGCCACAGCAGCAGCAGCCTCAGCAGGGGGCACAGCAAGCTCAGAGAAGATTCCAGGGTAATAAGCCGAGAAGGGTGTTCGAGAAGCCTCCCTCTAACTATGCTGATTTATTGCAGACCTTGTTGGGATTGAATCTGGTAGAAAAAAGAACCTTGGCACCGATAACGGGAACTCCCCCGTTCGGCTATGATGCAAATAGGCGCTGCGAGTTTCATTCTGGGGCCCCGGGCCATGATATAGAAGGTTGTCATGCTTTTAAGCACGTTGTGCAGGATCTCTTGGACAACAAGTCTATCAACTTCGGAATGACCGGTGCGAATATAGTCCAGAAACCCATGCCTAATCATGGGGCGAATGCCGTGCTGATTGAGGAAGGTCTGAATCTGATTATGAATGTTGAGGATTTAAAGACGCCGCTGAGCAAAATAAAAAGCCGACTGTTGCAGGGAGGTGTTTACCCGGGATGTAATGAGTACTGTTTAGATTGTTGGGCCCTGTCTGGGGGGTGTGAGGATCTGAAGAAAGGCATTCAGGCCTTGATTGATGAAGGTGTATTGCAGTTTGATAGAACAGCAACTGATGAGCCGGCAGGGGCAGTAGTGGATAATCGGAGTGATGTTGCCACAGTGACAATTCCTAGGAAGACGATCACCATTTCAGCACCCGCTCAGCGACCACCGATTACTATAACTAAAGCCGGGCCAATCCCGTATGAGAGCACGAAAGCGGTCCCATGGTCATATGGGCTAGAGGTGTATTGTGACGGGATTAAAATCGATGTTAACAAGCAGTCAGCGGAGGTTGTGGATAATGTTGTTGGCCCGGGAGGCATGACGAGAAGCGGCAGGATCTTTATATCTCCTGAAGTAGAAGCCGAAAGGCTAGCGAAGGGAAAGGGGAAAGCGGTGGAGAATGTTCCGGTTCAAGTAAATGAAAAAGAAGCAGCATCTAAGGATGTCGAAGAATTCATGCGCTTAATTCGGAAAAGCGATTATAAAATTGTGGAGCATCTGCAGCAAACACCGTCCAAAATATCTATTCTGTCATTGTTGTTGTGTTCGGAGGCCCACAGGAACGCTTTGCTGAAAGTCCTGGACACTTCTTTTGTACCACAGGATGTCTCCGTGAACCAGCTAGAAGGAGTATTGGCACACGTAAATGCAGGCCACAGTCTGGGCTTTACGGATTTCGACTTGACTCCGAAAGGAAGGGATCATAATATGGCATTACATGTATCTGTTGAGTGTAGAGGGTCGACAATGTCGCACGTATTGGTTGACACCGGGTCGTCTTTGAATGTGCTGCCTAAGAAGGCTATGATGAAGCTGGATGTTCGAGGGATTTTGTGTACACCAAGTGATTTGGTAGTCAGAGCGTTTGACGGCACGCGGAGAACAGTCTTCGGATCGATCACCTTGCCCCTGCAAGTGGGGCCGGAAGTGTTTGCAACGGAGTTTTATATCATGGATATACAGCCTGCGTACAGCTGCTTGCTGGGAAGACCTTGGATTCACGGGGCAGGGGCAGTCACGTCAACCCTGCATCAGAAGTTAAAGTATATGGTCGGAGACAGTGTAGTTACCGTGTGCGGAGAAGAAGACATCCTGGTCAGCCATCTTTCTTCGTTCAAATATGTGGAAGTCGACGGGGAGATCCACGAGACGCCATGCCAAGCATTCGAAGGTTTGCGCATAAAGGACAAGAGTCCCGGGCCAAGCAAAGTGCCAGAGATAGTTGTTTCTTCGTATAAAGAAGCCCAAGCGCTAGTGAAGGCAGGAGAAGCCACGGGCTGGGGCAAAGTATTGGACATTCCGGTGAAAATGGACCGGTTCGGACTGGGGTACCGACCATCGTCATCAACTCCTTCTGTGGGGGCCCCTCATTTCAGAAAGTCAATCACCATCTCTGCCAGTGGAGTATGCCGTGAATCTGTCAATGCTGCTTCAGAATCCGATGAAGGGGACAGCGACTGTGATATGGAGGCCTGGATTCAGCCAAGCACGCCAGGACAAGGACTGTGCAACTGGTCCATTCAGGAGCTTGTTCCTGTGACCTTTAAACAGTAATGCTTTGCTTTATTAATTGTTGAATAATCTGATGTCTTGCCCGGGGCATCAGGATTTGCTTAGGGCTGTGTTGTTATAAACATTGCTTTGTTAATCATTAAATAAATGGCGTTTTTTCACGTGCAAATACTGTAATCCCTGTCTTTCTTGTTTTGTATTTTTTCAATAAAACGGCAACGTGGTTATCCGCTTTATACGCATTTTGAAGCACTTAACCCTTTCTTTTGCAGGATAACATTTTCAGATGACATCCTTGAACCACCTATGACTCGTCCCGACTTCGAGCACCCGGTATTCCAGACCGAAGAAGAGGTTGTCGAAGATAGCGACGTTCCTGAAGAACTATCTTGGTTGGTGAAGCAAGAGGAAAGAGCCATTCTGCCTCACGAAGAGGTTATCGAAATTATCAATTTGGGGACGGAAGGGGTTGAGAAGAATATTCGTATCGGAGCTGCACTGCAGAGTGATAACAAGCGAAAACTGGTTGAAATGCTCCGGGAGTATAATGATGTATTCGCTTGGTCGTATCAAGATATGCCAGGGCTCGATACTGATATGGTTGTGCATCGTCTGCCACTGAAAGAAGACTGCCCGCCTGTCAAACAAAAACTTCGCAGAACTCGTCCAGATATGGCAATAAAGATTAAAGAGGAGGTTCAGAAACAGTGGGACGCTGGTTTCCTGGCTGTGACGAAGTATCCTTCATGGGTTGCTAACATCGTACCAGTGCCAAAGAAAGATGGCAAGGTTCGGATGTGCGTGGATTATAGAGATTTGAATAAAGCAAGCCCAAAAGACGATTTTCCACTTCCTCATATTGACGTGTTAGTTGATAATACCGCTCAATACTCTGTATTCTCCTTCATGGATGGCTTTTCAGGCTATAATCAAATTAAAATGGCGCCAGAGGATATGGAGAAGACTACTTTCATAACGCCTTGGGGAACATTTTGCTATAAAGTGATGCCCTTTGGTTTGAAAAATGCTGGGGCAACATATCAGCGTGCGATGACGACTCTCTTTCATGACATGATGCATAAAGAGATTGAAGTTTATGTTGACGATATGATTGCCAAATCCCAGACGGAGGAAGAGCATCTGGTGAATCTGTTGAAGTTGTTTAAAAGGCTTAGGAAGTTCAGGCTAAGGCTGAACCCTAACAAATGCACCTTCGGGGTGAGATCGGGTAAGCTCCTGGGGTTCATAGTAAGCGAAAGAGGAATAGAGGTCGATCCTGCTAAAATAAAAGCGATTCAAGAAATGCCGACGCCTAAAACGGAGAAAGAGGTGCGCGGGTTTTTGGGGAGATTGAACTACATTGCTCGGTTCATATCTCACCTGACTGCTACGTGCGAACCATTATTCAAACTCTTGAAGAAAGATCAAGCTGTAACGTGGAACGAAAATTGTCAAAAGGCGTTCGACAAAATAAAGAAGTACTTGCAGGAGCCTCCTATTTTGATACCCCCGGTGGCAGGGAAACCCTTGATAATGTATTTAACGGTTCTTGAGGGAAGCATGGGTTGCGTTCTCGGTCAACACGACGAGACGGGGAGAAAAGAGCATGCGATCTATTATCTGAGTAAGAAATTTACAGACTGTGAATCTCGATACTCAATGCTGGAGAAAACTTGTTGCGCGCTAGCCTGGGCCGCCAAGCGTTTGAGGCAGTACATGCTGAATCATACAACCATGCTCATCTCGAAGATGGATCCGATCAAATATATATTCGAAAAGCAGGCGTTGTCAGGTAGAATTGCCCGGTGGCAGATGATCTTGACTGAATATGATATTCAATACGTCTCGCAAAAGGCGATAAAGGGGAGTGTGTTGTCTGAATATCTGGCGGAGCAGCCTATTGAAGAGTATCAATCGATGAGATTTGACTTTCCTGACGAGGATATCATGTATCTCAAGATGAAGGATTGCGAAGAGCCGTTACCAGACGAAGGACCAGAGCCGGGGTCCAAATGGCAGATGATATTTGATGGAGCTGTGAATGCTTACGGTAGCGGGATAGGGGCAATTATCACTACGCCACACGGGTCGCACATCCCGTTTACTGCCCGATTGACCTTCGCCGTTACCAACAATGAGGCCGAATACGAAGCTTGTATAATGGGGCTTGAAGAAGCCATTGATTTGCGAATCAAACATTTAGACGTATACGGAGACTCAGCTCTGGTAGTGAATCAGATCAAAGGGGAATGGGAGACACGGCAGCCCAATTTGATACATTATATGAATTATGCAAGGAGATTGTTGCCTTTCTTCGACAAAGTTGAATTGCATCACGTGCCACGGGCAGAAAATCAAATGGCTGACGCCCTTGCCACCTTGTCTTCCATGTACAAGGTCAACTTCTGGAACGAAGCTCCCCAGATCACTATCTCTCGGTTAGACAGGCCAGCTTATGTATTTGCTATTGATGAAGCGTCTGATGGCAAACCGTGGTATTTTGACATCCTTAATTTCCTGAAGAATAAAGAGTATCCGGCTGGGGCATCCAGTCAAGATCAGAAGACTCTCAGGAGATTAGCGGGTAATTTCTATTTGAACCCGGATGGCGTCTTATACAGAAGAAACCACGACTTGGTGTTGTTGCGTTGTGTAGACGAAAAAGAGGCAAAGCTTCTCATGGAGGAAATTCACGAAGGTGCCTTTGGTACGCATGCTGGTGGGCATGCTATGACGAGAAAACTGCTGCGGGCAGGTTATTTTTGGCTGACGATGGAAACTGATTGTTTCAAATTTGCAAGAAAGTGCCACAAGTGCCAAATTTATGCTGACAAAATACATGTACCTCCGAGTCCTCTGAATGTGATGTCATCTCCATGGCCCTTCTCAATGTGGGGAATCGATATGATTGGAAAGATTGAGCCGACGGCTTCTAACGGGCATCGGTTCATCCTCGTAGCAATCGATTATTTCACCAAGTGGGTGGAAGCAGCGTCTTACGCAAATGTAACGAAGCAAGTGGTGGCTAGATTCATCAAGAGAGATATCATTTGCCGATATGGGATTCCCGAGCGGATAATCACGGATAATGGTTCTAATCTGAACAACAAAATGATGAAGGAGCTCTGTCAGAATTTCAAGATTGAACATCACAACTCCTCCCCTTACCGACCCAAGATGAATGGCGCTGTCGAAGCGGCCAATAAGAATATCAAGAAGATCGTCCAGAAAATGGTGGTGACGTATAAGGATTGGCACGAGATGCTACCTTTCGCTCTGCACGGTTATCGTACGACGGTACGCACTTCAACCGGGGCAACTCCGTTCTCGTTGGTATACGGAATGGAAGCGGTGTTACCATTGGAGGTGGAGATCCCTTCTCTGAGGGTATTGCGAGACGTTCAGCTGGACGAGGCAGAATGGGTAACGAACCGATTGAACCAATTGAGTTTGATGGATGAGAAGAGGCTAGCTTCTCTGGCATACGGTCGTTTGTATCAAAGACGAATGAAGAAAGCGTACGACAAGAAGATACTTCCGCGAAGCTTTCAGACGGGCGACCTTGTGCTGAAAAGGATTCTCCCGCCGCAAGCAGATCACAGGGGCAAGTGGACCCCCAATTACGAAGGGCCATACGTTGTCAGTAAGGTCTTTTCAGGAGGAGCTTTATTGTTGTCCACCATGGACGGGGAAGACTTTGCATCACCTGTGAATTCGGACGCAGTTAAAAAATACTTTGCTTAAAATAGACCCGCTGGACAGAAAAAAGAGAGTCCAGGCAAAAATGGGGCATCCTGGCGAACCAAAAACAGAATGAAAGGTTCGGGCAAAAGTTAGGGATAAAATTGAAAAAATGTACACCCGCGAAGTTGAAAACCTACACTGGGCGGCTTCGGCAAAAAGGGGTATCCCGGTGAACTGAAAACCCGTAAAGGGCGGTTCACGCAAAAGTTAGGGATTTGAAAAGCAAATGACTGCGGTCCGAATGCGAATTCAATGAGCATCAGTGCGGGAGAATATGTTCGAGAAGTCAGTTATCGGATACAACCTCTTCAGAAGTCGGATACCGGGAAAGCATTAGAGTCGGACAAGTCATGGGAGGATCAGTTCGTGGTGTTCATCTGCATCCAGTTGCCGACATGTGTACAAAATTTAATTTGTCAATATTTGTGCTTCTTGTAAATACTTGCATACTTGTATATTTGCTTTGCGTAGCTTCCTCTTTTCAGGAGTTACATCCCGTGTACAAAAAAAAACTCCGCCCATTCAGGGGCCCAATCAATGAAAATGTGTTATTCAGTACTTGATGCCTGTTCTTTACTGTTTTGCGCATGATAAAACGCCTAAGTTTGATGAAACTAACATGAGTATAACATCGCTGGCCCTTGCCAACAATTGTTAAAGCTTTGAACTAACTGAGTGTAACGTCACTAGCCTGAATTGATTTGATTGCATAGGCTTGTCGTGTCTTGTTTGTGTTGTTGCAGGTTTCATGACCGTACGAGGAAGGTGATCAAAAGATTGCAATAGTGAAAGGTTTGATCCTCACGCAGGTCATGCATGTTCTTCCTGAAGAAGGATAGAATGCCCCAGCTAGCTTATCCAAAGGACGTGCTCCAGAGAAGTTACTCGTCTTCAGCAGAGTTTGGCGATTCCGAGATCGTCAGGCTGTATTCAGACAGGTTCATTTCCCCCCGCAGGGTCATGCACTCTCCCCCAGTGGAGTCAGTTAATTTTCCCCAAGAGAATCCAGTCATCCCCAGCGGAGTTCTCTTTTCAGTAAATGTTCTTTCCTTCCAGTGGAATTCGAAGGTCAAGGCTCTCCGACGCAGAGTCGATGGTGGGTCCTGTCATTTATTTTGGCAGGAATACTGGTGATATCGGTTCATGTTCCAGCAGAAAGATCAATCATACCAGGTGCATCTGCTATTCCCCAGCAGAGTTATTATTCCCCAGCAGGGGGTTACTTCAACAAGACGTGTGGTTTGAGTTCCCAACGTCCCTGCAGGGTCGGCTTCATCATACCGGCATTTATTTTGCCGGAATAATTTTGTAGCATCAGGCTATCCCCGGCGAGTCGGCGTTATCCTTCCAACATTTATTTTGCTGAAGCAGTTTTGGTGCCCTAATAGTTCAGGTGGGGAGAGCTCTTGCTCAAATAAAGCACCAAACAGTCCAGATCTCGGCAGGAGATATTCAATGACAATGTCAGTTTCGGCGGTATTCCCCCACAGAGTTATCGTGATAAAACTCTCTTTGCCTCTAGCAGAGTCATTTATGCAAATGTATCTTATTTTCCCCAACCAGAGTGGCCAGGATAAGTGTCTTCTTATCCCCAAGCAGAGTTTGTTTGTCATCAACGGGTCGCATGAATCAGAATTTCAGAGGCCACCGCCGGTTATCAGAGCAGGCGTCCGATAGTTGGTTTTCAGACATCCCCAGTAGAGTTCATCTCAAAGTCGCTGTCGCGTCAGCGCTAAAAAGTTTGTGGGTGAGGATCATTGAAGAACTAAGTCCTGACGTGGACAATTTACTCCTAGAATGACGGGATTTCTTCAGAAGTGGGCGTCCTAACGTGGACAGGTTTGTTTTACCGGATTGGTAAGGTGTGTTAATCCTGACGTGGATAGATTCGGTCTCTCGAAATTTGGAGAAAGGGAGGTCATGACATTGACAAAAGATTGGTTACTCTTCGTGTTGGTGTCCTGACGTGGATCATGTGTTTGCAGCAGATATCTTTATTCGTAATGGTGAAGTGTGCGTCCTGACGTGGACAAGTTTGTAGTTCTTTGTGATGACAAGATACAAGAATCCTGACGTGGACAAATTTATCCTTCTTCGTGTTGTTGGCAAGGTGTAAGTCCTAACGCGGATATTTCCCCAGCAAGTCGAAGACGTGTGAGTCCTTACGTGGACAAGTCTTATTTCCTCAGTGAATCGAAGATGCCTGAGTCCTTACGTGGATAAATCAAGACGAGATCAGTGTCCTAACGCGGACAGATCAAAGAGATTATCATTCCTAACGTGGAAAGACGGAGGTTCCTAACGTGGACGATGTAGTCCTTACGCGGACGTATCAGAAGAAGTTTCCTTATGTGGAAATGACAGTATTCCTAACGTGGAAAGAGAAAGTCCTTACGTGGACAGATTAAGATGGTCCTTACGTGGAAAGGCGAGTTTATTCCTTACGTGGAAAGATCAAAGTCCTGACGCGGACATATCAAGATTGATTCCTTACGTGGAAGAAGAAGGAAATTAGTCCTTACGTGGACAGATGCAAGAAAAGTAGAGTCCTGACGTGGACAAGTTCAGAAATGGTTGTATTCCTTACGTGGAAAGATCGGAGTCCTGACGCGGACATGGCAAGTGGTATTGGAGTCCTTACGTGGATAGATTGATGTAGTTTTCCTAACGCGGAAAGAGGATTGTTTCCTGACGTGGAAAGATGAAAGGGTTAGTCCTGACGTGGACAGACGCAGAAAAATGATTCCTAATGTGGACAGGTGTTACTCCTAACGTGGAAGAGTTTTATTCCTAACGTGGACGATTCAGCTTATTGAAATGCAGGTGAATTATCCCCAGCGGAGTTGCTGCGATTTTTCTGGGTTGACAGTAAGTGGAGTCCTAACGTGGACCAATTCTAGTTGAGATTTCTTCGTATCGACGACAGACAGAGTCCTAGCGTGGACAAGCAAGCAATCTATTATGACAGAATCCTCTTCAGAACGATGAAGACAATCCCCAGCACGGTCGCGCGAGATCAGTGGGTTATCGTAACAGTCAGATTCAGCTGATGAATGTCATTCCTCAAGCAGGAGCGCAGTTTATTTCTGCGGTTGGCAAATTTCTGGTTTCACTAGTATTCAACCGTCTCGTACCGCGAATGTCTGAAGGCTCCGGGCTTCATCCAATCGGGTCCAAGTCGCTTGAATAGGGGCAGCTGTTGCACCCTAAAATTTGCTCAACCATATTCATGTGGTTCATGGTTCATTGTCACTAGCATTTGCATATAGAGTCATGTACATAGACTAACCATCTGCATAGCATAAGCATAGCCAGTCATTCAACAGGGGACCAATCATTATTTTCATCTCTAGAGGCCTATCAAGAGGTTATTATCCCAATTCAGTCATATTCAAGTCATCAGGAAAGAATTTGAAAGCAAAGAGCTCAGCAGATCAAGCCTTGAGTCCATCTCTTAGCTGAGGGTACCTGAGGATCAACAAGAGGGTTCTGAGCTGTGAAATGAAAGCATGGAGAGCATCTAGACATCTTGAGAGACTTATAAAGTCATTTGGAGAAGAAAACAAGTTATTGATGAAGGCACAAGAGCTATAGTTGAAGACAGTCAACTAGGGTTTCATCTAGGTCAACCCTAGGTCAACCCTAGGTCAATTGACTGACTTAAGAGGGCATTCAAGTCTATTGGAGAGATGTGGGGATCAATATTGGACATATGAAGAATGATATGGAGATATGACAAGGAGAATTCAAGAGAAATCAAGGAGAAGAGGAGTTACTAAATTAGGGTTTCTCTGTAAAATCCCCTAGTTTAGGTCAAATTTCCAAGCAAGATAAGTCAAAATGCTAACTTCAAATGGCTTCTTGGCCAACATGAAACTTGTAGAGGATCTCAAGACCTTTAATTTGAGTGGTGGAAGACCTCAAGGAGATTTATAGAACTCAAGTTATGGTCCTTACAAGTTACAGGTCATCTGGGGTGTCTGAATTTTTGTCTGTGAAAGTGACTTGACTTCCAAGCTAGTTTTGCCCCTCAAGGAGATTTCAAATGAATTCTTGGTCAACATAAGAATTGTTCCTCATTGTCTTAGATTTCTAGAATGGTATAGTATGCCTTCATATGATGTGTGGAACTCAACTTATGATCTTGGCAAGCAAAGGGTATTTTGGGCATTTGTGAATTACAGGTCATTTTAACCTATACCCAAAACTCATACAAGGAGGCCTCAAATGGAAAAACTTCCAACATCAAACTTGCTCCAAATGGGATTTTAAGTCTAGAAAGAAGGTCACAAGTTATTGGAGAAGCTCATAGCATGGAGTTGCATGATTGGTCAAAAGTTGAACTAAAAAGGCTTATAAAGTGAACAATTTCAAGATGGAAAATGGTTTGGGAGATTTACAAGTCCAAATGGAGACTTCCAATATATGATTTTGAATGGAAAAACAATTCTAAGAACAATGGTTCACACACTTTTTTGAGTTTAGAAGGAAAAAATGAAGTTATCCATGGTTGCTTATCATTTAAGAAACATAATCAAAATGGATCAAAATTTGAAAACAAGGGAATGTGCAAGATGGATCTAGAATGTTCATTTGGGGTCTATATATTCATGAAATGTGCATTGATCAAGGGTTGGCCTCATTTGCACCAAGAATTTCACAAAATCTATCACACTTTTTCATTGGAGTTTCATCACAATTCTCTCAAAACCTTCATCAATCTTCATCATAATCAACTCAATTCCATTCCATCATCATCACAGATCATAATTGAAGCAAGTTCTTGGTGTGAATCATTCATATTCGAGTGCTTTTCTCAAGAATCTCAAAACTACAAGTTCAAGTGGATTGCATGATTCAAGCAAGGAAACTCCAAGTTTGTGCATACAGAATCACATACATCAAGGATTGATCAAGATTCAACACTTAAAAGCCTCAGATCTTCCCTCTCCATAGCTGTTTCTCAAGATTTCTTACAAGGTAAGTTTTCATTCAAGCTACTTGATCTAGTTAATTTGGCATGATGTAGTTAGTTTAGATGCAATCTAGGTGGTTAGGAGATTGGTTTAGGTGAGTTTGGAACGATTTGGTGAAGTTTATTAGCAGGTGCCATAATCTGTTGGTGTTGATATCTCTTAGATTAGGGTGTTATAATCGTGGCTTGATAGCATAGGTTAACCTCCATTAGATGTAGTTTAAGTTAGGCTAGGTTTGAGGAAGTTTGGTGATGATGCATACCAGTGTATTTCAATGGAGGCCGAATGTTGATTCCATCGAATTTGTTGATGTGGTGAATTTCAAAGGGAATTGAGATCATAGGATTGTAGAGTGAAAGATTTTGAGCAGATTTCATGTTTATGGTGTGAGGATTCGTTGCGTGTGGAGTGAGAACAGAAAGGAGGAAGGTAGCTCGTGCATGGGAGCTTTCATGGAAGCTCAAACCCTAGTTGCAGGTTATTTGGGGAAGATGCAATCGTGGCCCTTCATTTGGAGTTGAACTTTTGACTCTGGGCGTGATCGTGTGGCCTGCGTTTGATTTCAGATTTGGAGGGAGAAGCTGGGTGCCAAACGCACCGTTTCATTAATTGAAACGGGCGGGCCTCAGGCTCTTGTGCTAATTCCACCCCCAGAATTAGGCCCAATGTATTTTCAACCTGGATTTGTTACTTGTCTCACCCCCCCTGGCGCTTCTATTCCTCTTTAGTTCTGAACTCAGGTTGGGCTTAAGCCAGAAATGCTAAGCGCGCCCCCCTATTGTGGCCCATTCTGGATTTATAACTGAGCGAATTTCTCTTCTAACCCCCTCCTTCATCTCATTTCTTTTTATTTTCTTATTTCATTTCATTATTTTACCAATCTTCTAAAATCCATAATAAATTCATAAAAAATGCTTTTTAATCCATTCTTTTTACCATATTCTCATTAACATGTCTAGAACATTATAGGAAAATAAAATTTCATTTTTAGTTTTATTTCATATTTTTTACATATTTTCTAAATAAATAGCATAATAAATAGTTACATTTCATGCATTATTTTTATGATTTTTGTTCTCTCACATGCTTTAATATTTTTTGATCATTCTTTTCATATTGTTTAGATGAGATGTTAAGCTTGTAGAAATATTTTATTTCCCATTTTTAGGAGTTACTTTTAGGTGATTAATAGATGCTTGAATATCATGAATAAAACTAGGGTTTTTAGGTAACAACTTAGGAAGTTCAATTTTCTCCCTTAGGACTTAGGGTTTGAATAGATTAGTTATGGGACTATATGGGCTATGGGTAGCTATTAGATCCCTTAGAAAAAATTAGGACTCCCCTACTGATATTATTACTATCTGTATATCTGCTGTCTGGTGTGGTGTGCCCTCTGGGGATTGTTGATTGTTTGATTGGGTATTGGGTTTGTCTGGGGCCCTGGGGAAGCTGAAGATTTGTGGAGATGAAGCCGTTGAAGAGTCAAAGATTGAAGATCAACTGTCAGAGTTGAGGAGGAGTCTCTTGCTAGCAGATGCTGAGGAGACTAGGGTTTAGGAGCTAGGCAGAGCTCTAGATTAGAATGATTGTTTCTCAAACATGGATTGCCTTGTCTGCATCCATTCTTCTCTGTGATTCAGAGTCTCTCTAAGACACTCACCCCCTTCCTTTGGAAGGCTTGGTGATGGTGTCTATGAGATAGAACTCTTGAGAGAAACTGTCTCTTGTGTTAGAAGCAGTCTGTTCACCACCTTTGGTAGTCAACTGATTGCTTAACACCCAATTCACTTTGGTGATTAATCCCTCATCCTGGAGGTTTGACCATGAAGAAAAGCCATTGCAGATGGAAGACTGAGGATCAAAGCCCTTGCCTGAAGGCCATGAAGATGGAGATTTATGCTTGTTGAAGCCTGTAGCTGATGGGAGATTGCTTGAAGCCAGATGTTGATTCAGAGCTGCTGATGCTGCTTCTTTTGCTGTTGTATTTCATTTGCTGATGTATTGATTGGTTTGCTGAACTGTATTGTTTGCTGTTTACCCTGTTGGGTTGAAAGTGAAGTCTGTTCACTTTCGCCTATTGTTTTCTAGGTTCGAGGTTGAGTGGGACTCCCTTGCCTCGCTTGTGCTGCTGCATCCATGCATTTTACTGCTTTGCTGTATATATCTGATATTGTTTCTGTTTCTGCCTATCCCGTAGGATCTCTGTTTCTCTCTGCGCAAGAGAGGAGCATGATAGACACTAGGTCTTAACCCATGCATGATCACATTAGGATAGCTTGTTTCCCTTCGCAACCGTAGGTTAGAGTTCTGTCTCTTTCTTTCTCAAAACAAACAGAAAAACACATAAAGATTTCAAACACAATAAAAGACACTTCTTCCGTAAAAGAATGTGAACTCATCAAAGCGTCATTTTTGTCCGCTAGGACTGTTAATCAAGAAAACCTTTTTCAGAAGGAATAAAATCAATCAAGACAGACTTGTGTCGTACGTGGCCCGAACTACGTTTGCTCTGATCTTCCATGCCGTGTGGAAGTACGTAGGCATAGGATGCGATATCCTAGCGAGCAACCTTCCCCTCCTTTCCCGTAGGTAGGCGAACTACGTTGACTCTGATTTCTCGTTCCAGACGGGAATACGTAGGCATAAAGTGCGATACTTTGCCGAGTCATTTTCATTTTTATTTTCGTTTTATTTTCTTTTTAACCCTTGACCTATAGAGTAGATAGAATAACAATCCATACCCGAAAACAAGCGTGGATCCCGTCGAGTACGACGGACGTGAGGGGTGCTAATACCTTCCCCTTGCGTAACCGACTCCCGAATCCAGGTTTTGGTTGCGACGACCATACCTTTCCCGTGTTGTGCGAGGTTTACTCTGAGCGTTTCCTTTCCCTCCCGTGGGATAAATAACGCACGGTGGCGACTCTTCTGTTCAGCCGGCGCCGATTTTCGCAGTAGCGACAGGGTCGATGACAAAATGACCGATAATTTTGATGAAGACTCTGACGATACTCTGGATATTTTGGTTAATATGGTATCAGTGATGCCTAGGGAATTTGACAGAATTTCCGTGGTTGAAAACTTGGACACCTACACGGACTGGGAGATGGCGGCTCATAAGCCGGTATGTTACTATGTGATGAATAATGGTTGCGTCGAGGAGCAAAACGCATTCTTCGAACGACCCACGGAGGCGATGAAGAATCATCTGAAACCTCTCTATATTACGGCACAAGTAGAAAAGGTCCCAGTTAACAAAATCTTAGTCGATTGCGGCGCTACGGTGAACCTAATGCCGCATTTTCTATTGAATAAAATTGGAAAAGATGAGACGGATACAAAGCCGCATAACATGGTATTATCAAACTATGAAGGTAAAGTGGGTTCGACCATGGGGTTCATACAAGTGAATGTCACGGTCGGAACCATTACCCGCCCAACTGTCTTCATGGTGGTAGAAACCACTACCAACTATAATTTGTTGCTTGGAAGAGAATGGATCCATGGAGTGGGGGCAGTGCCATCTTCGATGCATCAAAGGATCGCCATCTGGAGACCAGATGGCATTGTCGAAAACATTGAAGCAGATCAAGGATATTTTAAGGCACCTATAAACCATGTTGATAGAAGATAGTTTGACAAACATTTGGCCAGCATAGGCCCATGCGAGCTTGCAGATTTCAAATTTACACCAAACGACGAAGTGTATTGCTCACTTTATCTGCATCCCGTCGAAGGTTTCCTATGGGATAAGGAAGTGCCAGGTGAGAGGCTTTCATACCTTGGCACACTTCCTATAGACCCCACTGGGTGGGGGAGTGAATTTAGTGATGATGACTGAAGCCATAGCGCTTCAAAGGATTTCGTCCTACGTGGCCAAAACTAAGCTACAAACGGCCTTGGAGGCTGCCAACAACAAAATGGCTGAGAGAGCCAATGAAGAATCTGAACAAATAGGCTCAGGTGGGCGTTTGGACCCTAAGCCTCCCGACAAGATTCAGTACGAAGGGCAAAGACTCGACGCCATTTATGATGATGA
The DNA here is from genome assembly GCA_963859935.3 of Lathyrus sativus. Taxonomy (NCBI): domain Eukaryota; kingdom Viridiplantae; phylum Streptophyta; class Magnoliopsida; order Fabales; family Fabaceae; genus Lathyrus; species Lathyrus sativus. The sequence continues at coordinate 372,801,794 of OZ012736.1, read as the reverse complement.
GCCTCTGGGTTTTGAGAAAGATCCCTTAGCCAACGACGTTAAAATGCTGGCGCAAGATCCATTGGAGGAAGTGGATCTGGGAGATGGAGTGATCAAAAGGCCGACGTATATCAGTGCCAACCTCGACCCCTAACTCAGGGTCGAGACCATCTAGTTGCTGCGAGAGTACAGTGATTGTTTTGCTTGGGACTACAACGAAATGCCAGGTCTAAAGAGAGATCTAGTCGAGCATAGACTGCCAATCAAACCTGGCAAAAGGCCAGTCAAACAGAACCCAAGACGTTTCGCTCCTGAAATCCTCTCAAAGATAAAGGAAGAAATCAAAAGACTCCTCCGATGCAAGTTCATCCGTACGACCAGGTATGTCGAATGGCTGGCAAATATTGTGCCAGTCATTAAGAAAAACGAATCATTAAGAGTTTGCATAGACTTTAGGGATTTAAATTCAGCAACCCCTAAAGATGAGTATTCGATGCCAGTGGCAGAAATGCTAGTCGATTCAGCCGCTGACCACGAGTACCTTAACATGCTGGATGGATATTCTGGTTACAACCAGATTTTCATTACTGAGGATGACGTTCCTAAAACGACATTCTGTTGCCCAGGGGCCTTAGGCACTTACAAATGGGTAGTGATGCCTTTTGGCCTGAAGAATGCTGGGGCAACATACCAGCGGGCGGTGAATTCGATTTTTCATGATTACATTGAGTCCTTTATGCAGATATATATTGATGACATTGTGATAAAATTTGTATCAGGAAAAGCTCATGTATAACATCTGCGCAAGTCCTTCATAAGGATGAGGAAGTTTGGCCTCAAAATGAATCCCCTGAAGTGTGCATTTTGCATGCAAGCAGGAGACTTTTTTGGATTTCGTAGTCCACAAAAAGGGGATCGAAATCAACCAAAACAAGACAAAGGCCATCATGGAAGCGAAAGCACCATCCAACAAAAAGGAACTATAATCCTTGCTGGGTAAAATAAACTTCCTAAGAAGGTTTATATCAAAACTCAGTGGAAAAACGCAGGCCTTCTCACCATTGCTTCGAGTCACCAAGGAGAAGTTCGAATGGGGGAAAGATCAGCAAGAAGCTTTCGACAAGATCAAAGACTACTTGACTCATCCTCCAGTTCTTTCACCTCCATGTCGAAACAAAAGCATGAGATTTTACATAGCAGTGTCAGTCAAAACTCTAGGGAGCATGCTTGCTCAAAGGACGGAAATGGCATCGAAAGAGCCATTTACTACCTTAGCAGGGTTTTGAATGACGCAGAAACTAGGTATAGCGAGATAGAGAAATTATGCTTATATTTGTATTTCTCATGTATGAAGTTGAAGCAATATATAAAACCAGTTGATGTTTATGTCTCGTCGCATTTTGATATTATAAAACATATGTTATCCAAGCCTATTTTGCATAGTCGAATTGGTAAATGAGCATTAGCATTAACTGAATACTCACTAACATATAGACCGCTAAAAGCGGTCAAAGGTCAAATAGTGGCAGACTTCATCGTCGACCACTCCATAAATGAAAATACCCTGAACATTGTTGAACTAGAGCCTTGGAAGCTATACTTCGACGGGTCTAGCCACAAGAATGGGACAGGCATAGGTCTGCTGATTATTTCTCCTGACAAAATTCCAACAAAATTCAAGTATAGAGTCGAGGGCCTATGTTCCAATAACAAAGCTGAATACGAAGCTTTGATTGCCGGACTTGAAATTTTGTTAGAGTTGGGGGCAATCCAAGTCAAAATAATGGGAGATTTGGAGTTGGTCGTAAAACAGCTAACAAAGGAGTACAAGTGCGTTAAAGAAAATCTCATTATGTATTTTGTGATAGCCAACAGGCCACTCAAAAATTCGAAGTCTGCACTATTCGACATATACCACGACTACACAATCAGATAGCCAACAATTTGGGGCAAGTTGCGTCAGGATATAGGGTCTCGAAGGAGAACTTGCAAGAGGAAATTGAGGCCAGGGGTAAGGTTGTGTCCGTAGGTTTGAGACCGTCGGATTTTGAAGTTACGAAATTTGGCTATGCTGACGAGGAAACCTTCGAGATTTTTACGGTCGAAGGCCTGACAGATAAAGATTGGAGGAAACCTTTGGTCGAGTACCTTCAGAACCCTTTAGCAACCACAGAACAAAAAATAAAGTATCAAGCGTTAAGTTATGTCCTTTTAGGGAATGCGTTATTTAAGAAAACCTCTGAGGGAGTTTTACTTAAATGCCTCAGTGAATCTGAGGCATACTTGGCATTATCATCAGTCCATGGTGGAACGTGCGGAGCGTACCAGGTAGGCCATAAGATGAAGTGGATACTATTTCGCCTGGGGATGTACTGGCCCACGATGCTGAAAGATTGCATTGAGTTCGCCAAAGGTTGTCAGGAATGCCAAGTCCACGCTGGCATACAACATGTCCCAGCAAGCGAGTTACACTCCATAGTCAAGCCATGGCCATTCAGAGGTTGGGCTTAGACTTGATAGGAGAGATTCGACCCGCATCTTCCAAAGGCCAGAAGTATATTCTGGTAGAGATAGACTACTTCACCAAGTGGATCGAAGCTATACCTCTACCTAAAGTAGACCAAGAAGATGTTATCGAGTTCATTCAGAAATACATCATCTACAGGTTTGGGCTACCAGAGACAATAACGACAGACCAAGGGTCAGTGTTTACAGGTAGGAAGATGCAGGAGTTCGCCAAAGAAATGGGATTCAAACTTCTTACTTCGACGCCTTATTACGCCAAGGCCAGTTGTAACGCCCCGATATTGATTATCGCATTTTGTGGAGCATTTTATTGGATTTGAGTAATACTTGTGTTATTCGTGGAATTAATTTGTGAATATGGTATGTTCTGATATTTTACCGTTTCGGAGAATTTTCGAGTAAAATTTAGAATGGAGGGCATTTTGGTCATTTGACAACTAATGAATGAGAAAAAGAAATATAAAGGATAGAAATAGAAAGAAAAGGAAAAAAGAGTGGTAAGGGAAAGAAAAAGGAAAGAAAAAGAGAAAGAAGGAAAAGGAGGAGAAAAGAGAAGAAGAAGAAGAAGAAAAGTGTGGAAATCATCAAGAGCAGCCCAAAGCTTCGATTGAATCAAGGTAAGGGTGAGAAACATTATTATCCAATCCATGTGTATGATTATGTATGTGTTATGTGGATGGTTCGGGTGAAATCTATGCTTTTCAATTCTAGGTCGAAAATGATTTAATCGGTAAAATGATGTTTTAATCAGATAGAGTCGAGTATAGATGTCATATTTAAGTCGGGTATCGTGGTGTTGAACTTTCTGGAGCGAGTTGGCTTTTAATCGGTTGGTTGTGTGGAGTTTGGGCTTTGAGGCAGCCATGGAAGTTCTGTCTTCGCAAGTTCGCCAGGCGAATGGCAGCGAAGCTTCGCCAGGCAAAGCCCAGCGAGCTGTAGCGAAGCAAGTCAGAAGCTAATACCCTGTATTCGCTGGCAAGTTCGCCAGGCGAAGTGAGTAGGCGAAGGTTCGCCAGGCGAGTGTGTAGCGAGCCTCAGCGAGTAATTCCAGAATTACTCCCAGTGGACTTCGCTGGGAAGTTCGCCAGGCGAAGGCCAGCGAGCATTCGCTGCGTGACTTCGCCAGGCGAAGGTTGGCGAACCTGGCAGTGTTATTTTGTTTTGCTGTTTGTTCATAGCATGATGTTTGGTTGATTCAATTATGATTAATGCCTACATGAATGATTGATGTGTGAACTATTTTGACATGTCGTGTTGTGGGTGGCCGAAAGGCGTGAATCCTAGATTGTAGAGTAAATGGTGAATCTTGAATATTTGATAATCTTGTTTATTTGCTCGAATTGAATAGAAACGCATTGATAGGCTGATATGTGTGTAAACCATGTGTGGAATGGTGCATAATGTGAATGCATGATAGATATATGCGATGTATGTGATAAATGCAATGAGTATGTTTGTGAACATAGTATGCATTTTTGTGTTGATTGATCCCTCGGAGGATTTGCAGAACCTCGTATGATGGTTATATTAGATTCCTTGGAGAATCGGTTGCATTGTGTGATTCCTTGGAGAATCGGTTGCATTGTGTGATTCCTCGGAGAATCGGTCATAACATGTAATCCCGTGGAGGATTGGCTAGAGTATTTGATTCCGTGGAGAATCTGCTGAGTACTTGATCCCGTGGAGGATCTGCTGAATATTCGATTCCGTGGAGAATCTGATGAATATTTGATTCCGTGGAGAATCTGCTGAGTACTTGATCCCGTGGAGGATCTGCTGAATACTCGATTCCTTAGAGAATCTGTTGAAATGAGTCGGTACCGCATTTGCATATGCATGGAGTCGTGAGTCGGTCTCTATGAGTTGCATTTATCATTATTGCCGTGGAACATGGAAAATAAACATAATATGTGTATGTTTATGTGGGCTGATATGAATTATGATGAATGGCATGGTTGAATATGCTAAATGATATATGTATATGTGTGGCTATATGTATATGTTGACGTTTATGTGAATCGGGGTTGAAATAAACATATTGTATGCATTGCTTGATAAATGTTGTAATGCAGTGTTGTTTATGTGCAATTGTAAGTGAAGAATGCATGAAAATATATTATGTATATATATGTGCATTGCTTAGTGATTCATGTTGATGATATTGAAATAATGAATGCGTGTAAGGCTCATGTATACTGGGGTGGAATGACAAGATGTCGTTCCCAGCAGAGTGATCACCGGGGTAGAATGACTATGTGTTGTTCCTGGTGGGGTATGAGTGATATACCCACAATCCCGAACGGGGAATTGGTGGAATTGATGGGCTTTACGTGAGCCATATGGCATAGATAGGATTGTTGATTAGAGTTGTGCTTACGTGTATGTACATGACTTGCATAATTGGAAATGTTGTATGAAAGTATGCTATGTGCATGACTATAATGTTTTGGATAAGTTATGACCATGTAATTGATGTATACAACGTGCTTATGTGTATGAAAATGTGGAATAATAAGAACCATGGATATGTGCATGATAACATGTTCGATAGTTAATCATGTTCGTTATATAAATATATGAATGGAGAAGCATGTGAGAAGTGATTATGTAAAGTGGTGAGAAATGTGGCATTTATGTATTTTATGAATGTTTATGCACATAATTATATGCATTGATTTTATGATAATATTTCTCACCCTTCTGCTGGAATGATGTCCTATATGACATCGTGCAGGTATCCAGAGTAGAGTTGCTTGTGGTGCGAGGTTGCCATCGGTCTAGCTGTTTAGTGATTTAATTAAGTTGGGTCGAGTCATGCTCTGGTCATGTAACACTGGGATCGCTTGGTTACATTTTATAGAAATGTGTTATGTTTTCATATTTATTGAAGCTATGAGAAATTGGCCTTAGTGCCCGATTATGGTTGAATCATGTGATCAAAACGAATATTCCTTTTATGAAAATATCTGTTTGAATTGAATCCGCTGTTTCATGCAAAGTGAAAAGAATTGTAAAACATGATCTTTTATTGTTGTGTTAATGAACATGGCAGGTGTTTTGAAATTTAAGTGTGACACCCTTGAATGAATGCATGTTAATCATACTCTGATTATTTTCATTAATTGCGGGGTTTAGAAAGGGGTGTTACATTAGTGGTATCAGAGCAGGTCGGTCCGTCCGGCCAAGTTGTGTTGATTGGTTGTTCCATTGTATGCGACATGTGTGTGAAAACACTGTCGATACATGTCCATTGTTAACCTTGTCTGTAGAAGTGGAAATGATCGAAGTGGGGGAGGAGCTGGTGATTCTCCAGGATGCTGCAAGTGCAGAGTTGTAGCTTAGTGCGTGGTTTGAAACACTATTATAGTTTGGTAAAGACGGGTTTATACTCCACCATGATTTTCGGCTATCTATTGACAAATTGAGGAACTGATCACCCTTAATCTCTTGTTGATAGTAGTTGGGAAGTTGTGTTGGATGGAATAAACGTGTCTTGCGAGCTTAGGTGGTGTGTGTGGTGAATTGTTCAGAGTGAAGCCAAATTCTTAAGGAGTGTTCTGAGAAGTCGACGCAGGACAATGTTAGAGTGTTAAACTTTGATGAGGATTTTGAGCACTAATGAAAGTAAGGGGTTGGCAGTTTGTCATTTTGTTATGAATGTCTGAAAGTTATCCTGACAAGATAAGTGATACAGAGCTAGGATGTGGAATAAAGTGGGGAATGACTTATTTGATGAGGACTGGTCTGATATTGAGAGCTCCATGTCATATGTGTGTTTGGATAGTCAAAGAATTAAATTGATTAAGTAGTTGAGACTCGCGTTTGGTGTGGGTGCTACGGCAACAGACTGTGAGGTCAAGTATATAAGAGTAGATGGTGACTTTTGGCAATTATCAAAAGGAATAAGATATGGGATACAAGATTGATATGGTTAGACCTTCAACAATTTCAAGAAGTTGAAGATGTATGGAATAACCTTCTAAGTGGAGGATGTTGTTTTCGTGATTTTGTAGTGACGGGAGAACCGTAATTCAGAATGACGCGAGGTTAGAAGCGTTGGGAATCATTGCAGTGCTCTATATGATGAGAAAGTAGTGACGTGGAATTAAGTTATTCGTTAATGGAATATGTTGGATGTTGTAGAGGGTGCAGTTCGTATTTCCGCCATGACTTACGAAGTGAATGTCTGTGTGACATAAGATTTTCCATACTCAGATGAGTGAGTCGGTGGTTGTGTAACCAACGATGTTTTGGTGTATTAGAAGATTATAGGGGGTCATGTGGTATATTGGGAATTTGAGTTATCAGTGTTAGAGAAGAAGCGGTGATGTACTACAGTGAATAAAGTTTAAAGAGTTTTGGTGAAGCTGTCAACAGCTTGTGTGTTGGTTTTGCCGAGTCCGACAGAACTGTTCATTGTGTTTTGTGATGCTTTGGTGATATGATTGGGAAATATGTTTAATGCAACGTCGGCAAGTTTTGGATATGCTTTAAGGCAATTAAAAGTGCAAAGAGGTATTTTCTGACAAGTGACTTAGAGTTGGTTGTTGTTGTGTGTTTGTACCGTAGTTAGGGAGACCTTAATTGTTAGTTGAGATTTGAGATGGTTAACGATCTTGAGAGCTTAAGGTATTTATTTTGTTTGAGAAAATTGAATATGATGTAGAGGAAATGATAGAAACTTCGTTTGGAGTTGAGCCTTGCATGATGAGACTGATGATTAGTACTCTCGATGAGATTCAAAGAGGTTGAAATTCTAATTGGAGTTGATAGATTGATTGAGTTCAATGAGTTAAAGTCGACAAGCTGAATTTCGGATTTATGGGAATGATGACACGAGATGTTGCGGTAGAGTTTATGTGTTCATATTGTGTGGTTTGGATAAGAGTACTTTGGAAAGAGGGTATTGAGATAAATGGAATATCCATTCAACTACCATGAAGACGTAACTGAATTGGGAGAAGTTGTTTTGGTGGCCACAGATGGAGGGAGAAGTGGTCGCGGTCGTATAGGCGGATTAGACTTGTTGAACGTCGAAGTGTGAACATCGGGGACTGTTAGCCTGATGCAACTGTTGCGTATTTCGGAATAGTATGTGATACCGTCTAACATTGTGTCAGATAAGGTATCTGAATTCATCATTGAGATTTGGAAAAGTTTGCGGACGTTTTGGGTGCCGTACTGAAATTGAACCTTATCTAGCATCCGTAGGTGGATGGGCAGACACGGGAACTGTCTAGTACGTAGAGGACTTGTTGATAACTTGTGTGTCGGATCAAAATGAATCGGAATGAGATGTATGACTCTTTTGTGTTGATGTGTATCTGGCAAGAGTGTGGTAATCGGACATGAGATTGTGCGAGAGGCGACTGAAAAGATTGAAAGAAGCCCCCGGGAAGATGTGTTTTGGAGAGTTACGATGGTAATTGGTGTTGGTCGAGCTTGAGGTCTCGGAAGCACACTGTGTCTTATCGAATTTGTACCAGAGTGGTGCAGCGGGAGCGTGGAAAGATAGCATGTTAGATTGTTGTACCGTTGTCACCTTGGGAAAATTGCATGATGTGTTCATGAGTCTAAGCTGAGGAGTTGCATCGATCCAGATGGATGGTGTATGAGTGAGAAAGTATTTGACTGCTAAGGCATTGCTGGTTCAGAGTGGTGAACAAGAAGCAACTGTGAGGCAAGGGGATTGTCTTGGTAAAGGTGTTTGGGAGGATCAACTAGAAACAGTCAGATTTGCGAGATTGGGAGGCGAGAATCATATTCCAAGTTGTTTGAGTCGGATGATATTTTCGAGGACGAAAATTTCTAAAGTGGGGGAGAGTTGTAACGCCCCGATTTTGATTATCGCATTTTGTGGAGCATTTTATTGGATTTGAGTAATACTTGTGTTATTCGTGGAATTAATTTGTGAATATGGTATGTTCTGATATTTTACCGTTTCGGAGAATTTTCGAGTAAAATTTAGAATGGAGGGCATTTTGGTCATTTGACAACTAATGAATGAGAAAAAGAAATATAAAGGATAGAAATAGAAAGAAAAGGAAAAAAGAGTGGTAAGGGAAAGAAAAAGGAAAGAAAAAGAGAAAGAAGGAAAAGGAGGAGAAAAGAGAAGAAGAAGAAGAAGAAAAGTGTGGAAATCATCAAGAGCAGCCCAAAGCTTCGATTGAATCAAGGTAAGGGTGAGAAACATTATTATCCAATCCATGTGTATGATTATGTATGTGTTATGTGGATGGTTCAGGTGAAATCTATGCTTTTCAATTCTAGGTCGAAAATGATTTAATCGGTAAAATGATGTTTTAATCGGATAGAGTCGAGTATAGATGTCATATTTAAGTCGGGTATCGTGGTGTTGAACTTTCTGGAGCGAGTTGGCTTTTAATCGGTTGGTTGTGTGGAGTTTGGGCTTTGAGGCAGCCATGGAAGTTCTGTCTTCGCAAGTTCGCCAGGCGAATGGCAGCGAAGCTTCGCCAGGCGAAGCCCAGCGAGCTGTAGCGAAGCAAGTCAGAAGCTAATACCCTGTATTCGCTGGCAAGTTCGCCAGGCGAAGTGAGTAGGCGAAGGTTCGCCAGGCGAGTGTGTAGCGAGCCTCAGCGAGTAATTCCAGAATTACTCCCAGTGGACTTCGCTGGGAAGTTCGCCAGGCGAAGGCCAGCGAGCATTCGCTGCGTGACTTCGCCAGGCGAAGGTTGGCGAACCTGGCAGTGTTATTTTGTTTTGCTGTTTGTTCATAGCATGATGTTTGGTTGATTCAATTATGATTAATGCCTACATGAATGATTGATGTGTGAACTATTTTGACATGTCGTGCTGTGGGTGGCCGAAAGGCGTGAATCCTAGATTGTAGAGTAAATGGTGAATCTTGAATATTTGATAATCTTGTTTATTTGCTCGAATTGAATAGAAACGCATTGATAGGCTGATATGTGTGTAAACCATGTGTGGAATGGTGCATAATGTGAATGCATGATAGATATATGCGATGTATGTGATAAATGCAATGAGTATGTTTGTGAACATAGTATGCATTTTTGTGTTGATTGATCCCTCGGAGGATTTGCAGAACCTCGTATGATGGTTATATTAGATTCCTTGGAGAATCGGTTGCATTGTGTGATTCCTTGGAGAATCGGTTGCATTGTGTGATTCCTCGGAGAATCGGTCATAACATGTAATCCCGTGGAGGATTGGCTAGAGTATTTGATTCCGTGGAGAATCTGCTGAGTACTTGATCCCGTGGAGGATCTGCTGAATATTCGATTCCATGGAGAATCTGATGAATATTTGATTCCGTGGAGAATCTGCTGAGTACTTGATCCCGTGGAGGATCTGCTGAATACTCGATTCCTTAGAGAATCTGTTGAAATGAGTCGGTACCGCATTTGCATCTGCATGGAGTCGTGAGTCGGTCTCTATGAGTTGCATTTATCATTATTGTCGTGGAGCATGGAAAATAAACATAATATGTGTATGTTTATGTGGGCTGATATGAATTATGATGAATGGCATGGTTGAATATGCTAAATGATATATGTATATGTGTGGCTATATGTATATGTTGACGTTTATGTGAATCGGGGTTGAAATAAACATATTGTATGCATTGCTTGATAAATGTTGTAATGCAGTGTTGTTTATGTGCAATTGTAAGTGAAGAATGCATGAAAATATATTATGTATATATATGTGCATTGCTTAGTGATTCATGTTGATGATATTGAAATAATGAATGCGTGTAAGGCTCATGTATACTGGGGTGGAATGACAAGATGTCGTTCCCAGCAGAGTGATCACCGGGGTAGAATGACTATGTGTTGTTCCTGGTGGGGTATGAGTGATATACCCACAATCCCGAACGGGGAATTGGTGGAATTGATGGGCTTTACGTGAGCCATATGGCATAGATAGGATTGTTGATTAGAGTTGTGCTTACGTGTATGTACATGACTTGCATAATTGGAAATGTTGTATGAAAGTATGCTATGTGCATGACTATAATGTTTTGGATAAGTTATGACCATGTAATTGATGTATACAACGTGCTTATGTGTATGAAAATGTGGAATAATAAGAACCATGGATATGTGCATGATAACATGTTCGATAGTTAATCATGTTCGTTATATAAATATATGAATGGAGAAGCATGTGAGAAGTGATTATGTAAAGTGGTGAGAAATGTGGCATTTATGTATTTTATGAATGTTTATGCACATAATTATATGCATTGATTTTATGATAATATTTCTCACCCTTCTGCTGGAATGATGTCCTATATGACATCGTGCAGGTATCCAGAGTAGAGTTGCTTGTGGTGCGAGGTTGCCATCGGTCTAGCTGTTTAGTGATTTAATTAAGTTGGGTCGAGTCATGCTCTGGTCATGTAACACTGGGATCGCTTGGTTACATTTTATAGAAATGTGTTATGTTTTCATATTTATTGAATCTATGAGAAATTGGCCTTAGTGCCCGATTATGGTTGAATCATGTGATCAAAACGAATATTCCTTTTATGAAAATATCTGTTTGAATTGAATCCGCTGTTTCATGCAAAGTGAAAAGAATTGTAAAACATGATCTTTTATTGTTGTGTTAATGAACATGGCAGGTGTTTTGAAATTTAAGTGTGACACCCTTGAATGAATGCATGTTAATCATACTCTGATTATTTTCATTAATTGCGGGGTTTAGAAAGGGGTGTTACACCAATGGCCAAGTCAAAACAGCAAACAAAGTGATAATTGGCATGATAAAAAAGCAGATTGGAAGCAAGCCTAGAAATTGGCATAAGACGTTGGATCAAGTCTTATGGGCATGTCGAACCTCCCCAAAGGAAGCAACCAACACTTCCCCTTATCGATTGACCTTCGGCCATGATGCAGTGTTGCCAGTCGAGATATACATACAGTCGGACAGAATTCAAAGACATCACGAAATCCCTCGAGAAATTTATTGGGACATGATGCTTGATGAGTTAGTGGATTTAGACGAGGAAAGATTAAAAGCGCTAGAACTCTTGAGAAGACAGGAGAAAAGAGTGGAGAAATCATATAACAAGAAGGTCAAAGCAAAGGCATTCCTGGTTGGAGATTTAGTATGGAGAGTAATTCTGCCTATGGATCGAAAGGTGAGGTCTTTAGGAAAATGGTCCCCAAAGTGGGAAGGGCCATTCTAGGTATCGAAAGTTTTCTTTAATGGGGCATACGAAGTGACATAGTTGAATGAAGACAAGAGAATATTAAAAGTAAATGGAAAATATTTAAAGAAATATAAGCCTGCACTTTAAGAGGTAAAAATATCAGCAGAATAACAATCGAATATAAAGCAAAGCCATAAATGGTGATTAGCAAATACACCAAAATGGCCCAGTGTCTTACAAACAAAGTTAAAATGGCTTACAAAGGCCAGTAAAAATTTGCCCTATTATAGAACCTAAATAAATTAAAAAGGAAGATTTGCCTTCATCTTGAGGTAGTTCGACTTTTGAAGTTCGAGGCGGCTCTAGCATTGAGCTTTGTCTGTTCTCAGCTGGGCAACTTCAGCCTCCAAGCGAAGGGCTTCCTTGGTGAAGTTAACGGCATGTTCAAGTTCAACTGTTAGGGAGGAATCATCAAAAGAAGATAATTCAGCATTCTTCTTCTTAGCTTTCGCTATCTTACTGCGAAGTTTTTTGATCTTGCGCTCCTAACAGGCAATGTTTGCCTCATTAGTAATAACCTCTTGCCTATTTTTCTCCTTCGTCTCCTCCAATCCAACGATTTTTTCTTCAGATTCGACAACAGCCGTCCAAGCGGCTGCTTCACTGCCTGCTTTCGTCTGAATCCCATCCTCAATCTGGGGTAGTAGTAGGAAGTCTTTATGAACCTGGTCAATTAGGTTTCCAACTTCTTGGATGACGCTCGCGGCCTCAGGAGTAATCAATTTAAGGTCCACTTGCTGGAGAAGAGCTTTTAAGGGAAGATGGCTGGTTGGGCCCATCTTCAAGAGGGTGAAAAGATCTCCTTTGAAGATCTTTTTCTTGATCCTTTCAAGAGCACTATTAGTTGGATGATTCGAGGTTTGTCCTTCAGAGGTCGAAGTGCTGGGAGTTCTGCCAGAAGAATGACTTCGCCTGCTCAAGAGAAGCCTGATGTATTATCGAGGGTTAGAAACCTTTAATACATTGAGTTCGGCTGTGGTAAACTGAGCTTCGCCTTGGAGGGGGATTGTTTGAGTGTCCTTGGGGGTAGAAGAAACTGGAGTCTTTATCACTTCAGCAGTGGTGTTTTTCTCGACAGAAGTTTCCACAGGTTTCTACTCTTTATCTTGACCCTCCTTTTCCTCTGCGCCATTCTCTTCCATTTCGTCTCCAGTACCTTCATCGTCGAACTCGTTCAATTCAGACTGGTGCATGGCTTGATCTTCAACAGCATGATCACCTTCGACATCCTTTTCGTCCACAACTATCGTTTGACCCAAGGGAGAACTGTTCGTGTCGACCAAGTTTGTGCCCCCCTCCAAAGTATTGACTTCATCATCTGCTATAATAGGATCAACCAAAATATTATTGTCTTCATGGTCAGATCCATCAGTTTGAGACTGTTGGGTAGTTGTCTTTGCAGGTGAATGAGGGACTGTGAAAGAATCAGGTTTATTAATCTCACCAAGAGAACTCATACCAGAATCCAAATCAGAGGTGGGATGACATGTAGGCTCACCTTGGCTATTCAAGGGATAGAGTGATAAAGGAAGCTTGGTTGGGTCAGATTTTGGAGCCCCAACATCAGCCTAGAAAAAAATAGACATCAAAAAGAGCAGGACCAAAAAACCAGTGCAAGACCCAAAGAAAGATAGATGTACAACATACCTTGGCATTTTCATCAGCAGGGCTGGAGTTGTCACTCTCCATAGGAACAACAGTTTGGATCGAAGCATCCCCCGTGGGAGCCTTAGTGAGGTCTTACGGGGGAGTGCTGGTTTGAGGTATGTTGGTTGCAAGAGGAGCGGTTGGAGCATCAGGAGTATCCACATCATGGGTGATCTTTCGTTTTCTTTTTACTTGAAGACTCTCGCGAGGAGATCCATCTTCGTCATCAGAATCAATGATAATCTGGGCAGAAGCCCTTTTCAGCCTCTTTTGTGGGGTGGGTAGTTTTCGACTAGCCTGAAAGCAACATAAAGTGTTAAGGGTAATTAAGGAAATTGAAATAGTAGAAAGTTGCGGAGGATTACCTTCTGGTCTTCAACCTTGCCTTCAGTCTTGGTTGCTGGGGCAACAAGTTTTGGAGCAGCTAAAAAATAAATAATACCAATGCCAGTTAGCAACAATAAAGCTTAGGGAGGAAAGTCCAAGTTGAAGGGGATGAACCTTCAAGAATGTCGGATTCAATGCGAACATATTCGATACTAACATGAAGGTGCCCTTTAAACGTATCGAGTGTATGTTTAGTCGGAACCACCCTCTGCGCTTTGGGCTTCGACTGCTGTCGAAGGATTTTTATAGCGTCTCCACAAATAAACCAATCTGGGAATGGAGGGGCAAGAGCTACGCCAAAACTAGCAATTAGTAGTCGAGGGACTTTTGGGGGAAAAAGTTTAAAGGCAACCTCATACCATTTATCACGAGGAACAGAAGAGGGAATCTTTAAATTGTCCAATTTTTTAGAAAATGTTTCCTTCAAAGTAACAACAGCCTCACGGATGGTCCGACTAACATCATCTGGTCGATAGGCAGTTTCAAAGTACTTCTGGAAGGCTTGAATCTCTTTGATATGGGTAGACGTACCTTTCTTGATCTTCTCCTGCACATCAACGAAAGCCTGGTCAATCAAGCGAGAAAAACTCGAAGCGTCAAGAAACTCTGAGGCATAATGTTTTGACCACCAGTCGTAGAAATCTTGGGAGCAGAAATAAGAAGGTTCAAAATGGACAGGCGTAAGGAAGGATTTATGGGCATGGCGCGCAAATTGTGTCGAACAGTCAAGGGGAGATAGCACCGCAAGGGAAAGTATGATATGTGATTTCTTGTCATATAGGCACTTAGGCAAAGTCTGTATTAACCCAAATTGTCTGGACACCAAATTTGGTTGGTAAGCTACTAAGCTGGCTTGATCTCTAACAAGGTTTAATTTATGAACCAGCAGTCAAGGTATGAGGAATCGTTCCCAAATCAGCTTCGATTCCTCTTCTTGTTTCTTTAATGGAGCAGGGAAGGGCCTGGTGAACCACTATGGGCCGCACCTTCGTTCTGCAAAGGGAGCCATCTTCGAAGTGAACTCGTACCATTTTGCGAACATGTGAATGAAGTTGGATACGTTGGATCGAAGAGTATGTCCTTCTTCGCTAGGAGTGAGCTGGGCCAAGCGAGGCCATTCGACTCGTCTCTCAGAAACTGAAGACGAACCTTCATCGACTTCGCCTCTGTTGGGGAGGTTATGTTCAAAAGTGGCATTAAGCCACAACTAGAGGAGCCAAAAGGGGCCTGATAACAACAAGTTGCCATGGCTTTCAGGGTCTTTCAATTTGGCAGCACCTTCACCTAAGGCCTCATAAAGACTGACCAGAATCATCTCACTCAGGAAGATACCTCTCTTCAAGTGCAGTTGGTTGGCCAGAACAAGATATTTTCGTGCCACCTGCAAAGACTTTGTACAAAATATGCAACGATATAACCACATGGCCAGAAAGGCTATATGTTCCTCGTTATCGACAAAGGTGGTGGTTTTGTTATGATAGTGTTGAACAAAGGTTGTGTAAGTGTGTTTGGTGTTGGCGAATCCTATGGTGTCTTGGCTATCAATTTCAGGGTCGTAAACAAAGTCGTGGGGTTTTAGGCCCACAATGGCAGCTACATCAAGCAATGTGGGTGTCATCATCCCACAAGGGAGGTGGAAAGTATTATGAGTACTATCCCAGAAAAACAAGGAAGAAGCCAACATAAGGGGGCAGTAAGTAGGGCCTACCTTCGACATCATTATTAGATCATAAATCCTAGTGTCCTTCCAATCTTGGGCTTTCACTTTCTCTATTTTTGCCACAGCCAATTGAGGTAAAGTTCATAATCTTTAAAGTAGGGGGTAGCCCTAAATAATCTGGCTCCATCATGGAGATACCTAAGATCTACGTCGAAGAGGGTTAGGTTATCAGGGCCATCAGCGGAGACTTTGCTAGAATCTTTTTGCCCTAAAGGTTTAGTGACTCTGTAGGAGGGAAAGAGGTCTTTAATGGCAGAATAATCAAGACCTAAAGGAGGTAAAGGGTCAGACATGGCTAAGGGTTTACCTGCAATAGTAATTGGGATGATTACCCGCGACTCATAAATGTGGCATTTCTCTTCTGACAAGGGTTCGCGAATGAACTATTGGTTCTTCACCACCTTAGGACCGCTTAAGTTGGCAAAGGGTGGGAGAGTTGATGCAGAAGCTTGTCCTTTCAGTTGCGTCTTCTTCTTTTGATGATCAGCCATTGTTGAAAGTAGTAAAAAGTTTGTTGGTTTGGAGAACAGAAAATTAGAGGGAGAGAAATGCAAGAGTATTGTTAAGAGTCAGAGAAGTTGGAAAAAAATGAAAATATCAGAGGAGAATTACTTATATAGTGTATGGAAGATTGAAAGTTTTCATCATTAAGGGGCTAGAGTTAGTGGGCCACGTGTGCGCCTGGAGTAGGGTGGCAGATATAGTAGTTGCATTTCACATCCCCAAGGCAGACAAGGTGATGATGGCCCACGATTTTGGTGGTTCCCGAGAAAATCGCCATGATGAAACGTGACATCAGGAACGTGCATCAAGGTGGCAGAACAATATCTTGTGCGTTCCCTTCTATTTTCCTTTTTTCTTTGTCTTTCCTTTCACCTTCCCAGATTTGTATTGGTTGAAAGAACATCAAACGACACGTATGAGGAGGACAAGTGGCGTTGAAAATCAGACGCTGTCAAAAAATGTGCTTTTCCACATCAGAAGTCAAAAAGACATTTTTGGGGGGCAATTTGCTAGCTCCTAAATTCGACGCCTCTTGCAAAAGAAAGGAATTCGAGATGAAATGACAAAAAGAAACAAGTTGAGAACAAAAGTTGGTCGAAAGGTGTAAGGCAGCTAAAGGAAGGAGTCGAAGAACTCGCCAAGATTAAAGGAGAAACAAAGGACTTCAACCGTTTGTTGCTATTGGTGGTTTGTCGAAGTTTTGAAATTTAAAAGTTTTGGAGGGAACGATTTTGTTTGCCAAATGCTTAAGAAGACACGTGGCACCTTATGAGCAGTAGATCCATGCATTGTGACAAGTGGCGAGAGGTGGTGATGTTGGAGGTTATTAGAAGTTATTTTTTACTATTATAAATAGGATGTCTTAGACATGAACAAGTGTGTTGTAATTTACCATTGTGCAAATTACTCTTAGAATTACTCCAAGTATCCGAGCGTAGAGAAAGCGAGTATTATAGAGAATGTACGTGATGTAAACACACCATCTTTTATCTTAATGAAATTTACTTTACTTGCTTTAAACTTTACAAAGTCTTTTACTTTCTTTGCACCCTTCTTCCTTATTTTCTTTCTTTCCTCTTTTTCCTATGCAATTTCTTTCTCTTCGCCCTTAATCTAATCTCTCCTCTCCAAACAAACTTCTTTCTTTATTTTATTAAAAGCTTTATTTTATCTTTTAAGTTATTCCGTAGTCGAACAAGGTGTTTCTTTAGATTCTTTTACGCCAATACTGCCTAAGTATGAAACTTAGATAGATTTCCAAAACAAAAAGCCTTTAGCACATGTCCTATGATCAATCTGATCGATTCTGTGAGTCACCAAAGTTAGATTTGGAAGATCAGCTGTTGTTTTCCGATTTTCAAGGGAAACAGTTACATCAGGTATGACTTTATCTATCATAGTTTGCGTACGTTCTTTTTTAATATTGACTGTATGAATGCATACACTAAGGCAAGTTTTTTTTATCACCTAGAGCCTTTCAAGCTATCCATTTATTATTATTATCCTTTGTTTACCCCATTTGAGCCTTTATACCCTTTGCTTGATAATAACCCGTTACGATTAAACCCTAGCCTCATTATTATTATCTTACCTTGTTTAGAGTATGTCTAATTGTTTTTGGAACCGTGTTTGATTCTAAGTTTGGGGTTGCTGTTGGAATAGCAACCTTTAAGTTTGGGGTAACTATGCAGTTGATGAAAGTCAAATACGATGCAAAAAGAAAAAAAAAAGAAGAAGAAAAAATATAGAAAAAAAACGGAAAAAAATATAATAACAAAATAAATAAAAATAATATAAATTTGCATTCACCGAATGAGTTTTACTATTCCCCACAAAAGCACTAATGAAAAACATGGTGACACAAATGATCTCACATACTCTGAACCAAAAACCCTTGTTTTCCTTTGTTATATCCCACCTTAACCCAATCCCCGTTACAACCCCAAGACCTCAAAAAGTGTGTGTGTTTTGCATGTTGATAGGATTAGAGAATTTATTCAAACTGCTGATATGATATTACTTACTGTAATTTGAGTGTAATAACATATTAACCCCGAGAGACTGGGTAAGAGTGTGATACAAGCTGACAAGTGAAGTAGTGTTTCCAAGGAAAATGTTTATGGCTAGCTGGTTACGAGGAAAAACCAGAAAACCCAAGGCAACATCAAAGGGTCTAATGCGAAAAATTTCAGCAGTATTGTGGTAAGAACTATTTTTACAGTAAGTTTGGGTTAAGTATATATGCTTCTGAAGTGCTACTTGAGGACAAGTAACAAGCTAAGTTTAGGGTTATGATCAGTCACCATTTGTGCTAGGTATTTCATTATTCAACTGTAAGGAAATCAAGTAAATTGTATGATTTTAAGCGTTTTTAGTTAGAATTTGAAGTATTTTAATTATATGCAGTATGTCATCACTTATGAGTTTCTTGAGGATATTTTACACTTTTTGTATGTTAGCAGGTTAAAAACAGGTTTGGAAGCTCAGAGGATAAAGCATCAGATGCGAAACTGAGCCGAAGTGAGAAAACAGAAGAAAAAGCCACAAAGTGGAGGATCTGCTGTCCATACGCGTATCACTCCAGCTGATACGCGTATGGCCCCCTAGCTTGCGCGTAACATACGCATTTCAGCAGAGGGAGGAATTGTGGAGGAAAAATAGGCCTTCTGCCAATACGCGTATTGGTTTGCCTACTGACAGGCCATTATGCTCATACGCGTAGGAGGAAGAGCTGCGTACCAGGGCGATACGCGTATCACCTTGGGCAATACACGTATTGAGCCCAAAAATGTCAGAAAGCCCAAATTGCACCTATTTATTGCCAAAGCGCGATTTTATCTAGGTTGGACGATTTCTGGAGAAAATACACACTTTGAAGGCTGGAAGCACAGAGATTTGTCAAGGTTTCATATGTTCAAGTGTTGTTTTGACAATTAAAGATAGATTCCTCACCAAATTCTGTAATGACGATCATTTATATTTTTGTTTTCTTTATGATTATGAGTAGCTAACCCCCCCCCCCCCCCCCCCCATTGCTAGGGGTGACCTTGATTCTGATTGTAACATCTCTGATTTATTCAATGCATTGACTCTTTTTATTCCTTAAAATTGGTTTGTTCTTATTACTGTTCTTCATGCTTTATCTGTCGGACCAGCGGATTCTGACCGTTAGAAACGTGTTGGCTGGACAACAACGTGTTTATTGACCTGGATAGGAACTTTGGATAATAAATATTACCTAGGACTAGGGATGTTTTATCCGAACCATAAATTCTTGTTATTTGAATGCTTGGGAATGAACGTGATTATCTATGGACATAGTAATTAGGCTACATAACCAAAGACCTTTTCACTAAGGACTCATGATTAGATGCCCTAGAGAACCAGAAAACAAGTATTTTGGATTACTGTTATTGCATTGGTAGATCACTATTGTTACAAGAAGTTTCATTCACCGAACCCTAGCAATTTACTCATATTTGCTCTTCGTTCAACTGTTTACTCGCTTTCTTTAATTGCACTTTTAGTCAACATAATTTATCAAACTACCAAGGGTTTTGTTTAACTAACATAAAACCAGAACTCTATATTGTCAAGTAGTCCTTGAGATCGACCTTTGGGGAATCTTCCATTTATTACTACAATAGGCAAAATAGTAGACTTGCTATTTTCCTATCATGTACCTACAAGGTACTCCGATGCTAAAGTGAGAAACGGAGAAAAAGAGTGCAAATATAGAAAGAATGCGTAGAATTCAGAATACCCGACTCTCTAGTAAAAGAGGGTATTTATAGTGTGCACTTAGTGTTGGGCCAACAGTTACATTACATTGGGTTGGATTGTCAGACCCAACACAAGTAACTGTCAAGGTCTACGTGGCGTAGGAAAGACCAGTACGTGGTCTTCACCCTGATCCAACTGCCCCGTGACTCTCAGAAGGTGGAATACCGGTTCTTTAGGACATAAATAGTTTCCTGATTACGTGTTCCCGCGTAGGGAACACGTGGAGAACGTGAGGAAGGCGCGTGAGCTCTTTCTGTGCTAGGTAGTGGTCTGCCCGACTACAAAGAGTACTGAGCATTCCCGACGGAATGGTAGATTGGGTCTTATTAAACCTCTTCAATATTATATTGGGTTGAGTGGGACAGATACTAACCCAGTCCAGAATAATATCATTTAAATTATGAGAATTATTTAAGTGTATTTTTTTTGTGTTAAACACTTAAACTATAATAGAATTTGAAACGGATGAGCCCATCATGAATTGTATAAATTGCAATTCAAACGATGCGAAACACTGCTTCCATCGTTTCCGCAATCGACTTCTTCCTCCGTATTTCTCCAGGGTTTCAGCGCGCTCTCTCTCTCTCTCTCTCTCTCTCCACCGTTTTTCACCGTCCCAATAACCGCGTTTTGTTTTCAATACCAATAATTGATCCCACACAACACGATATCATCGGTAACTCGCGAGATTGACAAATTTATCGGCACGACTTATTTTTCGTTTCGTGAGATTCTGGAGATGGCGAGAAAACCCAACAATTGCACCATATGCGAGAATTCAAATCAAGCTTCTATATGTTCTATTTGTGTCAACTACAAGTATATGCTTTTACTTTATTGATTTATTCCTCAATTTCTATTGTAGGTTTTTCAACTTAAGAGTTTGTTCGAAATAATGCTGATTTGATTTGGTTTTTGTAGGTTAAACGAGTATTACACTACGATGAAATCATTGAAAGAGCGTCGAGATTTGTTGTACTCAAAATTGAGCGAAGTTCTTGTCCGTAAGGTTTGAATTCTACTTGTGATAATACTAAAATACATATGAACCTAAGTTAATTAAGCTTTGGAAATAAATATGATCATCTTCAATTTCTTTTTTAAATGTTAGTTTATCAATACTGAAGATGATTAATGTTTCATTGATTAAGACTTTGAGCTATGTAGCACTGACACCTTAATAAAAGTGTATGTTGAACCGACACTACTACTACTACTGGTGTAGACGTGTCAGCTACGAAGCACGAAGACCCCGAACACACCACACAGCGACACTTGTGATAATTTGAAAAAAATAAATAAATTGAACATAATCACAGGCTATGAAGCACTGACACCCCAAACATGACACTAACACGGCGACTCCGATAATAATTTTAAAAACTGAATAAGTTAAACGTAATCAAAAGTGTCGGTGCTGGTGTCGGACCCTGACACGGACACGCCGTTTTTTAGAGGTGTCCGTGCTACACAGACACAAACACCTTTTTTGCCAGAGGTGTCAATGCTACATAGCGTGTGTCAGTGTTGGTGTGTGTTTCTGGTGTCCGTGCTTCATAGTTATTGAGCTTTAGCATATGAATATATGTAGTAAAGTGAAAAGAGAAAACCTGAGTAAACAAAAAATATCAAATTTTCACGACATTCCATCTATAAGTTTTTTGAATATGAGTGCGTCTAATACTTCAAGCAACTAAAAAGATAAACTAAAATTCAATGACGTTTCGTTTTTTATTTTTAAAATTCTTAGTCGACCCAGTGTGTTTGATGTACCTTTATTGAGTCGATCATATAAGAGTACTCATGCATCCTGGATTGAAACTAATACCCATCTCATCTCCTAGTTGTCTAAAGTGGGTAATGGTAACTTGGATCCTTTGTAATGCTGTAGCTTGGTCTAGCCCAATACTGGTCATTGGCTTTAAACTATCCAACTCTAACGACTTAGTGGTTAATGCTCTCAGCCGTTGAATCAATCCAATGGTCGAGATTAGGTTGGACCAGAGGCAGGTTATAGACATGCTTAGTGATTGTCTTTTTTGCTCTGTGTTTGTGTTAGTATCTTCTTCTATAGGATATACTAGTGCCAATTTTAGTGTTTTTTTCAAAATTATTGACTTCTAGCTACTTTTGAAATTTCCCATTTTATATGGCAACGGAAACCACATTATATTTTAGCAAGACACCCTGCAATATTGAAGTATTCAGTTAAAGTAAAATGTTTGTGTGTGATTAAATAAGGGAAAGGGAGATGATCAAACAAATTGGAGAGTGCTTCGACACGAAAAGCTTGCAAGGTTGAGGGAGAAGCTCCACCACAGTCAAGAACAAGTTACTCAAGGTTAGAAACCTTCGCATACCAGAATGAAATTCTTGAGATGTAAATTTCACTCTTTGAACCTAGCATAATCAGTAATCTTACAGGACGGGCTAAGAATGAGACTATGTCTGCTGATCTGAAACATATATATGGAGTACTTGATTCTGCCCTTTCTATGGTACTTTGTTACTTGAATTTGATTTTATCTGCTAATGCTATTGCTATGGTCATGGAAGCTACTCATCAAGGTTGATGTGAGATATATATGAAGATGTTGGGTGGTTTATTATTGTACTCTTTGCAGTTGGAAAAGAATCGAGTGGAGCAACTGGAGAAGTTTTACCCCAATCTTATATGCACCCAAAGCTTAGGGCATGTGAGTTCTATTTGTCTATTTTACTAATTGTAAATTTCTGCATATTATTTTATTATACAGTCTGCATTTCTTTGGTGTTTAGTCACATAACAATTGAACATGTATGTTCCTTTGATGTTCAATATCTAAATCATATGTGGAATATCATTTGTTTTAAATGAACTTCAAAGTTTATGCTCATTATTACATTGCAGGGGGCGATCACCTCTGAGCGTCTTCATAAACAGTCTGTTGTCATAAAACAGATATGCAAGTTGTTTCTACAACGCCGGGTAAAGTAAATCTGCGCTGATAAATATTTTGTTGGTTCATGTCAATGATATATGATTTTTGAAGTTAAACTTCCTTTCAAAATGTTCTTGGTTGGGATTGATTTTGCATGAATGGATAGGAAAAGGGCCATTTTGGCATTAGGGAGGTGCAGACCCTCGAAGTTCTGCAATATTATTTTGTAATTCAAGGGATTTTCCCTATTTTCTATTCTATATCCGTTGGTTTCTATCTGATGCCAAAAAATTGTTCAGTACACAATTTAAGAAAAATAAGGCTCTCCATTGGAGAAACACAAGAGAGGAGAAACTGTTTCCTTCATTCATAATGTTTAGGCCAGAATTAATGTGCTAGACGATAATTTTTCAAGACTACAAAACTGTAGCCAAATATAATGTTGCCTTGTTTTTTTTTAATTGCATCTGTTAGTCAGTTCAAGCATGCTTAAATGCTATTGTCCTTATGGTGTCAGGTAGTAGTCAATATACAGGGAAAGGATGAATTATATGATCAAATTTGTAATGCACTCTTACCAAGAGCACTTGATCTCAAGTCTGTTCCACCAGAAGATCTTTCCGTGTCTTTAGGGTAAGCTGTTTCTCCCTCAAGTTTTATGTTCATGCATTAGTTCATTTTTACAAGTGAATTCCCATACAACATTTTGTTTTATGCTTAAAGCTTTAATTTCATATGTTGTTAAATGTACATATGTTGTCCTATTTCAGTTACTTCTTCCAATAGTCTAGACTCCTTATTGGCATTATTACACAAATTAAACTTCAGTTGAATATTCTTGTTGCATAGTAACTAGTTATATTCATGTTTGTAATTTGGAAAGCAGATACATGGTGCAACTTCTAAATCTTATTGTTCACAACTTGGCTGCCCCAGCACTTCATAACTCAGGTTTTGCGGTAAGCATTGTTGGTTATGTTAGCCATTATCATTTGATTGCTTAGGAGTGTCAATGTAGCATTAGATTTCATCTATTTTTAACTTGGTTGAGATTGATTTTGCATGAATGGCTGGTGCATAGGGTCCAATGCACATGAAAGTTTTCCTTTCTTTTTTTTGAAATAAGTTATAGAGCATGTTAAGAAATATGGATGGGCCTAACTCAACCAACAAAACCGGCTTGTAGAGTAATGATTGCCCCCATTTGTAAAGACATGTTTAGACCATATATTGGCCGATGTGGGGCTCTTAACACCCTCCTCATGCCCAGAACTGGACATCTGGAGTGTGGAAATAAATGGTGGGTGATCCGATAGCGGAAATCTGATAGCAGGTGGCCCACCAAATCTTAAATGAGGCTCTGATATCATGTTAAGAAATATGATTGTGCCTAATTCAACTCTACAAAACCGATTGTAGGGGGAGGGTTACCCCCACTTATAAGGACATGTTCATACCAAATACCATATATTGTCCGATGTGGGACTCTTAACCGAGCATGTTCCAAACATTTATCTATTTGGTGTTTATTCTTTGATTATTGGTTGTTAAAGATTTGACTTTCCTAAATGTTGACTCGAGTCTAAAATAATAATTCAACAACGACGACGAAAATTCTATCACACATCATATCATATTTATTCTATCACATATCAACTAAGTAGGGTTTGGCTACTTGGATCAAACAAGTCCATTATATTCTATCACATATCATATTTCTATTCAACTTATCAATCTCTAGATTTTTTTTTGTTTGTAGAAAATTTTAGTATGTTTCCATATCTTCTGTTATAGTATATTATTCAGTTAGGTTTGATGTTTTCCCTGATACATAATAGGTTTAAAGATGTTTTTGGTTCATGAAAGTATGTTTCTTTTAAAGAAATTAGTCCCCATCTGAATTTTATTCACTGAGTGCCTATATAAAAATGGGGTGTTTTTAGAATTTAGACTAAAAACACATGCTTACACACTGTTATTGGTAATTGTTGAGATTGAAAATGTATAGAATTCAAATAATATAATTTTCAAGACTGAACATACTTAAGCCTACTAAATATCACTGGGTTTTTTTATGCATGCAAAAATGTTAATAATGTTCCTTTTCCTACTACAATTGATATTCACATTTTACAGTTTGGTATTTAACAATGATTGTCAATCTAATATTATGGTCTTAAGCCACCTTTTTGTAATTGCCTGCTAGAGAGAACTTAACATTGTTAATTTTGATAATGAACATTTTTAACTTTACCTCAGGGTTCTTGCTCTCGAATATGGCAACGTGATTCTTATTGGGATGCACGGCCTTCCTCAAGGAGGTAATTTAGTTAAAATTATATATGGCATGATTTATCTTTAAGCAAAATTTTCTTCAACTGATAACTCTATTTTTCAGCAATGAATATCCTCTTTTTATACCCCGCCAACATTATTGCTCGACTAATGGAGGAGAAAACTCATGGTCTGATAAAAGTTCAACCAATTTCGGTGTTGCTTCAATGGAATCTGACAGGAGGCCTCGTTTGGATTCATCTGGGAGTAGTAGCTTCAACTATTCTTTAGCTTCTTCCCATACGGTTCAAACATATAACGATATTCAACAAGGAATTTCACTTTTAAAGAAAAGTTTAGCATGTATCACTGCGTACTGTTACAACTCCCTATGTTTAGACGTCCCTTCTGAGGCATCTACGTTTGAAGCATTTGCAAAGTTATTGGCAACTCTCTCATCATCCAAGGAAGTTCGATCTGTTTTCTCCTTGAAAATGGTTAGCTCTAGGTATTTTCATATTTATTGTGCCTTTCCTCTGGAACATTCATGAATTTACGAAGCAAAGTTGTTCCTGATGTTTCCATTAGTTATATTTTGCTTTTTAGGATACCCAAATAGCTAATTTGTTTCTCTTCTGCCTTATAGTATATATTCTTTTTCCTAGTGAAAACTAGCTGTCATGGAGCCGGGTATTCTTGTCTTTGAAATTTCTGAAGAACTACTATTGTGTGAGATGTTCTAGAGCTCTATGTTTTTTTTACTAAAGGAATGTTTTTGTGCTTCTACTAGTACCCCATTTGAAACCTTTCAAAATCTATAAAACAAACTGGATGGATGTTGGAAATTTTAAAAGGCTTTGGTATTTGCTTACTCTAGCAGTTTAGTGTAAATGCCCCCTTACATAGAACCAAAGCACCATTGTACCTGAATATTTTATTTATTTTTGATTTAGGACATGCAAACAAGTTCAACAATTGAACAAATCTGTATGGAATATGAACTCTGCTATTTCGCCATCTACTTCGCTGGAAAGTGCACATTGTGCGCCCACATTGGTAAATATCTTTTCTCATCACTTTTAATTTGAAAGAAAATGCTTGTAGTGTTGGTTCATTTTTTTTTGTTGCTTTAGTGTCTTTGATTCATCAGTTGACAGTTAAATCCAGCAAACAACTATCATTTAGATTCCCAGATTTTCCGGAAAAGGAGTATAAAACTTCAGGGCAAAGTTTCTTAACTTTTTACAGTGATTCAGTATTCACTGAATTCATGTTTGTTCATAATCAGCCTTTAAAGACATTTTAGAGATATGCTTGTAGATTTTGTAGTTACACACTCTTGTATGCTTTGAAATACAAATGCTTACATAAAGGGGAATGAAGTAGGCTGTGTTGCTTTTTGCTTGATAGGAAGCAACTTGTGTAAAAGGATTTGTGTTTTCATTTGTATATGATTCTTGAGCTTCTACATGATTAAGTTTAAATACGTGTTCCTCACAAATATATTTTATGCTTTTCTCATTGATTGCAGAGAATTGAGAATTATATGCCGAGTTCTGCTGCTAGTTTTCTTTACCCCACTGATTCATCTGATCGAAAACGTGAGTGCATGATTGAAGGGTGGGATATTGTCGAACATCCCACTCTTCCCCCTCCGCCATCACAAACTGAGGATGTTGAGCACTGGACTCGAGCCATGTTCATAGATGCTAAAAGGAAATGATCTTCATCTGCAACACACTTCTGCTTTCTGTATGCATCTTTTCATTTTCACTCATGCATGTGGGCTGTGTTCA
Source organism: Lathyrus sativus (assembly GCA_963859935.3). NCBI lineage: Eukaryota > Viridiplantae > Streptophyta > Magnoliopsida > Fabales > Fabaceae > Lathyrus > Lathyrus sativus. The sequence goes on along the minus strand of OZ012736.1, from coordinate 372,775,055 downwards.
CCAATATAGTAGATACACGCAGCATTAAAATTTATCATTTAGTTAAAAATAGAAATTTAAATGATGGCCGGACACTTGGATTCCAAGTGCTAATTTAGTGATAGACTATGTTTATAATTCAACAGTTAGGCTTCTTGATTTATTTAGGCTGTTAATTCTCTGTTCGGCTTATCATAAAAGCTTATATAACTTTCCATTTTTACTGCATTGTAGCTTCCTGGGGTTCTTGGCTGAAACCGTATTTCTTGTTTTCCCCCCTTTTTTCCTGTTAGGTTGAGCTGTTGAAGGGAGTGAAATCTGACTTGAGATTCGGAAACTGTATAGGTAAATTATCTGGAGCATTTTAGTTCCTTTTTATCAATTCCAGGGCTGTGTATAAAATAGATAATTGACTATGAGAATTGTGAGTATTTGTACATTGATAGGAAAGGTTTATTTAATTCTGATTGGTATGTGATAGGAAAGGTTTATTTTAAAATAGTTTTTGATCTAGAATCATATTTTAATAGATGTAGTAAATGTTTTACATATCAAAACAAATATTACTTGATCTGTTAAAAGAAGTCAGATATTATTATTAGATACAATCAATCAACTAATTAATTAAGAGAAAAAACATTTAAATAGTTTATAATTTGAAGCATTATTAAACTTATCTAATCTTGTGGCAGAACCAAATTTCATGGTTATAGAAAAGACAGTATTGATCATAGTTATTATTTGTGTAGTTAGTATTTTTGCCAATAAATTTAGTATAATTAGTTAGTTTGGTTGAATATCCATGTGGTCCAACTTTTTTTTTTTTTTTGTGAAAATCAAATAGTTAGATTAGTTAAATAAATTCATATAATTTAAATATATTGTCATCTTGTTAAATAAATAAGGTTGAATGAATTCTCATTCTAAACTCAAGATTTTAGATTATTCCGTTGAAAAAAAATGCTTGACATACTTGAAATGCTCAAAATCATCATAAATCTGCTCATATTCCACTATTAAACTTGCTCATATTTCACTATTAACACCACAACAATATCTTTATAACAACGATGTGGTTTACTTAATTATACCATGTTAAATTTCTATTTATTAACTTTCCAACGTTTCAAACGGTTCGTCGTTCGGATAAACGGTAAAAAGTTAAATCAAAATTTGTTTTTAATATTTTTTTGCAAAAGCTGAGTGTATGAGTTGACGCATGGGAGCTTCAGGTCAACACATGTTGTTCCAGTTTTTAAAATGTTTGATTCGGGATGCTTTAGGTCGACGCACAGGACCCTGGAAGTCTACACATGCTGCTCAAAACTTCAAAAATCACTTTCACACCAGCTTTTCAAACCAGAGCCTATGTTACAAAAATCCATCATCATTGACTCAATTTTATACTAAAATAACATCCTAAAACTCAATTGTACTATGTTTTACTCATGCATTAACATCATATCATCAATTTCATACCTACAACTCGAAACTCCAAAACTCAATAATGGAGGAACTTATCAACAATTCCAAAATAGAAATTTTGCACATATACAGGCAACAATTCCATCACATATCGATTAACAAATCATCATTCATCACATACCAATTAAATAATATCATTATCAATTACTCCACAACAATCATATCATAGAACAACATACAACCCACAATGTAAGAACCTAAACCATTACCCATCATTCAACATATTATCCCTTAGAAGATCAAAATCTCACCTTTACCTTTTAATTGAGTTCTAAACCTTCACAAATGGTGATTCCCTATTCTTCTTCAACTCTAACCTTTCTTTCGTTCTTCTCAAAAGTCACGATCATACAGAATGAAATTTATCTCCTAATTTTACTTGTTTAACCCTAGGACCCTTTCTATGGTTTTTCTCTTATGCTCTCACTTACTCTTCTAACTCTCTATTATGTCCTTAATAATCTCCTAATTGTCAATTCTACCTCTTATTCTTATTTTCACCTTAATAGTCTTATTTTAATTATTATTATTGTTATTCCAATATTATTATTATTATTATTATTATTATTATTATTATTATTATTATTATTATTATTATTATTAATTTTACAATTTAAATAGTAATAACAATATCTCTTAGTAATTTAAATTAATAATATTAATCAATTATTACTAATATTACTTTATTACTTATTCTCACCACACCACCAAATTCTACAAAATTAGCCACACTCCTCACCCTTAAAGTCATTAACAACTACCTCCTACCGCAGGGTACCCCAACATAACGAAACACACATAAACATATACATACACACAACTGTCGCAATTGCGAAAAACACCCAGCGAAAAAAACAGAAGACACTACGCCAAAAGTGATTTTTGGCAGCACTACAAAGACAATGCTTTTTTCCAAAAGCGCTGCTAAAATTTAAAATTTTTTTTTAAAAAAAAACAAGGGGAAAAAGCGCTGCTAAAGTATGCATTTAGAAATCACTTTTGAAAAGCGCTGCTAAAGGTCATACGTAAGTAACCAATAGAAAGCGCTTTAAAAAAGTGCTGCTAAAGGGCTAGCATATGAAAGTGTTTTTTTTAAGGGAAAACGCTGCTATAGTGGGGAAAAGAAAGTGCTGCTATAGGTCATTTTTCTAAAATTAAAACAAAATTCATATGTCGCTTCTTACATTTAGCAAGCATTCTGTTTCACTCTCTCACTCTCAGACGCACTGTTCCGAACCCTACCAGACCTCCAACCGCCGTTTCTTCCTCTGTCCATCCGTGCTTCGTCACTCGCCACTTTCTCCGCCGTAGCATCCTCCGTCTGCAGTTATCTCTTTCTCCACCGTTCGACTCCGACGGTCGCGCTCCACCATTTTTGAAGGTATTTCTTCATTTTCTTGATTTTCAATGTTATTTGCACGGTATTTGTTTATTTGTTTAATTGTTTATTTGTTTACATTGTGATGTTGTTGTTATTTAACTTCAATGGAAGTTTGAATGTCATTGTTGTAGTAAGGTTCAAGATGATGAATAGTGATATTTGTGGTGATTTTTTTTTGAGTTTTGGTGTTAATAATTTTATAAGTTAATGTTGAATGTTAGTGATGATGAATAGTGATAATTATTTTGTCTTGATCAATTTTTTTAATTAAAAATGATAATGAAATTAATTGTTAATGGTTAAGGTTGAAGATGGTGAATAGTGATGACATTGTGAATTTATTTTTTATAATTGGTGATGTTGTTGATTGAAACTTGAATGACATTTGTGAACAAATTGTTGAATATTGTGATGTTGTTGATTGTTTGAACTTAAGTGATGAAATTGTTATATTTGGTAATTTAAATGTGGATTTGATAAGTTTGGTGATTGATTTACGCTCGAATTGATGATTTTTTGTGACTTACTTGAGTTAAAACATTCAGTGTGATTGAATTTGCGCGTTTGCTATAATTGTTCGGTAGCTATAGTTGCGTGAATAATTAGTGTTTTTGTTTAGCTTACTTACTAAAAACCATGGATAAAAAATGGATATCTTCCAATCGATTATCAAAAGAGTATGAGGACGGGGTATCAGAATTCGTTAAGTTTGCTGTTGAACACACCAAAAACCCCAGTCGGATCACATGTCCTTGTTTAGGTTGTTCTTATGGGCGTCAGATTGACACAGTTCAGTTGGAATCACATTTAAAGAGGCATGGAATTGATCGAAGTTATACATGCTGGATATTACATGGTGATATACGTAACGAGAATGTTGAATCGAGGGATAATAGGACATATGCTTCAAAGGACAATGGCACAAATACATACGATCGTGATCGAGTCGAAGAGATTGCAGAAGCACTTGAAGAAGATCTTCAAGATTGTCCCAAATGTTTGAGAGGTTGGTAAGCGATGCAGAGAAACCATTGTATAAAGGTTGCACTAAATTCACAAGATTGTCGACGGTATTAAAGTTGTACAACTCAAAAGTGGGTAATGGATGGTCGGATAAAAGTTTCACAGAGTTATTAGCCCTTATGAAAGAGATGCTTCCAGATGATAATGTTCTTCCCAATCGAACCTATGAGGCCAAAAACATATCGTGCTCTATTGGCATGAGCTATGATAAGATACATGCTTGTCCAAATGATTGCATTTTATTTCGAAATGAATATGCATCCTTGAATGAGTTCCCTAAATACAGTGTCTCTCAATATAAGAAAAAATTGTCTCCAGCAAAAGTCTTATGGTATTTTCCTATAATTCCGAGATTTAGACGCATGTTTCATAGTGAAACCGATGCAAAACACTTGACTTGGCATGCATATGAAAGAATTATAGATGTAAAGTTTTGACATCCGGCAGATTCACCACAGTGGATGAAAATGGACAATGATTATCCTGATTTTGGAGAAGAAGCGAGAAACCTTCGGTTGTCATTATCTACTGATGAAATGAACCCAAATGGTCTGCAAAGTATCTCACATTCCACATGGCCTGGGATTATTATGATTTATAACCTACCTCTATGGCTATGTATGAAGCGTAAGTACATGATGTTATCTATGTTAATTTCTGGGCCTAAACAACCAGGGAGACATAGACGTATACTTGACACCATTAATCAAAGACTTAAAGATTTTGTGGAAGAACGGTGTGGAGGTTTATGATGGATACAAGAAAGAAAGTTTCAATTTGAGGGCGGTGTTATTTGGCACAATTAATGATTTCCAGCATACGAAAACCTATTAGGGTATAGCATTAAAGGTCAATGTGCGTGTCCTATTTGCGAAGAAAACACAGATTGGACGCGATTGAAATTTTGTCAGAAGAATGTCTTTCTCGGTCATCATAGATTCTTAAACTCCAATCATCACTACCGTGGATGGAGAAAACCATTCAATGGAAATATAGAACAAGGTAGAGCTCCACCTACATTGACAGGTGACTAAATTTTTGAAAAGGTGAAAGATGTGAGTACTCAGTTTGGCAAGCCTTTTGCACATACTATTGTCACACGCGAGTGGAAGAAGAGGTCAATTTTTTTTGAATTGCCATATTGAAAGTCATTGTATGCAAGACATTTTCTTGATGTTATGCATATTGAAAAAAAATATATTTGAAAGTTTTATTGGTACATTACTCAATATACAAGGAAAGTCTAAGGATGACCTTAAAGCAAGAAAGGACTTGATAACGATGGGAATAAGAAATGAATTAGGATCCTTGAAGAATGGAAAACAAACATATCTACCATCTGCTGATTATACTCTATCTAGAAAGGAGAAAAATATATTGTATAAGTTTCTTAGTGAAGTTAAAGTTTCAGAAGGATACTCTTCAAATATTAGAAGACTTGTGTCTATGAAAGACCTCAAGTTAAAGAGTTTAAAGACACATGATTGACATGTTATAATGGAACATTTTCTACCAATAGTTATACGTTCAAATTTTCCAGAAAAAGTAAGAAGCACAATAAATAAATTGTGTTTTTTTTCAGGTCCATTTGTAGTAAGGTGATCGATCTTGCGATCTTACCATCATTGCAAAAAGAAATAGTTATTACTTTGTGTCAGCTTGAAATGTATTTTCCTCCCTCATTTTTTGACATAATGGTTCATCTAGTTGTTCATCTTGTGAAAGAGACACAATTGTGTGGACCAGCTTATATGAGATGGATGTACCCTGTTGAACGTTATATGAAAATATTAAAATGGTATGTGAAAAACCGAAGTCGACCAGAGGGATGTATTATTGAACGATACATTGTTGAAGACGCGATTGAGTTTTGTACTGAATTTGTCAAATGTTCAATCTATTGGACTCCCCAAATCTCACGTTGTCGGAAAAAAAGAAGGAAAACAGTTAATTGGAAATAAAATTGTGACAATATCAAGGGCTGAACGAAAGCAAGTGCATTTGTATGTTCTGCACAATGACGACGAGGTTGAGTCGCATGTTGAAATGCACAAGGATGAACTCTGAGATTTGAATCCGAATAGAAATGAAAACTGGATAGTACGAGAGCACAATCAGATTTTTATACCATGGTTCAAGGATCATATTTATTCAAAGTTTTATTCAGATCCCGCTTCAATAACAGAAAGGTTGAGATGTTTAACATATGGTCCAAGTTTGCATGTGTTTTCTTATAGCACATACGTAATTAATGGATACACATTTTATACCAAAGAATAAGATGATAAAAGTACTATGCAAAATAGTGGTGTCACCGTGATAGCTGAAGCAATGCACATTTCAAGTGTGAAGGACTTAAACCCCAAATATGCAAATATGTCATATTTTGGGGTTATCGAGCGCATTTGGGTGTGTGATAATGAGAAGTTTCAGATTCCTATATTTGGTTGCAGGTAGGTTGAAAATAATAGTGGCATACGAATGGATAAATCATGATTTTTGCAAGTGGACCTTAATAGGATGGGGTACAAAGATGAGCCTTTTATTTTAGCCATACAAGCTAAACAAGTGTTTTATGTCACTGATCTGACAAGTATGAAATGGCCTATAGTGCTTTTATCTAACAGTAATTGATGATAACATTGGAGATCAAGGTGATATTGATATTGAGAATGAATCGTATATTATAAATGATCAAGATGAGAATACTAGAGCGAATGAATCATATATTAGAAATAATCATAACGAGGGATTTTTGATCAATCCATCCATCCGTGTTGGTAAGAGATAAGTAAATTGTATTCCAACCAAGAAAAGAAAGAGATGGTAATGAAAAAGTGGTGTACCCCAAAATTTGCCCAACCTTTTCTTTACTTGGCTTATATTTTCATTGCATTGTTCTAGCATTTGTATTGTATATCATTGTTCATTTGCAGGGGATCAAGAGGTGTGCATAGCAAGAGAAAGTTTGTCAAGGGTTCCAAACAAGTTTAAGTGTTCATCAAGTCATTAGAAGCTGGTCAGAGCTCTTTGAGAAAGTGAATGGATGTATATTGCTTATCTCTTATCTTGGAGGCCAATGGAGGATCATTTGAGGATCACAAGTTCATGGATATGGATATGAGATGTTGTGAAGCTCATCGAGTGCTTTGAGAGCCATTTTGGAGCTTATGCAAGTTGTTATATCATGTGCAAGAGGTTGCAGTCAAAAGTTTGCACACCTAGGGTTTCATCTGCCTAGTGCAAGATCCACTAAGGATTTAAAGGAGATTAAGACTTAGTTATAAGTCTTTGGAGTCATGGAAAGCTGTGTTAAGGCATCTAATATGTTATTTCAAGATCAATTCAAGAAGAATCAAGAGTGTGAGAAGTTACTAAATTAGGGTTTCAGAGGTTTATCAGTGTAAAATCCCCTATTTAGTGCCTAACTTCAAGACCACCTATCTCAAGATACAAGTGTAATCTCACTTTGACATAAACATGAAACTTGTAGAGTATGTTCCTAGATTTCTTTTGAGTACTAGAACTCATCCATTGGGTTTCTAGAACTCAAGTTATGATGCTGGCAAGTTAGAGGTCTCAGATGAATCATATTTTCAGTCAACAAAAGTCAACCAACTTCCAAGGCACTTTTGACCTAGAATCATGTTTCTCCTCAACTTTTGATGAACATGAAAGTTGTTCCTCATGATCTTAGCTTCCCAAAAAGTCATATAAGTCCTTCATCTCATTTGTAGAACTCAAGTTATGAGGCTTGCAAGGCAGGGGTATTTTGGGAAAGTGAGATTATATGTCATTTTTATTATAGGTCTTTTTCATTCATTTGTGCACTTCAAATGAAACTTTATCCAACATGAAAGTTGCTCCAAATGATATCAATTTCATCATGGAACATCAAAATTATCATGAATTATGCTTGGACGAGGAGATTGGTGAAGGAATTCCATGGAAATTTAAACTTAAAGTCATGAATTAAATTGAATTGGTTTTAATTCCTTTTCATGCCATATTTGTGCTCATTTTGATTTACTTTGTCACAACAAGAAGAATGCACAAGTTTTTTTTGGCTCATAAGATGAAACACACATGCAAATCCATGTTACTTCAAGTAGAAGTTTCACATTTAATCTCCACCATTAGATCAATTCAAGGATCAATTCACATCCACATGATCAAAACAAGGTGTCAACAGATGATTTGAATCAATTCCAAGTGCAATTGGTGCCAGTTTCACGTGTGCATAAAGCTCCCATTTCCAATTTGGGCACTTCAAAATTACACTCTAATCAGCCACAATTGGGCCTAAAAACCATTCCATATCTATCATATAAAAGCTTTAGATTGAATTAGAGCTTTCATTCAAGCATTTTCGTGGAGGGAGAGAAGAATACGAATTTGGAAAGTGGAGAGAAATTTGAAAATTGAAAATTCAGATTCAAGCCATTTGAAGCAAAATTGAAGTGATCAGTAGCTTCCTTGAACTTCCTTGAGTGTTTCTGCGTAATTTGGATCAAGCTTGAGCATAATTGAAGCTTCAACGGAGAGACTCTGTTAGGTATTTTTCTAATCAAGATTTCTCTCATGTTATGCATCCATTTCACTCCATTGTTGCTGCAAACTGAAGACCTACATGTGTAGGCAAATTCTGGTTCATTATATGTGATGTTTGATTTTTCATCTGTTCATATCTCTCTGTTTATGCTTGATCAATGAAATTGGATCGTGGATTTGTAATCTACGGAACTTGGAGATCAGTTTGGTGTTAAATTTTGTTAATGAGTTTTTGATCTGCTACTCCGGTGGTGTGACCGGAGAAGACAACCAGAGACTGTTGCTCTGGCGTCTGGTTTTGTTTTCCATTTGCCTGCGTGGATGCCACATGTATGTGTTGAATGTTTGACCAGACTGGATCAACGGATCAGATCAGTCTTCCTTGCTCGCGTGTAGCTTTGACTTGCCACGTATTTTAGTGAAACGTTGCGTTTCACTTAGTGGCTGATGCGTTTGTGTTTTAGTCCTCAGATGTGCTTTTCACACCCCTCCCAGTCTGGCCCATTGGTTTTGCCTTGAGAACTTGCTATTTGCCACACCCTGTTTATTTTCTTTTATTTTCATTTTATTTTAATTTCTGTTTTCATTTTTTATATTTAAAAATAGCTCCAAACATGATAAATTCCCCTAAAAAATATTTTTAGACACTTTAATGTGTCATTTAATTTTTCAAAATTTTTATTTTCATTTTTGTTTTATTTTTCAATTAAAATGGGAATTAATGTTTGAAGGTGTTTTTAAATGATCTTTTTAATTGTTCTTTTGGTTTCATGCTTTGTTTTTGATCCAATGAATGGGAATCATTCCTCATTTCAATAATGAGTTGAATGATTTTTTAGGACACTTTTTCCCCTGGTTTGACCACTTTTGGTTTGACTTTTAAGTCATTTTTGTTGACCCTCGACAATCCTCCTTCAAAGTGGAGCATCCTTGTGAATCAAATTCTTCGATGATACTTTGAAGTGACTTTGGTTGTAATCTTTTGGCCTCTAGTTTCCAACTCTTTGATATTCATTTGAGATTTTATTTGGTTATTTTTTAGCCTTTTTCCTATTTTTGAGGTAACTTGCAAGTCAAGTTACTTCTAAGGGAGGTTCATACAAACACTTGACCTAGTTTGAATGGGAAATGACTTCTATCGATCCCTTGAGCTCTCAATTCTTGTTGATTCATACTTCTAACATGTTGAGGTATTTGAATTCTCATTTTTAGGTCATAAACATGTTCATTACTTGTTGAGATTTGCATTTCATTTTAGGCTTTCCACTTGAAGTTCAAGTGTTGAATGTGCTTAAGACTTAGGTCTTTCTCCATGCCTATTCTTGCATTCTCTTGTGTGCTTTTCCTTTTTTGGTTTATGTACCTTCTCCTCTCATCTTTGCCTCTGTCCAATGACCTTAGAATCCCATTCAAGATGGTTTGGTCTCTCCTTAGGAGGTACTTGGAACATGTCTTGAATGGTGAATCTTTGAGGACTCTTTTGTTCACTCCTTTGCACATATTTGGTGATGCTTATGGTTGACTGTTCCATATGAGTTCCTTGTTGTTCTCATCTCATCTCCCATCCTCACTTTGCTTTGAGTCTTTATCTCTTTTTTTTTGGTTTGCCTTAGGGCTTATGGTTGATGCTTGAATGGTTGTAGGACTTGTTCTCCCATTTCATCCCACTTTTGTGTGCTTGTTTGCTCTCTTTTGTGTGCATTCTTTTACCCTTATTATTTTTATCTCTCATATGCATGCTTGAGGTTGAGATGTGCTTGTGGAGGCTACTGCCCCACACTTTTTTTCCTCCCTCACTTTCATTCTATTTGTGCATTACATGTTTGCATACTTACATCTTCCTTATTTCATGTTTCCTTCTTCTTTTTCTTTCCTCTTTGCCATGTTCACTTAGGACCTCTAATCTTCCTTGTTTAAGGTTGATTGTGATAGACCTTAGGCTTGAACCCATTCATGATAACATTAGGTAGCATTCCCCTTTTCATCCCAATTATAGGTACACTTTGCATGAGAACATTAGGTTGAGTCTTAGTCTCCCTTTAGAGTGTCTCTCTCTTCTCATCTTCAAATTCTCTTAAAACACTTAATAAAGGTTAATAAATGTTGTACGTTACGAGCCTTAAGTACTTGGGAAATGGTGATTATGGGGCTTCCTCTCAATTGCTTAGAGTGTTTAGTGTACATCCTTAGGACGATATGGGACGCATTCGCTCCTAAGTCATAGTCTTTAGTGCAACATGAATTACAAATAATAATCAATGCACTTCTTCTCTAAAAAACACAAAACAAACTTCCAACTTTTTTATCCTTCGGGATCTTAATTTGGAAACCTTTTTCATAAGGAGAGTTTTGTTAACTCTTGGTTCTACCGCAAACAGGTAACACCTAAGTCTCCAATGGTCGAGCTGCATACACCTAACTGCTAGAACTAAGTTTTAACCCTACTCGGGCCTAAAAACATTTTGAAATAACTGGTGTTCTTGTTAGCCCGAACTACGTTTGCTCTGATTTCTCATACCATACGAGAATACATAGGTACAAGACGACGATGTCTTGGCGAGCAACCTTCCCTACTTTCACCCGTAGTTAGCCGAACTACGTTGACTCTGACTTTCCCATTGCACAAGGGAATACATAGGCATAGATCAGTGATGCTTTATTGAGTCTCTTTTCTTTTCTTTTATCCCTAAGCCGTAGCTTAGATAGTAAATACCCTTTTTAGATAGACAACAAAGCGTGGATCCCGTCGAGTACGACGGACGTGAGGGGTGCTAACACCTTCCCCTTACGTAACCGACTCCCGAACCCGAGATATGGTTGCGATGACCTGTCTTTTCCCATTTTCGTTAGGTTTTCACTGATCATTTCCTTTCCTTCTTTTAGGATAAATAACAAACGATGGTGACTCTTCTGTCCTTGCCGGTCCCTCTTTGCAGCGATGCGACAGCTGGCGACTCTGCTGGGGAAAGGAGCATCCCTTATGCGAGTCAATCCTAGCACTTGATTGTTTATTTTGGGTGTATGTATATATGTGTTGTACTTTACTTTCCCGCATTTACTTTCAGCATTGTATATATCAGCTTTGCTGTGCTGTTGGGGGGGAATGTTCCATTGAGATATAAGCTGAACCCAGGCTTGAGTACAAACATAGCATTAGTAGTGGAAAGTAGTGGTGAACCTGTATGCTTAGCATGCACAAGTTCCCATGAAATTTGCGCTCAGACGAGATTCTCTTTGATGAGTTCCTTTCCGGTCCTTAGGACTTGAGGGTATCTTAGATCTGAGGATTGTCGACTCTGGGGACCGATCATTTGTGATTCAGCTAAGTGAGGCCTCTTCGGGAGATTATGATGCCAAACCAGAAATGGTGAACGTATCATCGTTTCTTGAAAGTCTGTGACGCTGATGAACGCATAGGATGCCGAACCTTATCAATGGATAGGTCCATACCTGTATGAGGGATTGGGTTGTGCAGGAAACCTTGACTTCCAGACTACCTAGTTTTCTTTGTAGTGTGAATCTGTGTTCTTGATACAAGGGGTTCCTATCAGTGACAGTGCTATGTTATTGTTAAAGTGGAGCGCTGATTCTTCTCAATCAACAACATAACAATCTTGATCTCCTGTTTGCATTTGCATGTGCATTTTCATCTGCATTTTCATTAACATGTATCTATTTTGCAGGTGCATATTTTCTCCTCGATTCTAGTGATCTTGTTCCCTTACTTCTGATATAGAGCCCTTGAAGAAGACAGTGGCATACAGGTTTCCAACTCCGGATATTGGTTCTTTATTGAGTTTGATTTCCATGGCTGACAAGAGAGTGATGGAAGACTTCAAGCAATCTTATGGGAAACTGTTGAGATGTGTCTGCAAGCCTTCAGTATATGAAATAGGTGGTCTTTATACTCTCCTGCAGTTCTATGATGCATAACTGAGGTGTTTTGTTTTTCCGAATTATGTTCTGACGCCTACCTTAGAGGAGTATCCTGAGCTTTTGGGTGTTCCTAGCTTAGACCGGATGCCATTCTATCACACTAATGCTGAGCCCGATCTGGCTAAGCTTGTTGCTGCTCTGCATTTCAATGTTTCAGAGTTGGAAGAGAAGTTGATCATGAGGAGTGGGATGCCTGGTTTTCCTTTACCTTTTCTGATTGATAAGGCTCAGCAGTTTGCCAAAGATGGTTGTTGGATCGTGTTTAGTGATCGCGACTTTCTATGTCTAATACAACTTAACTGCAAGTGCACAGTCTATCGCGTAGTAATAAAAGATATTGATCACACAGGGACTCGTAATCAAACTAGTGTTCTCGGGAGTTACTATGTTTAGCTAGGTAGATAATGTTTAAGGGAATTAATTTTTGTCACTAAAGGGAATTAAAGATATTACTTGAATTATAATTACGTGAATCGATATGCAGTAATTGTGTTCTTCGGGGATTTGACAAGTTACCGGTATATGAAATATTTTTCAGAATTTATTTAAGCAGAAAATAGTGATCTGAAGACTTTCGTCTCACGATGGTTGTTGACGCTAGTCATAATTCTAAGGGCCAAATGTACGCTTTCGTGTCCCATTCGGGGTTAAAACTATTTTTTGGAAATCTCTAAGTTCTAATTCATTTTAAAGTGCTTTCGCTGTTATTAAAACAAATGACTAGTGTTTACTATCTGGTCTTACCGCAGCTTTCGCTTGTTGGTTCGTACCTTCATTAATTTCCCACTTTCGTGGCAAAATTACTTTTAAATAAGTTCTCGCTTTCGCGACGAAGTTTATTCAGTAAATAAATTTAAACACTCACACCGTAAACAACTTTTGAAAAAGAAGGTTTTCAACCGGTTATTATCAAATCCCGTCTGAATTATTATTACATATCGATTACTTTGATTTAGCTAGACATGGATTTGGGAATGGTAAAACATAAATAAAAACAGTAAATAATAACATGCATCATAATGAAAACTGGAATTACGATTAAAATTTAGAACCTATAAATATTCCAGTTGACCTTTGGGCAGATCCTCCACAAATGTTGGCAGAATTCTGGTCTTTGTGCCAATTGATCGTACAAGGGAAATAGGAATTACAAAATATCAAAGAAATGCAGAAAAAGAAAAGAGAAACAAATAAGAATAGAAAAACTGGAAAGGTTGCTCTGAAGATAAATTGGCAGCACTTCGTTGTCTGAATGCGGCTCTCTCTCTCAGCTCCCCTCCTTCCCTTTTTATAGAAATAGAATTCTAACGGTTATAACTTGAAGAAGGTGGACTTAGAGGCAGAAATATCAGGGAGTAGTGGTCCACTATTTGGGACTTGGAACTGTATTTTGCACGTTCATTTGAAGTTGGGCGTTTTTGCCTGCATGACGGTCGTCACGGTGTGTGACGGTCGTCACCCGTGTGACGGTCATCACGGTGTGTGACGGTCGTCACCCGTGTGACGGTCGTCATGGAGCTGTGACGGTCGTCACAGCAGCAAAATATGCATTCTGCGTTTTTCATGTTGCTTTCATCCGGTTTTCGTCCATATTTCATCTGTAATTGCTTCTTTTCTTCATATTGCTTTGTTTAGACGTGATTATCAAATACCTGCAAAATATCAGACAAATAACATGGAAATAACCCGAAATCGGATCGAAAACAGTCAGACATCAGTTGAATTATGCATCAATATATATATATGATTTCGTGTTATCAAACTCCCCTAAGCTTGAATCTTTGCTTGTCCTCAAGTAAAACAGGAAAAAGTCGGCAAGCACGAGGCAACTTCCTCATTCACCAAGTTGGGAAAAACCGGGATTCTTAGTGGGAACAAAACGAGTACGGTGACGACACTGGACTACAAGTCTTCGGAGGTCTCCTTCTTATGCAAATCGGTCTCAGTCATGCTACTGTAGCTTGGTGTCAAGGTTCTCGCGTCAAGTTCACCCTGTTTGTTCTAGCGCAATCACATTAAGCCCGTTGTTCATACACTTTCATGGCAAGTCGACCTGTTAGTGAATATGATCTCGTTTCTATTTTGATCTTTTTCATTGCTCATAAGCTTATACCATTGATTTTTCAATGAATTTTCGTGCCGTTGGGCTAAATGCTCGGGTGAGGAGCACCTAACTTAGAGGGAACGCGTCTTTATATTTGGGCTAAATGGATTTCTTTTCATGAATTTTCATCTTTTTGGAGATCATACACTTAGTTGCATTGGTCGCTCGCTTAGAAGTGTTTTAGGATGGTGCTGATTGCTAGTATAAACTACTTGGGGCTGAGTTTGCGTAGACACTTGAAACTTTGGTACACGTAGGTAGTGAAACCGACTCGTATAAACTGGAGATCTAAGGTGTCAGGACGGTACCGGTTTTGTTAGAATTGTCGTCTCGGAGTTTCAAAACTTGGTTTGAACTCGGGCGCATTCTCGTGATGCTTTTGCTTTTGAGGAACGAACGAAAAAGTTTTTGTTTCTGTCGAATAACGTGGGGATGTTTGCGTAACGGAAAAAGATATATAAACGAGCTTTTATTTGCTAAAACGTGAAAATGTTCGAATTGGAATTACGAAAATAAAAGTACACAGGAATGGGAAATAAACGCTCCGCTCCCACACTAGCTCAATCAGTGTCCCCACTGATTTGAAAGAATGCGAGAGGGAAATACAAGTAAATGAAAATACAAAGAAACTGAAAATATAGTAAACAAATAAGGAAAATAGTGACTAATCACGGCCTCTGCCTCGGTCACGTCCTCTCTCGCGTCCTCTGGCTCTAACTTGGTCGCGACGGGCCTCAAGGTCCAGTGCTCCGGTATGATAGACATAGTCGCGGAGTCCTTCGAACTGCAAGGTCAGATTCGCCAAGTTCTCAGTAATGGTTTCCTGGCCGGTCTGGAGTTGTTGCATTTGTGTCCGATGCCAAGCTTCGAACTGCTCTGCTCGCTGATTCTGCTGCTGCATCATAGCGAGTATCTGGGCCTGCTGGTCGAGAGATCGGCGGAGGTCTTCTTCGGAGTAGTCGGGCTCTGGATGATGGCGGCGGCGGCGGTAGGATGTACCTTCGGAAGGAAGTGGTCTGTCCAACTCATCTTGGATTTCATCATCAGAACCTTGGGTGTGGGTCTGAGTTGGAGCAGCGGCAGCAGGAGGGGCATTGAGGTCAAATAGCCAGTTGGTACGATCCTCTGGGTGCATCCGGGTGCGTGATGGAAGGATGATGCTTCTGACGGTTTTGCCACGCACGACCGGGTGGTACTTGCCATCGGCCTTGGAACGGATGAGTTGAGAGGCTCTACAGTGGTCGGTGTCGAGGAACACCGAGGGAATGGCATGGAGATGCTGGAGGCGGTCACCGAGGTTCAACCCAAGTGCAATGGCAGTAACAATCCCGCCAAAGTAAAAAGGCTTAGAGCCACGGTTACAGTTGGCCTGAATGTGGGCCAGGAGGAACGGAGCGGCATTGATGGGCTTGTTGTTGAAGACACAGCAGAGGAAGAAGAGCTCTTTCGAGTTCACCTTATGGTTGCTATCTCGGGCGAAGATGGTGTTGCTCAATGCTCGGTGGAAGTACCGGATGGTCGGGTTGTGGATATGCGTTGCGTGCAGAGAATCCCAACCATCGGCATTGATGCCGGTTAACTGGTACCAGAGCGGGAAGGCTTCGTGCTGGAACTGTTCGGTAAGGCGGCGGTGAGCATTGTCCCCGCGAGGGAATTGTAAGATGGCGGCAATCTGGTTCTGGTTCAGTTGATAGTTCGTGCCGAACATACGGAAGCATGCGGCACCGGAGTGTTGGCTGAGGTCTCCGCTGGAAGTGACGTAGGTGAACAAACTTAGGAACTCGAGGGTGAGTTGTTCGTACGTCGGCTGTGGATTTGTGCAGAGGTTCCAGATGCCGACTCGTTGGAGCATCCAAGTGACGCCGTCAAGGAGTCCGAGCTCCGTGAGCGATGGGATATGTGGATAGTGGGTCGGCTGTAGCGACCGTTGATGGAAGGTGATATAGTTGGCTCGCTATCTCTCTCCAGAGTCGCCGTCGGTGAACACGATGTTGCTGAGGTCTAGGGTTTCGTTGTTTCTCGCCATTGTTGGAGGATGCAGAGGAAATGTGGATGGAGTTTGTTCTGTGGAGTGAAAAAATGGTACAGAAGTGTAGTAGGAAGTTGAGATGGGAGTTGGAATATATGGAGTAAGGTGGGGAAAACGAAAATTAGGAGTGGGGTGTGAGTTTGTGATGATTGGAAGTTGAAAGGATGTGAGTGGGAGAGAAAACGCAACCCCTATTATATCAGATAACAATTTTGGGCTCGTGACGATCGTCACGTATCTGTGACGGTCGTCACCCGTGTGACGAGCGTCAGGCTTCTGTGACGGTCGTCACACCAGCAAAATCTGCAGAACGCAGAATTTTGCTTTGGGGGTGTTCTTGCAATAATTTTTAGGCCTATAAATGATATGGCAATGTATTATATCGGCCAATAAACAAAGAATAACGTAAAAACAGAATAAATGAATAAAGACTATAATTGAAATAACAAGTAATTAGAATGATTGTAATGTAATATATAAGGAAATTAACAATGCAAAAGTCAAAATAATTGAAAACAGACGGAAAGCAGAAAAACTAAACTAAACTAAATCTAATGCTAATATCTAGTCTTTTCGTGCCTTCAACTCATCAAACTTCCGGGCGTAGTAGTCGAGCTGGTCACAGACTAAGTCCATGAAGACTATGAGTTCGCTGTGTATGCTTGTGATGTCGTCTTTTACAGTAGTCAGAGCTGCGTCAACGTTGTCCAATCGGTGCAGAACGGTATCCATTTTGTCGGTGGTTTCCTCAGGAATGGGCTCAGGATAGGTGTTGTAATGCGGAGGAGTCGTAGGGTCTACTTCAGCTTCTGATACAGCATCCTCATAGTAGATATAATCATGTGCTTCAGAGATGTGATCACTGTCGTACATGTAGTTTTGCGGTGTTGATTGAGGTGAAGGAGGTCCCATAGGCTCATCCAATTCATAAAGCCAATTGTCCTTGTTGTGGATACTTGTCATCTGATGATTAGGCAATATGAATAGCTGGACGGGTTTGTCATTGATGAGGTACTCGTAAGGTCCAGGTCCCATAGTTCTTAAAATGCGCCTGTTAAAGCAAAACTGGATATTCATGGGTCGTATGGTGCCAAAACTAGTGCTTGCATTTAAGTGGAATCTAAGGCCAAGCTCGTGGGCAATTATTGTCACAAGGCATCCTATTAGAATAGGTGATTGTGGGTCCTGAGTGAGGCGTCGGAAGGATCTCATCATGAAAGGTACTGCATTTACGGTACGTCCCTGAGAAGCACAGAACATGATAAATAACTCTTCTTTAGTTACTGTAGTAATATTTTCTTCTTTACCGAAAAGGGTGTGAGCTAGTATCTTATGAAAGTATCTGAAAGCTGGGTTATGAATCTCATCATTGTACATTCTGTCTGGTTCAGGGTGATAGTCGCCTGTGATTCTACCCCAGAACTGGTTGAGTTCAAAATCAATATCGTCATCTTCTGCACTGATGAACACATGTGGTCCGCTAGGAAATCCTAGGAGGTTAGCTAATGACATCCGGCTATGGGTTTGGTCCATCCCAAACATCCTAAAGGTGATCAGCTCTGTGTTGGATCCAAAACCACAGTTGGGTAAGTACCTGAAGGAACTAAGGAATTCGTAGGTGAGGTCCTTATAGGTAGCAAAACGGGTTTTCAAAGCAGTGTTCTCCCAACCCAGTTGATTGAATAGGTATTGGATGTTATCAGTAATTCCTAGTTTCTCCATGGTAGACTTATTATAATACAGCGTTAAGGCTATTTCTCTTTCAGTTAATGCTTCAAATCTTGCCTTTTGAGCTAATCCTCAAAAATGAACCTTTGTGAAGTCGTACACGGCCATACTCGCAGGTAAGTCGGAGAAAAATAGGAGGAAGGTTTGAAGACTTTTAAAATCCTGAAAAGTTTAAAGCAGAAATTTGAAGTCAGGATTTTTAAAAACAAAAGCGGTAGAAACAAAAATTAAAAGAGAAAAATAAAATAAAATAATTAAAATAAAAGAAGGTAAAAATAGTAGCAATTTTTAGTTTAGAGTTTTTGTTAAAGTTTCAAAGTAGAATTTTAAATAAAAATGAGAATGAAATATAGTAACGAGGAAAATGCGGGAAAAATTGGGTTGCCTCCCAATAAGCGCTGTTTTTAACGTCTAAAGCCTGACGATAGCTTGGTGACAAGCTATTCGGGTGTTTGAGCTGGAGGCTCAATCAATGCTATACTGCAGACTTGAGGGCTGTTTTCGTTCTTATTATAATGTTTTAGACGTTGCCCGTTTACGATAAACGGTGCATTCGTCTTATCGGTGATTTCAACAGCTCCACTCTGAAGTACTTTAGTCACTTCATAAGGTCCAGACCATCTAGATTTTAGTTTACCTGAGAAGAGTTTTAATCTTGAATTAAATAGCAATACGATGTCTCCCACACTGAATTGTTTCTTGACTGAACGTTTATCATGCCACTTTTTAGTTCGTTCTTTGTAGATACGGGCATTTTCGTAAGCGTCTAATCGAAGTTCTTCTAATTCGTGTAAGTTCAAGATTCGTTTTTCTCCTGCCTCGGTGTAGTTGAAATTAAGTGCTTTAATGGCCCAGAAGGCCTTATGCTCTAATTCTACAGGGAGATGACAGGATTTACCGTAAACTAATTTTTAGGGTGTAGTACCTATTGGTGTCTTAAAAGCGGTCCTATACGCCCATAAAGCTTCATTTAGCTTTGATGACCAATCTTTCCTTGAGGTAGCGACAATCTTTTCCAATATCTGTTTTATTTCTCTGTTCGAGACCTCTACTTGTCCGCTAGTTTGCGGGTGATAGGGTGTAGCTACTCGGTGTCGGACTCCATATTTAGAAAGAAGTTTATCAAATATTCGCGATATGAAGTGTGATCCGCCGTCACTAATGACGAGTCTGGGTACACCGAATCTAGGAAAGATTGTGTTTTTGAAGAGTTTGATTACTACTCGCGCGTCATTTGTTGGAGCAGCAATGGCTTCTATTCATTTAGACACATAGTCTACAACGACGAGTATGTAGTTATTACCAAAAGAAGGCGGGAATGGTCCCATGAAATCTATTCCCCATACGTCAAAGATTTCTACCTCTAAGATTCCTTTCTGAGGCATTTCATCGCGTCGTGAGATGTTGCCAGTTCGTTGGCATCGGTCACATTTTAGCACAGTGATGTGAACGTCTTTCCAGAGGTTAGGCCAGAATAAGCCGGCTTGGAGAATCTTAGCGCACGTCTTGGATGTACTAGCATGACCACCATATGGTGCTGAATGGCATTGGGAAATGATATTTTCTATTTCTTCCTCTGGGACACAGCGACGGTATATGTTGTCGGCTCCTCTCTTGAAGAGTAGAGGTTCGTCCCAATAATAGTGTTTCAGATCGTGGAAGAATTTCTTCTTTTGCTGATAAGTGAGATCCGGTGGAAGCACGCCTGCAGCGAGGTAATTAACGATGTCAGCATACCAAGGTAATGTGACTTGGGCATAGACGGCTTCTATGGCCTTTTCGAGTTCTGGATCTTCCGAGATTAGGTTAGGCATGTCACTTTCTAATTTGGCTATCAGATGTTCGTACGGGAAATCGTCATTTATCGGTACTGGTTCATGTTTGATGCCTTCTATTCGGGATAAGTGATCTGCAACAACGTTCTCGGTTCCTTTCTTATCTTTGATTTCTAAGTCAAACTCTTGTAATAACAGGATCCATCGCAATAATCTTGGTTTGGCATCCTTTTTGCTTATTAGGTACCTAATGGCAGCGTGTGTTGCACCCCAAAATTTGACCAACAATTATTTATTCATTGAGTGTTTGAAAGTTGATACCTTCATCAGAAAGTTCAAGAGATCCTCAGAGGAATCGGTTGAAACCAGGGTTGTGTGCTTCATAGCTTGAGAGTTGTGGGTGCTCCTCAGATGATTCTGAGACTTTGAGAATGAACTTGATGTTTTGAGAAAGCCTATGAGATGCCTTGATAGCCATCATGAAGCCCAGAGAAGTCATTATGCAAGAGTTCAGAGGATTCAACCATGAATGGTAGAATTAGGGTTTTGACTGGGTCAGCCCTAGGATAACTGAAAATTTGGAGAAGGTTGAGACCTAATCCAAGGGCCATGAGATCATGTAATGATGCATAGAGATGTTGTAAAGGTGATTCCTATATCAACTCATCATGATTGAGGAGTTTGAGAAGTTTTGAGTTAGGGTTTCTGAGGATTGTCAGTGAAAAAACCCTAATTTGATCCCTATCTTCCAGGCAGTTTTAGCTCTAGATGTGATTGATATCTCATCTTCCCCACAACATGAATGTTGTAGAGTTTGTTCTTAGCTTTAATTTGAGTGGTGGAAGTCCTTGATAGGAGTTACAGAGCTCAAGTTATGGTTTTGACAAATTACAGGTCAGCTGAGGTGTGTGAATCTGGGTCCTTGAAAGTCACCCAACTTGCAGACAACTTTTGCCCTAGTAGGATGATTCCTATGATTTCTTGGTCAACATGAATGTTGAATAGCATCTTATTATCTTTAATTTGAGTGGTAGAAGTCCTTGATAGGATTTGTGGAACTCAACTTATGGTTTGAACAAGACAGGGGTATTTTGGTCATTTGTCAGTTATAGGTCATTTTAAGCAAAGGCCATATCTCCTATTTCCAAGCCTCAAATGGAAAAACTCAAAACATGAAAGTTGTTCAAAATGTGATTTTAAGTCTAGAAATAAGGTCATGAAAGTTTGGAAAAGCTTAGAGCATGGATTTTTAAAAGTGGTTCAAATGGCTTGTAAATGGCTTATAAGTTGAAAAAGTTGAATTTGAAAATTGGTTTGGGAGATCTATGAATCCAAAATGGGTCATCCAATATATCATTTTGATTGGAAACATCATTTTAAAAACAATGGTTTAGCCACATTTTTGAGTTTAGGCTTAAAAATTGGAGTTGCTTTGTAAATTTCATTCTTGCACTTTAAGGCATCAAAAGGAAAGATGGGAAAATGCTACACAAGGACTTGTAAGGCTTTGTTTTCATTTTAACATATCATTTGGGGAGAAATTAAGTGAGATTTCATGATGTATCATGAGATTGCATGGGATTCACTAAAGATGACAAATTCAAATTATCATTGCATGAGAAGTTCTAGAAACTTCATGGAAGGTTATACAAACTTCCACACATTTCTATTCTCATCTATATAAGCCATAGAGTGACTCCATGCATGGGTTAGAGATTCTTAGAGCTTGCATACCACATTTCAATTCTTTCACTCCAAAATGCATTTTAATCCCAAACTCCATTGAAACTTCATTAATCACTACAATTCTGATTATCATCATCATCTACAAGCAACATTGAGTATTTGGCAAGAAAAATCAAGAAGAATTCGTGGCTGGCTCATGTATTCCAAGTGATCACTCCAACTTGCATGAAGGATTGGCCAGGTTGATTCAAGAAGTGTGAGCACAAACTACTGCAAACAGAAGCACATAGGTCCATTGAAGATCACTTGTAGCAAGTACCAAGGCTTGGATTGGAGAAGAAACACCATAGCCATCATCACTTGCAAGGTATGCGTTTTCTCTTGAATCTCATTATTTATGCATAGTTAAGGTTTGTTGTTAGGGTAAACATGATAGAGACCAATTAGGGATGAATCGTGATGAGTATGAGAGCATTCCATGGAAGTTTGTTGTATGGCCGTTTCTGTTTAGGGAGCAAGAACTCATGCCTTAGTGTACTATAATCTTAGTTCTTTAGCTTAGTGTAATCCTCATAAGATGTAGATCATTCTAGGTTAATACGAGCCCATTCCATTTCCATGCATATCCATGTGAAACAAATGGTACCAGACCTTGCGCGCTTTGTAACTCTTTGTGGAGTGAGTCTTAATGAATTCTATGGACATGGCTGTGTAGAGGGCAGTGAGAGGATCAATTTTGTTTTTTGGATCGAGTTAAATGGTGGAGAGATGAGAGAGCTACATGGAGTGGAAGATTCGCGTGTGGAGATGTTTTCATGAAACCCTAACTGAGCCAAGGTAGAAGACATAATCCTCACCTTTGATTCGTTTGGAAATATTGACTAATTCAACCCATCCAACGGTCCAAATTGAATAACGAAACGGAGGGAAAAATTCACAGCCAAAACGCCGTCGATTTGTTAAATGAGGGGCACCTGGGTTTATCCCGTGTTCTATTTGCACCCCACCAAATTCTGGCCCATTAAACATCCACTTATCTGCCTTGCTATTTTCACCCCCATCCCCTTTAATTCTTTTTTATTTTCTCTTATTTCTTGCTTTTATAAAATTCATAAAAAATCCAAAAATGCATATTTTTTAATCCTTCTTTTTCCTATATGTTAATAAATCTGTCTAGAAAATTCTAAATAAATAAAATGTCCATTTTATTTTCTTTTCATATTTTTAATAGATTTTTCATTTTAATAGCTTTTTAATATGTTTAGTTTGATATCCAATTTTGTAGAATTTCTTTTAGGGCTTTCCCTTAGGATTTTTAATCCATTCTTTTTTGTGTAATTAGATATTGAATCATAGTTCCCCATAGGATTTATTTCTTGATTTTTAGATTAAATTTTGATTAGTTTAATTAGGGTAGCATTAGGGTATCCTAATTAGGGTTTAGGTTGTGCATAGGTAAGGAAATTCATTTTCTTTAAATAGTTTTGTCTTGATTTTTGGGTAGGGGCATATGGGGACGTTATGGGTAGATGTTGAGGACCCTTGTGAATAATTGATAGATTTTTCCCCATTAGTTTAGCATTTTTAGGTATTTTCTGAAGTTGCCCATTGATTTTGTCTGTCCTGGGGTTATCTGTTCATCTATGGGGTTTGTTTTGGGGAATTGGTTGTGGGGCTTGTGTTGTCTTGAAGACCTTGTTGGAGAGCATGATGAAGAGAAGATTGTAGATCAAGGCTCAGAGACCCAGAGCTTGGCTTGTCCCCTGTTTGTGAGGTTTGAGATCCTGAAGTTTGAGGGAAGTTCATGGTACTTTCCTGAGGAAGGCACTATGAATGACTTTCATTCTTTCTTCTCACCTCTTTCTTAAGTATCCAATGATGTTGGAGCCAACTTGTGAGTTTAATTTCTCATGAGGAGGAATGTAAACTGATCACCTGTTGTTGAGCCACATGGGATACACTTCCTAAGTGGAAGCCTCCTAGTACTTTCCTGAGGAAGGTCCTATGGGTCTATTCACTTAGTTCCATTAGTTTGTCTAGGATTTCTCAAGTATCCAATGATGTTGGAGCCAACTTGTGAGTTTAATTTCTCCTAAGGAGGAATGTAAACTGATCACAGTTGTTGAGCCACATAGGATACAACTCCTAAGTGGAAGCCTCCTAGTACTTTCCTGAGGAAGGTCCTATGGGTCTATTCACTTAGTTCCACTAGTTCAGATAGGATTTCCTAAATATCCCGTGATGTTGAAGCCTGCTTGTGAGTTTAGTTTCTCCTGAGGAGGAATGTAAACTGATCACAGTGGTTGAGCCACATAGGGTATGACTCCTGAGTATACACCTCCTAGTGCTTTCCTGAGGAAGACACTATGAGTCTGCTTACTTAGCTCCCTTTCTTTGGTAAGCTTGTTCTGAAGCTTGAAGACTGGGATTACTGTCTTGGTTAGGTTTTGCTTTAGGGCTTTGCTTAGATTTGATTAGATTCTGTGTTAGGGTTAGGATTAGAGAGTAGATGATTCTTTCTCAAGTGTGTTTTGTTTGCCTGATGGCACTTCATTTCCTTTATCTGTGCATTGCTTGATAGCATGTTGTTTATCTTCAGTATGATTACTGTTATTTCATGACTGGCTTGAGGTCGAGACGAGCTTGTGGAGGCTGAAGCCCCACACACATTTCCTCCCTCACTTGCATTGCATGCATTTTACTGTTAAAGCTGATGCTTTTGTCTGTTTTGGTGTATCATTGGCATGATCCCTTAGGACTCTCATTTCTTCTGATGAGGATTTGATGATAGACTTTTAGGTTGAAACCTATGCATGACAACATTTAGGAGTTCCCTGTTCAAACCTCAACCATAGGATGAATCCATGGCACGATAACAGTAGGACTTGATAGTCTCCCTCCTAGTTGGGCCTGTTCTCTTCTCATCTCGAAGCAGTTTAAGATACAGTAATCATGAATGATTTCTTTCGTACGTTACGAGCCTTAAGCTATCTGAGGATGGATGTTTAGTATGGTACCCTTTGGGTGACATGCGACACATTCACTCTCAGGTCATAGTCTCTAGTGCGGTTGAAATCGCAAACACAATAAAAAACACTTCTTTTAGGAGATAACCCGTAGTTTCCCGAACTACGTTTGCTCTGATCTTTCATATCAGATGAAAGTACGTAGGCATAGGGCGCGATGTCCTAGCGAGCAACCTTCCCCACCTTCACCCGTAGTTAGCCGAACTACGTTGACTCTGATTTCTCGTTCCAGACGGGAATACGTAGGCATAAAGCGCGACGCTTTGCCGAGTCATTTTTCTTTTTCAGCCAGCCTTGATAGGTAGATAGATTATAACTAACCCGTCCAAGTAAACAAACAAGCGAGGATCCCGTCGAGTACGACGGACGTGAGGGGTGCTAATACCTTCCCCTTGCGTAACCGACTCCCGAACCCAGACAATGGTTGCGACGACCTTGTCTTACCCTTATTCGTCAGGTTTTTTCCGATCGTTTCCTTTCCCGCTCTGAGGGATAAATAACGAAAGGTGGCGACTCTTCTGTCATGCCGGCACCTTATTTTCGCGCAAGCGACAGCTGGCGACTCTGCTGGGGATCGAACCCAGAATCTCTGGTTCTCCGGTTCCCTATGAGAGTCAATCCTATCGTTTGTGTGTTTGCTTGTTGGGTTGCATTTATTTATCGCATTTTTACTTCCCGCATTTTATTTCCAACATTTTATTTCCAGTTTGATATGATTATCTGTGCTGCTGTGGGAGAGGGATGTTACTGTGAGTGAAAAGCCGGACCTGGGCTTGAGTACACACCTAGATATAGTTGCGGAGAAGTAGTAGACGAACCTGTCTGCTGAGCAGGCACAGTTCCCTACGAAAATCTGCGCTCAGACGAGATTCTTGCAGAGGTGCTCCTTTCCGGTCCTGAGGATCTGAGGGGAGTCCAGACGTGAGGATTGTCGACTCTGGGGACCGATCATTTGGAAGTCAGCTAAGAGAGGCCTCTTCATGACTTGACGATGCCACTTCTTCTAGGAATCGTATCGTCACTCATGAAAGTCTGTGACGCTGATGACCGCATAGGATGCCGTACCTTTGTCCGTGGATTAGGTCCATACCTGTGAGTGGGATTGGGATATTGCAGGAAACTTTGACCTCCAGACTACCTGGTTTTCTTGACAGTGAATCAGTTATGTTGAGTTCTCAGTTGCAGATATGTTCTTGACAGAGCAAGCTTTTGATCAGAGGATTTTCATCATCGGGTGTTTGTCTGTTCTTGATAGAGCAGGCTTTGGTCAGAGTATTGTCATCAGAGGTTTGCCCTGAATGGGGCAGATTTTGAGTGGTGTCTGAAGATCTCATCAGCAGCTGCGTGTTTATTCTGGAGAGGGCAGATTTTTGATTTGGGGGTCTGAAGACCTCATCAACAGATATTCCTTGATATTGCACCCGGGGTCCTTATTATCAGAGACTTACTCTTGTCAGGGCAGGATTTTGACCTCGATCCTATCAGATGGTTATTCTCAGCAGATCAGATCAGTGGTGTTACACCGGGGTTTCCTTCTCATCAGTGACTGTTGACACCGAATCCCCACAGCAGCCACCTAGATATATTGTTGCATACCTGCATTTTACATTAGTTTGCATAATCATTCGCATTCCATTGGCGTGTGTCTGTGACGGGTACCGTTTCTCCGATCCAGGATCTCTCGCCTCTTATTGTGTTACTGCAGCCTCTCTCAGGAAGACTGATGCGTACGAGTTCTCGGTCCTTGGTGTGTCGAATCTGACTGTTGCTAATACTATGTGTGAGATTGCTGTTTCCATGATTGGGCCCAGATTCCTCTCCTTATTATTGTCAGCACTGGTACTAGGGCGCCAGGATCGGAGGAAATCTCTCAAGCACACAGACACACGCATACATCTGCATAAAGCATTTTGCATGACATACATTATGTTGCCTTTCCTAACCTTTAATGTTGCAAGGTTTTTCAGGTACACAGGTTCCGAGCTGCTTTCGATCTCCAGGATTGATCGAAGACTCATTCACCGCTACTCAACTCGCGCTAATCAGACAAGGATAATGGACCAGGTACAGTCAGATGTTCAAGAGCTCCGTGAACGGATGGATCGTTTTATGGAGCTAATGCAAGTAGTTGCGAACGGGAAGGACCAGCTTCGTACTTTGGTTCAACCTCTCATCTCCAGGGTTGACAGTAATGGCATACTTCACGGCGGGGCCGTGCCCACTCCTCCTCCAGGGGATACTCCACAGAACGTTGTTCCTGCTGCCGGGGGCAACGGCAGTGCTAACGGCAATCTGATGACTAATATCGGGCTCAACACGGCTGGCATCGGCAATGGTAGTTTAGGAGCCAATGTTAACATAGGGCCGGTCAACGGCAATGCTGGTGCAGGAAATCTGTTGGTGCCTCAACCGTGGCTGGAGGACCATCAGGATGACGTATTCTCTCAGAGAGGTGTAGAAGCAGAGTTGAATGCTGAAGCTTGACTCAGGTTCAAGGCGCTGGAAGACAAGATGAGAAGCATAGAAAATCAGAACACATTGGGCGTTGATATGTCCAATCTCGGGTTGATTGCTGACTTTAAAGTACCTCACAAGTTCAAGGTGCCTACCTTTGAGAAGTATAAGGGTACTACTTGTCCCCGGATCCACCTCCGATCTTATTATAGAAAGATGTCCGCTTATTCTGACGATGAGAAGCTGCTGATGCACTTCTTTCAGGATAGTCTTTCTGGTCCATCGCTCGAATGGTATATGGGTTTGGAGCCCGCTACTGTGCGCACCTGGAAAGATCTGGCAGAAGCGTTTGTTCTCCACTATCAATACAATAGCGACTTGGCTCCCAACCGAGTTCAGCTTCAAAATCTCTCACAGCGGAACAATGAAAGCTTCAAAGAGTACGCCCAGCGGTGGCGTGAATTGGCTGCTCGGGTTCAACCGCCGATGGTTGAGCGTGAGCTAGTGCAAATGTTCGTGGCTACCCTTCCTGGAATCTATTATGAAAAGCTGGTCAGTGGCATGTCTGGAACATTCTCGGCTCTCATCACTTTGGGCGAGCATGTTGAGAACGGTATAAAGATCGGAAAAATTCAGGGCGAATCATCCTCAGTTGGAGGAGCTAGCAAGAAACCCTATACTGGAAAGCGTCGAGAGGGAGATGCCAGTGTTGTCACTAATGCTAGGAGAAAGGGCAAGGGTCCTCAGTCTCAGATTGCTAGCATAAATATCCCAGCTGCCCCACCGCAGCAGCAGTAGCCTCACCAGCAGAATCAGCAGGGGTATAGGAGATATCAGAATCGGGCTCCTATGACAAATCGTCAGTTTGAAACTCCACCTATGTCGTATGCACAACTTCTGCAAACGTTCCTTCAGCTCCAACTAATTCAAAAGAGGACGTTGGCTCCCTTAACAGGGGCACCACCACCGGGGTATGATGCCAATGCTACTTGTGAGTTCCACACTGGGGCACCTGGCCATACGATTGAGAATTGTAAAGCTTTTAAGCACAAAGTCCAGGACTTGGTGGACGCCAAGGTTATCAACTTTTCTGACAACGTGCCCAACGTCACCAAAAACCCGATGCCTCACCATAAGGGAGGCGGAGTGAATGCTGTTATCACTGAGGAGAGTGCGGACTTGCTGACTGATGTCAAAGATTTGAAGACGCCACTGAGTTTTGTCAAGGCTAAGTTGCTGAAGAAGGGTTTCTTTCCTGGATGTGGAGAGTTATGTATGGCTTGTGCTACACTTCCTGATGGGTGTGAGCAGCTGGTCGAAGGTATCCAAAGTCTGATGTCCGAGGGTATTTTACAGTTCAGCCGGAGCATTGAGAGTGCATCAGGGGAGGTCGTGCTAAAGCAGGCAGATGAAGTTGCTACCATTACTATTCCTCGTCACCCTATTACTATTTCAGCACCCCGTCCGCCTACAATTACTATCACCAGGGCCGGACCAATCCCATTCGAGAGTACTAATGCCGTTCCATGGCATTACGACGCCGAAGTTTATTGTAACGGTCAGAAGATAGAGCTTGAGCCGTTCGGATCGACTGTGCAGAATCTTACCAAAGTCAGTGGTATCACTAGAAGCGGAAGAGTGTTTGCACCAGCAGAGGTTGCAGCAGAGAAAGTGGTCCGAGCTGACGCCGCGGATAAGGGTAAAGGTAAAGTTGTCGAGGAGGTCCATTCTGGGGCAGAGAAGGACTTGCTGGTTAAAGATGCTGAAGAGTTCATGCGACTAATCAAGAAGAGTGACTACAAAATTGTAGATCATCTTCATCAAACTCCGTCAAAGATCTCAATTCTTAACTTGTTGCTGTGTTCTGAAGCACACCGCAACGCGTTACTGAAGGTATTGAATGCTGCATACGTGCCGCAGGAGATATCAGTAAATCAACTCGAGGAGGTAGTAGCCCATGTTAATGCTGGTAATGGGTTGGGATTCACGGATCTGGAGCTGACTCCCAAGGGAAGAGATCACAACAGCGCCCTGCACGTCTCGATAGAGTGCAGAGGCACGATTATGTCACATGTCCTGGTGGATACGGGTTCCTCGCTTAATGTGCTTCCGAAAAAGGCACTGATGAAGTTGGATACCCGTGGATTGCTGTGCACGCCCAGTGATCTGGTCGTGAAAGCCTTTGACGGAACCAAGCGCCACGTCTTCGGAGAGTTGACCCTGCCAATTCAAGTTGGTCCAGAGACGTTCAATACGGTTTTCTATATCATGGACATCATGCCCGCCTATAGTTGCCTCTTAGGTCGGCCATGGATCCATTCTGCTGGTGCCGTGACGTCCACGCTGCATCAGAAGCTTAAATATGCTGTTGGGGGGAGCATAGTGACCGTCTGTGGTGAAGAGGACATCATGGTGAGCCACCTATCGTCCTTTAAATACGTTTAAATGGATGGCGAGATCCATGAGACTCTTTGCCAAGCATTTGAAACCGTCAGGGTGAAGGAGGTAGCTCCTGTCGTCGCAGAGAAGCAGGAGGTGAATCTCTCCTCGTTTAGGGAAGCTCGGGTCGTCGTCGAAACCGGTTCTACCCCAGGCTGGGGGCATGTCTTGGATATACCAGTCAAGCAGGATAAGTTTGGATTGGGATATTCTCCTGGAGCTGAAGCTTCATCTTCTTCTGGCAGCTCGTCTCGTGGGAAAGGGCCGATCCTATTCACCAAGGGGGGAGTAATTTTCGAGAGCATCAACGCTACGTCGGAGGAAAGCGGGGATAGTGATTGCGATCTTGACGCCTGGATTCAACCGAGCAAGCCAGGCGAGCACCTCCACAATTGGACCATCAGGGAGATTATCAAGCTGACAAGTGAAGAGTAATGATTTGCTTTTTACAATCTTTGTACAACCCTATGTCCTGCCCGGGGCATAGTGGTTTTACTGTCAGGGCCTTGTTGGATTATGTGTATGCATTTTGTTAATAAATAAAAGGTGTTTTTCTTCGTAATCAAATATTGTGTTCTCTGTTATTCCTGTTTTATGCTTATTTCAAAAAACAGTAAAATGGCAACGAGGTTTGTGCTAACCTGCATATTCTTGCTTTAAACTTAACCCCTGTTATTGCAGGATCCACATAACAGATGACATCGACTCTGGACCCTCTACGGCTCACTACGACTTTGATTGTCCGATCTATCAAGCCGAGGATGAGATTGATGAAGACGAAGACCTTCCGGAAGAGTTGGCCCGCTTGTTGAGACAAGAGGAGAAGGTTATTCTGCCTCACGAGGAGGATATTGAGATCATAAATCTGAGTTCTGAGGAGCTCGTCAGGAATGTCAGAGTAGGGGTTGCGCTGCAGAATGATGTCAAGCATAGATTGGTCGAGATGCTTCGAGAGTATAGTGACGTCTTTGCTTGGTCATATGAGGATATGCCCGGACTTGACACTGATATTGTGGTTCATCGCTTGCCGTTGCGAGAAGATTGCCCTCCAGTCAAGCAGAAGCTTAGGAGGACGAGACCAGACATGGCGGTAAAAATCAAGGAAGAAGTCCAGAAGCAGTTGGACGCAGGATTTCTAGCCGTTACCACCTACCCTCCGTGGGTCGCCAACATAGTACCTGTACCGAAGAAGGACGGTAAGGTACGTATGTGCGTCGATTATCGGGATTTGAATAGGGCGAGCCCTAAGGATGATTTCCCGTTGCCTCATATCGATGTGTTGGTCGACAATACAGCCCAGTTTTCCGTGTTTTCGTTCATGGATGGCTTCTCCGGTTACAATCAGATTAAGATGGCGCCGGAGGACATGGAGAAAACGACGTTCATCACCCCCTGGGGAACATTCTGCTACAAGGTAATGCCCTTCGGTCTGAAGAACGCAGGGGCCACTTACCAGCGAGCAATGGTAACTTTGTTTCATGATATGATTCATCATGAGATCGAGGTCTATGTTGATGACATGATTGCAAAGTCCCAAACGGAGGAAGAGCATCTGGTCAACCTGTTGAAGCTGTTTGAAAGGCTTAGGAAGTTCAGGCTGAGGCTGAATCCTAACAAGTGCACTTTCGGAGTGCGGTCCGGAAAGTTATTGGGGTTTATCGTTAGTGAACGAGGTATTGAAGTTGATCCTGCAAAAATAAAAGCTATCCAAGAAATGCCAGCGCCGAAAACAGAAAAAGAAGTTCGTGGTTTCCTGGGCCGAATAAACTACATTGCAAGGTTTATCTCTCAGCTCACGGCCACTTGTGAACCGATGTTCAAGCTTTTAAAGAAAGATCAGGCGATTACTTGGAATGAGGATTGCCAGAAGGCATTCGACAAAATAAAGCAGTATCTTCAAGAACCTCCAATCTTGATACCCCCAGTGGCTGGACGGCCATTAATCATGTACCTGACGGTTCTGGAGAATAGTATGGGGTGTGTTCTCGGTCAGCACGACGAGACGGGCAGAAAGGAGCATGCCATTTATTATTTGAGTAAAAAGTTCACTGAGTGCGAATCTCGATACTCGATGCTGGAGAAGACGTGTTGTGCATTAGCTTGGGCTGCCAAACGTCTACGACAGTATATGCTCAACCACACCACTATGCTGATTTCGAAGATGGATCCGATCAAGTACGTCTTCGAGAAGCAGGCTCTTTCGGGCAGGATTGCCAGATGGCAAATGGTGTTAACAGAATATGATATTCAGTACGTCTCTCAGAAAGCCATTAAGGGAAGCGTATTGTCTGATTACCTTGCCGAACAGCCAATCGAAGACTACCAGCCGATGAAGTTCGAATTCCCTGACGAGGACATTATGTTTCTCAAAGCGAAGGACTGCGATGAGCCATTGCCCGATGAGGGGCCAGATAGGAAGTCTCAGTGGAAGTTGATATTCGACGGAGCGGTTAATTCCTACGGAAGTGGTATCGGGGCTATCATCACGACTCCTCACGGATCCCACATCCCTTTTACTGCGAGACTGACGTTCCCAGTTACCAACAATGAAGCCGAGTATGAAGCATGTATTATGGGTCTAGAAGAGGCAATTGATTTGAGAATCAAGAATCTAGACATATATGGTGACTCAGCGCTTGTAATCAATCAGATTAAAGGGGAGTGGGAAACTCGTCAAGCGAATTTAGTGTCGTACATGAATTACGCCAGGAGGCTGCTTCCATTCTTCGATCGGGTGGAACTTCATCATGTACCCAGGGCTGAAAATCAGATGGATGATGCTTTAGCCACGCTGGCTTCAATGTATAAAGTCAATTATTGGAATGAGGCTCCAAGAATTGTGCTTTTGCGTCTTGATAGACCGGCATTTGTGTTTGCAATCGACGATGCCAACGACGGCAAGCCATGGTTCCACGACATCTAGACCTTCCTTAAGACTAAGGAGTATCCTGCGAATGCGTCAACCCAGGATAAGAAGACCCTAAGGAGGCTATCTGGAAACTTTTATCTCAATCCTGATGGAGTGCTGTATAAGAGAAACCACGATCTCGTGCTGCTCAGATGTGTAGATGAGAAAGAAGCAAGTATGCTCATGGAAGAAGTCCATGAGGGCACATTTGGTACGCACGCCAGCGGGCACGCCATGACGAGAAAGATCCTGAGAGCAGGGTATTACTGGCTGACTATGGAGTCGGATTGCTTCAGATTCGCGAAGAAATGTCACAAATGCCAGATTTATGCTGATAAAGTTCATGTGCCGCCGTGCCCATTGAATGTCATGTCCTCCCCTTGGCCGTTCTCCATGTGGGGCATCGACATGATAGGCAAGATCGAGCCCACTGCATCCAATGGTCATCGTTTTATTCTGGTAGCTATCGACTACTTCACCAAATGGGTGGAGGCAGCCTCGTACGCTAATGTGACCAAGCAGGTGGTAGCTAAATTCATAAAGAGGGACATCATCTGTCGCTATGGAATTCCCGAGCGGATCATTACTGATAATGGTTCGAATTTGAATAACAAGATGATGAAGGAGCTGTGCCAGAGCTTCAAGATTGAACACCACAACTCATCTCCTTACCGGCCAAAGATGAATGGCGCTGTTGAAGCGGCCAACAAGAACATCAAGAGGATTGTTCAGAAGATGGTTGTGACGTACAAAGATTGGCACGAGATGCTGCCGTTTTCCTTGCACGGTTATCGTACGACGGTGCGTACGTCGACCGGGGCAACTCCTTTCTCCTTGGTGTACGGTATGGAAGCTGTCCTACCGTTGGAAGTGGAGATTCCTTCTTTGCGAGTTTTGGTTGATGTAAAGCTCGACGAGGCAGAATGGATTACGAACCGCTTGAACCAACTCAGCCTGATGGACGAGAAGAGGTTAGCATCGATTGCATTTGGTCGCCTATACCAAAGCCGAATGAAGAAAGCTTATGACAAGAAGGTGCGTCCTAGAAGCTTTCAGACGGGTGATCTCGTCCTGAAGAAGATTCTTCCGCCACACTCCGATCACCGGGGCAAATGGACTCCGAATTACGAAGGGCCGTATGTCGTCAGCAAGGTCTTCTCGGGAGGAGATTTGTTGTTATCCACGATGGATGGTGAAGATTTTGCATCCCCGGTGAACGCGGACGCAGTTAAAAAATACTTTGCTTGAAAGAGACCCGCTGGACAAAAAAGAAAGAGTCCAGGCAAAAAAGGGCATCCCGGCGAACCAAAAACAGAATAAAAGGTTCGGGCAAAAATTAGGGATATATTGAAAAAATGTACACCCGCGAAGTCGAAAACCTACACTGGGCGGCTTCGGCAAAAAAGGGTATCCCGGTGAACTGAAAACCCGTAAAGGGCGGTTCACGCAAAAGTTAGGGATTTGAATAAGCAAATGACTGCGTTCCGCGTGTGGACTTTCATTGTTTAGTGGTTTGGAAGACCTGAGGGCCGTTTATCTGAATCAATCTCTTCCGAAGCTGAAGCATCGGAGAAGTATCGAAGTCGAGTGGGTCTTAGAGGGATCAACTCATGGTGTTCGTCTACGCCTCGTTGCCGACATTTGTATATACTGATGTATATTTATGTTTTATTTTTGCGCGGCTTCCTCATTCCAGGAGCTTGCCTCTGCTGTAAAACATTTTTGCCCATTCAGGGGTTCATCATCAATAAAATGCACATTATTCAGCAATTCTGCTTGTCTGTTAGCATTTATCTGTTTTGTTTACGAATGAAAACGCCGATGTTTTTGATAAAATGCGCATATATAAACTTACGGGCCTAAGCCCATTGATTGTTGAAACAATTAATTAACTGAATATTGTCATGAGATAATAACCTGGATAGGCCCCTTTGAGGAGGGTATCTTGTCTGTTTGTTTGTGTTGTTGCAGGTGTAGCACCTTCCAGAAGATGTGCCGTGCGCATCCCCGAAGCAGGGCGAGCCCTCCTTCTCCAGCAGAGTTCAGTAGTCTCTCCTCCGCAGAATCTGAACGCAAGATAGTGAGCATTGATATGTCTCCCCACGCAGAGATGATTCTCTTCCCCAAGCAGACGCATCCTGAAAGAGCGCCACCCTCATCAGCTGAGTCAAGCACCGAAGAATGATGTCTTCCCCAGCACCGGGTCACAAGTGCAGACTTCATAGAAGTGTTCGGGTACCGAAGCTCGCGTTTCCCCAGTAAAGTCTCCAGCGGAATTAAGATTCCCCACCAGAGCCGTATTCTCTCCTGAAGTTGGATGATTCCCTCTTCCCCAGTAGAGTAGTGGAACAACTGATGTTATATTCCCCTGCAGAGTCGTACTCTCTTCCCCAAAGTCAGATGATTCTTTCTTCCCCAGCGGAATTGAAATCCCTCATCAGAGTCGTACTCTCCAGTGAAGTAGAATGATTTCTTTCCCCGGCTGAGTCCACAGAAAAGCCGAATCCTTGGAAGCAGTTGGGACCATGAGTGGATTTTCCCTAGCAGATGTTGAACAGCTGATGTTGTATTTCCCCAGAGTTGCACTCTCTCCAATGAAGCAGAATGACTTCTCCTTCCTCAGCCGAGTTTGCAGATGTCCGGGAGGGCCGAGTCCTTGAAAGTTAATCAGATCATGATTGATCTCTCCCCAGCGAAGTGTGGAGCAGCTGAAGTTGTTTCCCCACAGAATGGTTATCCCCAGAAGAGTAGCCGAGACGGCCGCGCAGCTCGTTCTCGCGATTGATATCAGCAGGTCCAAGTTCTCGTAGAGCTTCGTCCCCTGCAGCAGTCAGCTGAAGTTGTTTGCCCTGCAGCAGTCAACCGGAAGATCAATTCCCCAAACAGAGTCCGATTGATATTGGCGTGTCCACGTTCTCCTCAGCAGGATGATTCCTCTATCTGAGTAGTGCTTTCTCCTCGACAGGAGAATTTCCCCCTCGGCATTTATTCTGCTGACGGGATCACATCATTGTGCATGACTGCATAGCATTTAACACTGCATAGCATTTAGCGTTGCATAGCATTGTGCATGATTGCACAACATTTAGCATAAACGCATATCATTCCCACCGTGTGGGGCATAGTGCATAAGCATATGCATCGTAAGCATGATCTAGGTCATTATTACTCTTGTCTTACAGGTATTCCACCAAGAGACCAGTTGCTCAGGATGATTCCTGATATCCTCTCCAACAAGGTCGCTTTCTTAAGATGATTCTTAAGACCCCGGTGTAATCCCCACAGTCGCTCGCTCAAGATGATTTTTGAGATCCCCAGCGAAGTCAGTTCAAGACGACCCTCGAATTCCTCAGCAGAGTCGTTTGCTTAAGATGATTCTTAAGATCTCAGTGCAGCTTCCCGAGTTGTTTGCTTAGGGTGATACTTGAGTTCCCCAGTAGCGTCCTCAGCAAGAGTTGCCCAGAATAATTCTTGGAATCCCCAACAGAGTGGAGGGCTTTTCCCCAGCAGGTGGTTGGCACTTCCCCAGCAGCAGGCGGGTAGATTGATACCCCCCAGCCGAGCACAACCATGAGTGGTAGATGAAATGTTTCCCCAAGCGGATCCTGAAGCCTGAAGGCTATGTTCCCCAGAAGGGTCGTTCCTCAGAGAGCCGTTCAGGGCATTTACCGCATTCCCCATGCAGGGTATAGCAGAGGATAGTGTGTTGATCAGCCTGATGTGCTGTGTTCTCCGAAGGAGCCCGTCGTCCTCAAGTGTAAGCCCAGACGAGATGGGAAGAGAATGCAGTTCCCTGGAAGGGTAGCTCTTCCTCAGCATAAGGGTTACTCTCCCTGAGTGGATGGTTCCTCTTCCCAGCATTTATTTTGCTGGGGCATTTCCTTGCATGATTGCATAACATTTACCCAAAAGCGTAGCATTCCGTTTCGCACGGAGCATTACGCTCATTCTTCCAGCATTTGCATGTGGAGCGTGAACCAGGAGGTTACCTTGTTCTCAAGCAGAGATACTTGCTCCCCAGTAAAGTTGGTAGGAATCGTCTGAGTGAGCTCTTTCGTTTTTCTCCAGCAGTTGTTGAAGTCGTTTGGGCAAACTCTCTCGTCTTTCTGCAGCAAAGTCTACAAGGTTGTTTGGGTGAACCCTTCTTCCTTTTCCCCGGTGAGTCGTCAGGATTGTTTGGGTGAACCCTCATTCCTCTCTCCTCAACAGAGTTGTTAACTTGATGATTATGTCCGGTGACCCGGCGTGTTTGCTTTTATTTAGCAACGACTTGACAAGATGTCAAGAGAATAGCAGCGTGTATGTGTGAATCCAAGCTCAGGTTTCGTACCTTTGGATATGTTTGATTCCAAGCTCAGGTTTCGTACCTTTGGATATGTTTGAATCCAAGCTCAGGTTTCGTACCTTTAGATATGTTTGAATCCAAGCTCAGGTTTCGTACCTTTGGATATGTTTGAATCCAAGCTCAGGTTTCGTACCTTTGGATATGTTTGAATCCAAGCTCAGGTTTCGTACCTTTGGATATGTTTGATTCCAAGCTCAGGTTTCGTACCTTTGGATATGTTTGAATCTAAGCTCAGGTTTCGTACCTTTGGATATGTTTGATTCCAAGCTCAGGTTTCGTACCTTTGGATATGTTTGAATCCAAGCTCAGGTTTCGTACCTTTGGATATGTTTGAATCCAAGCTCAGGTTTCGTACCTTTGGATATGTTTGAATCCAAGCTCAGGTTTCGTACCTTTGGATATGTTTGATTCCAAGCTCAGGTTTCGTACCTTTGGATATGTTTGAGTCCAAGCTCAGGTTTCGTACCTTTGGATATGTTTGATTCCAAGCTCAGGTTTCGTACCTTTGGATATGTTTGATTCCAAGCTCAGGTTTCGTACCTTTGGATATGTTTGCCTCCAATATTAGGATGTGTACCGTGGAAGTGTTTGTTTCCATCCCAAGCTCAGGTTTTGTACCTTTGAGATGTATACTTCGGATTCCCGGACCGGGTTTGTGTTTGACGGCGAGGTCAGATCAGGTTTGTTCGACGACGAGGTTGAATGTTTGTTTGACGGCGAGGTCAGACTCTTTAAATCCCCGGTAGAGATGATGTTTGTGCGACGGTGATGTCGAGTGTCTCTAGGAGGATGTTTGTTTCCGACGGCGATGTCAGATTCAGTTTTCTCCAGCGGCGATGCAGGGTATTTTGTTCACTGTTGTATTTTCTCCAGCGGCAATGTTGGGTATTGTGGTTGTCTGAAGGCAATATCAGAAGAATTTAATGTGGATAACTGACGGTGATGTCAGGTCGATATTCCTCCAGCTAGTTGTTGCGCAGCTAGCAGCGCAATATTCGAAGTTTTGTTCCCCGCAGAGTACCGTCTGCTCGTGCAGTTGGCAAATTTTCGGGTTTACCGGTATTCAATCGTCTCACACCTTGATTGGTTGGGAGCTGTTCGCTTCTCACCCAGTCAGGTTCAAGCCGTTTGAATAGGGGCAGCTGTTGCACCCCAAAATTTGACCAACAATTATTTATTCATTGAGTGTTTGAAAGTTGATACCTTCATCAGAAAGTTCAAGAGATCCTCAGAGGAATCGGTTGAAACCAGGGTTGTGTGCTTCATAGCTTGAGAGTTGTGGGTGCTCCTCAGATGATTCTGAGACTTTGAGAATGAACTTGATGTTTTGAGAAAGCCTATGAGATGCCTTGATAGCCATCATGAAGCCCAGAGAAGTCATTATGCAAGAGTTCAGAGGATTCAACCATGAATGGTAGAATTAGGGTTTTGACTGGGTCAGCCCTAGGATAACTGAAAATTTGGAGAAGGTTGAGACCTAATCCAAGGGCCATGAGATCATGTAATGATGCATAGAGATGTTGTAAAGGTGATTCCTATATCAACTCATCATGATTGAGGAGTTTGAGAAGTTTTGAGTTAGGGTTTCTGAGGATTGTCAGTGAAAAAACCCTAATTTGATCCCTATCTTCCAGGTAGTTTTAGCTCTAGATGTGATTGATATCTCATCTTCCCCACAACATGAATGTTGTAGAGTTTGTTCTTATCTTTAATTTGAGTGGTGGAAGTCCTTGATAGGAGTTACAGAGCTCAAGTTATGGTTTTGACAAATTACAGGTCAGCTGAGGTGTGTGAATCTGGGTCCTTGAAAGTCACCCAACTTGCAGACAACTTTTGCCCTAGTAGGATGATTCCTATGATTTCTTGGTCAACATGAATGTTGAATAGCATCTTCTTAGATTTAATTTGAGTGGTAGAAGTCCTTGATAGGATTTGTGGAACTCAACTTATGGTTTGAACAAGACAGGGGTATTTTGGTCATTTGTCAGTTATAGGTCATTTTAAGCAAAGGCCATATCTCCTATTTCCAAGCCTCAAATGGAAAAACTCAAAACATGAAAGTTGTTCAAAATGTGATTTTAAGTCTATAAATAAGGTCATGAAAGTTTGGAAAAGCTTAGAGCATGGATTTTTAAAAGTGGTTCAAATGGCTTGTAAATGGCTTATAAGTTGAAAAAGTTGAATTTGAAAATTGGTTTGGGAGATCTATGAATCCAAAATGGGTCATCCAATATATCATTTTGATTGGAAACATCATTTTAAAAACAATGGTTTAGCCACATTTTTGAGTTTAGGCTTAAAAATTGGAGTTGCTTTGTAAATTTCATTCTTGCACTTTAAGGCATCAAAAGGAAAGATGGGAAAATGCTACACAAGGACTTGTAAGGCTTTGTTTTCATTTTAACATATCATTTGGGGAGAAATTAAGTGAGATTTCATGATGTATCATGAGATTGCATGGGATTCACTAAAGATGACAAATTCAAATTATCATTGCATGAGAAGTTCTAGAAACTTCATGGAAGGTTATACAAACTTCCACACATTTCTATTCTCATCTATATAAGCCATAGAGTGACTCCATGCATGGGTTAGAGATTCTTAGAGTTTGCATACCACATTTCAATTCTTTCACTCCAAAATGCATTTTAATCCCAAACTCCATTGAAACTTCATTAATCACTACAATTCTGATTATCATCATCATCTACAAGCAACATTGAGTATTTGGCAAGAAAAATCAAGAAGAATTCGTGGCTGGCTCATGTATTCCAAGTGATCACTCCAACTTGCATGAAGGATTGGCCAGGTTGATTCAAGAAGTGTGAGCACAAACTACTGCAAACAGAAGCACATAGGTCCATTGAAGATCACTTGTAGCAAGTACCAAGGCTTGGATTGGAGAAGAAACACCATAGCCATCATCACTTGCAAGGTATGCGTTTTCTCTTGAATCTCATTATTTATGCATAGTTAAGGTTTGTTGTTAGGGTAAACATGATAGAGACCAATTAGGGATGAATCGTGATGAGTATGAGAGCATTCCATGGAAGTTTGTTGTATGGCCGTTTCTGTTTAGGGAGCAAGAACTCATGCCTTAGTGTACTATAATCTTAGTTCTTTAGCTTAGTGTAATCCTCATAAGATGTAGATCATTCTAGGTTAATACGAGCCCATTCCATTTCCATGCATATCCATGTGAAACAAATGGTACCAGACCTTGCGCGCTTTGTAACTCTTTGTGGAGTGAGTCTTAATGAATTCTATGGACATGGCTGTGTAGAGGGCAGTGAGAGGATCAATTTTGTTTTTTGGATCGAGTTAAATGGTGGAGAGATGAGAGAGCTAGATGGAGTGGAAGATTCGCGTGTGGAGATGTTTTCATGAAACCCTAACTGAGCCAAGGTAGAAGACATAATCCTCACCTTTGATTCGTTTGGAAATATTGACTAATTCAACCCATCCAACGGTCCAAATTGAATAACGAAACGGAGGGAAAAATTCACAGCCAAAACGTCGTCGTTTTGTTAAATGAGGGGCGCCTGGGCTTATCCCGTGTTCTATTCGCACCCCACCAAATTCTGGCCCATTAAACATCCACTTATCTGCCTTGCTATTTTCACCCCCATCCCCTTTAATTCTTTTTTATTTTCTCTTATTTCTTGCTTTTATAAAATTCATAAAAAATCCAAAAATGCATATTTTTTAATTCTTCTTTTTCCTATATGTTAATAAATCTGTCTAGAAAATTCTAAATAAATAAAATGTCCATTTTATTTTCTTTTCATATTTTTAATAGATTTTTCATTTTAATAGCTTTTTAATATGTTTAGTTTGATATCCAATTTTGTAGAATTTCTTTTAGGGCTTTCCCTTAGGATTTTTAATCCATTCTTTTTTGTGTAATTAGATATTGAATCATAGTTCCCCATAGGATTTATTTCTTGATTTTTAGATTAAATTTTGATTAGTTTAATTAGGGTAGCATTAGGGTATCCTAATTAGGGTTTAGGTTGTGCATAGGTAAGGAAATTCATTTTCTTTAAATAGTTTTGTCTTGATTTTTGGGTAGGGGCATATGGGGACGTTATGGGTAAATGTTGAGGACCCTTGTGAATAATTGATAGATTTTTCCCCATTAGTTTAACATTTTTAGGTATTTTCTGAAGTTGCCCATTGATTTTGTCTGTCCTGGGGTTATCTGTTCATCTATGGGGTTTGTTTTGGGGAATTGGTTGTGGGGCTTGTGTTGTCTTGAAGACCTTGTTGGAGAGCATGATGAAGAGAAGATTGTAGATCAAGGCTCAGAGACCCAGAGCTTGGCTTGTCCCCTGTTTGTGAGGTTTGAGATCCTGAAGTTTGAGGGAAGTTCATGGTACTTTCCTGAGGAAGGCACTATGAATGACTTTCGTTCTTTCTTCTCACCTCTTTCTTAAGTATCCAATGATGTTGGAGCCAACTTGTGAGTTTAATTTGTCCTGAGGAGGAATGTAAACTGATCACCTGTTGTTGAGCCACATGGGATACACTTCCTAAGTGGAAGCCTCCTAGTACTTTCCTGAGGAAGGTCCTATGGGTCTATTCACTTAGTTCCATTAGTTTGTCTAGGATTTCTCAAGTATCCAATGATGTTGGAGCCAACTTGTGAGTTTAATTTCTCCTGAGGAGGAATGTAAACTGATCACAGTTGTTGAGCCACATAGGATACAACTCCTAAGTGGAAGCCTCCTAGTACTTTCCTGAGGAAGGTCCTATGGGTCTATTCACTTAGTTCCACTAGTTCAGATAGGATTTCCTAAATATCCCGTGATGTTGGAGCCTGCTTGTGAGTTTAGTTTCTCCTGAAGAGGAATGTAAACTGATCACAGTGGTTGAGCCACATAGGGTATGACTCCTGAGTATACACCTCCTAGTGCTTTCCTGAGGAAGACACTATGAGTCTGCTTACTTAGCTCCCTTTCTTTGGTAAGCTTGTTCTGAAGCTTGAAGACTGGGATTGCTGTCTTGGTTAGGTTTTGCTTTAGGGCTTTGCTTAGATTTGATTAGATTCTGTGTTAGGGTTAGGATTAGAGAGTAGATGATTCTTTCTCAAGTGTGTTTTGTTTGCCTGATGGCACTTCATTTCCTTTATCTATGCATTGCTTGATAGCATGTTGTTTATCTTCAGTATGATTACTGTTATTTCATGACTGGCTTGAGGTCGAGACGAGCTTGTGGAGGCTGAAGCCCCACACACATTTCCTCCCTCACTTGCATTGCATGCATTTTACTGTTAAAGCTGATGCTTTTGTCTGTTTTGGTGTATCATTGGCATGATCCCTTAGGACTCTCATTTCTTCTGATGAGGATTTGATGATAGACTTTTAGGTTGAAACCTATGCATGACAACATTTAGGAGTTCCCTGTTCAAACCTCAACCATAGGATGAATCCATGGCACGATAACAGTAGGACTTGATAGTCTCCCTCCTAGTTGGGCTTGTTCTCTTCTCATCTCGAAGCAGTTTAAGATACAGTAATCATGAATGATTTCTTTCGTACGTTACGAGCCTTAAGCTATCTGAGGATGGATGTTTAGTATGGTACCCTTTGGGTGACATGCGACGCATTCACTCTCAGGTCATAGTCTCTAGTGCGGTTGAAATTGCAAACACAATAAAAAAACACTTCTTTTAGGAGATAACCCGTAGTTTCCCGAACTACGTTTGCTCTGATCTTTCATATCAGATGAAAGTACGTAGGCATAGGGCGCGATGTCCTAGCGAGCAACCTTCCCCACCTTCACCCGTAGTTAGCCGAACTACGTTGACTCTGATTTCTCGTTCCAGACGGGAATATGTAGGCATAAAGCGTGACGCTTTGCCGAGTCATTTTTCTTTTTCAGCCAGCCTTGATAGGTAGATAGATTATAACTAACCCGTCCAAGTAAACAAACAAGCGAGGATCCCATCGAGTACGACGGACGTGAGGGGTGCTAATACCTTTCCCTTGCGTAACCGACTCCCGAACCCAGACAATGGTTGCGAC
The DNA here is from genome assembly GCA_963859935.3 of Lathyrus sativus. NCBI lineage: Eukaryota > Viridiplantae > Streptophyta > Magnoliopsida > Fabales > Fabaceae > Lathyrus > Lathyrus sativus. Next base: position 372,732,180 of record OZ012736.1, on the reverse strand, counting down.
GACCTTGTCTTACCCTTATTCGTCAGGTTTTTTCCGATCGTTTCCTTTCCCGCTCTGAGGGATAAATAACGAAAGGTGGCGACTCTTCTATCATGCCGGCACCTTATTTTCGCGCAAGCGACAGCGTGGTCTGTGTATATGATTATTTTGGCTCCTACTAAGTAAGAACGGAATTTGTCAAGCACAAATATAACTGCTAGAAGTTCCTTTTCTGTTGTAGCGTAGTTCATTTGGGCAGGATCTAAGGTTCTACTGGCATAGTAGATGACATGGAGTTTCTTGTCCTTCCTTTGTCCTAGAACTGCGCCTACGGTATAATCACTCGCATCACACATGATTTCGAACGGTAGTCGCCAATCGGGTGGTTGCATAATTGGTGCGGTGATAAGGGCTGATTTTAATGTTTCGAATGCTTTTAGACAGTTGTCGTCAAAGACGAACTCAACATCTTTCATCAACAGGCCGGTCAAAGGTTTTGTGATTTTTGAAAAATCTTTTATAAATCTTCGGTAGAAACCGGCATGTCCTAGAAAACTCTGTATTTCTCGTACGGATTTTGGAGGTTGGAGATCTTTTATAATCTCTATTTTAGCTTTGTCGACCACAATTCCTTTATTTAATATGACATGTCCTAGAATTATTCCTTGTCGGACCATAAAATGGCATTTTTCCCAATTTAGGACGAGGTTCACTTTTACACAACGTTCTAATACCATTTCTAATTTTTGTAAGCATCCTTCGAAACTTTGTCCACATACCGAGAAATCGTCCATAAATACTTCCATGATGTCGTCTATGAAATCTGCGAAGATTGCCATCATGCATCTTTGGAAGGTTGCTGGAGCATTACAAAGTCCGAACGGCATTCGGCGGTAAGCAAAAGTACCATAAGGACAGGTGAATGTAATCTTTTCTTGGTCATCAAGATGAATGGGAATTTGGAAAAATCCTGAATAACCATCTAGATAGCAGAAATATGAATGTTTGGCTAATCTTTCCAACATTTGGTCTATGAAGGGTAATGGGAAGTGATCTTTTCGTGTGGCTTTGTTAAGCTTCCTATAATCAATGCACATTCTGCTTCCAGTCACGACTCTTTTTGTTATTGATTCGCCTTTTTCATTCTTAACTACTGTGACTCCTCCTTTCTTTGGTACGACATGAACTGGGCTAACCCATTCACTATCGGAGATTGGATAGATGATTCCTGCATCTAGCAATTTCTTTACTTCATCTCTGACTACAATGCTTAGGATGGGGTTCAGTCTTCTCTGATGCTCTCTAGAGGTTTTACAGTCTTCCTCTATTGTAATTCGATGCATACAGATTGAAGGACTTATACCTTTTAGATCGCTTATGTTATAGCCTAACGCGATGGGGTACTTCTTTAGGACTTCTAATAGCTTTTCAGTTTCTAGTTGTCCTAAGTCGGCGTTGACTATCACTGGTCTTTTTAGTTCATCGTCTAGGAATTCATATCTAAGGTTTTTAGGTAGTGTTTTAAGTTCTAAAGATGGGTTCTTCGAACCTGGCATATGGTTCGGGGTCAGTGCTAAGCTTTCGCTTAGGCTGTCGTCTTTATACGGTTTATGCCAATCACCGTCTTCAGAAATATCGGGTATTTGAATCTTTATTATTTCTGAATACGTGGTCTCTTCATTTTCAAGTTCTCTTATGCATTCGTCAATTACATATACTAAATAGAAGGTATCGTCTATGGCTGGTGCTTGTAAGAACTTGGTGAGAATGAACTCTATCTTTTCTTCTCCTACTTCGAATGTTAGCCTTCCTTTCTTCACATCTATAATAGCTCCGGCTGTAGCTAGTGTTGCACCCCAAAATTTGACCAACATTTCTTTACCTAGCTTGTGTTTCATTTCACACATTAGCATTATCATTTGCATTCCATTGACATGTGTGCAGGAGATCAAGAGGTATGATTACCAATCAAGGGCTACACAAGAGTTTTAAGCTAGCTAAGAAGGTTATTCAAGTGTTCAAGGGTTGATATCCTTGTCAGAGAAGTGAAAAGATCCCCAGAGATAGTAGTTGAAACCAAGGTGGTGTGCCTCCTAACTTGAGAGTTGTGGGAAGCTCCTCAGATGATTCTGAAGCCAAGAATGTGGACTTGAAGCCTTGAGAGGGCTTATGAGATGTCTTGAAAGCCATCATGAATCCTAGATAGGTCATGGCACAAGTTTAAGAGGACTTAGCCATGAGTGGTGTAATTAGGGTTTGATTGGGTCAACCCTAGGTCAACTGATGATTTGAACAAGGTTGAGACCTAATTCAAGAGCCATGTGATCATGGATTGATGCATTGAGATGCTATAAGGATGATTCCAAGGTCAACTCATCATGATTGAAGAGTTTGAGAAGTTTCAAGCTAGGGTTTCTAAGGCTTGATAGTGTAAAATCCCCTAGTTTGACCCCTATCTTCAAGGCAGTTTAGCCCAAGATGTGATTGTCATCTCATCTTACCCCCAACATGAATGTTGTAGAGCTTGTTCTTAGATTTAATTTGAGTGCTAGAAGTCCTTGATAGGATTTGTAGAGCTCAAGTTATGACTTTGACAAGTTACAGGTCATCTGAGGTATGTGAATCTGGGGCCTTGAAAGTTACCCAACTTGCCTCAAACTTTTTCCCAAGAAGGATGATTCCTATGGACTTTTGGTTAACATGAATGTTGTTCCTTATCTTCTTAGCTTTCTAGATAGTACTATAAGTCCTTGATAGGATTTGTTAACTCAACTTATGGCTTTGACAAGTCAAGGGCATTTTGGTCATTTGGAGATTATAGGTCATTTCAAGTATAAGGCCATAACTCCTATTTCCAAGCTTCAAATGGAAAAATGTTCAACATCAAACTTGTGCAAAATGATGTTTTAAGGCTAGTAGGGAGGTCATGAGATGATGGAAAGGCTTGTAGCTCAAAGTTGCAAAAATGACCTAAAATGAAGGCATAAGTTAAATAAGTCAAAGTTGGAAATTGATATTTTCAACCTACACATCCAAACCATGGCATGTAATATATCATTTTGACTCTAGAAAACATTTTAAAGACAATGGTTTAGCCACATTTTTTATTTGAGATTCAATTCATGGACTTGCTTTGAAAAGCACTTGCTTGCATATTAAGTAACATGTGCATAACTTAGAATTGAGGCATGGGCAAGGAACTTAGCAGAACTAGGTTGAATTAAGGTGCTAGATTAGTTGTCGAATGGCCTAGGATGATTTTCAGATGGTTAATTGATGAATTAGAGGCAAAATAGGAAGATCACCATTTTCGGTTGAGATTGGGAGATGTTGATTCTTGGGGTTTCAGGGGAAACTATGGGCATGATTGAGTTCGTGGCAAGATTTGGAGTGTGTTTCATGTTTTGACCTCTTGGATTGGAGGCCTCTAGGAAGAACTAGGGTTGAAGGGGACGATCAGAGCTCCACCGGTGGTGGCCGGAGCTGGGCGCGAAGCTCAGGCGTTTGAATTGGAGAAGATGAAGTTCTCACCATCAGATCATGTTTTGACCATTGACTGGGAGAAGATCCAAGGGCCACGTTTTAATTCTGAATTGTGAAGAGTTTTTGATGAAACAATGCGTTTCATTTATTTGGTGCTTTGGGCTTAATAATCTGAGTGCTAATACCTTCCCCTTGCGTAACCGACTCCCGAACCTAGACAATGGTTGCGATGACCTTGTCTTATACCTTTTTCGTCAGGTTTTTCTAATCGTTTCCTTTCCCGTTCCGAGGGATAAATAACGAAAGGTGGCGACTCTTCTGTTTGGCCGACACCTCATTTTCGCGGAAGCGACAGCTGGCGACTCTGCTGGGGACTTGATAGTTTCCTGGGATCCAACGTCCCGAATGCGAGTCAGTTTGGGGATCCGACGTCCCCTGCGAGAGTCAATCCTAGCGCTTGTATGATTACTTGTTAGGTTGTGTTTATTTATCACATTTTATTTCCCGCACTTTATTTTCAGTATGATATGATTATCTGTGCTGTTGTGGGAGGGGCATTCTGATGAGTGAGAAGCCAGACCCAGGCTTGAGTGAGCATAGCATTAGTTGTGGAAATTAGTGGGCGCGTGCTTGCTTGGCATACACTAGTGTCTCATGAAATCCACGCTCAGACGAGGTTCTCCCGGTTGGCTTATTTTTCAACCCTTTGGGTTGAGGGGGTTGTTGGTTTGGAGGATTGTCGACTCTGGGGACCGATCATTTGTGATTCAGCCGAGTGAGGCCGCTTCATGAGCTGGTGATGCCACACCTTCTGGGTATCGTATCACTCCTCTTGAATGTCTGTGACGCTGATGAACGCATAGGATGCCGAACTTGAGTCAGTTTAGGTCCATACCTGTGAGCAGGGTTGGGTTTATTGTAGGAAACTTTGACCTTCAGATTACCTGGTTTTCTTGATAGTGGATCAATTTTGTTGAAATCTGAGGATCTCATCTGCAAATATATGATTGTTCTTGACAGAGCAGGTTTTTGATTAGGATCAGAGGATCTTGTCATCAGATGTGTATTTGTTCTTGATAGAGCAGGTTTTGATTGGGATCTGAGGATCTCATCAGCAGATGTATGTTTGTTCTTGATAGAGCAGAGTTTTGGTCCTGTATCAGAGGTCCTTATTATCAGATGTGTGTTCTTGATAGAGCAGAGTTTTGGTCCTGTATCAGAGGTTCTTATTATCAGATGTGTGTTCTTGACAGAGCATATTTTTTGGTCCTGTATCAGAGGTCTTTATTATCAGATGTGTGTTCTTGACAAAGCAGATTTGTGGTCCGATACTAGGGTTGTCTTCTTATCAGAGATAGTGGTTGTTCTTGACAGAGCAGCATCATGGTTTTGTTGATACAGAATCTCCACATCATAGTTGCCTTGATCTCCTGCTGCATGATTGCATTTTACATCGCTTTGCATACTCATTTGCATTTCATTAACGTGTGTCTGTGTTGCAGGTACCGTTTTTCCCCGATCCAGGATTTCTTGCCTCCTATTGTATTGTTATGGGTTCTCTGAGGAAGACCGTGGCTTACAAGCTCCCTGCCCCTGATGTGGTTCAGCTGACTGGTTTGATGACTTTAGCAGATGATTCTGTGAGAGATGAGTTCAGAAAATCTTACGGCAAATTGCTCAGTTTGGTTCGTAGACCTTCTGCGTTCGAGTTGAATGGGTTGCATGCTCTGCTGCAGTTCTACGACCCTCCGTTGAGATGCTTTACTTTCCAGGATTTCGTTCTCGCACCCACGTTAGAGGAATATGCTGATTTGTTAGGTGTGCCTATCAAGAGACAGATGCCTTTTGTACATATGGATGTTGAGCCTGATCTGGCTAGTCTAGCTCCTTCACTTCATCTGGATGTCTCCGAATTGGTATTGTCTAGTTGGAACAAGGTTACCGGTTTCTCCTTGCAGTTCTTAGTGGGAAAGGCTCAGCAGTGCGCCAAAGACGGATGTTGGGTCGTATTCAACGCCATCCTAGCCCTGTGCATATATGGCATCATTCTGTTCCCCAATATGCCTGATTTTGTAGACTTCGACGCCTTTCGCATCTTCGCTTCAGGGAACCCAGTCCCTACCTTGATAGGAGATGTCTCATGCTGTGTACCCTTGCTTTATAAATGGCTTGATAGTCATCTGCCCAAGAGGGGTCCCTTTGCTTCATCTGCAGCCACAACTGAGTGGTCTGAGCGTTTGATGGGTCTATCTGCAGAGGATATTGACTGGTTTGACAGAGATAGGTTGGGTACCGAGATTATCTTCAGCTGCAGCGGGTTTCCGAACGTGCCTTTGATAGGCAGGAAGGGCTGTATAAACTATAATCCGTCTTTGCTGGTCCGACAGTTTGCTTACGCTTTGAGAACTCCGCCGAAGGATGAAGAGGTGCAGGAATCTCTGTACCTCACTGGTCTTCTAGAAGGGGATATGTTGTCTAAGCTTCAGCGCGCCTGGAATGGCATCAGTAAGCGGGGAAAACCATTGCTGGGGAAAAGCAATAACCAAGCTTACCCTCCGTATATGACTTGGATCAGAGCCAGAGCAGATGCTATAAGGATGCCGTTTCTTCTTGCCAAGCCAGAAAGCCCTCCAATGATTGAAGAGCCTACTACTGTGCCCATTCAGCAACATAATCAGGTGTTAGTTGAGCGAGATGAATTGAAGCGGGCAAATGAAGAACTGGAGAAAGAATTGGCTCAGCTCCAAAGCGAGAGAAACGAAGCCGTTCATTCCTTCAAAAGGCAAACAGAGCTGGTGAACCGGCTGGGGACAGACTTGACTAAGCAGGTAGCCGAGCGTGAACGCATGGGTCAAGACTTCAAAGCTGTCAATGACGTACTGGCTACGAAGAAGCAGCACTTGGACGAAGCGTATCGGAGGATATCCAAGTTCAACCAGCACTGGAAGGCTTCCCTAGCCACCAGGAAAGAGTGGGAGGATAAGCTGATGCAACAGATCTCCAAGCTGAAAGCCCAGGTGAAGGCTAGTGAGAAGAGGTTTAATGAAGAAACCGCGCGCCGATATGCCGCCGAAGGCCAGCTCAACAGAGCTCTCGCTAACCTGAAGGAGCGCAAACTGACGTTTGAATCCAAAAAGCGGAAGCTAGAAGATTGTTTCGGTGAAGGAGCATGGGAAGATTCGGTCGAAGGTCTTCAGTATACCATTGTGTAGAGGGAATTACTCGTCGAAGGGTTGCTCACTCGGCCTGATCATCCAGAAACGAAGGGGTTGTTAGAAGAGTTTCGCGCCCGTGGCCGTACTTGACTATTTGTATTCCTTTTGTTTTGATCGTTGTTGTAGGCTGACCATCACCAGGCTTGTTGGCTGGGGTTATGCTATTGATTCTGCGTGTACTCACTGATGTCGTGTACCGCCTTAATGGGCTTTCTTTATATATGAGATTGTTATTTCCATGACTGGACTCGGACTTCTTATTATTATCAGCACTGGCACTCAGGCACTAGGATCGGGGGAGATCTCCCTAACGCACAGACACACGTTTGCATTTGCATGAAGCATTCGCATAACGAGAACTTTGTCATTTTTTCCTAACCCTTTTGTGTTTCCAGGTTGTTTCAGGTGGTTCCAGGATTGATCAGAGACCTATTCACCGCTATCCGACTAGAGCTAATCAAACCAGGATCATGGAGCAAGTGCAAACTGATGTTCAGGAACTCCGCGAAAGAATGGATCGATTCATGGAGCTCATGCAAGCGGTCGCCAATGGCCAGGATCAGCTCAGAACCTTGGTTCAGCCTCTGATTTCAAGGGTCGATAGCAATGGCGTACTCCATGGTGGGACCGTGCCTACTCCTCCACCAGTTGAAACTCCTCAGAATGGCGTCCCCGTGACCGGGGGAAATGGCAGTGCCAACGACAATGTGATGGCTAACATGGGACTCAATACGACGGGCGTCGGTAATGGGAGTTTGGAAGCTAATGTCAATGTCGGGCTGGGCAACGACAATGCAGGCATTGGGGATCTGTTTGGGCCTCAGCCATGGCTAGAAGATCGTCAGGACGACGTGTTCTCTCAGAGAGGTGCTGAAGGAGAGCTGACTGCTGAGGCACGTCTAAGGTTCAAAGCACTCGAGGATAAGATGAGAGATATCGAGAACCAGAACACCCTGGGCGTTGATATGTCCAAGTTGGGACTGATTGCTGATTTTAAGGTGCCTCCCAAGTTCAAGGTACCTGACTTTGAGAAGTATAAGGGCACCACTTGCCCTCGCGTCCACCTGAGATCGTATTACAGGAAAATGTCCGCTCATTCTGAGGACGAGAAGTTGCTGATGCACTTCTTTCAAGACAGTCTTTCCGGGCCATCCCTCGAATGGTACATGAGTCTTGAGCCTACCAGTGTGCGCACGTGGAAAGACCTTGCTGAAGCATTTGTGCACCACTACCAATACAATAGCGACTTGGCCCCGAACCGAGTCCAACTGCAGAATCTGTCGCAGAGGAACAACGAAGGGTTTAAGGAATATGCCCAGCGGTGGCGTGAGTTGGCAGCCAGGGTTCAGCCGCCGATGGTTGAACGCGAGCTTGTGCAAATGTTCGTAGCCACCCTCCCAGGGGTTTACTATGAGAAATTGGTCAGCGGTATGTCCGGAACCTTCTCAGATCTCATTATCACGGGTGAGCACATCGAAAATGGGATCAAACTGGGGAAAATTCAAGGTGATTCATCCTCAGCTGGAGGAGGCAAGAAACCTTATAGTGGCAAAAGACGGGAAGGAGAAACGAGCGCTGTGACCAACGCTCGAAGGAAGGGTAAAGGCCCTCACCAGCAGGTGGCCAGCATAACTATCCCGGCAGTTCAACAGCCACGGCAGCAGCAGCAGCAGCAACCGAATCAACAAGGGTACAGAAAGTATCAGAATCGGGCACCTTTGTCGAGCCGTCACCTCGAGACACCGCCCATGTCGTACGCGCAACTATTGCAGACTTTGCTTCAGCTACAGTTGATCCAGAAGAGAACGCTGGCTCCCTTGACAGGGGCACCTCCGCCAGGGTACGACGCGAATGCAACTTGTGAGTTTCACTCAGGGGCACCAGGCCACACAATAGAGAATTGCAAAGCCTTCAAGCACAAGGTGCAGGACATGGTGGACGCTAAGATCATCAACTTCTCGGATAATGTGCCAAATGTCACGAAAAACCCTATGCCGAATCATAGGGGAGGTGGAGTAAACGCCATTATCGAAGATGAGAATTTAGATGTGTTGACTGACGTCAGAGATCTGAAGACGCCACTTAGCTTCGTTAAAGCTAAGTTGGTGAAAAGAGGTTTCTTTCCGGGTTGCGGAGAGCTGTGTATGGGTTGCGCGACTAGTCCTGATGGATGTGAACAGTTGGTAGAAGGAATTCAAAGTCTGATGACTGAAGGGATTTTACAGTTTAGCCGGAGGGCCGAATGTGGATCAGGGGAGGTGGTGCTGAAGCAAGATGATGAGGTCGCCACCATCACCATCCTTCGCCAGACGATAACTATTTCTGCGCCCATACCGCCCATAATTACTATCACCAAAGCTGGGCCGATACCCTTCGAAAGCACTAATGCTGTCCCATGGCATTATGGGGCTGAAGTCTACTGCAACGGACATAAGTTGGAGCTAGAACCGTTTGGGTCGTCGGTGGAGAACCTTGCGGGAATCAGTGGTATTACTCATAGCGGGAGAGTGTTTGCACCACCTGAGGTCGTGGCAGATAAAGCAGTCAGAGCTGACGCAACTGATAAAGGTAAAAGTATAGTCGTCGAAGAGATCCCTCGTGGGGTAGAAAAATACTTACTTGTTAAAGACGCCAAGGAGTTTATGCGGTTGATTAAAAAGAGTGACTACAAGATTGTGGATCATCTCCATCAGACACCCTCAAAAATTTCCATCCTGAATCTGTTGCTGTGTTCTGAGGCACACCGCAACGCACTGCTGAAGGTGTTGAACGCCGCATACGTACCGCAGGAAATATCGGTAAATCAGCTAGAAGAGGTCGTAGCCCACGTAAATGCTGGAAATGGGTTGGGGTTCACTGACCTAGAGCTGACGCTGAAAGGGAGGAACCACAATAGCGCTCTGCACATCTCGATAGAGTGTAGGGGAACGATTATGTCGCACGTGCTGGTAGACACGGGTTCGTCGCTTAATGTTCTTCCGAAGAAGGCATTAATGAAGTTGGATACTCGTGGAGTGATTTGCACACCCAGTGATCTGGTGGTGAAAGCATTTGATGGAACCAAATGCCATGTTTTCGGGGAGGTGACCCTGCCAATCCAAGTCGGGCCGAAACATTCGACGCTATCTTTTACATTATGGACATCATGTCTGCCTACAGCTGTCTCTTAGGCCGGCCATGGATCCATGCTGCGGGTGTCGTGACCTCTACGTTGCACCAGAAACTCAAGTATGCTGTCGGAGGCAGCATTGTGACCGTTTGTGGCGAGGAGGACATAATGGTGAGCCATTTATCGTCCTTCAAGTATGTTGAAATGGACTGGGAAATCCACGAAACTCTATGCCAAGCATTCGAAGCTGTCAAAGTCAAGGACGTAGCTCCTGTGGTCATGGAGAAGCCAGAGATGACTCTCTCTTCATTCAAGGAAGCTCGGGCCGTTGTCCAAGTCGGATCTACCCCAGGCTGGGGGCGAATTTTGGAGATACCTAACAAGCAAGATAAGTTTGGGTTGGGATATTCTTCTGGAGCTGAAGCTTCTTCTTCTTCTAGCAGTGCGTCGCGAGGTAAGGGGCCGATCCAATTTACCAGTGGCGGAGTGATTTTCGAAAGCATCAACGTAATGTCTGAAGACAGCGGAGATAGCGACTGTGACCTCGACTCTTGGATCCAGCCAAGCAAGCCAGGCGAGGGCCTTACCAACTGGTCCGTCAAGGATATCATCCAGATGACAAGCGAAGAGTAATGATTTACTTTTTCCAATCATTGTACAACCCTATGTCCTACCCGGGGCATAGTGGTTTTATCGTCAGGGCCTTGTTGGATTATGTACATGCATTTTGTTAATAAATCAAAGGCGTTTTCTTTGTATTCAAATATTGTGATCTCTGTTATTCCTATTTTATATTTGTTTTGAAAAACAATAAAATGGCAATGGGGTTTGTGCTAACCTGCACATCCTTGTTTTAAACTTAACCCTTATTATTGCAGGGTCCACATAACAGATGACATCGACTCTGGACCTTCTACGACTCACTTCGACTTCGATTGCCCGATCTATCAAGTCGAAGACCTTCCTGAAGAGTTGGCACGCTTGTTGAAACAAGAGGAGAAAGTTATTCTGCCTCATGAAGAGGAAATCGAGATCGTGAATCTGGGTTCTGAAGAACTCGTCAGAAATGTCAGGATAGGGGCTGCATTGCAGAGTGATGTCAAGCAGAGATTGGTCGAGATGCTAAGAGAGTATAGTGACGTCTTTGCTTGGTCATACGAAGATATGCCCGGACTTGACACTGACATTGTGGTCCACCACTTGCCGTTGTGAGAAGACTGTCCTCCCGTCAAGCAGAAGCTTAGGAGGACAAGACTAGATATGGCCGTTAAGATCAAAGAAGAAGTGCAGAAGCAGCTTGATGCTGGCTTCTTAGCGGTCACTACTTACCCTCCATGGGTCGCCAACATAGTGCCTGTACCGAAGAAGGACGGTAAGGTACGAATGTGCGTCGATTATCGGGATCTGAATAGGGCGAGCCCTAAAGATGATTTCCCGCTGCCTCATATTGATGTGTTGGTCGACAATACAACGCGGTTCTCCGTGTTTTCATTCATGGATGGCTTCTCCGGTTACAACCAGATCAAGATGGCGCCGGAGGACATGGAGAAAACTACGTTTATCACTCCCTGGGGAACGTTTTGCTATAAGGTAATGCCTTTCGGTCTGAAGAACGCAGGGGCCACTTACCAACGAGCAATGGTTACTTTGTTTCATGACATGATTCATCATGAGATTGAAGTCTATGTTGATGACATGATTGCGAAGTCCCAAACGGAGGAGGGACATCTGGTCAATTTGCTGAAGCTTTTTGAGAGGTTTAGGAAGTTCAGGTTGAGGCTGAATCCTAACAAATGTACTTTCGGAGTACGGTCCAGAAAGCTACTGGGGTTTATCGTGAGCGAAAGAGGCATCGAGGTTGATCCTGCGAAAATAAAAGCGATACAAGAAATGCCAGCGCCAAAAACAGAAAAGGAAGTTCGTGGTTTCTTGGGAAGAATAAACTACATTGCAAGGTTTATCTCTCAGCTCACGGCCACGTGTGAACCGATGTTCAAGCTTTTAAAGAAAGATCAGGCGACTATCTGGAACGAGGATTGCCAGAAGGCATTTGATAAGATAAAACAGTATCTACAGGAACCTCCAATCTTGATACCCCCAGTGGCTGGACGGCCCTTAATCATGTACTTGACAGTTCTTGAGAATAGTATGGGGTGTGTTCTCGGTCAGCACGACGAGACGGGCAGAAAGGAGCATGCCATTTACTATTTGAGTAAGAAGTTCACAGATTATGAATCTCGTTACTCAATGCTGGAGAAGACGTGTTGTGCACTAGCCTGGGCTGCCAAACGTTTACGACAGTACATGCTCAATCACACCACCATGCTAATTTCGAAGATGGATCCGATCAAGTACGTCTTCGAAAAGAAAACGTTTTCGGGCAGGATTGCCAGATGGCAAATGGTGTTGACGGAATATGACATTCAGTACGTTTCCTAGAAGGCCATCAAGGGAAGCGTATTGTCTGATTACCTTGCCGAACAGCTGATCGAAGATTACCAGCCGATGAACTTTGAATTCCCTGATGAGGATATCATGTTTCTCAAAGCGAAGGATTGCGATGAGCCGCTGCCCGACGAGGGGCCCGATAGGAAATCCCAGTGGAAATTGATATTTGACGGGGCGGTTAATTCTTAGGGAAGTGGCATTGGGGCAATCATCACGACTCCCCACGGATCCCACATCCCGTTTACTGCGAGACTGACGTTTTCAGTCACCAATAACGAGGCGGAGTATGAAGCATGCATCATGGGTCTAGAAGAGGAAATTGATTTGAGAATCAAGAACCTAGACGTATATGGTGACTCGGCGCTTGTGATCAACCAAATTAAAGGGGAGTGGGACACTCGTCAATCGAATTTGGTGCCGTACATGAACTATGCCAGAAGGCTACTTCCGTTCTTTGATCGAGTGGAACTCCATCATGTGCCCAGGGCCGAAAATCAGATGGCTAATGCCTTAGCCACATTGGCTTCGATGTATAAAGTCAATTTTTGGAATGAAGCTCCAAGAATTGTCCTTTCTCGTCTTGATAGACCTTCATTCGTCTTTGCGATTGAGGAAGCCTCCGACGGCAAGCCATGGTTCCATGATATCCAGACCTTCCTTATGACTAAGGAATATCCTGCGGGAGCGTCAACCCAGGACAAGAAGACTCTGAGGAGGCTGTCTGGAAATTTTTATCTTAATCCTAATGGAGTTTTGTATAAAAGAAACCACGATCTCGTGCTACTCAGATGTGTAGATGAGAAAGAAACGAGTATGCTCATGGAAGAAGTCCATGAAGGCACATTTGGTACGCACGCCGACGGGCATGCCATGATAAGAAAGATCCTGAGAGCAGGATACTACTGGCTGACGATGGAATCAGATTGCTTTAAATTCGCGAAGAGATGTCATAAATGCCAAATTTATGCTGATAAAGTTCATGTGCCGCCGTGCCCGTTAAATGTCATGTCCTCCCCGTGGCCGTTCTCCATGTGGGGCATCGATATGATAGGAAAGATCGATCCCACTGCATCTAACGGTCATCGCTTCATTCTAGTAGCTATCGACTACTTCACCAAGTGGGTGGAGGCAGCCTCATACGCTAATGTGACCAAGCAGATGGTGGCTAAGTTCATAAAGAGGGATATCATCTGTCGATACGGAATTCCCGAACGAATCATTACTGATAATGGTTCGAATCTGAATAACAAGATGATGAAGGAGTTGTGCCAGAGTTTCAAGATTGAACACTATAACTCATCTCCTTACCGGCCGAAGATGAATGGCGCCGTTGAAGCGGCCAATAAGAACATCAAGAAGATTGTTCAGAAGATGGTTGTGACCTACAAAGATTGGCACGGGATGCTACCATTTGCACTGCATGGTTATCGTACAACGGTACATACATCAACCGAGGCAACTCCTTTCTCCTTAGTGTACGGTATGGAAGCTGTCCTACCATTAGAAGTGGAGATCCGTTCTTTGCGAGTTTTGGTTGATGTGAAACTCGACGAGGCAGAATGGATTACGAACCGACTGAACCAACTCAGCCTGATGGACGAGAAGAGGTTAGCATTGATTGCACATGGTCGTCTATACCAAAGCCGAATGAAGAAAGCTTATGATAAGAAGGTGCGTCCTAGAAGCTTTCAGACGGGTGATCTCGTCCTGAAGAAGATTCTTCCTCCCCACTCCGATCACCGGGGCAAGTGGACTCCCAATTACGAAGGTCCGTACATCGTCAGCAAGGTCTTCTCGGGAGGAGCTTTGTTGTTATCCACGATGGATGGTGAAGATTTTGCATCCCCGGTGAACGCGGACGCAGTTAAAAAATACTTTGCTTGAAAGCGACCCGCTGGACAGTAAAAAGAGAGTCCAGGCAAAAATGGGGCATCCCAGCGAACCATAAAAAAGAGAAAAAAGGTTCGGGCAAAAATTAGGGATATAAATTGAAAAAAATGTACACCCGCAAAGTCGAAAACCCGGATGGGCGACTTTGGCAAAAAAGGGTATCCCGGTGAACTGAAAACCCGCAAAGGGTGGTTCACACAAAAGTTAGGGATTTGAAAAAAGCAAATGACTGTGTTCCGTGTGTGGACTTTCATTGTTTAGTGGTTGGGAAGACCTGAGGGCCGTTTATCTGAATCAATCTCTTCTGAAGCTGAAGCCTCAGAGAAGTATCAAAGTCGAGTGGGTCATAGAGGGATCAACTCATGGTGTTCGTCTACGCCTCGTTGCCGACATTTGTATATACTGATGTATATTTATGTTTTATTTTTTTTGCGCGGCTTCCTCATTCCAGGAGCTTACATCTATTGTAAAACATTTTTACCCATTCAGGGGTTCGCTATCAATAAAATGTATACTATTCAGCAACTTCGTTTGTTTGTTTAGCATTTATCTGTTTTGTTTGCGAAAAAGAACGCCGATGTTTTTGATAAAATGCGCATACATAAACCTACTGGCCTAGGCCACTGATTGTTGAAACAATGAATTACTTGAACATTGTCACAAGATCATAACCTTGATAGGTCCCTTTGAGAAGGGTATCTTGTCTGTTTGTTTGTGTTATTGTAGGTGTAGCATATACCAGACAGTCCGCCGTATGCGTCCCCAGGCAGGATGACTCCAACTTCTCCAGCAAAGTTCAGCATCCTCTCCCCGCAGAGTCTGAACGCGAGATCGTAAGGCATTGGTATGTCTCCCCATGCGGAGAAGATTCTCTCCCCAATCAGATGTATCCTGAAGGAACGGCATCTCCCCAGCTGAGTCATACTGAAGTGTGCAGCAATTAGAAGTTCCAGACTGAAGTCTCCGGCAGAATTGAAATTCCCCACAGAGTCGTACTCTCCCCTGTAAGCAGGACGATTCCTTCTTCCCCAGCCGAGTTTGCAGAACCCCAAGAGAGCCAAGTCCTTGGAAGCCGTTCGGGCCATGCTTGGTTTTCCCCAGTAGAGTTTTGAATAGCTGATGCCATATTCCCCCGCCGGAGTCGTTGTCTCTAGGGAGGTTAGCCGTGAAGGCCGCGCAGTTTATTCCCGTGATTGACATCGCTTTCCTCAGCAGGTCCAGGTTCTCGTAGAGCTCCGTTTCCCTGCAGCAGTCAAATGAAGTTCACTTCCCCACACTGAGTCCGATTGAGATCGGCGTGACCTTTCCTCCACCAGGGTGGTTCTTTCTCCTTGGCAGGAAGATTCTCTCGTCAGCATTTATTTTGCTGACAGGATCGCAGCATGTTGCATGATTGCATAACATTTTGCATGATTGCATAACATTTTGCATGAGTGCATATCATTTCCACCGTGTGGAGAATTGCGCCATTGCCGAAGCATATGCATACTAAACATGAGCTAGGTCGTTACCGTTCTTGTTTTACAGGTGTTCCTCCGCAGGTCGGTTGCTCGAGATAATTCTTGAATTCTCCCCACCGGAGTCGCTTGCTCAAGATGAATCTTGA
The DNA here is from genome assembly GCA_963859935.3 of Lathyrus sativus. NCBI lineage: Eukaryota > Viridiplantae > Streptophyta > Magnoliopsida > Fabales > Fabaceae > Lathyrus > Lathyrus sativus. The sequence continues at coordinate 372,716,450 of OZ012736.1, read as the reverse complement.
ATTCTCCCCCGGCAAAGTCGTCTGCTTAAGATGATTCTTAAAATCCCCGGTGCAGTCGCTAGAGTGGCTTGCTCAAGTTGATGCTTAGAGTCCCCGACAGAGCGTCTGCTCAGGATGATTCCTGAAATCTCCAGCAGAGTTATCGGTTCAGGATGATTCTTGAAGTCCCCGCGGAGTTATTTGTCCAAGATGATTCTTGATGTCCTCAGTAGAGTTGAATCACCCAGAATGATTTCTGGATCCCCGAAGCAGAGTTACTTGATAGTTCTCCAGAAGCCCCGGCGGAGATGCGTCATCCCCAACAGGTTGCCGAACAGCGAAGTTGAAATTCCCTCGAAGACTTGATGATTGAAGTCCAACCGTATTGATGAAGCAGTTCTCTCAGCTGATGCGAAGTACCCGATGGTAGAAGTTCGGATATCCCCAATTGGTTCATGACTGACCGAGAATTCTATTCCCAACTTACTGATGAAGTCCGGCTGACGCCCAAAGATTACTTTGAATGCCCGATAGCGTGATTAACCTGATTGTTGACCTGATGAGTCCCGAGGGACCCTGATGCCTGACGGTATGATCGACCATGTACTACCGGTTACCGTGTGACCAATTTCTCCAGCTAGTGTCGTGCAGCTATCATTTCAGTTTTCGAAGATTTGTTCTCATCAGAGTACCGTGTACTTGTGCAGTTGGCAAATTTCCGGGTTTATCGGTATTCAACCGTCTCGCACCTTGAATGGTTGAGAGCCGTTCGCTTCTCACCCAGTCAGGTTCAAGCCGTTTGAATAGGGGCAGCTGTTGCACCCCAAAATTTGACCAACATTTCTTTACCTAGCTTGTGTTTCATTTCATTCACATTAGCATTATCATTTGCATTCCATTGACATGTGTGCAGGAGATCAAGAGGTATGATTACCAATCAAGGGCTACATAAGAGTTTTAAGCTAGCTAAGAAGGTTATTCAAGTGTTCAAGGGTTGATATCCTTGTCAGAGAAGTGAAAAGATCCCCAGAGATAGTAGTTGAAACCAAGGTGGTGTGCCTCCTAACTTGAGAGTTGTGGGAAGCTCCTCAGATGATTCTGAAGCCAAGAATGTGGACTTGAAGCCTTGAGAGGGCTTATGAGATGTCTTGAAAGCCATCATGAAGCCTAGATAGGTCATGGCACAAGTTTAAGAGGACTCAGCCATGAGTGGTGTAATTAGGGTTTGATTGGGTCAACCCTAGGTCAACTAATGATTTGAACAAGGTTGAGACCTAATTCAAGAGCCATGTGATCATGGATTGATGCATTGAGATGCTATAAGGATTATTCCAAGGTCAACTCATCATGATTGAAGAGTTTGAGAAGTTTCAAGCTAGGCTTTCTAAGGCTTGATAGTGTAAAATCCCCTAGTTTGACCCCTATCTTCAAGGCGGTTTAGCCCAAGATGTGATTGTTATCTCATCTTACCCCCAACATGAATGTTTTAGAGCTTGTTCTTAGCTTTAATTTGAGTGCTAGAAGTCCTTGATAGGATTTGTAGAGCTCAAGTTATGACTTTGACAAGTTACAGGTCATCTGAGGTATGTGAATCTGGGGCCTTGAAAGTTACCCAACTTGCCTCAAACGTTTTCCCAAGAAGAATGATTCCTATGGACTTTTGGTCAACATGAATGTTGTTCCTTATCTTCTTAGCTTTCTAGAGAGTACTAGAAGTCCTTGATAGGATTTGTAGAACTCAACTTATGGCTTTGACAAGTCAAGGGCATTTTGGTCATTTGGAGATTACAGGTCATTTCAAGTATAAGGCCATAACTCCTATTTCCAAACTTCAAATGGAAAAATGTTCAACATCAAACTTGTTCAAAATGATGTTTTAAGGCTATTAGGGAGGTCATGAGATGATGGAAAGGCTTGTAGCTCAAAGTTGCAAAAATGACCTAAAATGAAGGCATAAGTTAAATAAGTCAAAGTTGGAAATTGATATTTTCAACCTACACATCCAAACGATGGCATGTAATATATAATTTTGACTCTAGAAAATTTTTTAAAGACAATGGTTTAGCCACATTTTTGATTTGAGATTCAATTCATGGACTTGCTTTGAAAAGCACTTGCTTGCATATTAAGTAACATGTGCATAACTTAGAATTGAGGCGTGGGCAAGGAACTTAGCAAGCTAAACCCTTCCAAAATGTCACTAGGGGAGAAATTGAAGGGGATTGAGATGAATTTCAAGCTGCAAACAGAATTGAGCATGGCATGATAAGTGATTCAAAATCTCATGACATGAGAAGAGTAAAATCTCATTGGAAGGATCTAGAGGGTTCTAGATCATCCAAACTCCATCTATATATTGAGTAGAATGAATCCATGGCAGAGGTTGGTGATCATTGAAGGTTTGAGCATAGTTTGGAATTTAGTTTTCAAAGATTGCAATTGAAATCGGTTTCATCAAATTCCTCCATTTCCTTCCATTTTCTTGATTGATTCTTCTTCCATGAGCATCACGGATTGATTCCAGATCATTTCCAAGAAGAATTGGTGGCTAGATCATGTGGGAACAAGTGATTTTCAGCACCTGCAACTCTTCATCGTGTTTCAAGATTGAAGCACTTTCCATTGAATCTTTTGCATACAGAAGCAAGGAGGAAGTTCAGTGATCGTGTCTAGAAGATTTGAGAGCTTGAAGTGAAGATTTCGTGCATCTGTTATTCAAGAATTTCCAGGTTTGTAACCTTCTTCCTATAGCATGATTTAGGCAGAACTAGGTTGAATTAAGGTGCTAGATTAGTTGTAGAATGGTCTAGGATGATTTTCAGATGGTTAATTGATGAATTAGAGACAAAATAGGAAGATCACCATTTTCGGTTGAGATTGGGAGATGTTGATTCTTGGGGTTTCAGAGGAAACTATGGGCATGATTGAGTTCGTGGAAAGATTTGGAGTGTGTTTCATGTTTTGACCTCTTGGATTGGAGGCCTCTAGGAAGAACTAGGGTTGAAAGGGACGATCGGAGCTCCACCGGCGGTGGCCGGAGCTGGGCGCGAAGCTCAGGCATTTGAATTGGAGAAGATGAAGTTCTCACCATCAGATCATGTTTTGACCATTGACTGGGAGAAGATCCAAGGGCCACGTTTTAATTCTGAATTGTGTAGAGTTTCTGATGAAACGATGCGTTTCATTTATTTGGTGCTTTGGGCTTAATAATCTGAGTGCTAATACCTTCCCCTTGCGTAACCGACTCCCAAACCCAGACAATGGTTGCGATGACCTTGTCTTATACCTTTTTCGTTAGGTTTTTCCGATCGTTTCCTTTCCCGTTCTGAGGGATAAATAACGAAAGGTGGCGACTCTTCTGTTTGGCCGGCACCTTATTTTCGCGGAAGCGACAGCTAGGAACGGTCTTCCTAGGATAATTGGGGTAACAGAGTCCTCTTTGATGTCCATGATTATGAAGTCGGTTGGGATGTAGAATTGCCCTATGCGTACTGGAACGTTTTCCAGTATTCCGACGGGATATTTTACTGATCGGTCAGCTAATTGTATGAACATTTTGGTTGGTCTTAGGTCTCCCATATTCAGCTTTTTGCATATAGATAAAGGCATAACACTGATACTGGCTCCTAAATTTCATAGAGCTTTGTCTATTATGAACTTTCCTATGGCTGAGTTGGTTTTCCTTCTTCTTCTCTAACTCGGATTCCTTTTCTGTTTGTTCAGTTGGTTTTTGTTGCATGGCTGAGTTTTCGGTCCTCGGATCGATCGGTTCGTCCAACTCTTTTCCACTTCTTAATATGACAGCATTTTCTTGACCTTTTGGATTCTGTTCGGGTTGTCCAGGAAAAGTGCCAGCGGGCGCGGCAGCAGAGGCTTGTTGTTGAGCCACTTGTGATATCTGTGTTTCTAACATTTTGTTGTGGGTGGCTAAAGCGTCTACTTTTCCGGTCAACTGTTTAATTTGCTCGCTAGTGTGTATGTTTTGATTCAAGAATTCTTTGTTTGTCTGAGCTTGAGTAGCTATGAATTTTTCCATCATCAACTCGAGGTTTGATTTCCTAGGTGCAGTCTGAGCAGCAACTGGTTTCTGATATCCTGGCGGAACAGCAGGCATTTGCAATGCATTATCGCTTTTGTAAGAAAAGTTTGGATGATTTCGCCAACCTGGGTTATAGGTATTTGCGTAAGGAATTCCTTGAGCATAATTTACTTGGTCTGGTGGGATTCCGGCTAGCAATGGGCATTTGGGCGCATTATGAGTGGTGCTTCCGCATAACTCGCAGTTTGGAGTTACGGCAGCAACGGTTGCAGTGGGGTTAACGGTCAGACTGTCAATCTTCTGTGCTAGAGCATCTACTTTAGCGTTGAACTTTTCAAGGCAGCTGATCTCGTACATCCCACCTTTTGCTGTGGTTTTCTCTGTTGGAGTGCGTTCACCTCCCTATTGGCAGTGGTTCTGAGACATGTTTTCGATTAGTTGATAGGCTTCATCGTATGGCTTATCCATAAGTGCACCGCCCGCGGCGGCGGCGTCTATTGTTAATCTGGTATTGTATAAAAGCCCATTATAGAAAGTATGGATTGTCACCCAGTCTTCTAGACCGTGGTGAGGACATGTTCTCATCATATCTTTGAATCGTTCCATACTTCGTAAAGAGATTCAGTACCTTTTTGTCGAAATCCGTTGATTTGAGCTCTAAGCATAGCAGTTTTGCTTGGCGGAAAATATCTCGCTAAGAAGACGTTTTTCAGCTGTTCCCATGTCGTAACGGAGTTGGATGGTAAGGATTGTAACCATGTCCACGCTCTGTCTCTAAGAGAGAAAGGGAAAAGACGAAGTCTTATTGCGTCTGGAGTTACTCCATTTGCTTTCACTGTGTCTGCGTATTGTACAAACTTCGTTAAATCTTCATTTGGGTCCTCAGTTGCATTTCCTGAGAATTGGTTTTGTTGTACAGCTGAGAGCAATGATGGTTTCAGCTCAAAATCGTTTCGAGTAATAGTTGGGGCAGCAATGCTACTTCTAGGCTCCATCTAAGAGGGTGTAGCGTATGCCTTCAGCGGTTTGTTTTGAGGTGCTTCAGCCATCTTTGATTCTTGTTTGGATTTGGGAATGGGAGTGAGAGGATCGGGAATGTTATGTTTTAGTTGGTACTCAATGATTCGACTTCTTAAATGTAAGAAGCGCTCTAGTTCTGCGACTGAAGGTTTTAAGATATCACCTTGTGGGCGATTACTTGGCATACAATCGACAGCACTAGTAAAGGAAAAATGAAATTGTTAACCTAGTCTATACGGTGTAACAGAAGGTTACACTATTGACTAAACGGGTCCCCGGCAACGGCGCCAAAAACTTGATCGCGACTTTCTATGTCTAATACAACTTAACTGCAAGTGCACAGTCTATCGCGTAGTAGTAAAAGATATCGATCCCACAGGGACTCGTAATCAAACTAGTGTTCTCGGGAGTTACTATGTTTAGCTAGGTAGATAATGTTTAAGGGAATTAATTTTTGTCACTAAAGGGAATTAAAGATATTACTTGAATTATAATTACGTGAATCGATATGCAGTAATTGTGTTCTTCGGGGATTTGACAAGTTACCGGTATATGAAATATTTTTCAGAATTTATTTAAGCAGAAAATAGTGATCTGAAGACTTTCGTCTCACGATGGTTGTTGACGCTAGTCATAATTCTAAGGGCCAAATGTACGCTTTCGTGTCCCATTCGGGGTTAAAACTATTTTTTGGAAATCTCTAAGTTCTAATTCATTTTAAAGTGCTTTCGCTGTTATTAAAACAAATGACTAGTGTTTACTATCTGGTCTTACCGCAGCTTTCGCTTGTTGGTTCGTACCTTAATTAACTTCCCACTTTCGTGTCAAAACTACTTTTAAATAAGTTATCGCTTTCGCGACGAAGTTTATTCAGTAAATAAATTTAAACACTCACACCGTAAACAACTTTTGAAAAAGAAGGTTTTCAACCGGTTATTATCAAATCCCGTCTGAATTATTATTACATATCGATTACTTTGATTTAGCTAGACATGGATTTGGGAAAGGTAAAACATAAATAAAAACAGTAAATAATAACATGCATCATAATGAAAACTGAAATTACGATTAAAATTTAGAACCTGTAAATATTCCAATTGACCTTTGGGCAGATCCTCCACAAATGTTGGCAGGATTCTGGTCTTTGTGCCAATTGATCGTACAAGGGAAATAGGAATTACAAAATATCAAAGAAATGCAGAAAAAGAAAAGAGAAACAAATAAGAATAGAAAAACTGGAAAGGTTGCTCTGAAGATAAATTGGCAGCACTTCGTTGTCTGAATGCGGCTCTCTCTCTCAGCTCCCCTCCTTCCCTTTTTATAGAAATAGAATTCTAACGGTTATAACTTGAAGAAGGTGGACTTAGAGGCAGAAATATCAGGGAGTAGTGGTCCACTATTTGGGACTTGGAACTGTATTTTGCACGTTCATTTGAAGTTGGGCGTTTTTGCCTGCATGACAGTCGTCACGGTGTGTGACGGTTGTCACCCGTGTGACGGTCGTCATGGAGCTGTGACGGTCGTCACATCAATAAAATATGCATTCTGCGTTTTTCATGTTGCTTTCATCCGGTTTTCGTCCATATTTCATCTGTAATTGCTTCTTTTCTTCATATTGCTTTGTTTAGACGTGATTATCAAATACCTGCAAAATATCAGACAAATAACATGGAAATAACCTGAAATTGGATCGAAAACAGTCAGACATCAGTTGAATTATGCATCAATATATATATACGATTTCGTGTTATCATTTAGCGCCATCTTAGCTCTTTGTATCTATGGTATCATATTGTTTCCTAACCTTCCGAATTTTATAGACATAGATGCTTTCTACATTTTTGCTTTAGGGAATCCGGTACCTACACTTTTGGGCGACATCTATCATTCTGTTCACCACAAGAATGAGAACTGGAGGGGAAAGAACGTATCTTGTTGTATTCCTTTTTTGTACAGGTGGTTTGCTAGTCATCTTTCTAAGACAGGTCCATTTGTTGCTACTGCTGGTACTTCAGAATGGTCAGAAAGGTTGATGGGATTGTCTGCAGAGAACATTATCTGGTTTGACAGAGACCTGCTTGGTACAAAGATTGTTTATAGTTGTGGTGGATTTCCAAACGTCCCGTTGGTCGGAAGGAAAGGGTGCATCAACTGTAACCCATCTTTGTTAGTTAGGCAGTTTGGATACGCGCTGAGAGGACCTCCTAAGGAAGAGGAGATACAGGAATCTCTGTATCTCACTGGATTGCTGGAGGGTGATACTTTGGCTAGAGTGGAGAGAGCTTGGAGTAGTGTTCACAGGAAAGGGAAGGCTTTTTTGGGGAAGAGTAACAGTAGGGCCTACGACCCTTATCTGACTTGGATTCGTGAGAGAGCTACCAAGTTTTTGATGCCTTTTCCTTCTGCTGAGCCTCTGTATCCTCTGATGATTGAGGAACCTGCCACTGTTGACATCCAGAGGTACAACCAGTTGTGGTTTAAAAAAGAAGAGCTGCGCAAGGCTAATGAAGAGTTGGAGAAAGAGATCATTCAGCTCCAGAGTGAGAAGATTGAAGTTGTGTACTCTTCTAAGAGGCAAATTGAGCTTGTGAATATGTTGGGTATAGATTTGACCAAGGAGACTCATTCTCGTGAATGTTTGGGTTTAGATCTGAAAGATGTCAGTGATGTTCTCGCTTCTAAGAAGAAGGACTTGGATATGGCTTATCTGGAGATTTCTAAGTTCAATGATCAGTGGAATGCTACTCTTTCCAACAACAAAGAGCGTGAGGATAAGCTGAAGCAACAAATTGCTAGACTGAAGACTCAGCTCAGGGCGAAGGACGAGAGATTGCAGATGAGGCTTCACTCAGACGTGACAGCGATTGCAGACTGAACGAAGCTTTGGCAACCTTGGAGGATTAAAAGCTGAGGGTTGATTCGAAGAGGTGCAAGCTAGAGGAAGTCTTTGGAGAGGGAGCCTGAGAAGACTATGCTGAGGGGTTACAGACCACTATCAGACAGCGAGACTCGCTCATTCAGGGTTTACTTGTCAGACCAGACCATCCTGAGACACAGAAGCTGTTAGAGGAGTTTCGTACTCGTTGTACCTGATGTCTTTTCCTTTGTAGCCTCTTTGTAGTGACCATCACCAGACCTGTTGGCTGAGGTCCTTTTGTGGATTCATTGTACTCAGTTGTATGATTGCACATTGCCTGTTGGGCCTTTTCTTGTATGTATGAGGTGTTTGGCTCTATGCTTGGCTATGGGTTTCTCTATGTCTCGGTGTTCGTGCAGAAACTAAAATCGAGGGGAAACGTCCCTAATGCATATATACATGTCTGCATTTTGCATAACATTTTTGCATAGCAGGTGCAGCGGAACCATTTTTCTTACCCCTGTTGGTTTGTTAGATTGTTTCAGGATAGACAGCCAGACTACTCACCGGTATGCCACAAGAGGGAATTAGCGCAAATTTATGGAACAAGTACAAGCTGAGATGCAGGAGATGAGGGACAGGATGGCTCAATTTATGGAGCTGATGCAGGGTGTGGCACATGGTCAGGAGCAACTGAGGACTCTAGTCCAGCCATTGATTGCTCATGTTGACAATAATGGTGTGCTTCATGGAGGAACTGCTACTAATCCTCCTCGTGGTGATGGTATGCCACATGCTCACGCTATTCCTAAAACAGTTATCCCTCCCAACGGAGGCAACGTAGGTGGAATCCCTGAAGTGGTGTATGTTATGCATGGCAACAATGTTCCTCAATGGGATGAGGACCAGCAGGAAGACGCATTTTCTATGCGAGATATCAGTGTTGGACTACCATCTGAGACTGATAAAAGGTTTAGGCTGATTGAAGAAAAGATGAGATCTTTTGAAAATCAGAATTCCATGGGACTAGACATAGCCAATCTAGGGCTGATCCCGGATCTGAAAGTTCCGCTAAAATTCAAAGTCCTTGACTTTGACAAGTATAAGGGAACTATTTTCCCAAGGGTCCATTTGCATTCTTATTACTGCAAAATGTCTGCTTACTTGAATGACGAAAAATTGCTCATGCACTTTTTTCAAGACAGCTTGTCAGGACCCTCGCTTGAGTGGTATATGGGACTGGAGCCTGTTAATATCCACAGTTGGAGAGACTTAGTTGAAGCCTTCGTGAAGCACTATCAGTATAATAGTGACCTTGCTCTTAACAGGGTCCAACTCCAGAATTTGTCTCAAAAGACTGGTGAATGCTTTAAGGAATACGCCCAGAGGTGGAGCGAACTTGCAGCAAGAGTGCAACCTTCGATGGTGGAGCGTGAGTTGATTGATATGTTCGTGGCCATGTTGTCTGGTGTCTATTATGAGAAGCTTATCAGTAGCATGTCCGGTAGCTTTTCCGATTTGATCATCACTGGGGAGAGGGTATAGAATGGTATAAAGTTGGGAAAGATCCAATCTGGTGAAGTGCCCTCATCTGGAGGAGGGGGTAAAAAGGTGTTCGGAAATAAGAAGCGTGAAGGCGAGACCAATTCAGTGTCTAGTTCCCGAAGGAATAGATATCAATGACCAGTGCAAAATCATCATCAACAGCAGTAGGTTTCTAGTATCATAATTCTAGGCGTTCCTCAACCACAACAACAACAGTAGAATCAACAGGGTTATAGAAGGTTTTAAGATCGGAGTCGGACATCAAATAGACAATTTGACACACCTCTGATGCCTTATTCCCAATTGCTCCAGTACTTGTTACAGTTGCAGTTAGTACAAAAGAGAACTTTAGCTCCTCTGACAGGTGCACCACCACCCGGTTATGATGCAAATGCTCGTTGTGAGTTCCATTCTGGGGCACCTGGGCACAACATTGATAATTGCAAGGCCTTTAAACACAAAGTTTAGGATTTGGTGGATAGCAAGGCAATAAACTTTTCTCACGACGCTCCCAATGTCGTGCAGAACCCCATGCCCAACCATGGGGCAGTCGGAGTCAGTGCAATCATTGAAGACGAGAGTTTAGATCTGATAACTGATGTCAATGATTTGAAGACATCGCTGGGCTTTGTGAAGGAAAGGTTATTGAAGGTACGGATATTCCCGGGCTGTAATGAATTGTGTGTTGAATGTTTGAGTCATCCCGAGGGATGTGCAATACTGAAGAGCTGTATTCAGGGTATGATGAATGATAGAATGCTGCAATATGACCGGATTGCCGAGAAGAAGTCTGAAGAGATAATGGTTGAAGAAAGGAATGAGGTTGCAACGATCTCGATTCCATACAAAACTATAACTATTTCTGCAACGAGGCCGCCAACCATTATCATCACCTAAGCTGGTCCTGTGCCGTATGAGAGTACCAAAGCAATTCCGTGGAACTACGAAGTAGAGGTATGTTGTAATGGGCATAAACAAGAATTGAAGAGTTTGCCGACTGATTATATGGATAATCTAGTTGGAGTTAGGGGAATCACTCGAAGCGGAAGAGTGTTCTCATCACCTGAAGTGGTTGTTGACAGAGTTGATAAGGGGAAGAAAGTTGTGGTGGAGGAAACTTCTCAAGCTGGTGAAAAGAGTTCTTTGGAGAAGGAAGCGGAGGAGTTCATGAGATTGATAAGAAAAAGTGACTACAAGATAGTTGATCACTTGCAACAGACTCCCTCTAAAATCTTTATTATGTCATTGTTGTTATATTCAGAAGCGCACCAGAATGCATTGTTGAGGATATTGAATACTGCTTACGTGCTGCAAGAGATATCGGTTAACCAACTCGAAGGGGTTGTAGCGCATGTCAATGTAGGAAATGGTTTAGGTTTCACGGATTTAGACTTGGCCCCGAAGGGTAGGAATCATAATTGTACGTTGCGCATATCTATTGAATGTCGTGGAGCCGTCCTATCTCATGTGCTGGTAGATACAGGATCGTCTTTGAATGTGCTTCCGAAAAAGGCACTGATGAAATTATATACTCGTGGTATAACGTGTACGCCAAGTGACTTGGTAGTACGTGCTTTTGACGGTACCAGAAGATCTGTATTTGGAGAGCTGACATTGCCTATTCAGGTGGGTCCTGGAGTATTTGATGTAGTATTCTATATTATGGATATTTAGCTTGCCTATAGCTGTTTGTTGGGTCGTCCATGGATTCACTCAGCGGGAGCCGTAACTTCCACGCTGCATTAGAAGCTCAAGTACATGGTGGGTAGCAGCGTTGTCACTGTATGCGGAGAGGAAGATATAATGATCAGTCATTTGTCTTCGTTTAAATATGTTGAGGTGGATGGTGAAATCCTCGAGACTCTCTGTCAAGCTTTTGAGACGGTACAGATTAAAGGCAAAGTGTCTACTGTGAGCAAAGCGCCCGAAGTGACCATGCCATCCTTTAAAGAGGCCCAAGCGACAATGCAGGTTGGGGCAACACCAGGTTAGGGTCAAGTGTTGGATATACCCCATAAGCAGGATAAGTTTGGTCTGGGATACCGCTCATCTTCTTTGTCATCCTCACAGAGCGCGCCGCGCTACAAAGGGCCGGTACAGTTTACCAAAGGCGGGGTTATCTTCGAACGGATCAACGCTATTTTAGATAAAGATGGGGACAGCGACTGCGATATAGACTCGTGGATTAGGCCGTGCATTCTAGGACAAAGCCTCAACAAGTGGTCTATCGAGGAATTCATTCAAGTGACAACAGAAGAGTAATACTTTGTTTTTCTGATTATTGTACAACCCTATGTTCTACCTGGAGCATAGTGGTTTTGTCTTTAGGGCCTTATTGTTTATGCTTGCACAATCTTTTTCAATTAATCAAAGGGCATTTTTCTGCATTCAAATATTGTGATCCTTATTTTTCATGTTTTATGTTTAACAATAAAATGGCAATGTGGCTTTGTGCTTGTTTTGCATATCATTTAAGCATTTAACCATTATCATTGCAGGATTCACATTGTAAATGACACTGCGCCAGAGACATCTATGACTCGCTTCAACTTCAACAATCCGATATTTCAAGCTGAAGAAGAGATTGATGAAGATGAAGACTTACCATAAGAGCTAGCTAGATTTTTGAAACATGAAGAAAAGGTTATTCTGCCTCATCAAGAGGAAATCAAGGTTATTAACTTGGGTTCTGAGGAAGCTGTGAGGAATGTTCGGATAAGGGCTGCGCTGCAGAGTGACATCAAGCAAAGATTGGTTGAGATGCTCCGTGAGTATAGTGATATCTTTGCTTAGTCATATGAAGACATTGTTGCACCCCAAAATTTGACCAACCTTTTCTTGGCTTGGCTTTTGTTTCATTTCATTTTTCTTCTATCATTTCTGCATTGCATAGCATATGTTCTTGAGACAGGGGATCGAGGTTTTCCTGTGGCTCAGAATTCACTTTTAGTGCAAGCAATCAAAGCAGATGGCTCTGGCAGTTATTTTGCCCAGAGGTCGGGCGACCGATTTTATTTTGTTTTGGCAGTTATTTTCAGCCAAGAAAGTAACGTTCCAGCTATTGCAAGCAGTCTCATGGTTACAGCGTTCAAGAACATATTCCAGAAGCTTAACAGGGTTCGAAACAGCAAGAAACGGGCAAACGGGCAGGTTTCCCTCCAAAAGGCGCCAGAATTTAAATTTTGAAGGTGTTAATCGGTTAACGCATATGGTTAACCGATTAACCATTGAAAAATTAGCCCAGATTAAAAAATTTAAAAGGGTTAATCGCATATGGGGTCCAATTTTGGTCATTTGAAAATTCATTTTTTTACACTTGGGAAGGATCTAGAACCCTTTTGAAATTTGGATTAGTTTTCAAATTAATTCAATTCCCTCCAAAATCCCACTCCTAATTACATTCCAAATTTTCCAATCCACTCTCCAAACCTTGCTTTGGATCCAAGCCAAAAGAGTACTTAAGTGATTCACTCCAAACCACACTCATCTAGCTCTCATAATTCTCATTTCCAAATTCCGAATTCTCTCTCAATTCTCTCCATTCTCTCTCAATTTCATCACTTCCAGAACCCTCACCAAAGCTCTTCATCCATTGAATTAATTGATTCTTCATTGGAATCCATTAATTCGTGAGCTTAAACCTTCATCTACCATCTCCATTGGATCATTTTCTTCATTCAATTTTCATGCAAATCCAGATTTGAAGTTTGGAGTGAAGTTAGAAGTGATTATTTGAAGCAATTTGGCTTAATCTTGAAGGATCCCCATCTCTACTACAAGGATTAGCTTAGATCTTGAAGTATTCCGGGTTTCTTGCTTCGATCTACTCATTTCCAGTGAATCAACATCAACCGAAGCAAATCTCCACTTCGTAGGTTGGAAATTCTCGATCCGATTCTGTTTTTGGCTTAATTGCATGTTCATCATGATGATTTTCATTTTTGATTGATTTGTTGCATTTTGATTCATATGATCTGTGTTGATGTTGTTTGGATCTGTATACATGTTGTTGGAATCATGATTTGCTGTTTAAATTTCGTGATTAAGTGATTATGTGATCATTGGCATGTTTGGAGAAGTGATAAGCTGTTGAAAAGTGATTATGCTTTGCTGTTTTCTGCTGTCAACACAGTGTTAATCGGTTAACGCATATGGTTAACCGGTTAAACAGTCCAAATTTTCAGATTTTTCAAAGTTTTTACAGTGTTAATCGGTTAACGCATATGGTTAACCGATTAACCATTCTAGATTTTCAAAATTTTCAAACGTTAACAGTGTGTTAACCGATTAACCCTAGGGTTAACCGATTAACACTGTACTGGCTGTAACACCCTTATTTTACCCCACAGATATTACGGCAAAATAACACGGATTTCAGAGTAAAATATTAACTTTCATAAAAAGCCACAAAAGGGCGTACATTTCTCAAAGTCAACAAAATTGGTCAATACTCCGTAACGATGGGTTTTCCTCAAAGTACATCAAAATACATAAAACAGCGGAACTCAAAGCATAAATCAAGGTTTCTCCTCAAAAGGGAACATTAGTAAAATAACCCAATGATATAAAATCAACTCAAAGAACCCAACTCGATGTTACATATTAGAGCAAAACCCTCTAAATTAACCATAAAGGCTAACGACTCTAAACTCCAAAATACTCCTCGACGGCGTCCACGGCTAAACTTGCTCATCTGCATGTTACCCACGTGGAGGTAACATTCAAACAGGCAGGGTGAGTACAACAATTCATAATAATCAATGTATAACAATTAATGCATAAACGACATATTACTCATAGTTATATTCAACACATTGATATACTTCAAATATGCCTCAAAGGCCATAACGTCATAATTCATACAAAAGACTCATGGACGCAATGCGACACAACTCAATGCATGTGGTACCAATCATCACAGTGCGATGGACACTGGGCCATCAACCCTCCATAGATCCCCATCAATAGGATCGATTCTACTATAGAACTGGAGCACATCAAAATACTTCACATCCGCACAGTGGGATTGAAGCCAAAGTAATTGAGGTCCTGAACCGAAGTCCAGATGCACATGAATGCATGATGCACACTTCACAAATCATCCTCATAATAACATCATAGGTGCATCATCATTCATCATATTCATCATACGTCATAACTCATCATATTAATCATCATACAACATATCATCATAATTCGTCATATTACTGATCATACAACATACCATCATAATTCATCATATTAATCATCATACAGCATATCATCATAATTCATCATATTACTCATCATACAACATATCATCATAATTCATCATATTAATCATCATACAATATATCATCATAATTCATCATATTAATTAATCTCTCACATCATACCATCATATAATCACGTATAAATCAAATATTAGCTCATAGTCATATTATCCCATATTATCCCATATTAATTCATAATACTATCACTTATTACTCACGCAACCTCACTGTCATACTCATAGTAACTCATCACAGGAATCCCAGAATCAAACATCACGACATCGCTGCACACGATCAACATTCGCAAACTCTGCTACGTTCACTGGCTTGCTCGCTAGGCGAGTTGGTAGCGAGCCTTCGCTGGCTTGCTCGCTAGGTGAGCCTGTAGCGAACCTTCGCTGGCTTGCTCGCTAGGCGAACAGAGCGATGACAGCAAAAACCTGCTACGCACCAGAACTGATTTCTATCCAAAAACTCATACGATTCACATACCCAGTGCCCTCAAAACATCCCTAAATCATCCCTAAGATCATACGGCGATAACGACACAAACCCTATGGTTCATTAGGCCAATCCGACAATATTTGCACTGCCTAAAATACTATTTTCCTGCAATTGCTATGAGTGCATCAGAGTTACTCACATTTGAATATTCATATTCCTACAGAGTCAAACATATCACAATCCAAGGCTTTTGGCCACAAAGGCCTAAGGTTTCCTAATTCTCATGTTTCACGTCAAACAGTCAGGAATACTGACCACTAACCATAACCCTCAAGGTTTCATTATCAGTTTCCCTTAATTTCTCACAATCAACCCAAAATATCCTAAATCATAAACTTCACCATAAACACACCGAAAGGCATACATAGAAAATCATGAAATGCGATACTCCTCATACCTTAGCCGATTCAAAGCTTTCACGATTAACTCCGGCAATCTTCTGAAGCTTTTGCCTCCACTGATCCCTCCTCAGAGCTCTGGCCTCCATTCTTTTCAAGGTTAACAAAATGAATCCTAAACCTTCAGAATTCTATTTTGTCAAACTTAGACTTGGGCCACACAATTGGGCTTTTCCCATAACACCCTTACTAACTCTTCATAATGCCCAATTTACCCTTATTTCACTTATATTCATTTTAATCAATAATAATACTAATATTCTCATATAGTATACTATTAATTAAATAAATAGTCCAAAAATGCACATTTTCTCAATAATCCACAAAACCACCGAAAATCACCCAAAATACGAATATTCTCAATTAAATAATTAATTAAAATATTCCGCTTAAATTTGGGGTGTTACACTGGCAGACCTGTTTTGCTAATTTGTTTGATTGTTCGCATACCGTTTCATTTCGAATCTTCATAAATTGATATGATGCATTAGGAATGAAACTTTTTTTGGTGTTTGCCACTGTTTGTGCTTGGTTGATCATGATTTAGTTGATACTTGTGTTCATTTTCCACTTGGATGCATACTTATGGATGTGGTCCAAAGTGATGAGTCTTTGCATGTTTGTTTGTTTCCATCTATGGCTTTCCTTTCCATGTTTGCATAATTCTTGCACCGCTGTTGAGGTCGAGACGAGCTTGTGGCGGCTGCTGCCCCACACATTTTTCCTCCCTCCCACCATTCTAAGTGTGCATTTATGTATTTGTATGTTGCATTCTACTTGTATTTTCTCCTTTTGGTATTTCCTTGCCATGTTCCCCTTAGGACTTAACCTTCCTTGTTTAAGGATGGTTATAGACATTAGAATTCGAACTATGCATGCTAACATTAGGTAGTCCCCTTTTGTATCCCAACTCTAAGTCCACTTTGCATGATAACTTTAGGGTTTTGAGTTAGTCCCCTTTAGAAGTCCTTCTTCTCTTCTCATCTTCATACAATCTTAACATACTTAACAAAAATAATGGATGGTGTTCCATGAGCCTTATACTTGGAAAATGGTGATTGAGCGGTTACCTCTCAATTGCCTAGAGTGTCTAATATACGTTCTTAGGACGATATGTGACGCATTCGATCCTAGGTTTTAGACTTTAGTACAACATACATTATAAACACTCAATAATTAAAACACTTCTTCTCTAAAAAACACAAAAACACTTCAAATCTTTTTCATCCTTTGGGATTTTAATCAAGGAAAACCTTTTCAGATAAAAGAGTGTTGTTAACTCTTAGTTCTACCGCAAACGGTAATGCTTAAGTCTCCAGTGGTCGAGCTGCACACACCAACTGCTAGAACTACTTGTTAACCCTACTCGGGCCTAAAAACTTTTGAACAAACCTGTGGTCTTTTTAGCCCGAACTACGTTTGCTCTGATCTTTCATACCAGATGAAAGTACGTAGGCACAAGACACGATGTCTTGGCGAGCAACCCCTCACGTCCGTTGTACTCGACGGGATCCACGCTTTGCTGTCTATCAAAAAGGGTGTTTACTATCTAACTAAAGGTCTCAGGGACAAAAGAAAAGAAAAGAGACTCGGCATAGCATCTCCGCTCTGTGCCTACGTATTCCTTCGTGCAATGGGAAAGTCAGAGTCAACGTAGTTCGGTTAACTACGGATGAAAGGGGGAAGGTTGCTTGCCAAGACATCGCGTCTTGTGCCTACGTATTCTCACCTGGTATGAGAAATCAGAGCAAACGTAGTTCGGGCGATAAGAACACCAGTTGGTTTAACATGTTTTTAGGCCCGAGTAGGGTTAAAACTTTGTTCTAGCGGTTAGGTGTATGCAGCTCGACCATTGGAGACTTAGGCGTTACCTGTTTGCGGTAGAACCAAGAGTTAACGAAACTCTTTTTTATGAAAAAAGGTTTTCCATTATTAAGGGTCCCAAAGGACAAAAATGATTTGAAGTTGTTTTTGAAGTCTTTTAGAGAAGAAGTGTTTTGAGTTTAATTTATAACTCATGTTGCACTAAAGACTATGACCTAGGAGCGAATGCATCACATATCACCCAAAGGGTGTACACTAAACACTCTAGGCCATTGAGAGGAAACCCCCCAATCACCATTTCCCAAGTACTTAAGGCTCGTAACTCACAACATTTGTTAACCTTTATTAAGTGTTTTTGAAATGATTTGAAGATGAGAAGGAGAGAGGTCAAACTATAGGGAGACTAATTCAAACCTAGTAGTTGTCATGCAAAATGATCCTAAGATCGAGGTTAGGGATACTACCTAATGTTTTCATGCATGGTTTAAGTCCTAAGGTCTATCATAATCTCAAGAGATTAGAGATCCTAAGGGAACATGGCAACGAAAGAAAGCACAAGAAGAAAGCATAAACAAAGCATAATATATGAAAGATGCAAGTATGCATATGCAATGCAACACACAAGCAAAGGGAGGAAAAAGTGTGGGGTAAACACCTCCACAAGCACATCTCAACCTCTATTAATGCAAGAAGAAAAGAGAAGGAATGCATAAAAGTGAATGCCAACACATACACAAAAGAATGCAAGACGCACATCATGTGAAACCCTAATGGCAAGCTTAAAAGGATGCACAAACTTTAACAATCTATGAACAAAATTAAGACCCATAATTGAACATACAACAACCTCAACGTATTAACAACATGCATAAAAAAGAATTAGGAGTTCAAAGGATCCATAATTGTCACTTCCAAAGTAAACTAGATCATGCATATATGTGAACATCCCTTAAGGGTAACCTAAATTGGAAATTACCCTAAAAATAGGAAAAGTGTTCAAAAATTACCAACTAAAATTCCAAAGGAGCCTAAAGGTGTTAGCAACCAGGGGCCAAAAGTATGAGGACAAAGTCCAAACAAAACTATGCAAACAGAAATGAAACCCTAAGGGTATACCAAATGGACAAGATGAATCGGGGGTCACTAAAACTATCTTAAAACCCTAACCAAAATGCCACAAACCAGGGGCGCAATTGTCCAAGAAAATCACTTAACATGTCATGATCATGAGAAAAAAATACGAGCTATTGAAATGGAAAATTTGTCAAGAAATAAAATAAAAAACAAGCAATGACAAATTTTAAACCAATTAAAACACCTCAAATGTAAAAAATCATATTTAATTGAAAAATAACCCAAAAAAATAAAATTAAAATTCCTAAAACCAGTTAACATCCCAAAACGTGTGAAAATATTTTTTTCCAGATTTTTAGATCACTTGAGGTATTTTTACTGAATTAAAATTCAAACAGAAAATAAAATGGAAAAAAGAAATAAAGAAAAGAAAAAGAAAAAAGCGCGTGATGAATAGCAATTGTATCCAGTTGTAATTGTTGGGCTTATGAGAAAGGGGTTGCAAATAGAGGTTAAATCCCAAGTCCAAAGCATGATGAGTGGGGATTAAAACGATCTGTTTCATTTAATGATGTGGCCAGTCAACCAGTCAAAGGATCATCCAGATGCAATCAGGACCGTTCATCCACTATGGTCAAAGGTTCAACGCGCTTATCTGGCGTTACACGTATGCGAGCGAGAGAAATAACCAGACAGTGGTCCACCAGATTCCGGTCATCTTGTCCGGTTGGCTCGCCGGAGAAGAAGGAGTGAAACTTAACTTAAACAAGTAATTCTTGAGTCTAAACTGATCCTTTCATTACGTACATTAAGAATCTAGGTTCCATTTTCATTTTTCACTCATAATTAGGGAGATTCGAAGCCAACAAGAATTGAGCATAAATAAAAAATCATCAAGAAAAAGAACCAAATCAATCCAGAAATGGCCTACAAGAGTATGGCTTCAATATGCATCAAAAATGGAATGGAATGGATGCTTAAAGAGAGTGAATTTTTGAGATAAATTTTACCTAATGGAGCTCCTCCGTTGGTTCTTGATTTGATGCTTAAACTTGTGCAAAACAATCCAGAAACCTTTAATGATCCTCAAGGAAGCTATTGGTAACCTTCAATTGCTCTGAAATTGCTTGATTCTTGATTTCACGATTTCAATTTCTCCTTCACTTTTGCAACTGCTTTCTGCTCCAATCTTCACCAAATTCACTGAATGAGGGTTTGTTCTTCATCTGGAGTTTATATATTTTGGATCTGAGATCAATTGGAGGCCCAATCATGGCCTGGTAATGAGAATTGAAAAATCCAAAATTGTGAATTCAAGCTTCAAATTACATGTGATAAATGGCTCCAAAGGCTTTGGTTTTGATTCAAACAGCTTGCTTGTGATCCATTATGATCAAATGGATGAGAGTCATCCCTTGAAATGATCCAATGGTGGATTTTATATGTGACTTACACATGAAGCAACTTGGAATTTTGACATGTTTGCTCACCATGAACCAATTCTGATTTGTGCATTATTCTTAGTATGTTTAAGTGAATCAAAAAATGCACAAATATGGTATAAAAAGGATTTAAATAAATTCAATTCAATTCATGATCTTTAAAGTCCTTTTTCTTGATTTTCCTTCACCAATCTCTAAACCCTAGCCAAATCTATGACAAATGAATGTTCCATGATGAAATTTATGTCATTTGAATCAATTTTCATGTTGGACAAAGTTCCATTTGAGGTGCACAAAGTCATGAAATGGACCTATAATGAAAAGGGCCTATAATCTCACTTTCCCAAAATGCTCCTGCCTTGCAAGCCTCATATCTTGAGTTCTACAAATCAGATGAAGGACTTCTATGACTTTTTAGAAAGCTAAGATCATAAGGAACAACTTTCATGTTCATCAAAAGTTGAGGTGAAACATGATTCTAGGTCAAAAATGCCTTGGAAGTTGGTTGACTTTGGTTGACTGAAAATACATTCATCTAAGGACATATAACTTGTCAGCATCATAACGTGAGTTCTAGAAATCAGATAGATGAGTTCTAGTACTCAAAAGAAATCTAATAACATGCTCTACAATTCCCATGTTGGCATCAAAATGATATAAAACTTGTATTTTGAGATATGTGGTCTTGAAGTTAGGCACTAAATAGGGGATTTTACACCGACAAGCTTAGAAACCCTAGCTCAACAACTTCTCACACTCTTGATTCTTCTTAAATGGATCTTGAAATAACATCCTGGATGCTTCAACACAACTTTCCATGATCACAATGACTTGTAATTAAGTCTCAAACCACTTCAAATCCACAATTGACCTTGCACTGGGCAGATGAAACCCTAGGTGTGTAATCTTCTGATTGCAACCTCTTATACATGATATAATCACTTGGATAATCTCAACAATGGCTCTCAAAGCATTCAATGAGATTCCACCACATTCTCCATCCACAACCATGGACTCATGATCCTTTGATGATCTTCAGTTGGTCTCCAAGATAGGAGGTAAACCACAACTGTCCATCTCCTTTCTCAAAGGGCTTTGATCCTCTCCTGATGATGATGAACACCTGGCCGCTTGAATAAAACCTCTTGCTTAGGCTCAGAACCTGGGTAATCTTCGCTTGCTATACACACCTCTCTTGACCCCCTGCAAATGAACAATGGTATGCAGATGCAAATGCTAGAACAATGGGATGCAACATAAACCAAGTGAAGAAAATGTTGGGCAAATTTTGGGGTGCAACAACTGCCCCTATTCGAACAACTTGGACCTGAAGGGAGGAAAATCAGTTGCTTTCAAACATTCAAGGTATAAGGTGATTGAATACAAAAGAACCCATAAATTTGCACCCTGCAGGGATGCCAAACAGCGAATACCAACCAAGATTTGGAATACAACACGCTGGGGATAACAATCCAATATGAACAGAACTTTATCCAAAAGATACCGACCAAGAGTCGGGATAATAATCAAAGGATGCCAACCAAGATTTGGGATGACGAACACCAGATACCAACAAAGAGTTGGGAGAATAAACAGAGAATACCAACCAAGAGTTGGAATAACAAACAGAAGGGCACCAACCAAAAGTTGGGATGAATATCAACGGATACCAACCAAGAGTCGGGATGACAAACCTCGGATACCAACCAAGAGTTGGAATAAGAGTCAAAGAATACCAATCAAGAGTTGGGATAACGAACCCTGGATACCAACCAAGAGTTAGGATACAACCAAAGGATACCAACCGAGAGTTGGAAAAACAACTGAAGGATACCAATCATAAGTTGGGATAACGAACCAAGGAATACCAACCAAGAGTTGGGATAACAACTAAAGGACACCAACCAAAAGTTGAGATAAAGAACCAAGGAATACCAACCAAGAGTTGGGATAATAAACCTTGGATACCAACCAAGAGTTGGGATGAAACAACCAACAGATACCAACCAAGAGTTGGGATAACAACTGAAGGACACCAACCAAAAGTTGGGATAGCGAACCAAGGAATACCAACCAAGAGTTGGGATAACAAACCCTGGATACCAACCAAGAGTTGGGATGAAACAACCAACATATACCAACCAAGAGTTGGGATAACAACTGAAGGACACCAACCAAAAGTTGGGATAACGAACCAAGGAATACCAACCAAGAGTTGGGATAACAAACCCTGGATACCAACCAAGACTTGGGATAACGACCCTGCTGGGGCACAAAAGAGAAAATTAACCAAACAGCCTTGTGGCGACTTCACTAGGGAAAGAGTAGACTAACCAGACGACTCTACACAGGATAAACATCCATCAAAAGCTAATAATCGAACAATACCATCCAAAAGGTGGAATAAAGGTTACTCTCCAGGGAAAAACCAACACTACCAACCAAGAGTTGGAATCACCACAACACCGACCGAAGTTGAACCCAAGCTATCAACCAAAAGTTGAAATCACCAGATGGGACACAACCGACCACAAGCTACCAACCCAAAAGTCGGAATCACTACAAGTTCACAAGGGATAACCTCCAACCCAAAAGCTGAAGGACAAGGTTACTAACCAAAAGTTAGAATCACCAGAACACTGACCAAAGGCTAACTCTGTGGGAAAAAACATCAACCCCCAATAGTTGAAAACTACCAATAAAAATTGGACTCATCCACCCAAAACAAAGATTACCAACCAAAAGTGGGAATCGTCAACCAAGAAACGAATATTAATAACCAAGAGTTGGGATAATGTCAACAAAGACGACCAAGCTGGATATGGCGACCTTACTGGAGAATCAAATACTACCAACCAAAAGTTGGGATAACGTTCACCAAACCTTACCAACCGAAAGTTGGAATAACAAGCAAGGCTACCAACCAAGAGTTAGAATCAAACAACTCTACCAACCAAAAGTTGGAATCAACCAATACTACCAAAGGAATACCAACCAAAAGTTGGAATAACTCTTACACACCGAAGATTACCAACCAAAGTTGGAATAAAATCAATAAAACTTCGCCAACCAAAAATTGGAAACAAATACCTGTCAAGTCACCAATTACCAACCAAAAGTTGGGATTACAACTCCGTTGAGGAATAGAGGAGGACTACCAACCAAAAGTTGGAATAAAAAATTTACCCACCAAAAGTTGGAATCAAACAACACTACCAACCAAAAGTTGGAATAACATCCAATCAAGAGACAGACTACCAACCAAAAGTTGGGATCACAACTGCAGGGGATAACATCCAACCAAAAGTTGGAAAACAAGGCTACTAACCAAAACTTAGCATCATCAGGATAGATTATCATCGACCAAAAGTCGGAACAAGAGCTACTAGCCAAGAGTTAGGATTGCTAGGAAAAAAATCCTCATCGACCAAAAGTCGGAACAAGAGCTACTAACCAAGAGTTAGGATTGCCAGGAAAAATCCTCATCAACCAAAATTTGGAACAAGAGATACTAACCAAGAGTTAGGATTGCCAAGAAAAATCCCCATCGACCAAAAGTCGGAACAAGAGCTACTAACCAAGAGTTAGGATCGCCGGGGACGCTAAACGAAGCTGACTCCACCACAGAAGACTGCCAACCAAAAGTTGGGATGATCATCTAGAACTACCAACCAAAAGTTGGAATAAAAACTACTAACCAAGAGTTAGAATAGAAGCCACTAACCAAGAGTTAGAATAACCGACCACGCTGAATGAAAACGAGTTGACCACAACAAACGTTACCAACCAAAATTTTGAATAAATGACTTTCCCGAAGAAAACGAGGATTACCAATCAAAAGTCGGAATAACATCCAAACGCCAACAAGTCACCAACTAAAAGATGGAATGAAACAAAGATTAACAACCAAAAGTTGGAGCAAAGACCCTGCGAGGGGGAACCAGAGATTACCAACCAAAAGTTGGGATAAATCACCCTAGAATTACCAACCAAAAGTTGGAATACCAAGCACCATAATTCGGACTACGCCGGTGATTACCAACCAAAAGTTGGGATAACGCACCCAGAATAGGCAAGCAACAGAATCAACCAACTCACACTTGGCAATGAAAGCCCCGACAGGGAAAGAGAGGTTCAAACACACAACTCTGTCAAGGAACATTAATTCACCAAACAACTCTGTTGGGGAAAAGAGACATCTGAACAACAGGCTCGACCAGGGAAGAAGGTGCTTACCAGCGACTCACCTGGGGAGAACGACGACGTTTAACCGAACGACTCAGCTGAAGAAAGAAGACGTTTAACCAAACGACCAACTGGGAATAATCCGATAAAAATGGCCAACCCAAAGATCCATACCAACCAGGGATAACACGAAAATCTCCTGAATCAAACAACCTATGGCACCAAACCTGACTTATGCTTCAGATGCATATGTTTGAAAATAGCGTAATGCTCCATATAAAATGGAAATGCTACGCATTTGAGGGGATGCTATGCAAAAATGCAAATGCTAAGGAACCACTCCAGCAAAATAAATGCTGGAGAAGCGACCAACTCTTTCGGGGATGAAATCAAACTCTACTGAGGGAAACATCCTTGACAGCTCCCTAGGATAAACTTTTCTAGGGAACGAAAGGCTCGGTCGGGGAACCGCCTTGGATGACCTTCTAGAAAAACTCCACCCTTCTGGGGAAAACACCAAACGTTCCACTCAGCGGGGAAACAAAGACAACGATGACCGCTCCACTCTGCTCGGAAGGGAATTCGCCATTTGGGAACATACAAGTAACAAACCTCCCTGCTTGGGAATATCAGAGACTTCTACTGAGAACTCCACCCTACTGGGGAATGGATCACGCCTTGCTCAAACATTGTTACGTCTAGGGAATCAGCACTGAACCTTTCTCGAGGAAGAAACCCTGAATATCGATACTACCGGGAAAACACCAGAAAGTAGACTCCGTTAGGGGAAGGGCGTCAAAGACGTTGTCTCTGCAGGAGAATAATACTGAATTGCAATCTACCCTGCCGCCGATGGAATATCCTTCAACCTACTTTGCTGGGATCATGTTGCGAACAAATCCACCCTATTGAAGATTAGCCTTTATAGGGAGACAAAGCTTTCTTCTGTTGGAGATACACTACACACCCCTACTGGTGACAATACTTCTGATTCACTTGGAATGATTGTGCCAAGTATGGTTGGGCTTTTGGTTTTTTGTGGAAGGTCGGGTATAACCGATATTGGGAAATGCTTTGTCCGACTTCCTGACATTCGTCTTGAACCTGAAGGTCGACTAAACATGCTTGAGTAACTCTGTTAAGCCCTGAAAATATGGGGAGGAACAGTTCCTTCGTTTTCAATTTTTCCCCAGCCTGTGGGATCTCTACAAAAACTTCCTCGCGAGAAGACTTGAAATTTATATACCCTTATGGGTTGACATGAACGACTTCAGCACTTTGAACCTCGAAGAGGTGCTTCAAATTAACTGCCTTCTGGATAAGAATTGCTTATGTGCTCTTGGGATGGCCCGCCCCAGCCTTGCAATGACATTGCCCCTGACTGGCTGATTCGTGGAACAGTACCCCTGACCACTTCGAGAGATTTATCAGATCTCAATCTGATTGCCCCAGATTAACTGACTTTCGGATGGTTGACTCCCATGATATGATCATTTGATATAGCTAGCCATGGTTCAACGGAGTATTCCAGCATTCTGCCTTCTATCCTAATCAAACTTCCCACTATGGAAACTTTCCTGATTCAAGTGCTTACTCGAAAGTAAAACAATGTTTTCCACAAAAGATATACTAATGCAATGCATATGATAGTTTTGAAATCCAAGTCTGTTCACTGGGAAAAGGTTGTGACATATAGTGAACGAATCACTTATCAGAATGTCAACATCAGTACAATGTTGTAAGAGGAATCCTTTTAGGAGTCAGTTTCGACGCGATCTTTACCAAAGTATGCTTTCGAAACAACCCTGCTTCAATTAAGACTTTTGAAGGTTGTAACGTGGTCAGGTTCACGGTTAATAAAGAAAGGATAAAGGCTCAAAGTTTATTTTAACCCACCCATTCTCCTCGATATTCTCCAATCCTACGTTCAGCTAATTTGACACTAGTGCTCACCCTTCAAAGGTTGAGTGACAGGAGTGATGGTTCAGGAAACCATAAGTTTTTGGGAGTGACAGTCACTCGCTTTTCGTCTTTGGTGCCTGGAGTTACACGACTTGTTCTTTTGAGGATTTTCCTTTTGTAATCTTTTTTGCTTTTTCCCTAACTTTTTCCTAGACTGGCTCTTTTGAGCTTCTTTTGATTTCAAAGTCCAGTGGGACGCCCTAATTTTTGCCTAAGTCGCTTGTTTTCAAGTTATTAACTTAGTGGGCTTCTTCTTTTGATTCTCTTCTTTTTTCCTCTTTTTTTTGAACAAATCGTGTGACACCGGCTTGTCGGACTTGTTAAAGGGATTGTGACTGTTTCACTCCTTGGTCGGCCCGGGATAACCACTGTGGTTTTTTTTATATTTTTAGGCACAACCTCTAGAGGTGTGATTAGTCCTCGAACGGGAACACTCCTTTTGCAATTTGGACGCTCGGTCAAATTAACAAACACCTACCCTGCTCCGGTTTAAGATTTAGAGTTTTTTCGTTTTTCAAAAAGAAACTTCTACTACTAGGCTCAAAGGGGTTGAAAAGGGATTATCATCCTTATATCTCCGGTGTTTAGGGATTTGAAACAATGTCTGTACATCATCAGCAGGTTTCATTCAAAAGCATACAGTCGGAAGCTTTCGTCTTTCAACTTCGTAATCCTCCCTGGATTCCGCTTAAACAAGCATTTGACATTAATAAAAACATAGAGTGAACATGAATGGATTCAATCAAAAACTGCATATTCATTTCATTATCAATATCAATTAAAAACAAACAAGTTTTACAAATGAGTTCGCATTTTAACAGAAAAGAAACTACAAATGCAAAGAAATGACATGATAAAAAAGATTGCCATCTTTTGGGAACCGACCTTTCAAATCTTGACTTGTTGCTGAATCATCCACCTTCAGAATTTCTTGTCGAAGTCAGTTTGATACTCTTCTAAACATCTGCTCTCGGTGAACCTCTTCATAACATCAACCACTGAACCCACATGGCTGGACGAAAGAAGATTGCTGATCTGAATTCCCTGAGGTGTGATCGCAAATATGTTGGAATCCAGTAGAGTCTGAACCTGGCTCTTAAACACCTTACAGTCTTCAGTTGAATTCCCCTGTGCCCCAGCGTGGTACTCACAGTGGTGTTTCACCCTAAAAATTTGCCCAACCTCATTCGCTTGGTTTATGTTTCAATTGCATTAGCATTTGCATATAGGGCCATGTACATAGGTTACTCATCTGCATAGCATAAGCATAGCAAGTCAGCTAACAGGGGACCAATCATTATTCTCATCTCTAGAGGCCTATCAAGAGGTTATTATCCTGATTCAACCTCATTCAAGTCATCAGAAAAGAATTTGGAAGCTATCAAGTCAATGGATCAAGCAGTTCATCTATCTCCTAACTGAGGGTGTCTGAGGATCAACAAAGAAATGGTGAGCTGTGGGCTGAGCATGGGGAGTATCTAGACATCTTGGAGGACTTAGAAAGTCATTTGGAGAAGGAGACAAGTCATTGGTGAAGTCACAAGAATTACAGTTGAAGACAGTCAACTAGGGTTTCATCTGGGTCAACCCTGGGTCAACTCTAGGTCAATTGACTGATTGAAAGGCATTAAGGGCTATTGGAGAGATGTGGGGTTCATCATTTGACATGGAGAATAAAGATATGTTGTTATGCTAAGAAGAAATCAAGAAAAATCAAGAAGAATAGAGGGTGAAAAGTCAAGGTTCCTAGGGTAAAATCCCTTGTTTTTCACTGATTTGTCAAAGAAGATAAGTTGAAATACAAGTCTCATATCACCTAATGATGGTCATGAGACTTGTAGAGGATGTTATTAGCTTTAATTTGAGTGGTGGAAGTCCTTGAGAAGATTTCTAGAACTCAAGTTATGGCTCTTGCAAGTTAGGGGTCACCAGATGACACTGAAATTTGTCTGTGAAAGTTGACTGTCTTCTGACAAACTTTTGGCCCTCAAGGATAATTCAAATGGACTTTGGACAAGCATTATAGTTGTTCCTAATTGTCTCCCCTTTCCAAAAAGGTATGGTATGCCTTCATATGATTTAGGGAACTCTACTTATGGCTTGTGCAAGACAGGGGTATTTTGGTCATTTGGAATTACAGGTCATTTTTAGCCAATGCCTAAAACTCATACAAGGAAGCTTCAAATGGAAAACTTCCCAACATAAAAGTTGCTCAAAATGGAATTTTAAGGCTAGATAAAATGTTGTGAGAGTTTGAAAATGCATGGAGCATGGATATTTTAAAATGGTCAAAATGACTTGAAAAATGCTTATAAGTTAAAAAAGTTGAAATTGGATTTTGGTTTGAGAGATCTACAAATCCAAAATGGGGCATATGATAGATGATTTTGATTAGAATCAATATTTTGGAAACAATGGTTTATCCACATTTTTGAGTTTAGGCTTAAAAATTGGACTTCCTTTGTAATTTTGTTTCTTGCACTTTAAGGTACCATGAGAAATTGTTTGCCAAAGCCTTAATTTTGCATAAAATGCCTTGTTCTCACATGTATATCTCATATAAGGGTATTTTGAAGACTTATCATGAGTTTTATGAGATTTACTAAAAATAGTATTTTTGAATTTCTCATTACGTGAGAAGTTCTAGAACTTCCTTGGAAGCTTCTCATATGTTCTAGATCTTTCCTTTCACTTCCATAAATACCCAAAGGTGAGATCATGCCATGGTTGGTGATTCTATTTGCTTGCAAACCATACTTTCATCTCATAACTCCAAAATTGCATTTTGATTCCCATCTCTCCCAAACTCCATTGTTTGTGCTAGCTATCATCATCATCATCATCCTCCATTGTTGTAGAGTAAAAAGCACGAAGAAGGCACATCAAATCGTGGCTGGATTGTGAGTTCTCCTCCATCACTCCAAGAGGCGTGAAGCTTCGAATTGGCATTTTCAAGAGGGGTAAACACGAATTCTCTTCACCAGCATCATCACCATCATATAAAGATCATTTGGCACCATTGGCAAGGGCTGAAACAGGGCATAGCAACCATCACCATATCCAATTGGTAAGGATACGTTTTGATTCGAATCACCATAATTATGCATGGTTAGGGTTAGTTGTTGTGATATTCATGATAGAGACCACTTAAGGATCATTTATGGTGAGTTTAAGGTCAATCCATGGAGGTTCAAGATGTGGTGTCAATTCTTTCAAGATCAAGAATGGTTGGAATATGAGGTTTTAATGCATGTGCTATAGTTTAGTATACTCAGTGTAACATGTAGAACACATGGCTACAATTATTTTCAAGGTTTGTTACAGTTGCATGTCAAGCTTTCATGGTGGACCCAAGACTTGTGGTGTTCGGTTTGAAGGATATAGGAAGATTCAAGATAAACCAGGGCCATGGTTGGATAGAGGGGAAGAAGGAGATCATTTTTGGTCTTTATTTCGAGTCATTTCATGGTGATATGAGAGAGCAATCCGAGCTGGAAGTTTCACTCGTGGTTATGGAGTTTCATGAAAGCTAGGGTTTTGGTTGGAGAAGAAACATGGTGGCCATTGGATTGGAAGTACAACTTTGACTTGACCAAGGATCTAAAGGCCACAATTTAATCTGAATTTTAATGAAGACTTGGGCCAGATTCACTAACGCCACCCCCCTCATTTCCAGGCCCAATGATTTCAACTATCAGTTCTTTCTATTTGCACCCCTTCCACTTATTTCTTTCTATTTCGTATTCATTTTCCTTTTTGTTTCATTCATCTTCAAAAATTCATAACTAAATGGAAAATGCATATTTTTAACTCATTCTTTTTTTAATATTTTCCTTAACATGTCTAGAAAATTAAAAAAATATAAAAATTGCATTTTATATTTTTTTCGCATTTTTTCCATATTTTACAAATAAATGCATATTTTGAAGGTTTTATTTCATACATGATCTTGTAGATTTTTGTTCTTACACTTAGAAATAGATTTTTTGCCCATTATTTTTTGTGGTGATTAATATTGAATTGTAGTATTCCCAGAATTTATTACTAGATTTTTTTAGAATAAAATTTGATTAGTTTAGATAATTGAACTTAGGATAGTTAATTAGGGTTTTTAAGTAGTATACTTGAACTTCAACGTTTTATTTTTGGGATTTTTAGGACAAGTTAGCCTATGGGGAATATATGGGACTTAAGGGTAGTTAAATAGGATCCCCTAGAATTTATATTAGGAATTTATATTACCATATGCTATTTTTGGTTGATTTTTGAATTGATTGATCATTTGTGTGGCCTTTAGGGCACAGTTTGTATTGTTTTGCTTCTTTTTCTTCTCCTTTGGGTGTGGACCTTTGAAGATTGAATTGAGGACCTTGTGAAGACCTTGTGGATGAAGCACATTGAAGACTCAAGATGGAAGATCAAGTTCAACTTCATTGAGGATGCTGTTTGCTAGAAGACTGTTGAAGACTATAGGATTTAGGGTTAGGAAGAGCTTAGTCTAGCAACTTGATTCACAAACATAGATGGCTTTGTTTGCCTCTATCCCTTCTCTATGATTCAAATTCTCTTTCAAATATCCACCTCCTTCCTTTGGAAGGATCAGTGAATGTATTTGAAAGATAGAACTTTTGAGAGAAAACTTTCTGTTTAATGTTAACAGTTGATGAACCACCCTTGGTAGGTAATTAACTGTCTAACATTCATTCACTCCATCTGGTTGACTGATGTTCATCCTGGAGCCTGAGACTTGAAGGAAAGCCATTGTAGACTGAGGACTGGTGCTCAAGATCTTTGCTCGAAGACTGTGAAGATGGAGACTGCTGCTGACTGAAGCTTGTAGTTGATTGGAGATGACTTGAAGATAGATATTGATGTAGAGCTGCTGTGGCTATTTATTTTTGCTGTATTTCATTTCTTGATGTATTGATTGGTTTTCTGGACTGTATTGTTTGCTGTTCACCCTGCCGGGTTGAAAGTGAAGTCTGTTCACTTTTGCCTATTGTTTTCCAGGTTCGGGGTTGAGTGGGACTCCCTTGCCTCGCTTGTATTGTTGCATTCATGCATTTTACTGTTTTACTGTATATATCTGATATTGTTTCTGTTTCTGCCTATCCCGTAGGATCTCTGTTTCTCTCTGTGCAAGAGAGGAGCATGATAGACACTAGGTTTTAACCCATGCATGATAACATTAGGTTAGTTTGTTTCCCTTTGCAACCGTAGGTTAGAGTTCTATCTCTTCTTCCTCAAAACAAACAGAAAAATACCATAAAGATTTCAAACACAATAAAAGACACTTCTTTCGTAAAAGAACGGGAACTCATCAAGCCGTCATTTTTGTCCGCCGGGACTGCTAATCAAGAAAACCTTTTTCAGAAGGAATAAAATCAACCAAGACAAGCCTGTGTCGTACGTGGCCCGAACTACGTTTGCTCTGATCTTTCATGCCGTGTGAAAGTACGTAGGCCTAGGATGCGATATCCTAGCGAGCAACCTTCCCCTC
The DNA here is from genome assembly GCA_963859935.3 of Lathyrus sativus. Classification (NCBI taxonomy): domain Eukaryota; kingdom Viridiplantae; phylum Streptophyta; class Magnoliopsida; order Fabales; family Fabaceae; genus Lathyrus; species Lathyrus sativus. The sequence goes on along the minus strand of OZ012736.1, from coordinate 372,684,869 downwards.
CTTTCCCGTAGGTAGGCGAACTACGTTGACTCTGATTTCTCGTTCCAGGCGGGAATACGTAGGCATAAAGTGCGATACTTTGCCGAGTCATTTTTATTTTCATTTTATTTTCTTTTTAACCCTCGACCCATAGTTTAGATAGAATAACAATCCATACCCGAAAACAAGCGTGGATCCCGTCGAGTACGACGGACGTGAGGGGTGCTAATACCTTCCCCTTGCGTAACCGACTCCCGAATCCAGGTTTTGGTTGCGACGACCATACCTTTCCCATGTTGTGCGAGGTTTACTTTGAGCGTTTCCTTTCCCTCCCGTGGGATAAATAACGCGCGGTGGCGACTCTTCTGTTCAGCCGACGCCGATTTTCGCAGTAGCGACAAGTGGGCGTTGACATCAAAACCTGACGGATACGGTGGAATCATGGGATTAACCTTCTTTGCCTTCCTTGGTCTTTTCCTGGCGTGCTGACGTGACTGATGACGGCATGACCATTGACTCCGGCGAGAAAATGATATCTGATACAAAGACCCAAAAGATTGTTGACTCTGAGCATTTGAAACATTTGGAGACTGAGTCTGAGGTATCAAGGACTTCCTTTGTTCAGGTGCTTTCACCCTCAGGCTTGGCCTAGGAACAGACAACAGCTGTAACACCCCAAATTTAATTTGAATATTTTAATTAATTTATTTAATTGAGAATATTCGTTTTCGGTGATTTTCGGTGGTTTTGTGGAGTATTAAGAAAATATGCATTTTTGGACTATTTAATTGATTAATAGTATATAATATTAAATTATTAGTATTTTTATTAATTAAAATGAATATAAGTGGAATAAGGGTAATTTGGGCATTTGGAGGAGTTAGTAAGGGTAATGATGGAAAAGCCCAATTTGTGAGGCCCAAGACTAGGTTGGCAAAATTGAGTTCTTAAGGGAAATTAGAATTCATTTGTGTTAACCGTGAAAGTTTGGTGGCCAGAGCTCTGAAGGAAAGGTTGGAGGCAGAAGATCCCAAAGTTAATCGTGAAAGCTGCAGATTCGACTAAGGTATGGGAGTATCGTTGTTCATAATTTTCTATGTATGCCTTTCGATGTGTTTATGGTTGGTTTGGGGGTTTTAGGGGGAATTATGAGAAAAAGGGGATTTTGGCCTTTGTGGCCAAAATCTATCGTTGAGATTTTGACCGTGATAAGATTAGAAGGTTATGAGAACGAGTGATCTATGCCCTTCTGGCCTAGATCTATCATAGAGGTAACCTAAGGATTCTAAGGGTAAAGATGGGGAATAACGATCTTTGGCCTTCGTGGCCTAAACCTCAAGTGTAAATCTAATCGTGAACTTAATTGAGGAATTAGGGAAATTGATGGTAAGATTATGAGATTATGGCTTATGGTATGTAACACTGAATATTGATATGAGAAAGAGAAACCTTAGGCCTTCGAGGCCAAAACCTTAGGTTGTGATATGTTTGACCCTGTAGGAATAGGAATGTTCAAACGTGAGTAACTCTGATGCACTCAGAGCAAATTGCAGGAAAATAGTGATTTAGGCAGTGCAAATGTTGCCAGATTGGCCTAATAAACCATAGATTTTGTGTCGTTATCGCCGTATGACCTTAGGGATGTTTTAGGGGCATGGGGTGTGTGAATCGTATGAGTTTTGGGTAGAAATCAGTTCTGGTCGTAGTAGATTTTTGCTGTCATCGCACTGTTCGCCTAGTGAGCATGCCAGCGAAGACTCGCCACAGACTCGCCTAGCGAGCATGCCAGCGAAGACTCGCCTAGCGAGCATGCCAGTGAAGACTCGCTACCGACTTGCCTAGCGAGCAAGCCAGCGAACGTAGCAGAGTTCCCGAAATTTGATCGTTTGCAGCGATGCCTTGATGTTTGATTCTGAGATTTCTGAAATGAGTTAACATGAGTATGACAGTGAGGAATTATGTGATTGATAGGCTATAGTGTGAGGATTACCGTGGGTATAAGTTGATGAATTAATATGTGATAATATGGGATAATATTATGATGTAATATGTGATAATATGGGATAATATTATGATGTAATATGAGATGATATGGAATAATATTATGAATTAATATGAGATAACATGGGGTAGTATTATGAATTAATATATGATAATAGGATGGGCTAACATGAGGATGACTATGAGCTAATATGTGATTTGGACGTGATTATATAATTATTTATGTGATGATGATTATTATTATGACGAATTATGTGATAACATGAGATATGATGATTTATGTGATGATGATTATTGTTATGATGAATTATGTGCTAACATGAGATATGATGATTTATGTGATGATGATTATTGTTATGATGAATTATGTGCTAACATGAGATATGATGATTTATGTGATGATGATGACTATGTTGATGAGTTATGATGTATGATGAATGATGATGCACCCTATGATGTTATTATGAGGATGATTTGTGACGTGTGCATCATGCATTCATGTGCGTCCGGACTTCGATTCAGGACCTCGATTACTTTGGCTTCAACCCCACTGTGCGGATGTGAAGTATTATGATGTGCTCCAGTTCTCTAGTAGAATCGATCCTATTGATGGGGATCTATGGAGGGTTGACGACCCAGTGTCCATCGAGTTGTGATGATTGGTACCACATGCATTGAGTTTATGTTGCATTTGCATTTATGAGCCTTTGTGTATAAATTATGACGCTGTGGCCTTCGAGGCCTATTGAAGGATATGAATGTGTTGAATATGAATATGACGCCGTTTATGCATTAATTGTTATACATTGATCATTATGAATTGTTGTACTCACCCTGCCTATTTGAATGTTACCTCTACATGGGTAACGTGCAGATGAGCAAGTTTAGTCGTGGACGGTGTCGAGGAGTTATTTTGAAGGTTGAGTTATTAGTTGATTTAGGTGACTAGAGGGTCTTGATCTGATATGTAACATCGGGTTGGGTTCTTTGAGTTGGTTTTATATCAGTGGGTTATTTTACTTATTTTCCATTATGAGGAGAAACCTTGATTTATGCTTTGAGTTCCACTACTTATTGATGTTTTGATGTATTTTGAGGAAAACCCGTAGTTACGGAGTATGGACCTATTTTGACGACTTTGAGAAATGTACGCCCTTTTAGTGGCTTTTTAATGAGATTTATTTATTCACTCTGATTTCTGTGTTATTTTGCCTTAATATTTTTGGGGTAGAAAAAGGGCGTTACATTAGTGGTATCAGAGCAGGTCGGTCCGTCCGGCCAAGTTGTCTAATGTTGTTTGTTCCCTAGTATGCGACATGTGTGTGAAAACACTGTTGGTACATGTTTGTTGCCTAACCTTTGTCTGCAGAAGCGGGAATGAAACAAGTGGGGGAGAAAATGTGCTTTTCTAGGACGCTGCAAGTGTGAAGTGGCGGCTCAGTGTGTGGTTGAACGCTCTTATAGTTTGGTAAAGATGGTTTATATCCCATCATGGTTTTCGACTGTCTATTGATAAATTGAGGAACTGATCAGCCTTAATCTGTTGTTGATAGTAGACGGGGTCATGTTGAGTGGGATAGACGTGTCTTGCAAGCTTAGATGGCGTGTGCTGAGTATTGTTTGAGTTAAGCCAAGTGCTTACGAATTGGTTTGATGAGTTGGCGCAGGACGGTGTTGAGATGTTTAATTTCGATGGGAATTTTGAGTATTAATGAAAGTGGGGAAGTTGGTGGTTTGCCGATTAATTGTGGTTGTCTGGAAGTTATCCCAACAAGATAGTGATATACAGCCAGGACGTGAAGTGGAGTTGTGATCGACTTAGTACGGAAACTAGTCCGAGATTGAGAGCTCCATATTATATGCCTGTTTGAATGGTCAAGGAATTAAACTGATTGAGTAGTTTAGAGACTTGTGTCTGGTGTGTGTGTGTGTATGTGTATGTTAAGGCAACAGTTTGTGAGGTCGAGTAGATTAAAGGTGGACAGTGACTTCTGGTGATTATTAGAGAAAGTCAGATGGGGATGCAATATTGGTATAATTAAGCCTTTAAATATTTCCAAGTTGAAGATGTGTTGAATGGCCTCCTTAGTATGAAATTGTTGTTGTACGTCAAATTCCGAGATCACAACTTTTTACGGAATCGAAATCGGACACCCGGAAGTCATGTAACGGTCGAAAATAGGATTTCGGACTGTCAGGTTCGCTAGGCAAGCAATATCCTTCTCCTAGCAAACAACTCCAGGAGGAATTGGTCGCTCGCCTCTGTGTTCGCCGGGCGAAATGTCCTGGGGCAGAAGAATGTTGTTTTTGTATTTTTATCGTAACGGGAGAACCGTAACTCAGAATGACGCATGGTTCAAAGCGTTGGAAAGCTATTCCAATGATCTATGTGATGGTGAAGTAGTGGCATGGAATTAAGTTATTTAGTGATGGACTATGTTTGGATTTTGTAGTAAGTGCGGAAGTAGAGTTCGTGTTTCCACCATAACTCATAAATTGAGTGTCCGTTTGGCATGGTGCTTCTGAAGGAGGATTGATTTGGGTTGAATTACCATCCGGGTAAAGCGGACGTGGTAGCCAATGTATTGATTTGGAATTCTTTGCATATACCGATGATGATGGTAAAAGAGTTAGAACTGATTGAACAATTTTGTGATATGAGTTTGGTTTGTGAGGAGACTCCTAGCAGTGTGAAATTGGATATGTTGAAGCTGACTAATAGTATTCTCCAAGAGATCAGAGAAGTATGGAAATCTGGTTTGAGGGGGTAGATTGGTTGAATTTGATGAATTAAGGTCGAAAAGCTGATTTTCGGATTAATGGAAATGGTATCATGAGATGTCGTGATAGAGTTTGTGTCCCAGATTTTGTGAGTGGAATAAGAGTATTCTTGAAGAAGGACATTGAGGTAGATTGAGTATCCATCCCGGTGCTATGAAGATGTAACCAGATTTGAGGAAATTTTTTTGATGACCATAGATGGAGAGAGGGGTGGTTGAGGATGTATATGCTGGTTAGACTTGTCGAAAGTTGAAGATTGAACATCAGAGATCGTCGGGTCTGATGTGTTAGACTATGGCACGAATCTAGAAGGGGGGTTGAATAGATCCCCAATTAAAATTTGAGTCGGCGCTACCAATTAAAAATTGGTTTTGAAAAATTGTTTTAAGTGCGGAAGCGACCAAGGAAAATATAGTCTAAAACGAACGGCTATAGGAAAACCGGATATGCGTAAGCCTTTGGATTAATGACAATATGGAAAATAGAATCACAACACTAATCACACTTATCAATGATCTACTTCAATTGTTAGTATTCCTAGTTCCAATGATTCAAAGAGCAAACCAAAACTAGATACACAAGTAAGATAATTTTGGTTCAAACAATTTGTCAAACACTTGGTGTGCAAAACACTCCAAGTGATATTTATGTTGAGTAAGTGATTCCAACTAGCCTAGTACAATGTCTTATTGTACTTTGGAGTCAAAAACAGAGTTTTAACCTCTTACTCAATTGATATCACAATTTTGAGAATAGTGCTTATACAAAAATTACTTATTTTGAGCTATAACGTAAATGCAGAAAAATAGAGAAGACAAGTATTTGGTGAGGCAGTTCCCCCGTCGTCCTCGCTTCGGGGTACGTCTGCCCTCAATTCTAAAACTAGAATTGAGATAGATTTTATAGATATCACCTGTTGAATGTAACAGTTTATACAAGGATTGAGCAGCAAATATACAACAGAAATATCAATGTGTTGAAAGTTGCTTTCACTCCTTGCCCCTTGATTCAAGACGAATCAAGTCCTCCGATTTTTGTTGATGGACCTCCGATTCCATAACCCGTTGTTGTTCAAACCTTCGGCTCCGGCTGATCTCAACAGCAACAAATCGAACCCGAGATCTTCCCTTCAATATCACTGAATCCGCTACTAGACTTGTGAAGAACACCTCTTCACAATCACCTTCGCTCAGTTGACCCTTGATGAAGAATCTCGTCCAAAAACCCCCAAAATTCAAACCAATCTTAGAGGGTAAAACCCCAACGGTTTTATTCAAGAAAGAACCTGTCACAAGCTTCAACCCGAACTTGATTCTCCAATCTAAGCTTCGAACCTTATCACCTTGAATCTCTCACAATGCACTTCAAAAATGATTGTGTGTAATTGAAATGTTGTGAGATGTTGAAGATGAAGATGATGAATCTTGGACACCTATTTCACTCTTTCTTGTTTTTGAACACATGAATCAAAGATTATCAAATGTTAATGTGACACAAGTGGTTAAACCAGAATATATAGTACCAACCCAATTATAGACATAACAGTATTTCAAATATAAGAGGGAATCATTTAAAAACAGGATTTCCGCGCGAACGGTCGACCGCAGCAGGTCTGTGCGTCGACGCATGGACTGTGTTGTTTGGAAATCTGGAAAATGCATCAGTATGCATCGACCATACAGTCGGCGTGCGCTGACCCGTTGAAAACTATTTCCTTCATGCGTCGACCCTATGGTCGACTCATGCCTTTATGCGCTGACCCGTTGGAAAATTTTTCCTTCATGCGCCGACCCTATGGTCGACTCATTGCCTTGTGCGCTGACCAGTGGAGAAGTGCTCTGATGCATGCGCCGACCCTATGGTCGACTCATGCCTTGCAAACCTGCAAAAATTCATCAGTTTGTGGTCTTTCATGCCTTTGGTCATGATTGCATTTTATCTACACATAATATATTTATTACAACAGTTTTAAGACAAGTATAAAAGGATATGGTAGGTGATACGTTGCATCTGTTTAGTAGATCTGGAGTTTATAGTTTCCAATCTATCCAAGGCTGTAATTTGTCATCATCGAAACCTGTATTGACCAATGTCTTGCAGACTTGTGTGATGTGTGGCGATTTGCCTCCACATGATGCAACTGTTGAATATTCCAGATTGGAAATAAAATAGTATTTCCGTGGATTTTGTGTCGGGTTTGCCGAAGACGGTAAGAGGGATATGATTCAATTTGGGTGGTTTTGGATAGATTGACTAGAGAAGCTCATTTTATACCGATGAGGATTAACTATTCTATGTTGAAGCTAAAAGAGATGTATACTGAGGGAGTTGTGAAGTTGTATGAGATACCGTTGAATATCGTTTCTGATAGAAATTTGAGTTTTGCATTGAGATTTTGGGAGAGTTTGCAGACGCTTTGGGTACCATGTTGAAGTTGAATTCTGCCTATCATCCGCAGACAGATGGACAGACAGAGAGGACTATCCAGTCTTTAGAGGATTTGTTGAGAGCTTGTGTGTTGGATCAAAGTGGATCGTGGGATAGTCATTGTCGTTAGTTGAGTTTGTAAGTGCTCTTGATTGACTGCATTTTGTGGCAAAACTTTAGTGTGTGCTTGTATGTCATACTAAATGTTAGGATATACTTAATGATGTGTGTCCAGGGTAAGTTAACTATAAGTTAACTTAGTTAAGCTGAATGTCATACATAATTTCATAACATTGAACGTATGACATCCAGCGGGCAAGGTGGTTTTTCTGGTATCTATAAACTAGGAAACAGAATAAATGCTCATGTTAGATATCGGGAGACTTTCTAGAAGCCCTAGGCGAACTAGAAGATCCCTGAATTAAGTGGTAAGTGTGCAGATCTTTGAGAATAGGTTTTGATATGGATAAAACCTAATTAATGCACCAAGGCCCAAAAGGACTGACAACTGCTATAAAGATCAGAAGATGCAATCCTGAAGAGAAGCACTTGACAATAGAAAAAGAAAGAGTGCAGATTGTGAAGTCCTTGTAAGTGAAGAAGGCTAGTCTTCACGTGTGGATTCTGTCTAGGAATACTTGTACTCCAAGCAATTGTCTGGTTGATGATTTGCATTGGATAGGTAGATTCTAGGTTGTGTCTCACTCAAAGCTGTGAAGCAAGAGTGTGTGAGTTCCTTGATCAAAGCTGTGTAGCAAGATCAAGGTGTGTATGAAGTGTCTCTTCATATTGAATTTTGTAATTGTTTGATATCACTATTGTGTGATTGAGGGGGAGTGAGTGGGTATACTCAGGTCTAGAGTGTCTCTAGGTTGAAGTGTCATTGGATAGGGATTAAGTGAGGAGTGTAAACTGGAGGTTTAACTCTGAATTGATTCTACTGATAGTGAATTTCCTCTCTGACTTGGTAGCCCCCAGATGTAAGTGTTGTTGACACTGAACTGGGTAAACAATTGTTGTATTATTTACTGCTTTTATTATTACTGAGTATTAACTGTTAAGTAGCAGATGTCATAGTGGATGTTATAACCTTGGGAATAACATCCATCGTGTGCTTGCCAGAATTTTCAATTGGCATCAGAGCAGGCACCCTGCCTGTTTAAATCTGGGTCAGATCTAGGGAAAACAAATTCTGGTACTATGGATAAAGATATAGGTTTCACTAATAGACCTCCAATTCTGGATGGATCTAATTATGATTATTGGAAACCAAGAATGATTGCATTCTTAAAATCTATAGACAACAAGGCTTGGAGAGATGTGAATTCAGGGTGGAAACATCCTGTGAAGACTGACAAGGATGGAGTAGATGTGTTGATTCTTGAAGAGGAATGGAAAAAAGAGCAAGAGGCCTTAGCTCTTGGAAAATCTAAAGCATTGAATGCTTTGTTCAATGGCATAGATAAAAACATCTTCAGGCTAGTACACCACTGTGAACTAGCAAAGGATGTTTGGGACACTCTTAGAACTACTCATGAAGGAACTTCCAAGGTCAAAATGTCAAGACTTCAAATGTTGACCACCAAATTTGATGGTCTAAGAATGAAGGAAGATGAGACCATTCATGAGTTTTACATGAATGTTCTTGAACCTGCAAACACCTCAGGGGCTCTGGGAGAAAAGATGACTGAAGAGAAGCTTGTAAAAAAGATTCTAAGGTCACTACCTACAAGGTTTGCCATGAAAGTAACTGCCATTGAAGAAGCCCAAGACATATGCCACATGAAAGTGGATGAACTCATTAGTTCCCTTCAAACATTTGAAATGGGAATGAGTGCTCATGCTGTGGAGAAAAAGAACAAAAGCATAGCTCTTGTCTCAAACACAGCTGATTCAGATGGTGATAAGGAGGAGAATCTGTCTGAAGTAATTGCCTTGCTTGGAAGACAGTTCAACAAACTGGTCAAAAAGATATATGCTAGGTCTAAACCTTATACCAAAAGCATGCCTTCTGATAAAGAGAAATCTGAAGATAAAGTCAGCCAAGGCAGAGGAGTCCAATGTCATGAATGTGAGGGATATGGACATGTCATGAGGGAATGTCCCACATACCTCAAAAAGAAAGGAAAGAGCTTGACAGTCACCTAGTCTGGTGAAGATTCAGACAGTGGATCAGAAGAGGAATCAGCTAAACATGTCACTGCTCTTAATAGTGTGTGCATCTCTGATGATGAGTCAAGTGATGAAGAGTTTTTTGTTGAGGAGCTTGCAGCCTCATACAAAAAGCTTCACATCAGAAGCACATAACTGGTTCAGCAAGGAGAGCAACAGAAGAAAATCATCAAGGAGTTAGAATCTGAAAAGAGAGAGCATCTAGTCACAATTGACACACTCAGAAGTGAAGTAAAGGAGTTGAAAAGTAAGAAGGATCAAATGGCAAAATCCATAAGAATGCTCAATTCTGGAACTGACACCCTAGAGGAAATCCTTCAGAGTGGACAGACCTCAGGAGATAGATCTGGACTAGGATATGTTAATCCTGTGCTAAAACTCAAGATATTGCAACCTGAGGTCCAGAACCAAAGAGGATGTCACGACCAATGTCACAACATCCAACCAACAGAAACTAGAATCAAGTCAAGAGTAGATTCCAAGGGTATAGGTGTTACCACTGTGGAAAACTTGGTCATATCAAATCTGTGTGTTTCTGGCTGCATGGATTTCCTAGCCATCCTCATCAAGAATAGAGAACTCATGTCAAAAGGCAGCATCAAGCAAGAACTAACAAAGGTGCTCCTAATAGGCAAAGACAGTGGGCTACCAAGAATAGGGCATTAGCAGCTCACACTGGTCTAAGGAAGCCAACCCAAGAGGACTGGTACTTTGACAGTGGTTGTTCCAGACATATGAATGGAATTAAGGATCTCTTGACAAAGCTCAACCCTCATACATCCAGTCATGTAACCTTTGGTGATGGAGCTAGAGGAAAAATCACAGGTGTTGGACAACTTGACATTCTTAAAGCCCCAAAATTGAAGGATGTCTTGCTGGTTAAAGGACTGGCAGTTAACCTAATAAGTATAAGTCAACTATGTGATCAAGGCTTAAGAGTCCATTTTTCTAAGGATAAGTGTGTGGTTGTCAATGAAGAAGGTGAGGAAGAAATGAGGGGATCCAGAGCAATGAACAATTGCTACCTATGGGATCCCAGAGGTATCCTCAATAACCTGGAGAAAAAGGAAACTAGGGAAAAAGTATTGCTGGTGAAGCACAGAAAATAGAGAAGATCCAACACACCAGCAAGAAGATCTTCAAAGTATGCCTCAGAGAGAAGGACAGGATATAAGAAAATCCATGAAGGGAAGCTAGCCAAGAAGGGATACCCAAAGACTGGTCATCAGGGAAAGCTAGATATGTTATATTGGAATCTGATGGAGTCTATGGAAGCTGCCAAGCATACAGGAAGCTATGTCACTCCAGATGTCATGACCTTGTTCTGTGACATCAAGAGTACCATTCACACAAGTTATGATGAGTTCAAGGGAGACATGCTCGGGGGTAACGTGTGTAAATGGCAAGAAGGTTGTGCTAAACCTGGTGAGTATGTCAGTGATGACATGGTTTCAAGAAGTGTCAAGGAGTCTCAATTTACAAATCCCCTAAAATTGAAGCCCTCCAGAAATGATGGCTTATAGCAATTAATAGTAAAAGGGAATTACATTTTGAATTTAGATCATTTAATGATAAATAAAAAAGGTAAGTTCCCTCCTATTGGGCAATCATACCCCATTTCCACTTATATAATACAATCCCTCTACTCTTGGTGCCATCACAAACTGTTCAGCTTCCTTTCTGGTTCCAACAAGCACAGAAAATCACCTCTTCCTCAAACGTCAACCCTAAGTATGTCTCAGCATTCTAAACCATCCTCATCCAAAAGCTTGACCGACCACGATACTAAATCAAACCCTAATGAAGCGCTAGAAATTGCTCCATTGCGCATGGTAACTCCAGACGGAGTATTGATGAATGACCCTAGCAAACCCCATGCAAAGAGGCCAAGTGACAGTGTCACAGGTCAAGCTCCTTCTTTTGCTGCATCTGATTATCTCAACAACGCAGAAGCTAGACGGACTCATCTTGCCATTGCGAAAATAGTCGCCAACACACTCAACATACCCACGTCTTCTAGCTTGAAGGGGTCTGATCCCAAACTGTATGATCAAGCAAATGTCTCACCCAATGTTGCAACATCAAAGGACCATGCACCAAAAGGGAGGAACAAGGGTAAAGAGGCTAAACAAATGGGTGAAAACATGCAAGGCACCACAGATACCGAAATGGTAGACCTAGACAACTATTCTAACAATGATCTCATAGTCAAACTTAATCCAGGCATAGCTAAAAGGCTGATGACACGAAAAAGGAAAAAGGTAGCTGATCAAATTTCCTCCAAAAAGAAAGATGGTGAGAAGAGTACTGAGCAAGAAACGCCCACAAGGAAGGCTGGAACAAAGAGGGATCAGGTTGAACCCCCGAAAGGCTGGAGCAAAGTTGTCACAAAGAAGAAGAGGGTTGAATCTATTTTTGAATCAGAATCAGGCTCAGATGTTGCTGTCACTGACATCCAGACCAAGAAAAAGCCTTCCACAAGCAAACTGGCTGAAAGCATTTATGAAGTACCAATTGATAACATTTCTTTTCACTATCCATCAAGTCTTATTAGATGGAAATACGTGTATCACAAGAGGTTGGCCCTAGAAAGAGAGCTTGCTCAAAATGCTCTTGAAAACAAAGAAATCATGGTCCTAATCAGAGATGCTGGCTTGGTGAAAACTGTGTCTCAGTTCTCCCAATGCTATGAAACATTGGTGAAAGAATTCATAGTCAATCTATCAGGTGCGTGTGCTGATAGTAAATCCAGTGAGTTTGGCAAAGTATGTGTAAGAGGTGAATGTATCAACTTTATAGCAACTATCATCAACAAGTACTTGGGGAGACCTAATGAAGGCCTGACTGAACTAAGAACATCAAACCATCAAGTATGTTAGGAAATAACTGCTAAACAGGTCAAGAAGTGGCCATCCAAAGGAAAGCTTGTAGCAAGCAATTTAAGTGTTAAATATGTTGTGCTTCACAAAATTGGTGCTGCAAATTGGGTGCCCACCAATCATAAGACAACAGTGGCAACCACTCTTGGAAGGTTCATATATGCTGTAGGAACTAAGGCTAAGTTCAATTATGGATCACACATTTTTGAACAAACCATGAAGTATGTTGGTAGCTACAGTATTAAGGGCCCTATTGCTTTTCCCTCTCTCATCTGTGGAATCATCTGTGATCAACATCCCAACATCCTAAAGAAGAATGATGTTGCCAGCAAGAGAGAAACTACACTGTCATTTCATCACAAACTGTTTCAGGGAACTCATGTTCTTGATATTGTTATGACATCAGCTGAGACATCAAAGGGATCATCAAAATCAAGAAAAGCTGAAGTAATTACAATATTAAAGGAAACTTGCAAAGAACTGGATACTAGAAAGAAAAATCTTAAAGAATTAATCAGAACCCTTGAGCAAGATGAGGGGTCTGAATTCACTAATGAAGAAAGAGATGGTAATAGGTTAGGTGATAAGGAAACAGTTGATGAAAGTTATGAGAAAGCCAGTGGTGACTATGGGGAAACAAGTAAGGACATGGCTGAGGAAACCAGTTTAGAAGACACTTCATAAGGGAGGTTCAGCACTGCTGAAGAGGAGGAAGAGTAACTGGTGGTGATGCCTGGCTCAGGCTGCTGTTCTGCTGAGCTGATGAGGCTGTGTACTGCTGGTCTGATATTGCCTTAAGATCTTTTGTAAAAGACTTGGATAACTTTATATTTGTGATGCTCCTTATGAGCAGTATGGTTACAGTATCCCTAACTACAATTATGATACAATGTATAATCTATACTATGTTTTATTTGGCTCTTAATTTATGGCTAAAAGGGGGGAGAAAATGATAGCAGGTGCAGGTGATGTGCAGAACAGTGAAGAACAGGTGGATAGCATGTGTTTGTTAAAATGGTTGGTTTGAATTTCTATGGAATGTTTGTTAAACTGGTTGGTTGATTATGTATGTTGCTAACAATGTGGACAATGGGTAATCCTAGAAGGTATTTAGGAGTGTGTGTGTCTGCATGACTGCATGATAGTAGCAGAGAGTCTTGTGCAACACTTTAGGGGGAGTAGCACAAGTGTGTGTGACTTCAGGAAGTCATCCTGAATGTCAAGACATCCTGAGCAGACTGCAGAATAATCTGCAGGTTATGTGTGCAACTGATCTGATCAGTTGAGGGGGAGAACACCAGAGTGTTATTCAGAGATATGACATATGTAGTGATAACTACCAGATGATTAACAGAGTGAGTCATAACAGTGAGAGCTAACTATGAGGACTCTGAGTGGCTTGAGCTAGGAACTAGCTGCATGACAGGACACATCATAAGTCTTCTGCTGTGTGTAAACTCTGATAGGTTAACAGGTTGTTTTAGCCAAAAATTTGCCAAAGAGGGAGTTTGTAAGTGCTCTTGATTGACTGCATTTTGTGGCAAAACTTTAGTGTGTGCTTGTATGTCATACTAAATGTTAGGACATACTTAATGATGTGTGTACAGGGTAAGTTAACTATAAGTTAACTTAGTTAAGCTGAATGTCATATAGAATGTCATAACATTGAACGTATGATATCCAGCGGGCAAGGTGGTTTTTCTGGTATCTATAAACTAGGAAACAGAATAAATGCTCAAGCTGGATATCAAGAGACTTTATAGAAGCCCTAGGCGAACTAGAAGATCCCTGAATAAAGTGGCAAGTGTGCAGATCTTTGAGAATAGGTTTTCATATGGATAAAACCTAATTAATGCACCAAGGCCCAAAAGGACTGACAGCTGCTATAAAGATCAGAAGATGCAATCCTGAAGAGAAGCACTTGACAACAGAAAAAGAAAGAGTGCAGATTGTGAAGTCCTTGTAAGTGAAGAAGGCTAGTCTTCACGTGTGGATTCTGTCCAGGAATACTTGTACTCCAAGCAATTGTCTGGTTGATGATTTGCATTGGATAGGTAGATTCTAGGTTGTGTCTCACTCAAAGCTGTGAAGCAAGAGTGTGCGAGTTCCTTGATCAAAGTTGTGTAGCAAGATCAAGGTGTGTATGAAGTGTCTCTTCATATTGAATTTTGTAATTGTTTGATATCACTGTTGTGTGATTGAGGGGGAGTTACTCAGGTCTAGAGTGTCTCTAGGTTGAAGTGTCATTGGGTAGGGATTAAGTGAGGAGTGTAAACTGGAGGTTTAACTCTGAATTAATTCTACTGATAGTGAATTTCCTCCCTGGCTTGGTAGCCCCCAGATGTAAGTGTTGTTGACACTGAACTGGGTAAACAATTGTTGTGTTATTTACTGCTTTTATTATTACTGAGTATTAACTGTTAAGTAGCAGGTGTCACAATGGATGTTATAACCTTGGGAATAACATCCATCGTGTGCTTGCCAGAATTTTCAGAGTTTACCTACAATAACAGTTATATCATTCTAGTATCGGAATGGCACCGTATGAGGATTTGTATGGTAGGAGGTGTATGACTCCTTTGTGTTGATATGACTCAGGCAAGAGTGATGTGCTCGGACCTGAGATTATGCAAGAGACGATTGAAACGATCAAGGGGATCCAAGAAAAGATGGGTTTTGAGAATACGTCGGTAACTGGTGTTGGTTGAGCTTTAAAGTCTCGGAAGCTCACACCGTGCTTTGTTGGTCTGTATTAGAGTAGCGCAGCAGAAGCGTGGGGGGAGTACCATGTTAGACTGTTTTATCGTTGTCGCTTGTGGAATTGCATGATGTGTTTCGTGTGCCTAAGTTGAAGAAGTACATTGATTCAGATAGATGATGTACAAGTGAGAGATGATTTGACTATTGAGGTATTGCTAGTTCGGATTAGTGAACGAGAAACAACTTGGAGATAAAGAAATTGCCTTAGTAAAGGTAGTTTTGAGAGGACCAACTAGCGAAAGTTGAATTTGGGAGTGTGAAGATCAGATGAGGGAGTCATATCCGACTCTGTTTACTTGAGGCAATTTTTGAGGGCGAAAATTCTTTTAAGTGGGGGAGAGTTGTAACACCCCAAATTTAATCGGAATATTTTAATTAATTAATTTAATTGAGAATATTCATTTTCGGTGATTTTCGGTGGTTTTGTGAAGTATTGAGAAAATGTGCATTTTTGGACTATTTAATTGATTAATAGTATATAATATTAAATTATTAGTATTATTATTAATTAAAACGAATATAAGTGGAATAAGGGTAATTTGGGCGTTTGGAGGAGTTAGTAAGGGTAATGATGGAAAAGCCCAATTTGTGAGGCCCAAGACTAGGTTGGCAAAATTGAGTTCTGAAGCGAAATTAGAATTCATTTGTGTTAACCGTGAAAGTTTGGTGGCCAGAGCTCTGAAGGAAAGGTTGGAGGCAGAAGATCCCAAAGTTAATCGTGAAAGCTGCAGATTCGATTAAGGTATAGGAAGTATTGTTGTTCATGATTTTCTATGTATGCCTTTCGATGTGTTTACGGTTGGTTTGGGGGTTTTAGGGGGAATTATGAGAAAAAGGGGATTTTGGCCTTTGTGGCCAAAATCTATCGTTGAGATTTTGACCGTGATAAGATTAGAAGGTTATGAGAACAAGTGATCTATGGCCTTCGTGGCCTAGATCTATCATAGAGGTGGTAACCTAAGGATTCTAAGGGTAAAGATGGGGAATAACGATCTTTGGCCTTCGTGGCCTAAACCTCAAGTGTAAATCTAACCGTGAATTTAATTGAGGAATTAGGGAAATTGATGGTAAGATTATGAGATTATGGCTTATGGTATGTAACACTGAATATTGATATGAGAAAGGGAAACCTTAGGCCTTCGTGGCCAAAACCTTGGGTTGTGATATGTTTGACCCTGTAGGAATAGGAATGTTCAAATGTGAGTAACTCTGATGCACTCAGAGCAAATTGCAGAAAAATAGTGATTTAGGCAATGCAAATGTTGCCAGATTAGCCTAATAAACCATATATTTTATGTCTTCATCGCCGTATGATCTTAGGGATGATTTAGGGATGTTTTAGGGGCATGGGGTGTGTGAATTGTATAAGTTTTGGATAGAAATCAGTTCTGGTCGTAGACGATTTTCGCTGTCATCGCATTGTTCGCCTAACGAGCATGCCAACAAAGACTCGCCACAGACTCGCCTAGCGAGCATGCCAGCGAAGACTCGCTACCGACTCGCCTAGATAGCAAGCCAGCGAACGTAGCAGAGTTCACGAAATTTGATCGTTTGCGGCGATGCCTTGATGTTTGATTCTGAGATGAGTTAACATGAGTATGACAGTGAGGAATTATGTGATTGATAGGCTATAGTGTGAGGATTACTGCGGGTATAAGTTGATGAATTAATATGTGATAATATGGGATGATATTATGATGTAATATGTGATAATATGAGATAATATTATGATGTAATATGAGATGATATGGGATAATATTATGAATTAATATGAGATAACATTGGGTAGTATTATGAATTAATATGTGATAATAGGATGGGCTAACATGAGGATGACTATGAGCTAATATGTGATTTGGACGTGATTATATGACAATTTATGTGATGATGATTGTTATTATGACGAATTATGTGATAACATGAGATATGATGATTTATGTGATGAAGATGATTGTTATGATGAATTATGTGCTAACATGAGATATGATGATTTATGTAATGATGATGATTGTTATGATGAATTATGTGCTAACATGAGATATGATGATTTATGTGATAATGATGACTATGTTGATGAGTTATGACGTATGATGATTATGATGAATATGATGAATGATGATGCACCATATGATGTTATTATGAGGATGATTTATGACGTGTGCATCATGCATTCATGTGCATCCGAACTTCGATTCAAGACCTCGATTACTTTGGCTTCAATCCCACTGTACGGATGTGAAGTATTATGATGTGATCCGGTTCTATAGTAGAATCAATCCTATTGATGGGGATCTATGGAGGGTTGATGGCCCAGTGTCCATCGAGCTGTGATGGTTTGTACCACATGCGTTGAGTCTATGTTGCATTTGCATTTATGAGCCTTTGTGTATAAATTATGACGTTGTGGCCTTCGAGGCCTATTGAAGGATATGAATGTGTTGAATATGAATATGACGCTGTTTAAGTATTAATTGTTATACATTGATCATTATGAATTGTTGTACTCACCCTGCCTGTTTGAATGTTACCTCCACGTGGGTAATGTGCAGATGAGCAAGTTTAGCCGTGGACGCCGTCGAGGAGTTATTTTGAAGGTTGAGTTATTAGTTGATTTAGGTGACTAGAGGGTCTTGCTCTGATATGTAACATCGGGTTGGGTTCTTTGAGTTGGTTTTATATCAGTGGGTTATTTTACTTATTTTCACTTATGAGGAGAAACCTTGATTTATGCTTTGAGTTCCGCTGTTTATTGATGTTTTGATGTATTTTGGGGAAAACCCGTAGTTACGGAGTATGGACCTATTTTGACGACTTTGAGAAATGTACGCCCTTTTAGTGGCTTTTTAATGAGATTTATTTATTCACTCTGATTTCTGTGTTATTTTGCCTTAATATTTTTGGGGTAGAAAAAGGGCGTTACAACAGCTGTGGGCATGGAGATTGTGCAGTCATAAATTGCAAGGCACGCTCTTGACCAGATGTAGCTTAGGAGAAATAAGAGGAACAATCACCTCTTTTGCAGTGAATGGACCAAGACCACCTGGTACGCTTACATCGCCCGGCGCGAATTCAACTGCCCTTGCATCAATTAAGTCCTGAACTTTGTGCTTAAAAGCTTTGCAGTTCTCAACATTATGCTCTGGTGCCCCAGAATGGAAATCACAGTGGGCACTTGCATCATGGCCTGGTGGTGGCTCGCCAGTAAATGGAACCAGAGTCCGAAGTTCAACCAATCGAAGTTGAAGCAAGAGTCGCAGCAACTGAGCATAAGTTATAGGGATCTAGTTGAAGATTCTGTCAGGCTACTTCGGCCTCTAAGCATACCTTCTAGTCTTAAGGTTGTCTCGGGAAACAAGAGGTAAATGCTGACGGGGAGAACCTGGAAACTCAAGTCGTGCAGAAGATCCTTGAGGCACACCACACCTTGGGAGAGCTTCCACAAATAAAGGTGGGACAACCATCTCAGCTGCAGCTTCAGGCACCTGATCGCCCTCCTTTCTTAGCACATTTCTTATCACTTCTGTGATCAGGCCCATCTGAATCTTCAGTTAATGAACCTCCTCCTTAAGCGCCTTTTGATCCAGGCGCAAGGCTTACATGTTCATCATGAATTGTTCCATATGGCTTTGGACTTCCCTCAACTCTGCTTGAACTTGTTCCATTACTGTTGTTGATTCCCTCGAGTTGGATATCTGTGGAAACTGAACCTCCCAATCCTGTTACTAACGGACACCAAATAGAGATAAGAACACGATTCCACCAAAAACAACCTGCGATGCAAATGAGAATGCAAGATGCAAAATGCAAACATGTCTATATGTTTACAGGGAGATCTCCCCCTTGATTCCAGTTTCAGTAAACAAGAGCAGCAGAGATGTACACGATGACAATCCTCTCATATATCAAGTAAGATCCTTCCTGAAGGTTTCAAAGACGCCAGGCTCAGCCATGGAAATCAGACCAAATAAAGGTCCTTACTCAGGTATCGGAAACTTGTATACAACAATCACCTTTATGTCTACTTCCCCCTTTACAGTAAATCAGTACCAGGATCAAGGTAAAGACGAGAACCTTTCGAACACATAGACATGCAATGTTAAATGCAGGATGATTATGCAAATGCAAATGCAATAGGGGATCAAGATTGTTGTGTTGTTGATCGAGAAGAACCAACGCTTCTCTTTGGCAAGAACATAGCATAACTCTAATAATAGGAACCTTTGATATCGGGAACACAAATTCACACTACAAAGAAAACTGGGTAGTCTAAAAATCAAGGTTTCCTACACAACCCAATCCCTCTCACAGGTATGGACCTATCCACAGATAAGGTTTGGCATCCTATGCGTTCATCAGTGTCACAGACTTTCGAGAAACGATGATACGTTTACCATTTCTGGTTTGGCATCATAATCTCCCGAAGAGGCCTCACTTAGCTGAATCACAAATGATCGGTCCCCAGAGTCGACAACCCTCAGATCCAAAATCCCCTCAAATCCTAAGAACCGGAAAGGAAATCATCAAAGAGAATCTCATCTGAGCGCGAATTTCATGGGAACTTGTGTCTGCTAAGCAAGCATGTCCACCACTACTCTCCACTACTAATGCTATGTTTGTACTCAAGCCCGGGTTCGACTTATCTCTCAGTGGAACATTCCCTCCCCACATCACAACAATAATGATATATACAATGCTGAAAGTAAATGCGGGAAAATAAAGTACAACACATATATACAACACCCAAAGATAAACAAACAAGTGCTAGGATTGACTCGCATAGGGGATGTTCCTGTCCCCAGCAGAGTCGCCAGCTGTCGCAACTGCGAAAGCACCCGGTGGAAAACAGAAGAGTCGCCACCGTTCATTATTTATCCCAAAAGAGGGAAAGGAAACGATCAGAGAAACCTAACGAAAAAGGGAAAGACATAGTCATCGCAACCAAGTCCTGGGTTTGGGAGCCGGTTATGCAAGGGGAAGGTATGAGCACCCCTCACGTCCGTCGTACTCGACGGGATCCACGCTTTGTTGTCTATCAAAAAGGGTGTTTACTATCTAACTAAAGGTCTCAAGGACTAAAGAAAAGAAAAGAGACTCCACAGAGCATCGCCTCTCTGTGCCACGTATTCCCTCGTGCAATGGGAAAGTCAGAGTCAACGTAGTTCGGCTAACTACGGGTGAAAGGGGGAAGGTTGCTCGCCAAGACATCGTGTCTTGTGCCTACGTATTCTCATCTAGTATAAGAAATCAGAGCAAACGTAGTTCGGGCGATAAGAACACCGGTTGGTTCAACATGTTTTTAGGCCCGAGTAGGGTTAAAACTTAGTTCTAGCAGTTAGGTGTATGCAGCTCGACCATTGGAGACTTAGGCGTTACCTGTTTGTGGTAGAACCAAGAGTTAACGAAACTCTTTTTTATGAAAAAAGGTTTTCCATTATTAAGGGTCCCAAAGGAAAAAATGATTTGAAGTTGTTTTTGAAGTCTTTTAGAGAAGAAGTGTTTTGAGTTTAATTTATAACTCATGTTGCACTAAAGACTATGACCTAGGAGCGAATGCGTCGCATATCACCCAAAGGGTGTACACTAAATACTCTAGGCCATTGAGAGGAAACCCCCCAATCACCATTTCTCAAGTACTTAAGGCTCGTAACACACAATATTTGTTAACCTTTATTAAGTAATTTTTGAAATGATTTGAAGATGAGAAGGAGAGAGGACAAACTATAGGGAGACTAATTCAAACCTAGTAGTTGTCATGCAAAATGATCCTAAGATCGAGGTTAGGGGGATACTACCTAATGTTATCATGCATGGTTTAAGTCCTAAGGTCTATCATAATCTCAATAGATTAGAGATCCTAAGGGAACATGGCAAACAAAGAAAGCACAAGAAGAAAGCATAAACAAAGCATAATATATGAAAGATGCAAGTATGCATATGCAATGCAACACACAAGCAAAGGGAGGAAAAAGTGTGGGGTAAACACCTCCACAAGCACATCTCAACCTTTATTAATGTAAGAAGAAAAGAGAAGGAATGCATAAAAGAGAGTGCCAACACATACACAAAAGAATGCAAGACGCACATCATGTGAAACCCTAATGGCAAGCTTAAAAAGATGCACAAACTTTAACAATCTATGAACAAAATTAAGACCCATAATTGAACATACAACAACCTCAACATATTAACAACATGCATCAAAAATAATTAGGAGTTCAAAGGATCCATAATTGTCACTTCCAAAGTAAACTAGATCATGCATATATGTGAACATCCCTTAAGGGTAACCTAAATTGGAAATTACCATAAAAATAGGAAAAGTGTTCAAAAATTACCAAATAAAATCCCAAAGGAGCCCAAAGGTGTTAGCAACCAGGGGCCAAAAGTATGAGGACAAAGTCCAAACAAAACTATGCAAATAGAAATGAAACCCTAAGGGTACACCAAATGGACAAGATGAATCGGGGGTCACTAAAACTATCTTAAAACCCTAACCAAAATTCCCCAAACCAGGGGCACAATTTTCCAAGAAAATCACTTAACATGTCATGATCATGAGAAAAAAATACCAGCTATTGAAATGGAAAATTTGTCAAGAAATAAAATCAAAAACAAGCAATGACAAATTTTAAACCAATTAAAACACCTCAAATGTAAAAAATCATATTTAATTGAAAAATAACCCAAAAAAATAAAATGAAAATTCCTAAAATCAGTTAACATCCCAAAACGTGTGAAAATATTTTTTGCCAGATTTTTAGATCACTTGAGGTATTTTTACTGAATTAAAATTCAAACAGAAAATAAAATGGAAAAAAGAAATAAAGAAAAGAAAAAGAAAAAAGCGCGTGATGAATAGCAATTGTATCCAGTTGTAATTGTTGGGCTTATGAGAAAGGGGGTGCAAATAGAGGTTAAAGCACAAGTCTAAATCACACTGAGTAGGGATCAAAATGATTTGTTTCATTTAATGATGTGGCCAGTCAACCAGTCAAAGGATCAGCCAGATGCAATCAGGACCGTTCATCCATTATAGTCAAAGGTTCAACGCGTTTATCTGGTGTTACACGTACGTGAGCGGGCGAAATAACCAGACGGTGGTCCACCAGATTCCGGTCATCTTCTTCGGTTGGCTCGCCGGAGAAGAAGGAGTGAAACTTAACTAAAACGAGTAATTCTTGAGTCTAAACTGATCCTCTCATTACGTACATTAAGAATCTAGGTTCCATTTTCATTTTTCACTCATAATTAGGGAGATTTGAAGCCAACAAGAATTGAGCATAAATCAAAAATCATCAAGAAAAAGAACCAAATCAATCCAGAAATGGCCTACAAGAGTAGGGCATCAATATACACCAAAAATGGCATGGAATGGATGCTTAAAAAGAGTGAATTTTTTAGAGAAAGTTTACCTAACAGAGCTCCTCCATTGGGTCTTGATTTGATGCTTAAACTTGTGCCAAAACAATCTAAAAACCTTCAATGATCCTCAAGGAAGCTATTGGTAACCTTCAATTAATCTGAAATTGCTTGATTCTTGATTTCAAGATTTCAATTTCTCCTTCACTTTTGCAACTGCTTTCTGCTCTAATCTTCACCAAATTCACTGAATGAGGGTTTGTTCTTCATCTGGAGTTTATATATTTTGGATCTGAGATCAATTGGAGGCCCAATCATGGCCTGATAATGAGAATTGAAAAATCCAAAGTTGTGAATTCAAGCTTCAAATTACACGTGAGAAATGGCTCCAAAGGCTTTGGTTTTGATTCAAACAGCTTGCTTGTGATCCATTCTGATCAAATGGATGAGAATCATCCCTTGAAATGATCCAATGGTGGATTTTGTATACGTGACTTACACATGAAGCAACTTGGATTTTTGACATGTTTTGCCCACCATGAACCAATTCTGATTTGTGCATTATTCTTAGTATGTTTAAGTGAATCAAAAAATGCACAAGTATGGTATAAAAAGGATTTAAATCAATTCAATTCAATTCATGATCTTTAAAGTCCTTTTTCTTGATTTTCCCTTCACCAATCTCCAAACCCTATCCAAATCCATGACAAATGAATGTTCCATGATGAAATTTATGTCATTTGAATCAAGTTTCATGTTGTACAAAGTTCCATTTGAGGTGCACAAAGTCATGAAATGGACCTATAATGAAAAGGGCCTATATTCTCACTTTCCCAAAATACCCCTGAGTTACAAGCCTCATATCTTGAGTTCTACAAATCATATGAAGGACTTATATGACATTTTAGAAAGCTAAGATCATAAGGAACAACTTTCATGTTCATCAAAAGTTGAGGTGAAACATGATTCTAGGACAAAAATACCTTAGAAGTTGGTTGACTTTGGTTGACTGAAAATACATTCATCTAAGGACCTATAACTTGTCAGTATCATA
Organism: Lathyrus sativus; assembly: GCA_963859935.3. NCBI lineage: Eukaryota > Viridiplantae > Streptophyta > Magnoliopsida > Fabales > Fabaceae > Lathyrus > Lathyrus sativus. The sequence continues at coordinate 372,661,457 of OZ012736.1, read as the reverse complement.
ACTTGAGTTTTAGAAATCAGATGGATGAGTTCTAGTACTAAAAAGAAAGCTAAGAATATGCTCTACAAGTCCCATTTTGGAATCAAAGTGAGATGAAACTTGTATCTTGAGATATGTGGTCTTGAAGATAGGCACTAAATAGGGGATTTTACACTGACAAGCTTAGAAACCCTAGCTCAGCAACTTGTCACACTCTTGATTCTTCTTAAATGGATCTTAAAATAACATCCTGGATGTTTCAACATAAATTTCCATGATCACAATGAAAAGTTGAAGACTTTGCTGACCTGGGGCAAATTATTTTCCATGATCACAACTTTCCATGATCACAATGAAAAGTTGAAGACTTTGCTTCAACACAACTTCTTAATGTATGTTGCATTAACAATTTCAGAATTAACATTTCCGACTTGCTAACTTTGTCTGACATCTTAGAAAGATTACACGAAGACATCACCAATTAAAATTTGAAGAATTTGCTGACCTGGGGCAAATTATTTTCCAAGAGGTTTGATCCGTACAAGCTTGGATTCACCTAGAACACAAGTTTGAAGACTCAGTTATACCGTCAATCAAGGGCAGTTACGTCGAGATTCGGTGAATCTCTCCACGAGTTTGAAAATAGTGGGGCCTTTGGACGCCATGTTTTCTGTGAAATCCTCTCGAGAGGACTTTTTCTCATGAACCGTGTGACTTGGGGCACTTGAGAGTCGAAGAGGGTTGTGACAATTCTGTAACTAATATTTTCAACGCAAGAAAACTCCAGCTCGGGTATCTCCGTCTACAACTCCAGCGTAGATCTTCCAGGGAAGTGGATATTTATTTTATCCATGAGGGTCCTCCAATTATGAGATGGATTCATTTCCAATAGATTTTTATCCTCATCTTCAACAGGATAACTGATTTCCGTCTTGACACTCATTCAAGTACGATCGAGATGTTATAACCAGAAGTGGAATGTTTTCTATTCCCCAGATGAAAGTTTGTCGAAGCCCTGAAGAAGGATCGTAATCCCATATTTGGTTCTCCATCAATCCCTAGTGGTGCTGCTATCTTGGAAGATTGGTCGGATGTTTATTTCGGCTCTGGTTGCTTCTTTTCGTTTGTTTTGTCAGCATAAGCATACGCACAACATATAGATAGATAGCATAGCATCTGCATTTTGCATCTTTGCATTTTTCTTGTCACTTCGGACTGTGATTGTCCCCAAGTGATTGGGTTTATCGTATCCCTTCAAATAGAGTTGTCAGCCCTAGGCAGAAAGAGCTCAATATTTCCATTTCCCCAAGAAGTTCGATCCTCGTGGAAGACGGTTGTTTTAGTTAAATACCATTTGAGCTCATGCCTGAATAATCGAGTATTACTTGACAGTTTCTCTTCAGTTACTTCCTGAATTGAACTCTGGTCCCTGACAATCACACTGTGGACATCTCCAACTTTTGAATATGGACTAAGCGTGCATTTATTTTGCACTTTGTTCCCCAAGAGAATCTTTATGAAGATAACTATTGAAAACATATATTTCTCCAACAATGACCTCAACGTTCTTAACAATTTACATCTGGACTACAATCACTCTCTTTATTTGAGAAACTCGTTTTGACAAGAATTCCCTTCAAAACGACAAATGGTAGTCTCTTCAGGACAATTCGTCCATTCCCAGTGGTTTTATCAATACTACCAATTCATCAAACGACATTCTTCTGGAAATCTGTCAGAGAAGTGCATCGAAGACATTACAAATATTTCTCCTTATTTTAAAATCTACACTACAAAGAATACATGCTTTTACAGCTACAACAAAGATACTCCTCAGGAATGTATTCCCCAGTGAGTTCATTACACAAGCTATTTCCATCAAATGGCATATCTCCCGAAATTTGGGAAAGTCTATTACAATTGATCTCTTTATTTGAGAAGACATATTTACAAATTAGCCGGCTTACATCTCTTCTAGAGATCCCCAGTGAAATTTTACAGCCTCCAGTACATAATGGATTACTACTAGAGTTTTGCAATCTACAATGACATTTTAACCCCCTGTGAAGATGCTCTCACGAGTTTTCATCATTTTGGGTAGAAATTGAGACCAGCTCATGGCATCCAGACCATGACGCTCGGGGAGATTTATTTCAAGAAACTGAGACCAGCTCATGGCATCCAGACCATGACGCTCGGGGAGGTTTATTTCAACAAACTGAGACCAGCTCATGGCATCCAGACTATGACGCTCGGGGAGGTTTATTTCAAGAAACTGAGACCAGCTCATGGCATCTATACCATGACGCTCGCGGAGGTTTATTTCAAGAAACTGAGACCAGCTCATGGCATCCAGACCATGACGCTCGGGGAGGTTTATTTCAAGAAACTGAGACCAGCTCATGGCATCCAGACCATGACGCTCGGGGAGGTTTATTTTAAGAAACTGAAACCAGCTCATGGCATCCAGACCATGACGCTCGGGGAGATTTATTTCAAGAAATTGAGACCAGCTCATGGCATCCAGACCATGACGCTCGGGGAGGTTTATTTCAAGAAACTGAGACCAGCTCATGGCATCCAGATCATGACGCTCGGGGAGGTTTATTTCAAGAAGCTAAGACCAGCTCATGGCATCCAGACCATGACGCTCGGGGAGGTTTATTTCAAGAAACTGAGATCAACTCATGGCATTCAGACCATGACGCTCGGGGAGGTTTATTTCAAGAAAATGAGACCAGCTCATGGCATCCAGACCATGACGCTCGGGGAGGTTTATTTCAAGAAACTGAGACCAGCTCATGGCATCCAGACTGTGACGCTCGAGGAGGTTTATTTCAAGAAACTGAGACCAGCTCATGGAATCTAGACCGTGACGCTCGGGGAGGTTTATTTCAAGAAACTGAGACCCGTTCATGGAAAACACACCATGAAGCATGGAGAAGTTTTATTTACACTATTATCAACACCACATTCAATTAAGAAACAGAATTCTGTGCCGATCAAGAGAAGTTACTACCATTGTTTGGACTGCCACACACTGGTAGTAAATTAGTTCTCGACCAAAAGTTTCTCGCCCGTTGTTTAAATTCGTTATGTTCCTGATGTATGTGCGGTACTCTCATACTTGTGGAGAGTCCCCATTGTTGATTGTTTCCTGTCCCCGTGGAGTCTCGCGTTCTTGAGTCCGTCTGTTTGTTGCTCCTGTTTCTCACGTACTCTGTCTGTTTTTTCTTCTGCGACATCTTGTCCTCGTAGGACCCTCCGTCTTGCATTCTCATGGCATTGCATATCATTTGCATTCGGTGGCTTCTTAGGGCCAAAAATTCGTGCAATGTTTGTATTTAAGTCCCTCCTATCTCGTCGAGACAAAGATTTCAATCTTTGTATCTCTGGATAGAAGTAACTTAAATAGGGGCATCTGTCGCACCCTAATTTTTGACCATAAGATCCCACCTCTCTTTTTTATTTCTTGCGTGTCATCTTTTACTTATTGTGTGACTAATAAGTTGGTGAAGGTGTATAAGTTTTGAAGACAGGATATCATTTCCTTCAGTCGAAGACAGTTATATGTGTTTTGAAGGACCGGTTAGAGTTCAGGGTTACATTCAAGTTTTCGCCAAGTCGCGGACTTGAGGAGATGTGTTTCGAAGTTATCATTCTTAAATCAATTTTGAGGCTATAGAAGGATTTATTACGAGCTTAAGCAATCGTGTCATCGAGCTCATCGTTCCACCTTCGAGCTCGTTTCATCATCTTGGGAATACTCATTGTGAAAAGTCGTGACATTGTACGGAATGAAATCCGCATTTTTCTTTCACGCGTCTTGAACAACTAGACAATTTGAAGAAGGGTTATTCAAGTTTTCATCTGACCCAATCATTATCAGAAGCTTCAAAGTCACAAGACAGAATCGAAGCTAACATTTAAATAATCAAGTCTAAAAATAGGAGGTTTAGACTGATGTCATCGCAAGTTCAAAAACGGTTTCCAAATATAAAAACGAAGATCTTAAAATCCTTTAGGCATTCACCCTGCTGCCTACCCATTGCAATATTATTCAAGGAGGTTATTTGGAGTCCACCACTCATGGTGAAAGTGCATCCTGTTATTCTTTATTCATGGTGAGAATGCCAGGGTGATCTTACTACGAATTATGGTATTCATTCAAGGAGGTTATGGCTATTGATTTATCAATCTATCTCAAAAATCCAAGTATATTAAATTTCGGTTTCAAGATTACCAATACAGTGAATTGTAAAAGTAGTTGGCTCGTTATTGCAAAAGTCTTTACAAATACTACTTCAACATATACACTAACAACAAAGACCTGTTCTTACAATAGAAACTTGCACGACACATTCCTTAAGGACCATCCCCTTACTGCTATTCATTAAACTAATACCCCTGGTTGCTGTCTACAAAGTTTTGTTTGATGACGCACAAAAACGAAGCCATTTGAAATGAAAAAAATCGCAAACAACAAGCTGCTTTCACGTCTGTGAATCCTGAAATGGATGCATAAGTTCCTTTTAGTATAAAATGTCACAACAAAACGTTGTTATATGAAACTAACACGATCATTTACAATGTTATGACTCTTGTCATGGTGAATTAGTGATGTTTAAGGCTAATAAGATGAAGAAAAAACAGAAATCTCGCAGAGATACTTGAGAATAACGATAGTAATACCATGAGCAGTTGGATTCTGTATGAGGTCACTCGTTGCGGCATAAGTGTCGAAGTAGGAGTAGGCTATGCCTTCACTCTCTAATCGCCATTCTTTCAACATGGATTAAAGGCCTTTATTATATTGAACCGACCTGTTTTTGGTTTCAACCACATTTTCCTTTTGGATCTTCAGTCTGAATTTTCTTTTTAGAGAGAAAAGCGTGGAATCAATACACTGTCGTGGAGTATTTTTATTACGAAATTATGATGGCTCAAAGTATCCAAAGATATCATTACTTCCAACCACCGCAACAGTAGTAAGGCAACATGTTAGTGGCAGCAGCAGGCACTTCCGCGACTAACTCCGAACAGCTTCACAGTACGAAACAACAACCTGTCAAGCAACAGAAAAATTCAAGGTCAGTACTACACCTGCAAAATACAAGAACAGAAGTGACAACCGCAACCGAAAATCAAAGTAGCCATAGCATATAATGTGAAGGTCAGAAGTCCAGCAGAAGAAGAATAAACAAGAAAGTTCAGCCCTCAGTTTAACTCATTATTGGGCGTAAGTTCGAGCATCCAGAAGGGACACAACCGAAGCTGTCGTTGACTCCCTACCGAGCATCCAACAAACTAAAAGCAAATTCATCATAGGCAAGTAACAAGCCAACACGGTTTAGACAAAGGCCATCATCACCGTTGAACCCTTCTCGCCAATGGCGTAGAACCGGCAGCCTCCAAACTTAAAGATGGACCCTGAAAGAAGAAGAAGAAAAGTCAGTTTGCTTCCAAACAGCTCAAGAATTTGTCACAAGAAAACCAAAACCACAGCATTTATCAGAGGCAAGCATCTCAACACAGTTTGTAACAAGTATCGCACCAAGCCACAAGAGGCAACTTCAACCTGCTTAAAACAATTCTCAAGGCATAAACTTTTAAAACCTCATTGTCCCCAATAATGCTTGACATAATGGTAAGAGACTCAACGAATAGAGGTGGCCATTCAGCACAGGTAATCCCAGGACTACTCTCAACAAATTTCGAAGGGGCGACAGCAGTCCTAAACACACGGTTCAGACTTAATATCTTCATCGCCATTTCAGCGTTCCCCGACAATAGCAGCTCCTGAGCTACAAACAACAACAACAGTAAATATCAGTCACAAACTACCTACAATCAACAACAGAACAACATCATTCGCATGTCAGTTCCCCATATGTGACAATAACAGCATCTTAACCACCAAAGACTATTTGAGGTTAAGAAAAGATTTTAATCTCAGCCCTCAGGTCTTAACTCATCAATGGGCAAAGCTCGAGTAGCCAGGAGGATAACGAGGAGATTCATCGTCAACTCCCTACCGACTCGAAAGCATCAACAGACGTTCGAAAGCAACAGCGGCAACCGTAATCCTCAGCTCAAACATGATGTCATCATCGCCTGCTCAACCCTATCTCAACTGCAGCATAAGATCAAGCAAACATCTGAACTTGAATGTAGTATCCCCTGCGAAGAAGAAAAAGAAGCGTTAGCGATCGCAGAAAGTTACCATGACCAGTTCCTATTTTTAGCCACGAAACAAAAGGAACGAATCACCAAGTCAACGGTAGAAGCAACAAATCGATACGGAAAAGGAAGGTTGAATTTCCCAAATCGAGTCCAACACACTCTCGATAAGATCAGACGAAATCGAAAAGGAATTAGTGTTGCTTCCCAAATCATCATTAGCATCAGACAAAGATCAACAGATTGGGAAAGTTTTCAAAATATCTTCAATGGAAGCCCAACAAATCCCTCTATAAAAAGGACAATGGAAATCCATTCGAGGGAGACCGAAAAAGAGGCCGCTACCACCACAAAGAAGGATACACGTTCGAAGGCTCGAATCAGAGGAGACTTTCATCGCCGTGAGGCTTAAATCGCTCTCGAAATTTGTCATCACCGTTAAAAGAAAGGAGTTGGTGGACTGTATCATCGTCTCATCGCCCGACTCCTACTCATAGGTGTCGCACCTCGAAAATTCATTCGAACATACGACCCTCGCGCGAAAGGCGCAGAAATGCGGTTCGACAGAGTCGCCACCGAACTTTATTTTTCCCGAATAGACGGGAGAGGAAAATATCAAGAAAACCTCATAAACACGGAAGGAACATGGCCGTCGCATCCATATTCTTGGGTTCGGGAGTCGGTTACGCGAGGGAAAGGTATTAGCACCCCTCACGTCCGTTGTACTCAACAGGAACCTCTCAATTCGAGTTGTAATGGATGTTAGCTAAGCTTAATTCTTCTCTTCTCAATAATAAATACTAAAGCGATGATATAAAGGGATAAATAGGCTAGGGGAAAGGGGATGGTCAAAGGATAGGGTGCTCGCCAAGGATTGGGGCCCTTGTGCCTGCGTATGCTCATTCGGACGAGAATGAGAAATCAGATCGTCGTAGTTCGACTACGGGAAAGGATGGGGGGAAACGAAAGATGGAAGGGATTGTGCTCGCCAAGATCATCGCAATCTTGTACCTACGTATCTTGCATTCAAGAATGAATGAAGAATCAGAGCAGTCGTAGTTCATGGTAACGACCACAAAAGAAATGGGTTTGAATTGGTTGAAAGTGGGTGCGGATGACAATTACTCGAAGCTTAAGAAAGACTTCTCGGGCCCAAGTAATCGAGAGAGCGAACCAAAGACTTGGAACTCTCTCTTTTTCATCTTGAAGAATAAGGTTGTGTTTGAAAGGGTGAAGTTGAATTGATGACGATTACTTGAAGCTTAAGAAATACTTCTCAGACCCAAGCAATCGGGAGAGAGAACCAAAGACTTAGAACTCTCTCTTTTTCATTACAAAAGAAGGTTGTTTGAATGGGTGAGGTTTATCGGATGACGACTACTTGAAGCTTAAGAAAGGCTTCTCGGACCCAAGTAGTCGGGAGAGCGAACCAAAGACTTGGAACCCTCTCTTTTTCATCGTGAAAAGAAAGTTGTTTGAGTTTGAAGTGATGTTTGGAAGGATGAGTAGTTGGAGATGATTGAATGTTGTCGAGTTGTTAATGTTATTTAAAGGCGTCAATTGCTCACACACAAATAAGATAACTCGCATATAAACAAATGAAAGCAAGATCAAAGACTTGAACCTACTCTTTACACCTTGAAAAGAATTGAATAGTTGTTAATTGATTGATAGTTTCTTACGAAAATCCACTTGACGTTGGATCAAGGGTTTGACTTATTATCGCGTGCAAAGCGTGTAATGGACATGAGTTGAGAAACGGGACCGACTTGACTTACGCATCAAGGGTCGAGTTGTGTGCAATAGGTCGATGGCGAATGCGTATGAGCACTCGACTTACGAGGGTTTGAAAATGGCTCGATGACGATTCGAGAATTAGTTTGAAAATAGTTTGATCCGCTCTAGTCCCTATGGGTGCTCCTAGGAGATAAACTAATAATCAAAGAAATACGAAACATACATCGGATGGGAAAGGGGTACATGTAAGTTACACGGGATTGCACGAAATAAAGGGGTCTCATTGTCAGGTAGCCCAAGAGAAAGTTGTGTGTATGCATTGTGTCCTAAACTACGCCTTGAGCAAAGTCAGGCACGACTCAAAATTGGGATTCCTGCCAATAACCAATGATACAATGGTCCACCAATTTGGCTTTTAGGATTTCGATAGTTTATTAGGTGTTTTCGAATAAGGGTGAATAAGAATGAATAATGAGTATCACAATATGAATATAGCAAGATAATATAACAATAATATCCATAATAATATTTAACGAAAATTAAAGTTGTTGGTTAGTTTAGTGAATCGAATTGGGACACGAAAGAATAAGATATCGTCTTAATCGCAAACATAATGCCGATTAATCGAAGGTAGCCTATTACGATCCCAAAGTACGGAAAATGACCCCAATGGTCATTCCCCATAGATTTGAAATCGAGAAGGTTATCAACTTCGATACGTGACGCTTACGAATAAAACACTTCATTGATCCGCAAATCGAAATAAAATCGGAGAAAGAAAGTGGTCTCGGATCCTTTGTTTCACGCCAATAATTTGACGGTTAAACGTCGGTAATCTCGTCATCGACCAAAACGGCGAAAAATGCCCAATAATAAATGTGAAAATTTTCAACTTAAAAATAAAGAAAATGAGCTTCTAACATTATATATAAATCTAAATGTACTAATTTTATAGAAACTGCATATAAAATAAAATAAAAACTATAAATAAAATATATATATAATAAATAATAATAATACAAAAACTAAATTATCTAGAAAAACAAGACAGAGGGGGTCAATACTGGAATAGGGGTGTGGTAAGAGGAACATGGACTTGAGAGCCCAAATCACAACAAGGGGTTGGGGTGTATAGAGAAACTCTAGGGTGCATACAGTCTGACTCATGGGCCTTACAAGCCCAAGTCAACCAACAAATATAGTAAAATAAACTTTAAAAAAAAACGAAATGAGAAAGTCGAACGGTCCTCCCCTGTTATCAACGATTTAACGAAAACCACATTCAAAAAAGAGAAAAAATGGTAAAGCAAATCGAATAGAAACAAGTTATGAAGGACGAAGCCCTCATCTTGTTGCACCCCAAAATTTGCTCAACCTTTTCTTACCTGGTTTATGTTTTATTGCATTATCATCTGCATAGTTGTATCATTTGCATATCATGTTATCATTCATATAGCAGGGGATCAAATTTGATTCTTATCAAGAGAAGCCTAGCAAGAGGTCTCATTCAAGATTGAGAAGTTATCAAAGTCATCAGAAGGTGGTTTGAATGCCTAAGGGCTTAGATGTTTGAGTGTGAATCTTCTCCTAACTTGAGGATCAACTAAAGACCATCAGAGGGTTGTGAAGTGTTGAATGTGAGAATAGGATGTGTATCGAGCTCATAGAATGCCTAGAGGGCCATGAGAGAGCTCAATCAAGTCATTGTGTCAAATGCAAGAGCCACAGTTGAGGTGCAAGCAATTAGGGTTTCATCTGGATCAGTTCTAGGTCAACTGGACAATTGAAGAGTATCAAAGCCTACTTTTATGTCATGGAGTTCATGAAATTATGCGATAAGAAATTTGTGGTGCTGTGCCAAGATCAAATCAAGAAGAATCAAGAGTGTGGGAAGTTGCTAAGTTAGGGTTTCAGTGTAAAATCCCCTATTTAGTGCCTAACTTCAAGACCACATACGTCAAGATAAAAGTTTCAAATGGATCTTTGGCCAACATGAAACTTTTAGAGCATCTCAATACCTTTAATTTGAGTACTATAAGTCCTCAAGAGGAATTATAGAACTCAAACTATGGTCCAGACAAGTTACAAGTCCTCAGATGCTTCTGAAATTTGTCTGTGAAAATCATCTGACTTCAAAGCTATTTTTGACCTAGAATGATGTTTCACCTGAACTTTTGGCCAACATGAAAGTTGTTACTCATGATCTTAGATTTCTAAATTGTACTATAAGTCTTCCATCTGATTTGTAGAACTCAAGTTATGAGGTTTACAAGTCATGGGTATTTTGGGAAAGTGAGATTATAGGCCATTTTCAATCATGGGTCAAAATCACCAACTTGCACTCTTCAAATGGAAATTTGTTCAACATGAAACTTGCTCAAAATGGGATTTTAAGTGCAACCAAGTGATCATTTGGGATTGGTTTGACTTGTAGCAAAAAGTCACTTAAAATGGCCTAAAAAAGGGAATTTTTCAAATGGATTAAGGAGGGAAAATTGACTTTTTAAGTTAGAGGACCAAAATATGTCATGTGAGTACATTTTTTGAATGGAAATCACATTCTAAGAACATTGGCATTGGCAGAATTTTGAGCATAGGCCAAGTTTTGGGAGTTGTTATTTAGATTACTTCACCATGAAGTTACATAATCAAAAATAGCCATTGGATCAAATACAAGGATCAAATCCCAGCCATTCACACTCCACATGCTGCTATTAGTTGAATTGAACTATTTTGGAGCCAAAACATTGCCATTTTCGTGTACACTCAAGAGTAAAAAGTGGTGAAATTTTGAAAATTCATTTTGGGCCTAGAGGCAAGGATTGGGCTTTCTCTTGATCAATATCCATTGTATATAACATTTCTAACCTTCACAAATCATCAGTTTTCGAAATTGGAGCAGAATTGATCAAGAACAAGCTTGAAAAAGTGAAGAAAACTCAAAAATTGAATTCTAAGATCTAGATCGTTTCAGGCCAAATTGTGAATTGAGAAAGCTTTATTGAAGGTCATTGAACGATTCTGGAGAGTTTTACGAAGCTTCATCAAGGATTAAAGGCTCAGTGGAAGTTCTCCACTAGGTACTTGAATTTCAACATATCTCTCTTAATACTTGATGATTCTTTGCCATTTTTGTTTCTTTGCACTCCTTGAAGCATGTAGATCATTTCTGGATGATAATTGTTGATGTTTATGACGTTCGAAATTTGGAGCTCCAAACTTGTGAGATTTTGTATGGACTGTTTTGCATGACTTTTCTTAGTTTTTGCTTGATCTATAACCTCCATGACATAAGGTTGAGTTTAAAATTAATTTGGAGAGGTTTTGATGAATTTGAGTTTTTGGTACCAAATTTTGGTTGCTTCGTTTCTCTTTGATCTTGCATTATTAATAATTTTGGATGAGATATTTGGAATCCTCGCGAGAAGTAGATGAATTTCAACGTAAATTTCATGCGAAACGGATGAGTTTTGTGGAAGTTGTGGTTGTTGTTGGATGTCCGGCGAGCATGGTGGAGGAGAGGCCGGCCGGAACTGTTCCGACGAGTCCAAGGAAGAAGACGAGTTTTGCACCGTCCAATCGCCACTCTTGTGTTGACATCTTCCGTGCATCAAGCGGCTGCACGCGCGCCACGTGTACACGCCCAATACAGCGTCGTTTTAGCTTGCAAAGGGGATCGAGTGCTCCCCTGTTCGATCCCTGGCAGCTACACATTTAGTTGTTTCTTTTATTCCCTTCATTTTCTTTATTCTTGTTTTATTTTATTTTATTTTTATTTTTCTGTTTTATTTCCTGTTTGCTTTTAATTGTTTAAAAATAGTAAAACTAATCAAACAATTACGAAATTTTTTCTTATGACTCCTGAATGTCTTAAGAAATTTTAGGCGTTGATTTTACATTTTTAGAATTTAATTTGAATTAGTTACAATTTTTCTTTTGTGCTAATGTCCATTGTGTTGCATATTTGACCATCTGCTTTGTTGAATTTTTTTATTCCAATTGGTGATGAATTTGGCTTTGATTTTTTAGTATGTTTTAGGGTAGATATTCATGTTCCCTTAGGATATTTATTAGAATTTTAGAACAATTTTAGGTTCTGTTTTAGGTGTTGAGATTAGAGTCTTCCCAAACTTGTGGATTACCTTGATACCTTTCAATCTAGAAATTATTTAGGTGACTTAGAAGTTGAATTAGGCTTTAATATTTTAAACCTAGGCTGTTCAAACATGTATGTTCCCTTAGGAATTTAATTAGAATTTTACAACTTTGTTTCCTATTTTTTTTGAATTTTGCAAGTTGCTTGTGTTTGTGTTGTTCTCTCTTGAGTTCCTTTGCTTGTTTGGCTTGGTTGGTGACTTTGGAGCTTGCTTGGCTTGGAATCCTTTTTGGGAGGTCTTCTGGACTTGATATAGATGCTATGGCTTGAATATTGGAGCTTGGAGTTGAAGTTTTCTTTTCTTTTAGGAGTTGTTTTTAGAAGCTTAGGAATTAGGGTTTTAGGAAGAGCCATTAGAGCTAGTTTTGATTTCTTCATTAAACATAGAATGCATTGTGTGCTTCTATTCCATCCAATGAAATGAAGTCCTCCTAGGTAATCTCCATCTCTCCTATGTAGGGATGTGTGGTATGCCCATAGTTGAGTAGAACTTTGAGGATACCTTTTCATTTCAATGTTGGTACTTGATGATTTCCTTTGGTTTTCATTAAGTTTTCAACATTTCAACCTTGATCTTGATGATTAATCCTTTGCTTGGAGTGTGCTTGCTAGAGATTGAAGATGAAGTTGAAGAAGCTTGAGATAGAAGTTAGCCTGAAGATGAAGTCTTGTTGTCAACTTTGTTGTCTTTTCAACTGTGCTGTTTAGAGCTTGTTGTTGATGTCTGCTGTAGGAGTTTGTTGTTGCTGCTTAGGTTGCCTCCTCTGTATCTTTTGTTTTTCTCTGTATTGTCTGTTTGCTTGTGTTTATTACCCCTAGGCTTGAGGTGGAGCTTGTCTCCTCTTGCCTGTTGTTTTCTCCCTTGCCTCTCTGATACTGTTGCATAGCATGCATTTTACTATTTACTGTTTACTGTTTACTGCTTGCTTTCTTTTGCTGTTTCCCCTAGGATCTCTGATTTCCTCTATGCAAGAGGGAATTATGACAGACATTAGGTTTTGAACCATGCATGATAATTGTAGGTAGATTCCCCTTTCAACCATAGTTTTAGGTTGTCTCTCTTTTCTCATCTCAAAACAATTCAAAAACACAGTAATAAGGTTAATTGAAGTCGTGTGTTACGAGCCTTAAGCTATCTGGGAAAAGGTTGGTGGAGGGTCTCTCTCCAGTAATCTGGATGTTAGTGTGGTACCCTTTGGGTGACATATGAAACGTTCACTCCTGGGTCATAGTCTCTAGTGCGACTAAGATTGCAAACATCCTAAAAAACAGTTCTTTCGTAAAAAACTCAAACAAACATTCAAACTTTGTTTTTGCCCTCTTGGACCTTTAATCAGGAAACCCTTTTTAGAAGGAGATAAAAAACTGTCAGACAAACTTGTGTCTTTCGTAGCCCGAACTACGTTTGCTCTGATCTTTCATGCCGTATGAAAGTACGTAGGCACGAGATGCGATATCTCGGCGAGCAACCTTCCCCCCTTAACTCGTAGTTAGGCGAACTACGTTGACTCTGATTTCTCGTTCCAGACGGGAATACGTAGGCATAAAGTGCAATACTTTGCCGAGTCATTTTCTTTTCTTTTTAACCCAGGCCTATAGAGTAGATAGAATAACGCACCCTTAGATAGAAAACAAGCGTGGATCCCGTCGAGTACGACGGGCGTGAGGGATGCTAATACCTTCCCCTTGTGTAACCAACTCCCAAATCCAGCATTTGGTTGCGATGACCATTCCTTTCCCTCTTTGCGTTAGGTTTACTCTGAGCGTTTCCTTTCCCTCTTGTGGGATAAATAACGCACGGTGGCGACTCTTCTGTCATAGTCGGCACCGATTTTCGCAGTAGCGACAGCTGGCGACTCTGCTGGGGACGTTCTGGTTCCCTATGCGAGTCAATCCTAGCGCTTGTTTTCCCATCTGGGGTTTTGTGTGTATTTATTTTTCTGTCTTTACTTTCAGTACTGTATATTATTGTTATTGTGCTGTGAGTAGAGGGTTAGTTTGAGTGATAAGCCGGACCTGGGCTTGAGTGCACATAGACTTAGAAGTAGAGAGTATTGGTTAGCCTGCTTGCTTTGCTCGCACCAGCTAGCTACGAAATTTACGCTCAGGCGAGATTCTCTTTGATGGCATCTTGCCTGGCCCTTTGGGTTCGACAGGTTGTTGGATTTGAGGGTTGTCGACTCTGGGGACCTATCATTTGGGATTCGGCTAAGTGAGGCCTCTTCAAGAGATGATGATGCCACACCTTCTGGGTATCGTATCATCGCTCTTGAAAGTCTATGACGCTGATGACCGCATAGGATGTCGTACCTCGTCTGCGAGTTAAGTACATACCTGTGAGGGGGTAGGTGGGTCTTTTTGCAGGAAAACTCGGGCCTCAGAACACCTGGTTTGTCTCTGTCAGTGAGAATTGGTTATGAGGGTTCTTTGTGGTTGGTTTGGTTTGAGGAGAAGATCTGATGGTCCTCAAGTGGCAGTACAACACAGCACAGTTCTTCAGCATTGCACTTGATCCCCTGTTTGCATATGCATCTGCATTTTCATGTTTGCATTTCATTAACGTTTATTTATGTTGCAGGTGTGTTTATTCCCCTCAGGTTCTAGTGTTCTTCTTGCCAGACATGGAGTCCATGAAGAGAAAAGTTGCGTACAGGCTGCCTTCTCCAGATATTAGTTCCTTATTGCAGTTGGTTGCTCTAGCAAATCAGAGAGTGAGGGCTGAGTTCAGAGAGTCTTATGGGAAACTGCTCAGTTTGTTGTGCAGACCTTCTGTGTTTGAGACGACTGGATTGTATACTTTGATGCAGTTTTACGAGCCTGAGTTGAGATGTTTCTTGTTCCCTAATTTTATTTTGGCTCCTACTCTGGAGGAGTATTCTGATATGTTGGGAGTTCCTGTGTTAGATCAGATGCCTTTTGTTCATGAGGATACTGAGCCTAAGTTGGCTAAGCTTGCTGAGATTGTCAGTTTAGATGCTTCTGAGTTCCCCGGAGGTTTGGTCAAGCTGAATGGAGCTTATGGTTTTCATCTTTCTTGCTTGGTTGAGAAGGCTACGCAGTGTGCGAAAGGATGGATGTTGGATTGCCTTCAGTGCTATTTTGGCTGTTTGCATTTATGGGATTGTATTGTTTCCTAACTTGCCTGATTTTGTTGACTCAGATGCCTTCTTTATTCTTGCCTCGAAGAATCCGGTGCCTACTCTCTTGGGTGACGTTTATCACTCTGTTCATTATAAGAATGAGAAGCGTTGGGGAAAGAATGTTTCTTGCTGTGTACCTCTTTTATCCAGGTGGTTTCAGGGACATCTTCCTAAGAAGGGACCTTTTGTTGATACTGCTGGTACTTTAGATTGGTCTTCCAGATTGATGGGATTGTGTGCTGAGAACATTGTTTGGTTTGATCGGAACCTACTCGGAGTGGATATTATATATATTTGCAGTGGCTTTCCGAATGTTCCTTTGATTGGACGGAAAGGTTGTATTAACTATAACCCTTCTCTGCTTGTGAGACAGTTTGGCTATGCTTTGAGGGACTCTCTGGTTGAAGACGAGATACAGGAATCTCTGTATCTCACGGGTTTATTAGATGGAGAAGTTTTGGTCAGATTGAGGCGTGCTTGGGGTAATATTCACAGAAGAGGAAAGGCATTGCTTGGTAAGAGTGACAGTCGAGCTTATAATCCTTATCGGCTCTAGATCCATGAGAAAGTTAGGACTTCTTTGATGCCATATCCTGCTGCAGAGCCTTTGTATCTTCCGGTGATTGAGGAACCTACTTCAGTAGAGATTGAGAAGTATAACAAGCTGCTGGCTGAGAAGGAAGAGTTGCAACGAGCGAATGAAGAGCTAGAGAAAGAGATTTTCCAGCTTAGGCATGAGAAGAATGAGGCAACCTTCACTTTGAAGAAGCAGACTGAGATGATTAATAGGTTGGGTTCAGACTTGACTGAAGAGACCAGCAAGAGAGAGAAAGTAGGAGTAACCCTGAATGGTGTTAGTAGTGTACTTGCTACTAAGAAAGAACTTCTGAACAAGGCTTATTCTCGACTCTCCAAATGGGAATCTTTGTGGAATACAACGCTTACCAAGCGGAAGGAGCGTGAAGATGAGTTGAAGTTTCAGATTTCCCAGTTAGAGGAGCAGCTCAGTGCTAAGGATGCGAAGATTGCTGAAGAAGTATCTCTTAGACGTGACGCTGAGTCTAGAGTGAGTAGCATGGTCAAAGAGACTAGGGGTGGTGAATTGAAGGCTGGCTCCAAGAGATGCAGGGTTGATGAGTGTTCTGGCAGAGGAGCCTGTGAAGAGGACGCCAAAAAGCTGAGATCCACTGTTGAGCGGCATGCATTACTGATACAGGAGCTAATCTCCAGACTAGGTCATACAGAGACGTTGAGGATATTGGAAGATGTTAGATTGCGCCATTTGGCTTGATTTATCTTTGCTTTGCTCTTGTTATTTGTACTTGTATTTTGACCATCGCCAGGCTTGTTGGCCGAGGTCTGTTTCGTTGTATTCAGTTGTACCTTTGTACTCTGCCTCTTGGCATTTGTTTATGTATGAGGTTTCTGATTTTTGCGCTTGCTTACTTGGGACTCCATTGTCATTATGGCTTCTTCTCCGGAACTAGAATCAGGTGGGAAATTAACATGTTGCATATTTACACGTGTGCATTTGCATATTCATATCGCATGGCAGGTACATTTTTGAGCTCAAATCTTATCTCCTGCATCTTACAAGTTGTTTCAGGATTGACGAACAGAGAATTCACCGGTACGCTACAAGAAGCAACAGTAAGAAGATCATGGATCAAGTACAGTCTGAGATACAGGAGATCCGGGATAGGTTGGCCTAATTCATACAAACCATGGAGGTTGTGGCTAAAGGCCAGGAACATCTTCAAACTCTGGTGCAACCGCTGCTGGCGCGAGCGGTTGGTAATACTGAATACAACTTTACTCATGTTAAAACTCCTCGCAGGGAGGAAGTGATACCAAATGCTGGTGAGATTGGTACTGGCAACGGCAACGGCAACGCTGGTAACAGAAATGCTGATAATGTTAACGGGAACGTGGAAATCAACCGGAATGTTGGTATCAACACTGGTTTCGGTGATAACAATCAGGGTCTTGGCTTTGGCAATCGGGATGGCAATGATGGTTTCAATAATCAGGGCTTCGGCAACGGAGGGTTTGGTGATAACAATCAAGGTTTTGGTAATAATGGCTACGGCAATGCTGGTTTTGGCAATGTGAACACCACTGGTGCTGGGATGGGTCCTTTCAATACTGTTTTTGGGATAGTGGCTGCTAATCAAGAGCTTGGCAATCTGAGGTATGATCCCAGGTTCTTCCAAAGCGGTCATGGTCATGGTCGTAATGTTGCCTATGACGGATATGGTAATGAGGGTCCGTACTGGAATAGAGATCGTCAGGAAGATGCCTTTTCTGGGAAAGGCATGGGTTTTGAGGGTCCTACTGATAGTGATCGAAGGATTAAAATGCTGGAGGAGCAGATGAGAGGTATAGCCAATCAAAATTCGGCAGGGTTGGACATGGCTACCATGGGGCTAGTTCCTGGGCTGAGAGTGCCATTGAAGTTCAAAGCTCCCACTTTTGATAAATATAAAGGGGATACATGCCCACGGGTTCATGTGCGTTCATACTACCGGAGGATGTCTGCTTACTCTGATGATGAGAAGATGCTTATGCATTTTTTTCAAGATAGTTTGTCAGGACCATCGCTGGAATGGTACATGGGACTAGAGCTTGCACAGGTCGAAAGTTGGAAAGAATTGGCTGATGCTTTTGTCAAACATTACCAATACAACAGTGATCTTGCACCAAATAGGGTTCAGCTTCAAAGTCTTTCACAGAAGAATGGGGAAACTTTCAAGGAGTATGCTCAGCGTTGGCGCGATCTGGCGGCAAGAGTCCACCCCATATGGTTGAAAGGGAATTGATTGATATTTTTGTTGGAACATTCTCTGGGATGTACTATAATAAATTGCTCAATTGCTCGATGGGTAGTTTCTCTGACATGATACTCATGGGGGAACGAATTGAAAATGGTATCAAAATTGGTAAGATTCAAGCCGGTGAATCGACCTCAGCTGGAGGTGTGAAAAAGGTCTTTGGTGGTAAAAAGCAAGGAGACGCCAGCGCAATGTATGGTGGTCGAGGACGAGGTAGAGGTCAGAATCAGTATCTTCAACAACAGGTTGCTAGTGTGACGATCCCTATACCACAACAACGACAACAACCACAACAGCAGCATCAACAACAACAAAGGTATAATCCTGCTCAGAGAAGGATCCAGAATGGGAAGCCGAAGAGGGTATTTGATACACCTCCGTCAACGTATGCAGAACTGCTTCAGACGCTGTTAAGTTTGAATCTGGTTGAGAAGAGAACGTTGGACCCACCCACAGGAGCGCTTCCTTACGGGTATGATACTAGTAAGCAGTGTGACTTTCATTCTAGGGCACCCGGACATGATATCGAGAGTTGCCATGCTTTTAAGCACAAAGTCCAAGATTTGATTGATAGTAAAGTCAGTAACTTCAGTAATGATGGTCCCAACATTGTACAGAAACCAATGCCGAATCATGGAGCAAATGCTGTTTTGACAAAAGAGGATTTGGATTTGGTTATGGACGTAAATGATCTGAAGACACCTTTGAGCTATGTTAAAAGCAAATTGTTGAAAGGAGGGGTCTTCCCCGGATGTGATGAGTACTGTTTGGATTGTTGGACCCGACCAGAGGGTTGTATTGATTTGAAGAGAGGTATTCAGGCCATGATTGATGAGGGAACTTTGTAGTTTGACCGCACTGCTATTGAGAAACCTGATGAGGTAACATGTGAAAAGCAGGGTGAGGTCGCAACAATTACAATTCCACGAAAGACTATTACGATATCAGCGCCCGCCAAGCGGCCAACTATCACGATAACGAAAGCAGGACCCGTTCCTTATGAGAGTACGAAAGCCATTCCATGGAATTATGGGTTGGAAACTTTTTGCAACAGGGAAAAGATTAATGTGGATAGCCAGCCAGCAGGAGCAGTGGGTAGTCTTCTTGAAGCGGGAGACATGACCCGAAGTGGAAGAATCTTCACTTCACCTGAAATTGAGGCTGAAAGAATTGCTAGAGGCAAAGCCAAAGTGAATGAAGGAGGACCTTCCCAGTCAAAAGAGAAGGAAACATCCGTCAAGGATGTAGAAGAGTTTATGAGATTGATTCGCAAAAGTGACTATAAGATTGTGGAGCACTTGCAGCAGACGCCCTCCAAAATTTCAATATTATCATTGTTGCTTTGTTCCGAGGCCCATCGGAATGCCTTATTAAAAATCTTGGACACGTCTTTTGTACCTCAGGAAGTAACTGTTAATCAGCTTGAGAGGGTACTGGCGCATGTGAATGCTGGCCACAGCCTGGGATTTACTGACTTTGATTTGACGCCTAGAGGTCGAGACCATAATATGGCTTTGCACATTTCAGTGGAGTGTCGGGGCACTGTTATGTCGCATGTTCTTGTAGACACCGGATCATCTTTGAATGTGTTGCCGAAGAAGGCTATGATGAAGCTAGATGTCCAGGGAATCATATGCACGCCAAGTGATTTGGTCGTGAGGGCTTTTGATGGGACCAGAAGGTCGGTGTTTGGGTCCATAACGTTGCCGCTCCAGGTCGGGCCAGAAGTGTTTGACACTGTGTTCTATATCATGGATATACATCCCGCTTACAGCTGTTTACTTGGGCGACCATGGATACATTCTGCAGGGGCTGTGACGTCCACGCTGCATCAGAAGCTTAAGTACATGGTTGGGGACAGTGTTGTTACTATTTGCGGAGAGGAGGACATTCTGGTTAGTCATCTCTCGTCATTCAAGTACGTCGAAGTGGATGGGGAGATCCATGAGATGCCATGCCAAGCCTTCAAGGGGTTGCAGATCAAGGACAAGTCTCATGTTCCTAGCAAAGGGCCAGAGGTGGCCATGTCTTCGTACAAAGACGCTCAGGCAGTGGTTCAGGCTGGAGAAACCAAAAGATGGGGCCAAGTCTTGGAAATTCCTGTCAAGATGGACAAGTTTGGATTGGGGTATCGCCCGACATCGTCGTCCTCCGTATCAGGCGTGCCAAAGTTCAAAGGACCAGTGGTGATCACTCCAGGTGGGGTCTGTTATGAAACGATCAATGTTGTTTCCGATGCTGAAGATGGAGATAGTGACTGCGATATGGACTCGTGGATCAAGCCCGGCGTTCCAGGACAAAATCTATGCAACTGGTCTATCCAGGAACTTGTCCCAGTGACTACAAAACAGTAATGATTTGTTTTCTCAATTATTGTATAATCCTGTGTCCTACCCGGGGCATAGTGATTCTATTTTTAGGGCTACCTGCTTATGTGTGTACTTTGCTTAATCATTAATAAAGGCGTTTTTCGTATGCAAATTTTGTGATCCTTGTTTTTCCTGTTTTTGTTTAACAATAAAATGGCAACGTGGTTATGTGCTTTGTTTGCATTATTTGAAACATTTAACCATTCTCATTGCATGATTCATATTTCAGACAACACCGATCACGAACTTCCTATGACTCGCTTCGACTTCGAGCACCCGATATTTCAAGCAGAAGAAGAGATCGTTGAGGATAGTGACTTATCATAAGAGCTGACTCGACTTTTGAAACAAGAAGAGAGAATCATTCTGCCTCATCAGGAGGAAATTGAAATTATCAACGTAGGGTCCGAAGAGGTTGTCAGGAATATCCGGATAGGGGCTGCAATGCAAAGTGATATCAAGCAAAGGCTTATAGAGATGCTGCGGGAGTACAGTGATATCTTTGCTTGGTCTTATGAAGACATGCCTGGGTTGGATACTGATATGGTGGTTCACCGTCTGCCATTGCGCGAGGAATGTCTGCCAGTTAAGCAGAAACTCAGAAGAACTAGACCAGATATGGCTGTGAAAATTAAGGAGGAAGTTCAGAAACAATGGGATGCCGGTTTCCTGGCTGTTACGACTTATCCCTCATGGGTCGCCAATATAGTACCTGTACCAAAGAAGGATGGTAAGGTACGGATGTGCGTGGACTATCGAGATTTGAATAAGCCGAGCCCAAAAGACGACTTTCCACTTCCTCATATTGATGTGCTGGTCGACAACACCGCTAAATTCTCCGTGTTTTCCTTCATGGACGGCTTTTCAGGCTATAATCAGATAAAGATGGCGCCGGAGGATATGGAGAAAACAACTTTTATTACCCCGTGGGGAACGTTCTGCTACAAAGTGATGCCCTTTGGTTTGAAGAACGTCGGGGCAACATATCAACGAGCTATGACAACACTCTTTCATGACATGATGCATAAAGAGATCGAGGTCTACGTTGATGATATGATTGCCAAATCCCAAACGGAGGAAGAGCATCTGGTCAATCTTCTGAAATTGTTCAAGAGGCTTAGGAAATTCAGGCTGAGACTGAATCCTAACAAGTGCACCTTCGGGGTGAGATCTGGTAAGCTATTGGGGTTTATTGTGAGCGAAAAAGGAATTGAGGTTGATCCTGCTAAGATAAAAGCAATACAAGAAATGCCAACGCCGAAAACAGAAAAAGAGGTTCGTGGCTTTTTAGGGAGGTTGAACTACATTGGCCGGTTCATATCTCATCTAACGGCCACGTGCGAGCCATTATTCAAGTTATTGAAAAAAGATCAGGCTATGACCTGGAATGAAGATTGTCAAAGGGCGTTTGAAAAAATAAAAGAATATTTGCAGGAACCTCCAATATTGATACCCCCAGTAGCCGGGAGACCATTGATTATGTATTTGACGGTTCTTGAGAAAAGTATGGGTTGTGTTCTCGGTCAGCATGACGAGACTGGATGTAAAGAGCATGCGATTTACTACTTGAGTAAAAAGTTCACAGACTGTGAGTCTCGTTACTCAATGCTCGAAAAAACATGTTGTGCGCTAGCCTGGGCTGCCAAACGTTTGAGGCAATACATGCTAAACCATACAACCATGCTAATTTCAAAGATGGATCCAATCAAATACGTGTTTGAAAAGAAAGCACTTTCCGGAAGGATTGCCCGTTGGCAAATGGCTTTGATAGAATACAATATCCAGTATGTTTCACAAAAGGCTATTAAAGGTAGTGTTCTGTCAGAATACCTAGCTGAGCAGCCAATTGATGATTACCAGTCGATGAGTTTTGATTTTCCTGACGAGGATATCATGTACATAAAAATGAAGGACTGTGAGGAGCCGTTGCCGGATGAAGGTCTAGAGTTGGGTTCCAAATGGCAATTGATATTTGACGGTGCCTTCAATTTGTATGGAAGTGGAATAGGGGCAATCATTACTACTCCCCATGGGTCGCACATCCCATTCACTGCTAGATTAACCTTTCCAGTTACAAGCAATGAGGCCGAATATGAAGCGTGCATTATGGGGCTCGAAGAAGCTATTGATCTGAGAATTAAAAATCTTGATGTGTACAGAGACTCCGCTCTAGTTGCGAATTAGATCAAGGGAGAGTGGGAGACTCGTCAGCCCAATATGATACCCTATATGAATTATGCAAGGAGGTTGTTACCTTTCTTTGACAAGGTGGAATTGCACCATGTACCACGAGCAGAAAATCAGATGGCAGACGCTCTCGCGACGTTGTCTTTAATGTATAAGGTTAACTTCTGGAATGAGGCTCCCAGGATAGTTATTTCTCGCCTTGATAGGCCCGCCTTCATATTCGCTATTGAGGAAGCTTCCGATGGCAAACCGTGGTATTTTGATATTCAGAATTTCCTAAAGAACCAAGAGTATCCGGCTGGGGCATCCAGTCGTGATCAGAAGACTCTTAGGAGATTGGCTGGCAACTTTTATCTGAATCCGGATGGGGTTTTGTATAAGAGAAACCACGACTTGGTGTTGTTGCGGTGTGTGGACGAGAAAGAGGTTGAGTTGCTAATGGAAGAAATCCACGAGGGTACATTTGGCACACATGCCGACGGACATGCAATGACGAGAAAGCTATTAAGAGCAGGGTATTACTGGCTAACAATGGAAACAGATTGTTTCAAGTTTGCAAAGAAATGTCATAAATTCCAGATTTATGCGGACAAAATTCATGTGCCTCCGAGCCCTCTGAACGTTATGTCGTCGCCTTGGCCTTTTTCCATGTGGGGAATTGATGTGATTGGAAAGATTGAACCCACGGCATCCAATGAACATCGTTTTATCTTGGTAGCTATTGATTACTTCACCAAGTGGGTTGAAGCTGCATCATATGCTAATATTATCAAGCAGGTGGTAGCCAGATTTATCAAGAAGGATATTATCTGCAGATATGGAATCCTAGAGCGGATTATCACTGACAACGGTTCGAATTTGAATAACAATATGATGAAGGAATTGTGCCAGAATTTCAAAATTGAACATCACAACTCTTCTCCTTATCGGCCCAAGATGAATGGCGCTGTTGAAGCGGCCAATAAAAACATAAAGAAGATCGTTCAGAAGATGGTTGTGACCTACAAGGACTGGCATGAGATGTTTCCTTTTGCTTTGCACGGTTATCGTACGACGGTACGCACATCAACCGGGGCAACTCCTTTTTCACTGGTATATGGTATGGAGGTTGTCCTACCATTGGAGGTTGAGATTCCTTCTCTGAGGGTTTTGCATGATGTCCAACTAGATGAGGCGGAATGGGTGAAAGATAGATTGAATCAGCTCAGTTTAATGGATGAGAAGAGACTGGCTTCTCTAGCATATGGTCGGCTGTATCAGAGTCGGATGAAGAAAGCTTACGATAAGAAGGTGTGTCCTCGGAGCTTTCAGACGGGCGACCTTGTACTGAAAAAGATTCTCCCACCACAATCAGATCACGGGGGCAAGTGGACTCCCAATTATGAAGGTCCGTATGTCGTTAGAAAGGTTTTCTCTGGAGGAGCCTTACTGTTGTCCACCATGGATGGTGAGGACTTCACATCCCCTGTGAACTCGGACGCAGTTAAAAAATACTTTGCTTAAAGAGACCCGCTGGACAGAAAAAAGAAAGTCCACGCAAAAATGGGGCATCCCGGCGAACCATAAAAAAGGAATAAAAGGTTCGGGCAAAAGTTAGGGATAAAATTGAAAAAATGTACACCCGCGAAGTTGAAAACCTGAAAAGGGCAACTTCGGCAAAAAGGGGTATCCCGGTGAATTGAAAACCCGCAAAGGGCAGTTCACACAAAAGTTAGGGATTCGAAAAAAGCAAATGACTGCGGTCTGAGTTTGATACTGCATTGCTTAAGTGGTTTAGGAGTACCTGAGGGTCGTATATCCAAAACAATCTCTTTCGAAGATCGATTATCGGGAAAGCGTCAGAGTCAGGCGATTCATAGGAGGATCAGCTCATGGTGTTCGTCTGTACCACGTTGCCGACATGTATACAAATTTTCTTTGTATTTCTGTAATATTTGTATTTTGCTTGTGCGTAATTTCCTCTTTTCAGGAGTTGCATCCAGTGTACAAAATTTTTCCTATTTACAGGCCCGTTATCAATAAAGCATGTTATTCAGTACTTGATGCTTGTTCTTTATTGTTTTGTTTGTGAAAAACGTCGATGTTTTTGATAAACTTACATGTGCATAAACTTGCTGGCCCTTGCCAATAATTGCTAAAACTTCGAATTGAATGAACGAAAGTCACGGATGCTAACCGGGATAGATTTTGTTGTATAGATTTGTTTTGTCTCGTTTGTGTTGCAGGGTTCTCACCTTTGGATAAAACAGTCAGGGAATTCGCGTTTCCCCAGCCAGAGTCTTGTGACAAAGTGATTGTATCACTCCTCAGTAGATGGAAGTCACATCTTATCTCAGAAGATTTGAGATGGCACTTATCCCTATTGGATATGGATGGTTCTCCCCAGAAGAGTATTCCCCAAGAAAGTTGCCAAGAGAGTATCCTCGGTGGATTTGAATGCCCCCAACAGAAGGTGCATTCCCAGCAGTGAGTATGTACACACTCAATACCCAACATGGGTAACTCTCGCAGAGTATAACCAAGTCGTCTTTGGTTCAGAAGAACTATCCCCGCGCAGGATTGTTTCTCATTCTCCCCAGCAGATTGTTTTTCCTCCGACAGGATGAACATCCTCATCAGAGTTCGTAATTTCAAGATTGTGAGCCATTCCCCAACAAGATGATTATCCCCAACGGAGTTGGTTGCACCGTTCCAACATTTATTTTGTTGGAATATGTCTGTGATACCTGGTTATCCCCAGCGGATTGGGTCTTGTCTTCAGCATTTATTTTGCTGAAGCGTCTCTTGGCATCTTTGCATTTTGCATATCATCATATTTGCATCCATCCAAACGCGTAGCATTTCCATGCCGCATAGAGCATTACGCCATTGTCAAACATACGCATTTTGAAACATAAGCCAGGTTGTTTACCTCTTTGTTTTCAGGTGTTATCCCTTGCAGAGGAGTGGGATTCTTGCTCAGAAGGATCTCTAGATATTCAAAATTCTCGGCGTGAGATAGACGATGATAGCGTTCGTCCCCTAGTAGAGTTGCTTGGTTAAGTTTCTCTCCTCAGGTTGCTGTTACGTCAGCATTAGAAGATTTCATGCCTTAAACTTTCGGAGGTGTTACTAGTAATTTCCCCACAGAGTTGTTTGGTTAAGTTTCTCGTATTCTCCAACAAAGTACTCTTCAAATGTGTCCGTGTTGACGGAATTCTTCCCTGTGTTGACAGAGATTGTACCTGTGTTGACAGTGATTGTTCTCCGTGTTGACGGAATTGTACCTGTGTTGACAGTGATGTTTACCCGTGTTGACGGTGATTGTTCTCCGTGTTGACGGAATTGTACCTGTGTTGACAGTGATGTTTCCCCGTGCTGATGGTGACTTTTTTTCCGTGTTGACGGATTTGTTGCCTGTGTTGACAGAGATTGCGCCTGTGTTGACAGTGATCGTGCCCGTGCTAACGGTGATTGTTATCCGTGTTGACGGATTTGTTACCTGTGTTGACAGAGATTGTTACCTGTAATGGACAGAGATTGCGCCTGTGTTGACAGTGATGATTACCTGTGGCTGACAGAGATCGTACCTGTGATGGACAGAGTTTGTTCTCCATATTGACGGAATCGTACCCGTGCTAACGGTGATTATTATCCGTGTAGACGGTGGTACCTGTGATGGACAGTGATTGCGCCTATGTTGACAGAGATTGTGCCTGTGTTGACAGTGATTGTTACCCGTATGGACGGAATCGTTACCCGTGATTGACGGAGTTGTCCCAGTGAAATTGCCGGAGATTGTTATCCGTGTTGATGGATTTGTTACCTGTGTTGACAGTGATTGTTGTCCGTGTTGACGGAAGTGTTCCTTGTGTTGACAATGATTGCTACCCGTGTGGACGGAGTTATTATCCGTAATCGACGGATTGTCCCCAGTAGAGTTGTTACCTGTGACTAACAGAGATCGTTATTCCGGTTATGGACGAAATTGTACCCATGGTGATGGAGTCCTTCCTCGTGTTGACGAAGTTTAGTCCAGTTGTGGACGGAGTTGTTTCTTGTAAAGTTAATTTGATGCTTGTGGCGTCACACAGGGGGTTAATGTTGAAATCCCAAGTTTTATCAAATGATTGATCAGTTGTTGCCGTAACAACTGGGTTCAGCACAACGGATGTTGTTCCCCAAGCAGTTTTCGCTGTGTATTTTTGCGGTTGGCAAATTTCCGGGTTTCTTGGTATTCAACCATATTCTACCTCGATTGGTTGAAAGTCGTTCGATCTTCACCCAGTCGGGTCCAAGCCGTTTGAATAGGGGCAGCTGTTGCACCCCAAAATTTGCTCAACCTTTTCTTACCTGGTTTATGTTTCATTGCATTATCATCTGCATAGTTGTATCATTTGCATATCATGTTATCATTCATATAGCAAGGGATCAAATGTGATTCTTATCAAGAGAAGCCTAGCAAGAGGTCTCATTCAAGATTGAGAAGTTATCAAAGTCATCAGAAGGTGGTTTGAATGTTTAAGGGCTTAGATGTTTGAGTGTGAATCTTCTCCTAACTTGAGGATCAACTGAAGACCATCAGAGGGTTGTGAAGTGTTGAATGTGAGAAGAGGGTGTGTATGGAGCTCATAGAATTCCTATAGGGCCATGAGAGAGCTCAATCAAGTCATTGTGTCAAATGCAAGAGCCACAGTTGAGGTGCAAGCAATTAGGGTTTCATCTAGATCAGTTCTAGGTCAACTGGACAATTGAAGAGTATCAAAGCCTACTTTTAGGTCATGGAGTTTATGAAATGATGTGATAAGACATTTGTGGTGTTGTGCCAAGATCAAATCAAGAAGAATCAAGAGTGTGGGAAGTTGCTAAGTTAGGGTTTCAGTGTAAAATCCCATATTTAGTGCCTAACTTCAAGACCACATAAGTCAAATACAAGTTTCAAATGGATCTTTGGCCAACATGAAACTTATATAGCTTCTCAATACCTTTAATTTGAGTACTAGAAGTCCTCAAGGGGATTTATAGAACTCAAGTTATGGTCTAGACAAGTTACAAGTCCTCAGATGCTTCTGAAATTTGTCTGTGAAAATCATCTGACTTCAAAGCTATTTTTGACCTAGAAGGAGGTTTCACCTGAACTTTTGGCCAACATGAAAGTTGTTCCTCATGATCTTATATTTCTAAATTGTACTATAAGTCTTCAATATTATTTGTAGAACTCAAGTTATAAGGTTTACAAGTCAGAGGTATTTTGGGAAAGTGAGATTATAGGCCATTTTCAATCATGGGTCAAAATCTCCAACTTGCACTCTTCAAATGGAAATTTGTTCAACATGAAACTTGTTCAAAATAGGATTTTAAGTGCAACCAAGTGATCATTTGGGATTGGTTTGGCTTGTAGCAAAAAGTCACTTAAAATGGCCTAAAAAGGGGAATTTTTCAAATGGATTAAGGAGGGAAAATTGACTTTTTGAGTTAGAGGACCAAAATATGTCATGTGAGTACATTTTTTGAATGGAAATCACATTCTAAGAACATTGGCATTGGCAGAATTTTGAGCATAGGCCAAGTTTTGGGAGTTGTCATTTAGATTACTTCACCATGAAGTTACATAATCAAAAATAGCCATTGGATCAAATACAAGGATCAAATCCCAGCCATTCACACTCCACATGCTGCTATTAGTTGAATTGAACCATTTTGGAGCCAAAACATTGCCATTTTCGTGTACACTCAAGAGCAAAAAGTGGTGAAATTTTGAAAATTCATTTTGGGCCTAGAGGCAAGGATTGGGCTTTCTCTTTATCAATATCCATTGTATATAACATTTATAACCTTCACAAATCATCAGTTTTCGAAATTGGAGCAGAATTGATCAAGAACAAGCTTGAAAAAGTGAAGAAAACTCAAAAAGTGAATTCTAAGATCTAGATCGTTTTAGGCCAAATTGTGAATTGAGAAAGCTTTATTGAAGGTCATTGAACGATTCTGGAGAGTTTTGCGAAGCTTCATCAAGGATTAAAGGCTCAGTGGAAGTTCTCCACTAGGTACTTGAATTTCAACATATCTCTCTTAATACTTGATGATTCTTTGCCATTTTTGTTTCTTTGCACTCCTTGAAGCATGTAGATCATTTCTGGATGATAATTGTTGATGTTTATGACGTTTGAAATTTGGAGCTCCAAACTTGTGAGATTTTGTATGGACTGTTTTGGTATGATTTTGCTTAGTTTTTGCTTGATCTATAACCTCCATGACATAAGGTTGAGTTTAAAATTAATTTGGAGAGGTTTTGATGAATTTGAGTTTTTGGTACCAAACTTTGGTTGCTTCGTTTCTCTTTGATCTTGCATTATTAATAATTTTGGATGAGATATTTGGAATCCTCGCGAGAAGTAGATGAATTTCAACGTAAATTTCTTGCGAAACGGTTGAGTTTTGTGGAAGTTGTGGTTGTTGTTGGATGTCCGGCGAGCATGGCGGAGGAGAGGCCGACCGGAACTGTTTCGGCGAGTCCAAGGAAGAAGACGAGTTTTGCACCGTCCGATCGCCACTCTTGTGTTGACATCTTCCGCGCATCAAGCGGCTGCGCGCGCGCCACGTGTACACGCCCAATACGGCGTCGTTTTGGCTTGCAAAGGGGACTGAGTGCTCCCCTGTTTGATCCCTGGCAGCTACACATTTAGTTGTTTCTTTTATTCCCTTCATTTTCTTTATTCTTGTTTTTTTTTCTGTTTTATTGCCTGTTTTCTTTTAATTGTTTAAAAATAGTAAAACTAATCAAAAAATTACGAAAGTTTTTCTCATGATTCCTGAATGTCTTCAGAAATTTTAGGCGTTGATTTTACATTTTTAGGATTTAATTTGAATTAGTTACAATTTTTCTTTTGTGCTAATGTCCATTGTGTTGCATATTTGACCATCTGTTTTGTTGAATTTTGTTCTTCCAATTGGTGATGAATTTGACTTTGATTTTTTAGTATGTTTTAGGGTAGGTATTCATGTTTCCTTAGGATTTTTATTAGAATTTTAGAACAAATTTAGGTTCTGTTTTAGGTGTTGAGATTAGATCCTTCCCAAACTTGTGGATTACCTTGATACCTTTCAATCTAGAAATTATTTAGGTGACTTATAAGTTGAATTAGGCTTTAATATTTTAACCCTAGGCTTTTCAAACATGTATGTTCCCCTAGGAATTTAATTAGAATTTTAAAACTTTTTTTCCTATTTTTGTTGAATTTTGCAAGTTGCTTGTGTTTGTGTTGTTCTCTCTTGAATGCCTTTGCTTATTTGGCTTGGTTGGTGACTTTGAAGATTGCTTGGCTTGGAATCCTTTTTGGGAGGTCTTCTGGACTTGATATAGATTCTATGGCTTGAATATTGGAGCTTGGAGTTGAAGTTTTCTTTTCTTTTAGGAGTTGTTTTTAGAAGCTTAGGAATTAGGGTTTTAGGAAGAGCCATTAGAGCTAGTTTTGATTTCTTCATTAAACATAGAATGCATTGTGTGCTTCTATTCCATCCAATGAAATGAAGTCCTCCTAGGTAAACTCCATCTCTCCTTTGTAGGGATGTGTGGTATGCCCATAGTTGAGTAGAACTTTGAGGATACCTTTTCATTTCAATGTTGGTACTTGATGATTTCCTTTGGTTTTTATTAAGTTTTCAACATTCCAACCTTGATCTTGATGATTAATCCTTTGCTTGGAGTGTGCTTGCTAGAGATTGAAGATGAAGTTGAAGAAGCTTGAGATAGAAGTTAGCCTGAAGATGAAGTCTTGTTGTCAACTTTGTTGTCTTTTCAACTGTGCTGTTTAGAGCTTGTTGTTGATGTCTGCTGTAGGAGTTTGTTGTTGCTGCTTGGGTTGCCTCCTCTGTATCTTTTGTTTTTCTCTGTATTGTCTGTTTGCTTGTGTTTATTACCCCTAGGCTTGAGGTGGAGCTTGTCTCCTCTTGCCTGTTGTTTTCTCCCTTGCCTCTCTGATACTGTTGCATAGCATGCATTTTACTGTTTACTGTTTACTGTTTACTGCTTGCTTTCTTTTGCTGTTTCCCCTAGGATCTCTGATTTCCTCTATGCAAGAGGGAATTATGACAGACATTAGGTTTTGAACCATGCATGATAATTGTAGGTAGATTCCCCTTTCAACCATAGTTTTAGGTTGTCTCTCTTTTCTCATCTCAAAACAATTCAAAAACACAGTAATAAGGTTAATTGAAGTCGTGTGTTACGAGCCTTAAGCTATCTGGGAAAAGGTTGGTGGAGGGTCTCTCTCCAGTAATCTGGATGTTAGTGTGGTACCCTTTGGGTGACATACGAAACGTTCACTCCTGGGTCATAGTCTCTAGTGCGACTAAGATTGCAAACATCCTAAAAAACAGTTCTTTCGTAAAAAACTCAAACAAACATTCAAACTTTGTTTTTGCCCTCTTGGACCTTTAATCAGGAAACCCTTTTTAGAAGGAGATAAAAAACTGTCAGGCAAACTTGTGTCTTTCGTAGCCCGAACTACGTTTGCTCTGATCTTTCATGCCGTATGAAAGTACGTAGGCACGAGATGCGATATCTCGGCGAGCAACCTTCCCCCCTTAACTCGTAGTTAGGCGAACTACGTTGACTCTGATTTCTCGTTCCAGACGGGAATACGTAGGCATAAAGTGCGATACTTTGCCGAGTCATTTTCTTTTCTTTTTAACCCAGACCTATAGAGTAAATAGAATAACGCACCCTTAGATAGAAAACAAGCGTGGATCCCGTCGAGTACGACGGACGTGAGGGGTGCTAATACCTTCCCCTTGCGTAACCGACTCCCGAATCCAGGATTTGGTTGCGATGACCATTCCTTTCCCTCTTTGCGTTAGGTTTACTCTGAGCATTTCCTTTCCCTCTTGTGGGATAAGTAACGCACGGTGGCGACTCTTCTGTCATAGTCGGCGCCGATTTTTGCAGTAGCGACACATCTCAACCTTCTTACGCGCGTTTTCAAAGAAACCTCGGTTCGATTGATTCCAGGTTCATGCTATCGATTTGGGGTTTAGGGTTATCTGAAAGAAAGGAGATGTTGTAGTTCCGAAAAAAGGTTTATGGAAGGAGGCCCATTTTTCTTGTTTGTTGTGATTATTAAGATATGGAAATCAGTTGTTGTCAATTGAGATTAGGGGATACTTACGAAGGGGTCTTCTTTATTTGAAGGTTTGGTGTTGGTCTATGAAGAAGAAGGGTTGGGTTTGACGATTTTTTGAGAGGTGAAGAAGGTTTTTAATTTATCGGTTGAGAGAGAGATTGAAGGTTGAAGAAGAGAGTTTTTTTGTTTTGAAGGTCAAGGTTGAAGGTGTTCTGTCCGGTGGAAGTTTGTATGAGGATGCGGTTTGGTTGTTGTTCTGTTTTTGAGGAGAATGGTGAAGATGGATAAGGGAGCTGAAGGGAAATGGAGTTGATGAATAGTGCGGCTAGGTCTCTTTTTGTTGCAGCCTTCTCACATTTGCAACACATAAAACACTATTTCCTGCAATTACTCTGAGTACTTCAGAGTTACTCACATTTGAATCTTCTTATTCCTATAAGGACAACATATCACAATTTTTCCTTCAATTACACCCTACGGCAGTTAAGTTACTTACTATCTAATATTTAACCCTTCAGGGTCAGACATATAACAATGTCAAGGTTCTGGCCACGAAAGTCCAATTTCCCATAAGTTTTTCCTATATTAATATTCAACGATACATATCATTTGGCCATTTGGTCATAATCTCAGATTCCTACGGTTACCTCCCTATTTCCCACAATTAACCCAAATCTCTAAACCTTAGGGAAACCTTAGAGCATCGTATATAACACATTCATTCTTACATAGAAAAACCTCGTCCCTAACATTTATCGATTAACGGAAATTATACCTATGAATCAATTCCCTACATGAAATTGATCATACCCACGGTTATAGAATTGAACCCCACCCTTACATCACCACAACATACCGAAAGGTATACATAGAAAACTATGAAAAGCAATACTCCCCATACAATAATCATTCAAGAATAGCAACAATTTTATGGAATTTATCATGCTACGAAAATTAGATCAAGAATCCTCAAGAACACATAATTCCTATGAGAGAAAGGACCTCTCACTACCCTCTCATGTTAATTCACCCATATTGAAATCCATTCTCCCCCTTACCTCGATTAATTTCTCTATCATTGAAGAATCTTGAAGGATTGACAGCCCTAGCCTCCTTCTCTTCCTCCTTGTTCTTCTTCTCACTTTTTCTCCCAAAACCTTTCTCTGACAGTTTATCGTGTTCTAATTCTCTTTCCCCAAAAAACTTCTTTATTTCCTTTAATCCCTTATTTCTTATTTTATTATTTAAATCCTATAATAATAATAATAATAATAATATTCTCCCACTAATAATAATATTCATACTAATAGTAATAATATGAATACTAATAATATTCCACCAAATAATATTATTAATACGAATAATAATAATAATAATAATAATAATAATCTCATTAACATTATTATCAATAATAATTGGAATAATATTAATCACTATAATGCTCTCGATATCATAATTAACTTACTCCTTTATCTAGGTCCACAGTACCCCAACTAAGGTCACCTCTCTCCCTTACTCCTAACCTCATACCCTTAATTAAGGACACCACACAACTACACATCACAGAAAATACCAAAGCGACTGAATAATTTAAATGGGGTGTTACAGAGCATGGATCCAAGGTCTACCCATCCCCAAGGATTTGTATTATGGATTGATTGTACCTGCCGAACGGGTTCTACAAAGTTCCCAGAGTCATCAACCCATCTTTCGGATATTATCAACTTCCCAAATCACTTGGTAATCGATAATATTCTCAAGAGAATCTTGTCTGAGTGTAGTATCGCGTATCAACTATTTCGGAAATACTTCCTTATAGTCATCGCACTACGTCCTAATAAGGCCAAAGTGGGGTAGAATGTATTCTAAAAGTCCACAGTGTCATGGGCTCCTTCATTGAAAGTAGCATTGTTTTCACGAATACTCGATCAACAATACTAAACTTTCAAGAGGGCCTACACTGAGCGGTGGTTTCTCAAGTTAGCTTGGTCGGGAATCAACTCCCTATAAGCCTTCTTGAATATACCACCATCCTATCATAAGTGCACTCGAGTTCGGGTATAGGACCGTCTCACCACTCAAATCACCCAATACCCAACATACAAATAAATATATTGACAAATATACATGTTAAGCAAATATTACAAACATAGCATGCAATTTAAACAAAATAGGCTAAACCCTCAAGTTAAGTAAGTTATCCCCAGTGAAGTCGTCATTTCTGTTGCGGTGAGAATCGTGATACCAAGCTATTGATTAACTTAAATCTTAAATTCTTAAATTCACAACCGGACTTTAATTTATCCAAAGGAAAGGTCTAAAGAAAGAAAAACCCTTTTCGCGATGTAACAACAACGTTGAGAGATTTGGGGATCGGGGGTTGGTTATGCATAGGGTAGGTATTTCACATCCTAAACATTTGTAGTACTCTACATGAACCTTTTGTTTGTTTGCATGCTAAGTTTGCTAAATGTTTGCTATGGATTGGGATTGGGTAAAAGGATGAAGGTTAAAACCTAAAGATAATTTCTAAGTTTGCTCGCAAAGACATCGCGTCTTCTGCCTACGTATCCTAACTAGGATAGAATCAGAGCAATCGTAGTTCACCTCACTAGGGTTGAAGAATACTTGATTATGATCAAGGTTCAAAGGGGAATAAACATAACAATGCTTATATAGAGTTTAGCAAAACTCTTTAGATCTATGTTAAAACACTCAAGAGGGGAGTAAGTAATCATTACTATGATTCTTACATAGAGTTTACAAACTATATCCTAGGGTTCTAGTTGAAGAACACTCCTAGTGTAGGTAAGGCTTTCTAGACTTAAATCAAAGTCTAATGGCTTGTATGTTCTAACTTAACTAAGCTAGGGTTTAAGATGACTTTACAAAGTCAAGGGAGGGTAATGAACTATCCAATGACACAAGGGTCAATGGAGAGACTTTTCCTTTAGAAGGAGAGAGAGGAGAGGCAACTTGGATGAGAACTAAAAAGTTCCATCACTTGGGGAAGAAATACTTAACAAAGAAAATAAACAATTAAGCAAGATGAATATGATTACAATCAAGTAAGCATGCATATCACAATAGGCAAGGATCAAACAATACAAATGGTTACAACCGATAATCAAGTATCTTAACAAAGATGGAAGCATATCTTGACAAAGACAAAAGGAACAATCATGTAAACAAATCACAATTTGAAGGTAAGTATATCATAGGTTCAAGGTATAACAAATGTAACAACATTTAGGCATTGATAACAATCAAATACGCAAGGACTGATCACAACAGTTAAACTCAAAAATTTTAGGAAGAGAACAATAGTTCATGGTAACAACCAACAAGAAAATGAAATCTCAACATGTTAAAAAACATAAAGAAATTAAATACCCATAAATCTCACAAGATATAATAATCATGGTATAAGGGAAATTCAATCGAGACGTAAGGTAACGACCTAAGAACGAATCTACTAGCAAGCAGGCAAAAAGCATTGTAAAAACAAGCAACTATGAAATTACAATCCATTTAAAACCACTAGACATTACAATGAAAAAGTTGCAAAAAGAACGGGTTAAAAATAATGCATGATGAACAAGTTATGAAATTTTGAAGTTGATTGATTTTATGACAATAAAATAACAAAACACGCATATAAAAAAAGGAAAGTGGCATGGGTGGGGATTGAACCCATGCCCTTGTGTTTAAAAACACACAACAACACCCACTTGGGCACCACACGCGCGCTGGTAGTGAGAATGGAAGCAAAGAAGAAAATGAATTCAATTACAATTGGAAAATAAAATACCAAAAAGGGTTGATCTCAATGATCGAACCCAGGACTGGCAAGTGAAAGGTGAATATGTGCGCAAGTTGATTACCACTGGGGTGGTTGTACATCCAAGTACAAAGCCACCCCCATAAATACAAAAGGTAAGTTTTCATGGTTTTCTGGGCAAGCTTAAAACAAGAACAAGTGGAAAATGAAGAATGCGTTTTGATTCATAACTTGGTCAAATTTTAATCTTTTTTGGTGAAATTTTAGCC
Source organism: Lathyrus sativus (assembly GCA_963859935.3). Classification (NCBI taxonomy): domain Eukaryota; kingdom Viridiplantae; phylum Streptophyta; class Magnoliopsida; order Fabales; family Fabaceae; genus Lathyrus; species Lathyrus sativus. The sequence continues at coordinate 372,625,727 of OZ012736.1, read as the reverse complement.
TAACTAAACTGTTTTTAAACAAGGATCATGATAGTGCCAGTGAAATTTTGAAATAAGACTCACAAATAAAAACACGATGCAAGATGCAAGATGGCATTTGAGTTACATTTTGAAAACAACACCTCAAATCTGAGTTCACATGCATCAAAAGGCATTGCATACAAGACATATATACCATAATAGAAGTATTGCACATCTAGGGCTCAAACATAAACCAAAAGAATGGAAAGTAGCACATGAGTTGCAAGTGTAGCATGAAAAATGAAGCAGGCTGCTATAACAGATGGAAGATATGATCATGCATATATGGCCTAACAGTTCTACTCATGTTAATGATGATGTGCTCAAAGTTTACAAACCAAAAACAAATACTCTGGCAGAAGGAAGAAGCAAGGTATAGATTTGACAGCAAATGGACAAATAGAGCAATAGGACAACATGGATGTATACATTAAAACTTGATCAATCAAAACAAGAACATCATGAGGCATCCACCAACACACTTGAAATGCAATGAGTAACTCACATATAACCATCACAATGTTAATCTCAAACAAAAACACAACATTTATGCTATGCCAAGTGAAAATTGGAGAAAAAATGCAAGTTTGAAAGCTAGATCAAGAAGCAGACATAATTGAAAGGAACAGACCCTGCATACATCCTCAAAACATCATATGAAGTGTGTTTATACTTCAAAAATATTCACCAACATCATAAAAATGGAATTCACAAGTCAGCTGCTCACTTAGGCATAAAAATGCACAAATTGACACATGTCATAATTGGAACAGAATGAGATCAAAGAGAAACCACATACAAGTCACAAACATGAGTGTGAATGAGTCTAGCACTTAAAATGATCATGAAATGCACATAATAAAACAAGGTGATCAAGTTGCAATTTGTAACATACATGGTAGGTGGGGTTGTTAGGCAGAAAAGCATAGCATACTCAAAGTTGTTGGTTCATACACACACGAATCTTAAAACAATACCAGAGGTCCAATGCTATATGAGCTGATGTAAAACAAATCAAACAGCAAAAGGTGAAGTGTGTGCAGCTGTTGTGGTTTCAAAACTGTTTGGCAGCAGTTTTTGGTACAAGCTGGTCTAGCCATATGCAAGTGATCTAATGTTGACAAACATAACACATACACATCATAAATGTAGCAATGAAGGATTTCCAACTCAGAAAATAAGCATTTGGCAATTGGAATGAGATTTGGTATGGTCATGGTGTATTTTGGCTTGACAGTGCATTTTGAAGGTGAGATGAAGAAAGCAAGTGAAAACAAATCAAAACAGACAAGATGCACACATCAAAATCATAACAAAGGATGAGTTCCAACTCAAAATCTAGGCATATGCAAACAGAACAGCAACTTAGTATGTTCATGGCAGGTTTTAGCTTTAAAAAATGCATTTTGGAAGAGAGATGAAGAATCGGGTAAGAATGGATCAAATAAACAATGTGTACACATCAAAATCATGATAAGGAATGATATCATGCATAGAAATCAAGCTTATTGTAGCTGGCACAGAAATTGACACGTTGGTGGTAAGAAAAAGTTGTTTTGAAACAGGTTTTGGTACAGCAGGGCATTTTTAAGGCAATGAGTTTTTATGAGGAAACAAATATCATACACATACTATAAATATGCTAACAAGTGAGATCAAACTCAAGAAATGGATCAAAACAATACCAAACAAAATATTACATTTGAAGCTCATGAATATACAAAGAACCAAACTCAATTATGCAGCAAGCAAGTTCATGACAGTTGGGAAGATTTAACACCACATACAATTTTCAAACATGTAAGACATTGATTCTATGCACATAGATCAAGTAGAAATAGGTTAAAATAGAATATGGTATGCTATGGTACTATGAGGTCTTGAAAATGCAAGTGAAGAATGACAAAACAGTTTTGATCACATAAAGGAAATTTGAACATAAAGGCACAACATACATCCTCAAAACATGTTAACAAATGAGTCTACTACTTAAAAACAAACAAACAACTGCTCCAAACCAGAACTGGTATACTTATCCAAACTTGACAGCAAAACCACAAAATCTCAATACTAGCCCTAACAACCAAACTTCATACTTTCAAAACTTTCAACAAGTCTCAAATGGTATAAACATCACCAAAACATATCAAACCAACATTTAAACACTTTGAGGTGAAAAGTGGCAAGCATAAACAAATCAATACCAAGACTCATGATAATGGCATATCAAATGTAAGGCAAATAAATCACAACTTTGAACAAAGTTACACTAGATTCATACATGATCTAGGGGGTAGGGGAATCTCATGAACAACTTACAAATTATCCAAATATCACCAATGAACAAGGTTTGACAGTTCTAAAGCAAGCACACCATATTTCAATGTTTAGATCCTTAAAACTACCATATAGACAAAAATCTTCATAAACAAGTTAAACATAATATCAAAGTACCATATTGGTAACACATCATCAACATGTCATTCACAAATGAAACACTCTTACAAAAGTAAATATCATAACCATAAGACATGAGTTCTTGACAAACAACTAAAATGGGGCAGCAAGATTACATTTCTACAAAATCACTTCAAAATGATAAAACATGACAATGTATGATCAATAAAGAGTTTGAATATCACATACCTCTTGTAGACAAGTCTTGAGCAAGCTAAGAAGCTGAGAAACCCAGAGACCTTCTTCCTTGGCAAAGATTTGAAGCTTGCTTCCTCTTGAAGCAATAAACCACTTTTCAAGACAGTTGGAGTTATATAGTTTTCAGGTGGTTTTTTAGAGTTTGGACAGTTGAGATATGATGTATATGAGGTTTTGGGAGTGTTAGAATGGTAGGAAATGCCTCAAGTAAGGATTTGGCTTTCAAAGTGCAAGAAAGTCAATATACTAAGGTGTGAAGGTTGACTTTTGGGAAAATGAGGTTTTTGAGTGGTTTGAATGTATGGAAACCTTCTACACAATGTTTATGGATTGTGTAAATGGTTTTGAGTGACTTGGAAATTGTAGAACTGAGTTTGAGCAGAGTTTTGCTCAAGACAGCTTTTTAGTGAAAATGGAAGTTTTTGAAAAATGAGGTTTTTTTAGGAAATGAAAGAGAGTTGAGAGCTATTGTTTCTCTTGGTTTTGGAGAGTGCTCTGGTGTGTCTAACATCAATGAGTATGCCTCTATTTATAGTGAAAGCAAGGGTGAGGGCAGATTTGTATTTTTCAATTTTGGAGGGAGATTATGAAGCTTTTGAAGTGAATCTTGCCAAGATCTTCACATATCAGTTCCAATGGCTCAAGTAAGGTCAGAAAATCAAGTGGAGAGGTACATGAAGTGACTGAGGTGATCTTAGGGTGTAGAGTGAGCAACTCTAACAGTCCTTGAGTGAAAAGTTTCTCTTTCCTCTTACACATTTGATAATTTTATTACAAAATGCATTCAACTTGCCTCTCTCTCTTCACATCTCTCATTTCTCTGCATTCTCCTTCATACAAACATCTAATTATCATATTGGATCATGATCCAAGGGTCAAGGATAGTTCAATTTGTGGAAATTTGAATTTTGAGAAGTGTTGGAGTGGTGATCTCAAGTGTTGGCAGCCCTAACTTCCATGGTTCATAACTTTCTGCTCACACATGCTATTGAGGAGTTCTACCATAATTTAGAAAGCCCTTAAGTAGCTCTATAAATTTCATGTTTTGGAGATTTCCAAATTTTAGATGGAACTAGGTTGAAAAACCCTTCCAAGTTGCTGAAAAAATCACTTAAAAAGGCTAAATAACTTAGAATTTTTCTAAGTTATTTCCCTTCTTAAAATGAATCTTGTCATAACTCCAAATTTATTCATTTTTTGATCATGGACCACTTTGAGGATTTTGTAGGACTTGTTAAGAGCTTTCCAATGAGCTTTGAACCACTTCATTTGGGTGTGTGGTTGAGGAGTTATGGTTTTGCCCCTTTCGAAACCCTAATTCCCGATTTTTGCAATTACTTCCTAACCCTTGATCCAATGGTCATGAAATTTTATGGGAAGGTGTAATATGGCACAAGGAACATTTTTTATTCACATATTGAAGTTAAATTCCTTATTGTTGAAGAGTTGACTTTTCGGTCAACCGTTCGATCAATCGGTGACTACCGAGTCGACTGTTGGTAATCCGGATGTTCTGAGGACTTGAAACTCTTTGGATGGACTTTACTAATCCATAGGAGATTAATGGACCTTGATCCCACCATTGAAACACTTTTCAAATAAAAAGTCAAACTACAGTTGACTTTTCCTAATCGAAAACCCTAATCGGGTATCTTGAACTGCACTGTTCTCAATTCCTGGGTGACCTCCTCAAATTGAATTCATACTTGACCCAATGTAGTATCCTTGATATTGTTTGAATTTGAATCAATCCAAAACATTGATTGATCAAACCATCGAAGCCTCGGTTTTGACGGTACGGAACCCTAATTCATCTGCATCTTGACAAAGATAAACTGGAAATGGGTTAAGGTTAGTTAATCAAATGAATATGATCCTAGAATGATGATGAGGATCTAAGGGGTCAAAATTTGGGGTGCAACACTCCGTGAACATGATCCAAGGTTATTTGGGAAGCTCATATCAATATAGTGTCTGAAGGCTGCATACCAGACGATTCTGCAAAGACCGAATAAAATCCTGGGAGGGGCTCATCAGAGTGTTTTCCATTTGTTTTTTGTGTTTTTCGTTTCTTTGATTAAAAGCATATTTGGCATGTAAGAACTTGTTATTTTGAATAATTAATGCAGTAAAATGTTTGTCTTGAAGAAATCCATTCGTTTTCACTCGCAAAATGCTTTTCATAATTTATGATGCCAGCTTTATCCAATTTTCTTTTCACTTTGGTGAATAATTGGAAGGAGGATGACGAAGTAAAACACAGGATCTCTCGTTGTATGCTTTTGAATAAAAACCTTACTGATGATGTGAGGCATTGTTTCAACCTCTTAAACACCAGAAATATTCGAACTCCCTTAAACCTAGATGAAGGATCTGTGTTTTCTCTCCCAAACCAAAACCTCGTTTTAACCTGGGGCAGAGCATCAAATGATGAACATCTTTCGAAAATTGGGTGGGCACAAATATATTTTAGCCTTTTATTCCTTTGTTTTACAAATCGGAAACCAAACCCAGATACAACCTTCAAAAGTCCTAATTGAAGTATGGTTTAGTTCGAAAGCATACTCGATGAGATATCGTTTCCAGATTCCTTTGAGCCATGCTCAATTTTGTTGGCTTTATAAAAAATTAATCCATATCCTATCTAGTGATTTCGGTCACAAGTTATTGTGATATCTCTTTTCAAAACTTCAAGACAAACATGTATGTTGCATTAACAGTTTCAGAATTGACATTTCCGACTTGCTAACTTTGTCTGACATCTTAGAAAGATTACGCGAAGACATAACTATTAGAACACAGATTGGTTCTTAATAATTACTCTTTGTTTTGATGATAACTGTTAGGAAATTTATATTTAAGAATTATATACTCTAAAATTTGTTTGAGAGTTTTACTGCAGATTATATTTATATTAACTCTCTAGAAGCAAATCTGCCTTGAATACAAGAAATCATTCTGACTCTGAAGCGCCAGATGCACATTACAGAAGAATCTGTTTGCTCCTCACAGAAGATCCTGAGCGTAGTCTCCAGAAGGATCTGAAGAAAGAAGCTCCAGAACATTCTGAGTCAGAAGCATCTGAAGATAATCAGAAGCATCTGAAGATAATCAGAAGCATTTGAAGCTGAAGCATCAGAAGTATAGAAGAATATTGATTGAAGAGTTTCTCAAAGCATTAGTCTACAGAAGTTTCTGAAAGTACCTACGCTGCCAAGTACTGAAGTTCTGTGTCAAAATGCTCTGATGATCAACACGCTAAAAGCACACACGCTGCAGAAGACTCTGATAAAGCATAGTTCTGAATCTCATTAGAAGACTCTGATCCATTCAGACTCTGAAGAACTTGCTGAAACTGAAGAAGTATTTTCAAGAATATATCCGTTGGAACTATTCAACGTCTCTTTCCTTATTTGTGCTAGACACACTTACACAGACAAAAAGGATTTTTCTGTGCCATCTATTTCAAGGAAAGGTCAGTTGATGTGAAGACAAAAAGGCTCAGACCTTTTGGGACTCTCTTTTCAATGTTCAGCTTGCATGGTTCAGCTGCCTATAAAAGGAGATCTTCACTTCATTCTTCAGTTACACACTTGCTAAAAAGAAATCATATTATTCTAAAAGCTCTCATTCTTATTCTTCATAGAATCTCATTGTACTTAAACTTAAGAGAAAAATCACTGTTGTGATTAAAGCTTTATAGAAGCATTAAAAACTCTTGTATTTAATTTACATTGATTGTAAAGGATATTCCTTAAGAGGATTCAGTTAGAATCAGTAGCTCTTGAGAAGACTAAGAACTGTTGTTCTTAGGTGATACTATTGTAATCAGTTTGATTTAATAGTGGATTAAGTCCTTGTTGAGAAAGGCAAATCACTCTGGAAGGGTGGACTGGAGTAGTTGTTAAACGAACCAGGATAAAAATAATTGTGTGATTATTTTCAAGTCTTAATTTTCCATACTTATTCAATCCCCCCCTTTCTAAGTATTATCTCACCTTCAGTTGGCATCAGAGCTCCGGTTCTGAGTGTGCTATCACTTAACAGTGTCAGTAAAGATCCAGAGAGATATACTTTGATAAATATATTTATTTGTTATCATGGCTGATAATTCAATGTCAAATATTAACAATAAATATGAAGAGAGGGATAGGATCAGCACCAAACCTCCAATGTTTGATGGAGTAAAATTTGATTACTGGAAAGACAGAATTGAGAGTTTTTTCCTAGGATATGATGCTGATCTATGGGATCTTGTCATAGATGGATATGTACATCCCACAGATGGAGATGGCAAAAAGATTGACAGAAAATCTATGACAGATTCTCAGAAGAAAGACTTCAGAAATCACCATAAAGCCAGAACCATATTACTGAATGCTATTTCACATACAGAGTATGAGAAAATCACAAACAGGGAGACAGCTTTTGATATGTTTGAATCCCTTAAAATGACACATGAGGGAAATTCTCAAGTTAAAGAGACAAAAGCTCTGGCTCTGATCCAGAAGTATGAGGCTTTCAAAATGGAAGACTCTGAATCTGTTGAAGCCATGTTCTCCAGATTCCAGATACTTACTGCTGGGCTGAAAGTTCTGGACAAGGGATATTCCACGTCAGATCATGTAAAGAAAATCATCAGAAGTCTGCCCATCAGATGGAGACCAATGGTGACTGCCCTGAAGATGGCCAAAGATCTGAACAAGATCTCTCTAGAAGAACTCATCAGCTCACTGAGGAGCCATGAGATTGAGCTTGAGGAAGATGAACCTCAGAAGAAAGATAAAGGTAAATCTGTAGCATTAAAATCTAACAAAACTGCTAAAGCTTTGCAGGTCATTCAAGAAAGCTCTGAAGAGTCTTCTTCTGAAGAAGAAGATGAGTTATCTATGCTGTCCAGAAGGATTAACAAACTCTGGAAGCACAAGGGAAAGAAGTTCAACAACTTCAGAAGATCTGACAATAGAAAGGAATCTTCCAGTCACAGAAGATCTTCTAAGAAAGAAGTTGTGTACTATGAGTGCAAAGAACATGGGCACTACAAAAATGACTGCCCCAAACTTCTGAATGAAAAACCTAAGAAGAAGTTCAACAAAAAGAAGAAGGTTCTGATGGCAACATGGGATGACTCAGATGAGTGTGAATCATCTTCTGAATCAGAAGAAGAATGTGCAAACGTTGCACTGATGGCCAGGACAGAAGACCAAGAGGAAGGTACCTCAGGATATGAATCTGAATCTGAATCTGATGATGATGCAGAAGAGGTAATGGCTAAACTTACCAAAGAAGAACTCATTAAAGTTGTAACAGAAGTTCTTAAAAGTTATAACAACATCAAACTCAAATACAAGAAGCTGAAAAGCAATCTTGAATCTGAGATTGATCTTCTGAAAACAGAACTTGTTGAGCAGAAAGAAATAAATTTAAAAATCAAAAATGACTTTGAAAGAACTCAACAAGAATCTGAATCTAAGACTAAGTCATGTGAAAATATTTTAGAAAAATATGACTCTAGTTTTCAGAGATTTCTCACTAAGAGCATAGACAGAAGCAAGATGGCTTCCATGATCTATGGTGTTAGTGGAAACAACAGAAGAGGCATTGGATATGAGTCTTCATCTGGAAGCAATCCAAAACCTGTTGACAAACTTTTCATCAGGAAGACACCTATGTATTCTCAATTCAAATTTGGTCACTTGAATGACATTAAACACACAAGCTCTGAGAAGAGTACTTATGTGTTTAAACCTAAGGCAAGTCAGAATAAACATTATGTTGCAAAACAGAAGTTTAAACAAACCTACAAACCAACTAACCCCAAAGGACCCAAAAAGATCTGGGTACCTAAAAACAAAATAATTCCTGTTGCAGATGTTCTTAGCAGCAAGGTCAGGACACCAATCATGGTACCTGGACTCTGGATGCTCACGACACATGACAGGAGAAAAGTCTATGTTCCAAAGCCTGGAACTTAGATCTGGAGGGGACGTGAAGTTTGGAGGGAACCAGAAGGGCAAGATCATTGGATCAGGCACTATTGGAAATGGTAAACTTCCCTCTATTACTAATGTTTTACTTGTTGAAGGGTTAAAACATAACTTATTGTCCATAAGTCAATTAAGTGACAATGGTTATGATATAATTTTTAATCAAAAATGTTGTAAAGCTATTAGTCAGAAGGATGGCTCTATCCTATTTAGTGGTAAGAGGAAAAACAACATTTATAAAATAAATCTTTCAGAACTTAAAGTTCAAAATGTTAAATGCCTCTTGTCTGTGAATGAAGAGCAATGGGTTTGGCACAGAAGATTGGGCCATATTAATATGAGACGTATATCTCAGATTAATAAACTTAATCTTGTCAGAGGACTCCCTAATCTGAAGTTTACTTCAGATGCTCTTTGTAAAGCATGTCAGAAAGGGAAGTTTTCAAAAACATCTTTCAAATCAAAAAATGTTGTTTCTACCTCTAAACCATTAGAACTACTTTATATTGATCTGTTTGGACCAGTGAAAACTGCATCCATCAGAGGCAAGAAGTATGGATTGGTCATTGTTGATGACTTTAGCAGATGGACATGGGTAAAGTTCTTAAAACACAAGGATGAGTCACATTCTGTGTTCTTTGACTTCTGCAAGCAAGTCCAGAATGAAAAGAATTTCAAAATTATAAAAGTCAGAAGTGATCATGGTGGTGAATTTGAAAATAAATATTTTGAAAAATATTTTTCTGAAAATGGCATTGCTCATGATTTTTCCAGTCCTAGAACTCCACAACAGAATGGGGTTGTAGAAAGGAAAAACAGAACTTTGCAAGAAATGGCCAGAACCATGATCAATGAGACAAATCTGGCAAAACATTTTTGGGCAAAAGCAATCAATACAGCATGCTACATTCAGAACAGAGTATCTGTTAGACCTCTTCTGAAGAAGACTCCTTATGAATTGTGGAAGAACAAAAAGCCCAACATTTCTTATTTTCATCCTTTTGGATGTATCTGTTATATGTTAAACACTAAGGAAAATCTGGGCAAGTTTGATTCCAAAGCACATAAGTGTTTCATGCTTGGATATTCTGAATGCTCTAAAGGCTACAGAGTATACAACACTGCGACACAGATTGTGGAAGAATCCATTCATGTCAGATTTGATGATAAGCTTGGCTCTGAAAAGCCAAAGCAGGTTGATAACTCTGCAGATAGGGAAGTAGTCTTTATTGACTCTGAAGTTCCAGAAGCAGACAAACTTCAAGTGAAGGAACCAAAAGCAACTCCAGATGCTACTCCCTTAACTTCTCAGATGAATAATCTAAATATTTCTAAAGAGTCAACTATCAGAGGATCATCATCCAGAATTAAAGCTTCTCATCCAGAGGATGTCATTATTGGAAAGAAGGATGATCCCATCAGAACAAGATCCTTTCTAAGATCATCTGAGGCATCACTATTTGGACTAGTGTCAGAAATTGAACCATCTTCTGTAGAAGAAGCTCTGCAAGACAATGATTGGATTATTGCCATGCAAGAAGAGCTTAACCAATTCAGCAGAAATGATGTATGGGATCTAGTTCAAAGACCTCAAGGATTTAATATTATTGGTACAAAATGGGTCTTCAGAAATAAACTGAATGAGAAAGGAGAAGTTGAGAGGAATAAGGCAAGGCTGGTTGCTCAAGGATACAGTCAGCAAGAAGGTATTGATTACACTGAGACATATGCTCCAGTGGCAAGGTTAGAATCTATACGCCTTCTTATTTCTTTTGCTGCACAGAATAACATCACTCTGTATCAGATGGATGTTAAAAGTTCCTTTCTTAATGGTATTATAGAAGAAGAAGTTTATGTCCACCAACCTCCTGGTTTTGAAAATGAAAAATTTCCAGATCATGTGTTCAAATTAAAGAAATCTCTATATGGATTAAAACAAGCTCCCAGAGCTTGGTATGAGAGATTGAGTAATTTTCTTCTGGAGAAGAATTTTATCAGAGGCAAAGTGGATACAACTCTATTCTGTAAAACAATAAAGAAAGATCTTCTAATTTGCCAAATTTATGTCGATGATATTATTTTTGGATCAACAAATATTATGCTTGGAAAGGAGTTTGCTACATGTATGCAGGCAGAATTTGAAATGAGCATGATGGGAGAACTCAGATTCTTTTTAGGAATCCAAGTTAATCAAACTCCAGAATGCACCTACATACATCAGACAAAGTATGTTAAAGAACTTCTGAAGAAATTCAACATGTCTGACAGCAAGGTGGCAAAGACTCCAATGCATCCTACTAGCTCACTTGGCAAAGAAGAGGTAAGTAAGAAAGTAGTCCAGAAGCTCTACAGAGGTATGATTGGCTCTCTTCTCTATCTTACTGCTTCTAGACCTGATATATTATTCAGTGTTTGTCTGTGTGCTAGATTCCAATCAGATCCTAGAGAATCACACTTGACAGCTGTCAAGAGGATTCTAAGGTATCTGAAAGGTACTTCTAATGTGGGTTTGTGTTACAGAAAATCTGATGATTTCAAATTAGTTGGATTATGTGATGCTGACTATGCTGGAGACAGAGTGGAAAGAAAAAGTACTTCTGGAAGTTGTCAATTTCTAGGAAGAAATCTAATCTCCTGGTACAGCAAGAAGCAACCCACAATTGCACTTTCAACCACAGAGGCTGAATACATTGTTGTTGCTGGATGTAGCACGCAGATGCTCTGGATGATAAGTCAACTAGAAGATTATCAAATTTTTGAGAGTAACATTTCTATCTTTTGTGATAATACTTCTGCTATATGTTTGTCCAAGAATCCCATTTTACATTCTAAGGCAAAACATATAGAAATTAAGCATCATTTCATCAGAGACTATGTTCAGAAGGGAATCATAAATTTAGCCTTTGTTGATACAGATCATCAATGGGCAGATATTTTTACAAAACCCCTTGTTGAAGATAGATTCAATTTCATTCTGAAAAATATTGGTATGGATTTTTGTCCAAAATGATATTTATCAGAAGCAAATTGTTCCAGATGCAAAAATGCTTAATTCATCTGAAGTATTTCTTCTGTTCATTTATTCTATTCTGATTAATATTTCTGATGTGAAAATCTGAACTAATCATCTTTAGAAGATCTGAACGTTGGCTAACGTTTCATTTCTTGAGAGAATTCAGAACAGCATGCAAGCAAACACGTGTCCCACAAAATCTGAAGAGGTGGCGTGTACACAACTGAAAAGACGTTTGAGGTGAAATTTGAATAGTAAATATCTTGGTTTTCCCCCCAAAATTGTCAGAAGCATTTATTATTTGAAATGATTTTATTCTCTTCATTTAATACTGCTCAAACGTGCGTTCTTTCTGTCTTTTGGTGTGCCTATGTGATTAGTATAAATACTTGTTGTGTATTCACTTTCACACTTTTCACTCTCAGAATTTACATGCGTTTTCATCTATTGTTCTCTTTGCATAAAAATTCAAAACCTAAGTGTTTGAAAAAGCAATCTTCAATGGCGTCTTCTTCATCAACCACTGCACAGTTTCAATCTACAATGGCTGTTGTGACTTCAGATAACCTAGGTGCTGCTCCATATACTCCTCCAAAGAGAACTCTTCTCACACCTGTTGATAAATTAGAAGTGTTGTGTGAATCCATGGTTGAATTTGATTCTCTGGCTGACAATGGGTTTGATTTTCGCTCCATTGTTAGAGCTCAAGGTTGGGTGAAATACTTTGATAGATTGTTTGGACCAGTTTACCCTCTACTTGTTAAGGAATTCTGGATTCATGCATCTGTGTATCCCAAGTTTATTTTATCATCTGTGCTGGGAAAGGAGATCATCATCACAGAGGATCTGATCAGAAGATTGATTGGTTATGAAGAAACAGATGGTGTTTCCCACCTGCCAGCTGGGCGTGTGGATATGGATGAAGTTTATGAGGAAGTTATGACTGCTGGACAAGCCTCTAACAGATTCAAAGATCTGAAGCCTGATTACAAGATCTGGGCCAAGATCTTCATGGGATGCATACATCACAGAAAGTCAACAAATTCCCCAGATTATGTCAACAATGAACAGATCTATTTTATGTACTTCCTTAGTCAGAGCAATAAGGTAGATCTTCCTTACATTTTGTTCATGCATCTGTGGAATCACATAAATGCATCTAGAGAATCTGTAAAAGAAAAAGGCCAGAAGATCAGGACTTGGATACCTTTTGGAAGGTTGCTCTCAGATCTTCTCACTGAAAATGGTTTAGTGGCTGCTCTGTATGATGCTGGTGTTACAGAGGAACTAGAGTTCATTATGGGAAAGCCTCTGAACGCTAAAAGCCTTCTGAGACTCAAGATTGTAGATGAACTTACTACTGCTCCAAAGAGGTTAAATATGTATGATTTGAATAAGAGGGTTCCAGTATCTGACTTTCCTCTATTCTTTGCTGAAGAACCTAGACATATAGTTCTGATGTATATAGAGGAATGCAAAATGGAAGGAGTGCCTGTTCCAGCCAATGTGTTTCAACTTGTCAAGCAACCACTGCCAGATGCAGGAGAAGAAGAAGAAGTTCCACTTCAGAGGAAAAGATCTCAGCCTGCAGCAGAATCTGAACCTGTCCAGAAGAAGGCTAAGATTGCTGAGAAACCCAAGGATCTTTTAAAGAGAAAGGATTCTAGAGAAGTTGTCTCTGCATCTGCTAAGAGGATTAAACTCAAAGGTACTAAAACTTCTGTTATTTCTAAAAATGTTGTTATTAATGATTCATCTATTAAGTCTGTTCCCAAACCACCTGTCACTCAAACAACATCTGTTGCTGCCCCTAGTTCTGTCTCACCTCAAAAACAAACCACTGCCTCTGTATCAAAACCACCTCAACCCAAAATACACATCAAGCACTTCACTCCACGTCCATCACCATCAGTTTCACAACCAACAGAACCACCACAAACAGAACCACAACCATCAGAACTACAACAAACTTCTGATAAACAAAACTCTGCTCAACCACAAACAGAAAATCAACCAAAAACTTCTGATCATCCAGAAAAACAAACCACAGAAGATCAACCAGAAAAAGACTTTGTCATACCACCATCAAACATTCCATCTTCTGAACCTATTGCACCTGTTTCATCTGAACCACCTTCTCAACAATCTGATATTCCTTCAGAACCTACTCATATCCCTGAGACAGAAGTTCTTGATATCACTCCATTAAAAACAGTGTTTCAAGTTTCTTCTACCTCTTGTACACCTACAACATCCTCAAATTCATCTGAATCAGAAATTCATCCAGACTTTCTCATTAATCCATCTGACAAATACCCTGTACATGAACCTGAACCTGAATCAACCTTACCTGCTAAAACTACCATTCCAGACCCTATGCCTCCACCTGCAACTTCATCTGAGATGATTGTTCCCTCTTCCAGTCCATCATCATCTGGAATATCTTGTACCCAAGTTTCTTCTCTTTATCATAATTTATCTTATGGTTTCAAGCTGAAAGATTTTTATGATAGAGTTGAGCCTTCTGAACCTTTGCAACCTCTGAAACCAAAACTCAGACAGGCCCTTCCATCTGTAATCCTTTCATATATTCAATCTATGAACAATGAAGGATCCTTAGCCACCATATCTGCTACATCTGGTAAAGCTGTTGTTTCAGCTCTGCATCCTGCATCTGATAACACAGTTGCATCTGATAAACCATCAAACTCTGCTTTCATACCATACTCCAATGCATCTTTTGATGTTGTTTACCCACGCACAAGACCTCAACCAACTCTGCTTAATGCTTTAAACAGATCCTTACCTCAAAAACCAGAAATTCCATTCATTCCATATGTTCCCCCTCCTCTGATTTCCATCTCAAAATCACTGATACCACCAACTCCCAAACCTAAACAGATGACTCTGGAAACCTTGCTTAAACCACCACCCAGACTTAATATTGATCATTTATTTCAAACGTTTTTGCAAGAAATACAAATGTCTTTAGGTACTGTTCAGAAGAGATGCTCTGAAACTATGGATGCAAATGAGACTGACATCATCTGGAAAAGGTTTATCAATAGATTCAACACTGTAGCTTCTAATCTGAAGAACATCTGTTCGGATGATGCCAAGCTCAGAGCTGAAAGAACTCAATTCTGGATTGTCAACAAGACTGAACCTCTGCTTTGTTTGGATTCTCCTCCTCCTCCTCCTCCACCAGAACCAACTGCCAATGCATTGACTATGACTCTGGTAGAACCCTCTTCAGGATCTCCAGAACCTATGGCAATTGACTCTGTTCAGGCTGCAGAACCTCCATCTTCTTCATCAGAGATAAAGACAGAAAATCCAGATCTTGGAGACAAGATTGCTGCTCTGGAAGCTGGTCAATCTGAAATAAAATCTTGGATGGCGAAGCAAGATAAGAAATCTGAGGACATGTCAGAGTGGATGTCTAAACAAGATGAGAAGAATGAGACAATGACTAAGTGGATGTCAAAGCAAGAGCAATCATCATCTGAGATCACAGACCTATTGAAGATGCTTTTGTCAAAACATTCTTAAATTTTTTTCCTTATGTTTGTGCATCTGCTGTTTTGCATCTGAATGTTCTTGTTATATCTTCTGATATTTTCCAATGTACGCTTGCTCTGTTATGTTGAATGAATCAGTTTGTTATTCTCCATTGAATTATCTGCTCTTGTTCCTTTTATTTGTCTTTATTAAAAGTTTTTACTTTTTGCTTATGACAAAAAAGGGGGAGAAAATAAAGATCTGAACTATTTAATATAATTTCACTAGAATGAATCTTCAGACATATCTACTCTTTCTAATATCTAAATTGACTATTTCAGAACATTTGATAAGAACACTCTATAAAAGAATCTCTGAGTTTCTCAGATCATTTATCTTTTATCAAACTCTGAATCTCATATCTGCAAGATAGTCTGATCCTTAATTATTACAAAAACAAACAAGATCTGACTCTGAAGATTACTCAAGATAAAAAGGGAAGTTTCTATTCCTTTTTCATATTTAACTCAGGGGGAGATTCATCATCTCAGGGGGAGTTATAATTCTTTATGTTCAATTAAATAAAATTTCTGATACTTTTTGTCATCATCAAAAAGGGGGAGATTGTTAGAACACAGATTGGTTCTTAATAATTACTCTTTGTTTTGATGATAACTGTTAGGAAATTTATATTTAAGAATTATATACTCTAAAATTTGTTTGAGAGTTTTACTGCAGATTGTATTTATATTAACTCTCTAGAAGCAAATCTGCCTTGAATACAAGAAATTATTCTGACTCTGAAGCGCCAGATGCACATTACAGAAGAATCTGTTTGCTCCTCACAGAAGATCCTGAGCGTAGTCTCCAGAAGGATCTGAAGAAAGAAGCTCCAGAACATTCTGAGTCAGAAGCATCTGAAGATAATCAGAAGCATCTGAAGATAATCAGAAGCATTTGAAGCTGAAGCATCAGAAGTATAGAAGAATATTGATTGAAGAGTTTCTCAAAGCATTAGTCTACAGAAGTTTCTGAAAGTACCTACGCTGCCAAGTACTGAAGTTCTGTGTCAAAATGCTCTGATGATCAACACGCTAGAAGCACACACGCTGCAGAAGACTCTGATAAAGCATAGTTCTGAATCTCATTAGAAAACTCTGATCCATTCAGACTCTGAAGAACTTGTTGAAACTGAAGAAGTATTTTCAAGAATATATCTGTTGGAACTATTCAACGTCTCTTTCCTTATTTGTGCTAGACACACTTACACAGACAAAAAGGATTTTTCTGTGCCATCTATTTCAAGGAAAGGTCAGTTGATGTGAAGACAAAAAGGCTCAGACCTTTTGGGACTCTCTTTTCAACGTTCAGCTTGCATGGTTCAGCTGCCTATAAAAGGAGATCTTCACTTCATTCTTCAGTTACACACTTGCTGAAAAGAAATCATATTATTCTAAAAGCTCTCATTCTTATTCTTCATAGAATCTCATTGTACTTAAACTTAAGAGAAAAATCACTGTTGTGATTAAAGCTTTATAGAAGCATTAAAAACTCTTGTATTTAATTTACATTGATTGTAAAGGATATTCCTTAAGAGGATTCAGTTAGAATCAGTAGCTCTTGAGAAGACTAAGAACTGTTGTTCTTAGGTGATACTATTGTAATCAGTTTGATTTAATAGTGGATTAAGTCCTTGTTGAGAAAGGCAAATCACTCTGGAAGGGTGGACTGGAGTAGTTGTTAAACGAACCAGGATAAAAATAATTGTGTGATTATTTTCAAGTCTTAATTTTCCATACTTATTCAATCCCCCCCTTTCTAAGTATTATCTCACCTTCAATAACCAATTAAAATTTGAAGACTTTGCTGACCTGGGGAAAATTATTTTCCAAGAGGTTTGATCCGTACAAGCTTGGATTCACCTAGAACACAAGTTTGAAGACTCAGTTATACCATCAATCAGGGGCAGTTACGTCGAGATTCGACGAATCTCTCCATGAGTTTGAAAACAGTGGGGCATTTGGACGCCATGTTTTCTGTGAAATCCTCTCGAGAGGACTTTTTCTCATGAACCGTGTGACTTGGGGCACTTGAGAGTCGAAGAGGGTTGTGACAATTATGTAACTAATATTTTCAACGCAAGAAAACTCCAGCTCAGGTATCTCCGTCTACAACTCCAGCGTGGATCTCTCTAGGGAAGTGGATATTTATTTTATCCATGAGGGTCCTCCAATTATGAGATGGATTCATTTCCAGTAGATCTTTATCCTCATCTTCAACAGGATAACTTATTTCCGTCTTGACACTCATTCAAGTACGATCAAGATGTTATAACCAGAAGTGGAATGTTTTCTATTCCCCAGATGAAAGTTTGTCGAAGCCCTAAAGCAGGATCGTAATCCCATATTTGGTTATCCATTAATCCCTAGTGGCGCTGCTATCTTGGAAGATTGGTCGGATGTTTATTTCGGCTCTGGTTGCTTCTTTTCGTTT
Source organism: Lathyrus sativus (assembly GCA_963859935.3). NCBI lineage: Eukaryota > Viridiplantae > Streptophyta > Magnoliopsida > Fabales > Fabaceae > Lathyrus > Lathyrus sativus. Next base: position 372,608,057 of record OZ012736.1, on the reverse strand, counting down.
GTTTTGTCAGCATAAGCATACGCACAACATATAGATAGATAGCATAGCATCTGCATTTTGCATCTTTGCGTTTGTCTTGTCACTTCGGACTGTGATTGTCCCCAAGTGACTGGGTTTATCGTATCCCTTCAAATAGAGTTGTCAGCCCTAGGCAGAAAGAGCTCAATATTTCCATTTCCCCACGAAGTTCGATCCACGTGGAAGACGGTTGTTTTAGTTAAATACCATTTGAGCTCATGCCTCAATGATTGAGTCTTACTTGACAATTTCTCTTCAGTTACTTCCTGAATTGAACTCTGGTCCCTGACAATCACATTGTGGACATCTCCAACTTTTGAATATGGAATAAGTGTGCATTTATTTTGCACTCTGTTCCCTAAGAGAATCTTTATGAAGATAACTATTGAAAACATATATTTCTCCAACAATGACCTCAACATTCTTAACAATTTACATCTGGACTGCAAGCACTCTCTTTATTTGAGCAACTCGTTTTGACAAGAATTCCCTTCAAAACGACAAATGGGAGTCTCTTAAGGACAATTTGTCCATTCCTAGTGGGTTTATCAATACTACCAATTCATCAAACAACATTCTTCTGGAAATCTGTCAGAGAAGTGCATCGAAGACATTACAAATATTTCTCCTTATTTGAGAATCTACACTACAAAGAGTACATGCTTTTACAGCTACAACAAAGATACTCCTCAGGAATGTATTCCCCAGTGAGTTCATTACACAAGCTATTTCCATCAAATGGCATATCTCCCGAAATTTGGGAAAGTCTATTACAATTGATCTCTTTATTTGAGAAGACATATTTACAAATTAGCCGGCTTACATCTCTTCTAGAGATCCCCAGTGAAATTTTACAGCCTCCAGTACATAATGGATTACTACTAGAGTTTTGCAATCTACAATGACATTTTAACCCCCTGTGAAGATGCCCTCACGAGTTTTCATCATTTTGGGTAGAAACTAAGACCAGCTCATGGCATCCAGACCATGACGCTCGGGGAGGTTTATTTCAAGAAACTCAGACCAGCTCATGGCATCCAGACTATGACGCTCGAGGAGGTTTATTTCAAGAAACTGAGACCAGCCCATGGCATCTATACCATGATGCTCGAGGAGGTTTATTTCATGAAACTGAGACCAGCTCATGGAATCCAGACCATGACGCTCGGGGAGGTTTATTTCAAGAAACTGAGACCAGCTCATGGCATCCAGACCATGACGCTCGGGGAGGTTTATTTCAAGAAACTGAGACCAACTCATGGCATCCAGACCATGACGCTCAGGGAGGTTTATTTCAAGAAACTGAGAGCAGCTCATGGCATCCAGACCATGACGCTCGGGGAGTTTTATTTCAAGAAACTGAGACCAGCTCATGGCATCCAGACCATGACGCTCGGGGAGGTTTATTTCAAGAAACTGAGACCATCTCATGGCATCCAGACCGTGACGCTCGGGGAGGTTTATTTTCAAGAAACTAAGACCTGTTCAGGGCAAACACACCATGAAGCGTGGAGAAGTTTTATTTACACTATTATCAACACCATATTCAATTAAGAAACAGAATTTTGTGCCGATCAAGAGAAGTTATTACCATTGTTTGGACTGCCACACACTGGTAGTAAATTAGTCCTCGACCATAAGTTTCTCGCCCGTTGTTTAAATTTGCCATGTTCCTGATGTATGTGCGGTACTCTCATACTTGTGGAGAGTCCCCATTGCTGATTGTTTCCTGTCCCCGTGGAGTCTCGCATTCTTGAGTCCTTCTGTTCGTTGCTCCTGTTTCTCGCGTACTCTGTCTGTTTTTTCTTCTGCGACATCTTGTCCTCGCAGGACCCTCCGTCTTGCATTCTCATGGCATTGCATATCATTTTCATTCGGTGGCTTCTTAGGGCCAAAAATTCGCGCAATGTTTGTATTTAAGTCCCTCCTATCTCGTCGAGACAAATATTTCAATCTTTGCATCTCCGGATAGAAGTAACTTAAATAGGGGCATCTTTCGCACCCTAATTCTTGACCATAAGATCCCACCTCTCGTTTTTTCTTTCTTGCGTGTTATCTTTTACTTATTGTGTGACTAATAAGTTGGTGAAGGTGCATAAGTTTTGAAGACAGGATATCGTTTCCTTCAGTCGACGACAGTTATATGTGTTTTGAAGGACCAGTTAAAGTTCAGGGTTACATTCAAGTTTTCGCCAAGTTGCGGACTCGAGGAGATGTGTTTCGAAGTTCTCATTCTTAAATCAATTTTGAGACTATAGAAGGATTTATTACGAGCTTAAGTAATCGTGTCATCGAGCTCATCGTTCCACCTTCGAGCTCGTTTCATCATCTTGGGAATACTCATTGCGAAAGGTCGTGACATTGTACGGAATGAAATCCACATTTTTCTTTCACGCGTCTTGAACAACTAGACAATTTGAAGAAGGGCTATTCAAGTTTTCATCTGACCCAATCATTATCAGAAGCTTCAAAGTCACAAGACAGAGTCGAAGCTAACATTTAAATAATCAAGTCTAAAAATAGGAGGTTTAGACTGATGTCGTCGCAAGTTCAAAAATGGTTTCCAAATATAAAAACGAAGATCTTAACATCCTTTAGGCATTCACCCTGCTGGCCTACCCATTGCAATATTATTCAAGGAGGTTATTTGGAGTCCACCACTCATGGTGAAAGTGCATCCTGTTATTCTTTATTCATGGTGAGAATGCCAGGGTGATCTTACGACGAATTATGGTATTCATTCAAGGAGGTTATGGCTATTGATTTATCAATCTATCTCAGAAAATCCAAGTATATTAAATTTTGGTTTCAAGATTACCAATACAGTGAATTGTAAAAGTAGTTGGCTCGCTATTGCAAAAGTCTTTACAAATACTACTTCAACATATACACTAACAACAAAGACCTGTTCTTACAATAGAAACTTGCATGACACATTCCTTAAGGACCATCCCCTTACTGCTATTCATTAAACTAATACCCCTGGTTTCTGTCTACAAAGTTTTGTTTGATGACGCACAAAAACGAAGCCATTTGAAATGAAAATAATCGCAAACAACAAGCTGCTTTCACGTCTGTGAATCCTGAAATGGATGCATAAGTTCCTTTTAGTATAAAATGTCACAACAAAACGTCGTTAGATGAAACTAACACGATCATTTACAATGTTATGACTCTTGTCATGGTGAATTAGTGATGTTTAAGGCTAATAATATGAAGAAAAAACAGAAATCTCGCAGAGATACTTGAGAATAACGATAGTAATACCATGAGCAGTTGGATTCTGTATGAGGTCACTCATTGCGGCATAAGTGTCGAAGTAGGAGTAGGCTATGCCTTCACTCTCTGATCGCCATTCTTTCAACATGGATTGAAGGCCTTTATTATATTGAACCGACCTGTTTTTGGTTTCAACCACATTTTTCGTTGGATCTTCAGTCTGAATTTGCTTTTTAGCGAGAAAAGCGTGGAATCAATACACTGTCGTGGAGTATTTTTCTTACGAAATTCTGATGGCTCAAAGTATCCAAAGATATCATTACTTCCAACCACCGCAACGATAGTAAGGCAACATGTTAGTGGCAGCAGCAGGCACTTTCGCAACTAACTCCGAACAGCTTCACAGTGTGAAACAACAACCTATCAAGCAACAGAAAAATTCAAGGTCAGTACTACACCTGCAAAATACAAGAACAGAAGTGACAACCGCAACCGACAATCAAAGTAGCCATAACATATAATGTGAAGGTCAAAAGTCCAGTAGAAGAAGAATAAACAAGAAAGTTCAGCCCTCAATTTAACTCATTATTGGGCGTAAGTTCGAGCAGCCGGAAGGGAGACAACCGAAGATGTCACTGACTCCCTACCGAGCATCCAACAAACTAAAATCAAATTCATCATAGGCAAGTAACAAGCCAACACGGTTTAGACACAGGCCATCATCACCGTTGAACCCTTCTCGCCAATAGCGTAGAACCGGCAGCCTCCAAACTTAAAGATGGACCATGAAAGAAGAAGAAGAAAAGTCAGTTTGCTTCCAAACAGCTCAAGAATTCGTCACAAGAAAACCAAAACCACGGCATTTATCAGAGGCAAGCATCTCAACACAGTTCGCAACAAGTATCGCACCAAGCCACGAGAGGCAACTTCAACCTGCTTAAAACAATTCTCAAGGCATAAACTTTTAAAACCTCGTTGTCCCCAATAATGCTTGACATAATGGTAAGAGACTCAACGAACGGAGGTGGCCATTCAGCACAGGTAATCCCAGAACAGCTCTCAACAAATTTCGAAGGGGCGACAGCAGTCCTAAACACACGGTTCAGACTTAATATCTTCATCACCATTTCAACGTTCCCCGACAATAGCAGCTCCTGAGCTACAAACAACAACAATAGTAAATATTAGTCACAAACTAGCTACAATCAACAACAGAACAACATTAGTCGCATGTCAGTTCCCCATCTATGACAATAACAGCATCTTAACCACCAAAGACTATTTGAGGTTAAGAAAAGATTTTAGTCTTAGCCTTCAGGTCTTAACTCATCATTGGGCAAAGCTTGAGTAGCCAAGAGGATAACGAGGAGATTCGCCGTCAACTCCCTACCGACTCGAAAGCATCAATGGACGTTCGAAAGCAACAGCGGCAACTGTAATCCTCAACTCAGACACGATGTCGTCATCGCCGGCTCAACCCTATTTCAACCGCAGCATAAGATCAAGCAAACATCTGAACTCGAATGTAGTATCCCCTGCGAAGAAGAAAAAGAAGTGTTAGCGATCGCAGAAAGTTACCATGACCAGTTCCTATTTTTAGCCACAAAACAAAAGGAACGAATCACCAAGTCAACGGTAGAAGCAACAAATCAATACGGAAAAGGAAGGTTGAATTTCCCAAATCGAGTCCAACACACTCTCGACAAGATCAAACGAAATCGGAAAGGAATTAGTGTTGCTTCCCAAATCATCATTAGCATCAGACAAAGATTAACAGATTGGGAAAGTTTTCAAAACATCTTCAATGGAGACCCGACAAATCCCTCTATAAAAAGGACAATGGAAATCCATTCGAGGGAGACCGAAAAAGAGGCCGCTACCAACACAAAGAAGGATACGCGTTCGAAGGCTCGAATCAGAGGAGACTTTCATCGCCGTGAGGCTTAAATCACTCTCGAAATTCGTCATCGCCGTTCAAAGAAAGGAGTTGGTGGACCGTATCATCGTCTCATCGCCTGACTCCTACTCGTAGGTAAAGGTTCCGTCTAACATCACGAATAGATGTCGTTTGTTTTTTCAATTTGCAGGTTGCGTTAAAGCCATGAGAACAAGAAGAGAAAACTCAACGAAGAAGAAGGTTGGATCGCGAGATTGAGAGGAGAAGCGTCGTCGATGAGGGAGAGCCTAGGGTTCGATTTGGAAATAGGGTTCCCTTCCCTCTTTTTGCTTCGTTTTCTTTTGTCGGTTGTTAATGTAATCATGTATGGAGACACACACTAATTTATCACGCACCATCACACACACGGCCCTTTGATCTCCAACGGATCAGATTGGGCGATCTCCATCACGCGTCCCCGCCGTAAGCCTATAGTGCCTCACGCGTAAAATCCCGTTTTAATTAGTAACTAATTAACTATTAATCTTTAATATTAACTATCTTATTATTTATCATTAATTGGTAACCTTTTACAATTAACTAATTAAATCCCCTTAATCCCCCCCCCCCCCCCCCCATTTTAATTTAATCAGTTTTAATTAGCTAGGCAAATTAAAAATCTATTTTATTTAAAATTTCACCCTTTTTATTTTTGGTCTATTAAAAAACAATTTTCATTAACTAATACATGAATTTTATTCTTTAATCAATCTAATAAGACTTTTTTAATATAATAAAAACTTGTTTCATTTAATTTTAATATAACCTTTTATTGAATAAAAATCTCCTTAATAATGAAATAATAAACTCCTTTTTTTAATAACCAAATAATCAACTTATTTAATAAATAATTTATTAGAAACTATCTTTATCCAATTTAAGTAATTCAATTTCACAAAAATTACTTTTATAATTTAATTCAACATTTTCCTTAAAATCAATTTCACCCAAAAAGAACACAATATTTTTTACAAATCAATTCAAATAAACTAATACTATTTTCCTAAATCAATTCGACTAAAACTAATCAATGCCTCCTCACAAATCATCTCCCCTCTAAAATAATCAATTAATCAATCGTGCACGCTTCCTCTCCGCACCGTTTCCACGCACGTATTCACTTTCCCTCACTCATGCACTTTAGCGCTTTCATGCATTTGTATACAGATTTATTTATCTGCCTTTATTTTCCGCAATTTATCTTTACCGCAATTTACTTTCATCGCATTGCATCCCGTTCAAAGGAAAAATCTGCGCATAACCTAAACAATTGTGCGTATGCATTTCATTTGCATCATACTCCCCATTGATCCTTGATCTCATTCAAGTCGATCTTGTAAGTTTAGATCCTACCCCATAAGGAGGACCTTTTATCTTTACAACTTAGACATACACATTCAATCAACTTAATTCAAACTATTCAAACATATTAGAGAATAAGATGTTAATCATCTTAAGCGAGATAAAACTTCTACCCCATAACAATTCAATCAATATGTAGGGACTTTGCCTTAGGAGAGATAGAGGCGTACTTGTTGACAATACGAGTACTTGAGTCCTTCTCTTAAGACGATGCAAAGACTATTTTCCTACAAAGTTGTGGTGGTTAAATCAAGTAATCTCCCTTAAAATGACAACTCATCTTCTCTCCTAAAATCAATCAATCAACTACCTTTATCCCGTAGGAACTTTGACCACAATCAAAGAACTCCTCAAACCCTTTAGGGGAACTATAGATATTCTAATTCTACTCCCGTCAGGATATGTAGGCATAAGATGAGATATCTTATCGAGTATACTTAGAAATAAACCCCTAGGTCTTTCATCCTTAAGCAGATAACCCTTAGCAATAAACAACATAAAACGAGAGGTTCCTGTAGAGTACTACAGAAACTTAGGATGCTAGCACCTTCCCTAAGTTTAACCAACCCTCGAACCTATAACTCTCAAACTCTTGCATTTGCATTGCATTGTGGGTGATTCGATCTTTTTCCCTTCCTTTGGACAAATTAAAGTTCAGTTGCAAATGAATTAGATTCAAGCTAATCAATAGCTTGGTATCCAAATTTCACCGCGACACAAAGATAGTATCAATTGTAATTTTCAACAGAAACTTCCTGAGGTAATTATATATATTAACTTGAAATTAATTTATCATAATTTTTTTAATTGCCATATTTACATACTTAATCATATTTATTATTGGTTCAGGGCATTTCACATTGTCAGCTCTATTTATCGTCACCGACTTATCGCATGGTTAGCAAGGGAAAAATGCATAACACTTTGGGAGACTTACTTCACCATAAACCGCTCCCTGCTAGATTTTTTAAAGTCTCGATTGATATTGCTTTAGAGTGGGATGCGTTATTACCTATACCAGACGATGTTTCATATGCAACATTGGTGGGAGACGCAATAGGATCGTATGTTGCATGGCCATCAAACCTCATTTTCATAGATGATGAGGTATATCGATCACCATTATGAACCTTTTAATATTCAAATGTTTTACGAGCCATGCATGTAAGTTATTCTTACATTTACGTACATTTTATTTACATGATAATCTTAGACTCCTACAAAATCCAAATCAAAAGATAAGGAGACTGTGCGACAAACCAGGTCAGCTGCATCAAAAAAACAGGTAGTCTTCCGAACTACGTCGACTCTTACTTTCCTATTACACGAGAGAATACATAGGCCTAGGACGAGGAAGTCCTATCGAATCTCCTTTTGCTTTTCCCTTTTCATTCTCATTTCCATTTAGTAGTAGACTTTAGATAACACACCCTTTGATTAGACAACAAGCGTGGATCTTGTTGAGTACAACGGACGCGGAGGGGTGGTAATACCTTCCTCTCGCGTAATCGACTCCCGAACCCAGGATTTGGTTGCGATACCATGTCTTCTCCCTTTTTGAGGTTTTCTTCAATCGTTTCTTTTCCCCCGTCGGGATAAATAACGTTCGGTGGTGACTCTCACTATGCCAAAAAAGACCTTTAGCAGCGCTTAAAAGCGCTGCCTAAAGTGGCGTTGTTGTAGGTAAATGCATCACTTTTTTAAAGGCATCACTTTTTTTAAGGCAAAAGCGTTGCTAAAGGTCCCCTTTAGGCAGCGCTTCTTTATAAAAGCGCTTTCTAATATCACCTTTAGGCAGCGCTTTTTCATGGAAAGCGCTCTCTTCCCCCTCCCCCCCTTTAACAACGCTTTTGAAAAGCGTTGTCTAATGTATTGTTTTTTCAGATTTTTAGTAGCGTTTTTTAATGAAAAGCGCTCTCTTCCCCCCCCCCCCCCCTTTAGGCAGCGCTTTCTAATGTATTGGTTTTAGCAGCGCTTTTAAATGAAAAACGATCTCTTTTCCCCCCCTTTAGCAGCGCTTTTCAAAAGCGCTTTCTAATGTATATTTTGTTGAGGTTTTAGCAGCGTTTTTCTATAAAAGTGTTGTCTTAGGTCCACTTTTGGCAGCGCTTTTCTTAGAAAACGCTTTCTTTTATTCACATTAATGGATGTTTTCAAAAGCACCCTTTATGGAAGTGTTTTTTTGTTAGAAGCGCTGTCTGTTGTGCATTTTTTAAGAAGCGTTTTTTATTAAAATCGTTGGCATAAGTCTTATTTTTTACTTATAAAATGGAACCAAAAACCATATAGGCCTTATATACCTTTATAATTCAACACATAAACCTGCTTATAACCATTATAATTCAACACAAGCCTTTATTTCAACACATAGGCTATATACCATTATAATTCAACACATAAACCTACTTATAACCAATAATTCAACACAACTTTATTTCAACGCATAGTCCTTATATATATATATATATATATATATATATATATATATATATATATATATATATATATATATATATACCGTTATAATTCAACACATAAACCTGCTTAATTCAACACAAACCTCATAACCATTATAATTCAACACATAAACCTGTTTAATTCAACGGAAACCTCATAACCATTATAATTTAACATAAACCTAAAACAAACCTCCATAATTCTAATAAAACATATCCACTTCCAAAACCTTTAACTTCTAAATATTCATTATACATAATTACAAGTTCCATCAACTCACTTGCAAAACTATACGACAACTTCCAGAACTATCCCTATTCAGTAGTATAGAACATCACAACCACTAAAATCTCTAAAGACCATAAACTTCACACAAAATAAAGAAATATAAAATATACCTTATATAATTCTCGTCTCAAGAATGTATTGACATCAATCCTCCTTAATTTCTTCCAGTTTATCTTTTGAGTAAGTAGCACACTTGAATTCATCAAAGTACTACATAATATAACATAATATGCATAATTTAGTTAAAATTAATTAATATTAGATGAAATATATATCCGCTAAATATTAAAATAAAACCTAACTTATAAATCCATATCGTGTTTGGAGTCTCTATTTGACCCAAATGAAGAGTTTCTTTCATAAACCTCAATACAAAATAACTGCAATCTATACCATTACGCTAACGAGGACACTACACATAGAAAAAAAAAAGAAAACGAATATATATTAGGATATATAGTTTAACTTGTTTTATCAAGTAGCATCATTATTATAATCAAAATTGTGAACATATACATGCACTATGAGAATAAAGAAGTCAGAGCAATCATAATTCGACGTACGGGTCGATACGTGTTTTTATGAGTGACGTTAAATTCCCAATCTATTAGTTAGGGTCGATGCCTATTTGTAGTAGAACATAAAAATAACGTACTCTTTCTAAAAATGATTTGACACACGATCCCAAAGGGTGAAATGATTTGAATTTGTTTGTGAGTTTTAAAGAAGTGAATTGAATTAGTTTGAGATTCACATTGTACTAAAGTCTATGATATATGAGCGAATGCGTCGCATGATCACCCCCATACAGGACGTATGCTAAACACTCTAGACAAAGCAAGGAAAGACTCATCACTCATCATTTCTCATATACTTAAGGCTCGTGGTGCACAATATTCATCTCATTTATTAAGTATTTTGATGTTGTTTTGAGAAAGAGGAGAGAAAGATGCATAAAAGGTCTAAGGGGAAACTCGGTCCTAACGTTGTCATGCAAAATGGCCCTAAGGTCGGGATGCGAAAGGAACTTCTATCTTAATGTTAGCATGCAAAAGTGGACCTAAGGTCGAGGTTAGTAAGGGACTAGTATAATATTATCATGCATGGATTGACTCCTAATGTCTATCATACTCCAAGCTTAATCAAAAATTAAGTTGGACTAGGAGGCCCTAAGGGATCATGTAAGAACAAAGCAAAACAAGAAAAACAAACCAAAAATAGCAGCTACAACAGCACTTCAGCTTCAAAACAACAATAAAAACCCAGCAAAATAGCACAACAACATTTAACAGCTTATGTTTCAGCATATAACAGGTATAAAATGCAGCAGGCATGATGGATGCACAATTAACAGCATGCTAAAATCCAGAACATCAAGTGTAAAAGGTCATGTAGCATGCATACATCAATATTTCAATACATGCATATGACATGGTGAGGATCCAATCATGAACATGCATTGACAATTAAGCACGAACAAGTTTGATGCACCATAAAACATTCATCAAGAACCTCATGCATATTCAACACCAATTAATCGATCGAACAATCATGCGTTTACGAAATCCGAAATAAACATACGCATGTGACACATATCCAGGAAGATAGACATCAAGAAACAACAATCATCAATGTGCAAACGATTATGCAACATGATCATCACATCAAAAATGCAACACAACAATCATAGATATGCATCATTGAGAATCACAAATCGCGTGTCAAAGAATCACAAGCATGTTATCAAGTATGATGAAATAGCTCAGAAACAGTCCACAAATATCCATCATATCAACCCATGAGGTTTAAGGATGGAAAGGAATCCAAACAAGCTTGAAAATGCAAGAAAATCTCATTCTGCAACAGTGTTAATCAATTAACTTCCTGGTGTTAACCGGTTAACACTGTGAAAACAAGCCAAAAAATACACAGCAAGCAGTGTTAATCGGTTAACACCAGGAGGTTAACCGATTAACACTGGGACAAAATAAAAAATTCAGCAATTAAAAGCACTTTTTAGCAGCAACTCAATTATCCAACCGTCCAAATGAATAAGTAATCAATTGTGCACGAAAATCATGTCAAATCACAGTAATCAAACGTCAATTGGATCCAACAAACACAAAAATCAATAATCAAAACAAGCAATGGATCAAATATCACCAAAAAGCAAAGGATCTACATTATGAAATATAAGATTAAGCAAAATCAGAGCTAGATCTAGAACTTACCAACCTACAAAGCTGAGATTTGCTTTGGTGAGTGTTGTTAAGCTGTAATTAACAGATCCAAGCAAGAAATTCAAGGATCTATGAAGCTCTAGCAAGAAAACTTGAAGATCCAAGCAAATAATCCACCAATAAGCAAAAGCTCTTCCGAAAGTGATTCCATCAACTTAATTCAAGATCCAAATGAATGATGATACAATGAAGGTTTAGCTCAAAAATTCAAAAATTGCAATGTGCAATTTGTGAAGCTTTTGGCTATGAAGCTTTTGTTAGGGTTTTGGAATGAGAGAAAAGTTAAGAGAATTGGAGTGAGATGTGTCGAAAAATCAAAAAATGAGTGAAAGTTATGAGAGGTTTTGAGTGAATTGATTTAAGTATGATTTAGGTTTGGAATTAAATGTCGTTTGGAGTGTGGGTTAGTGTGAGGAATGGAAATTAGAAGTGGAATTAGGAATGAAAATATTTAAAATTTGGAGGGAATTTGAATTAACTGGAAAATAAATCAAATTTGGAACCACTTATAGATCCTTCTACTGGTGTGAAATTGAAATTAAGTGGTTGAAATTGGAACCACATGTTGCAGCGCTGAAAATGAACAATCTAGGCAAAATTTTCCTTGGTTAACCGGTTAACCAATTTTGCCTAGCAAATGGTTAATCAGTTAACGCCTTCAAAAATTCAAATTTTGGCGCCTTGAAGAGGGAAACATGGAGAATTTCTTGTTGCCACCTGTTCTGAGCATAGTTTGGCATCTGAAACTTTTCTTTTGATATTGCACATGTATAATGCCTGAAATAAACTGTAAATTGTCTCTTGCGCTCAAAATAACCTGCTGAAAAATACAATTCGGTACCCGATCATTAAGCATAATAAATGTTGAAGCCTCTGATGCTTGCTACTTAAACACTTGTAATAAAAGGAAGTATTGATCCATAAAAATACCTTGATCCCATGTCTCAAAGGCCAATGCCATGATATGCACAATGATAATGCAAAAAGAACGAAACATAAGTCAGTTACGGTTAAAATGAAAGGACAAATTTTGGGGTGTTACAACAACACCAGACAATTTCAATTAATTAAAATAAAATGGAGCGTTACATATCGCATTTAACGTGAGTTATGGCAATTTTCTATTTTGATCGTGAGTGAGCTCTGCTCGTGCTTAGCGCGATTCCACTTTTTGAGTTAGTATATAAACATTTCTTCATAGATTTTTTAGTTATGAACTTCAGACATTTTTTTACCCATTTTCATCAGTACCATTCTTTAGATATAGAGGCTTAGAAAATAACATGAGAGGGTGCATCTTCAGATTCGAAGTTGGATTAACATCAATCGGCGGGACACTGTGAGGGATGTTTGTTCATCTTCACTATTCTCCTTGTAGTCTCTTTCTTGTTAGGGATTGTATGTAAGTTTAGTGTATAAGTATGTATTTTTATTACTCATGGTGTTGTATACGATATATTTCATGAATCTATATCAATGTTATCTTTGTTTACTTGTTTTACATTCTTTTGATTTGAACCGTTATTGAGAAATACTCTTCAGATCTAAATCTAAGATGAAGATCTGTTAGATTTTAAATGCTAGGTATAGATTTAGATCTAACATTCACTGTAGGTATCGAATCTTATTGCTCCATATTATTTAAAAGAGTGAGAGATCATCGATTAAATAATAGGGTAGAACTCACGACATCGGCTAGACATAGCAGTGCTGATGAGCAATACGTGATGATATTGATGAATGTTTTAGGTTGTGTACAACTGATTGCTAGATTTGTGTATTCGATCGGTGGATGAAATCCAATCCTGACAAGTTCTCTCTTCTCTCCAAAACTTTATTTATTTATTCATGCGTTTTACATTTTGTATCTTTAAGCTTTCAAGCACCCTTCGAACAACAAGCTTAAAAACGTAGAAATCATTGAACGACATTTGATATCGCACTAATCCTCGTGGATACGATAAAACATAATACTTACTTTTGCTTGTCGCTTTATTGTAACAACAAACTTTAATTTTTTTCTGTTTATAATTGTGAATATAATGTTATTGGATAATGGTGTACCTTTTTTACAAGTTAAATGTTATTGGATAATGGTTGATGAATGATGACTATTTACCATTTGGTTAAACAACATACAATATTTTGACAACAGGCAAGTGATTAACCTATAACGTTACACGATTTATTGTTTATATTTAATATCATTTCACTATAACAACTTTTGGATTTTCAGTAACATTTCCACTAAGTATAAGTGTATAAGTTATTAGAGACATTTTTAATGTATATATATTTATCAATGACATAATAAACCACAATTTTCATTATATTTCATATTAAACATTAACTCAACATAATTGAAGTACCAAAGTACATTGACCAATAATTATACAAACAACAATGTTATTTTGACATCCAACCCTTACACTACACCGTATGCACAGTTCACCAATACGGTGAACAATACATGAACAGTGCGGAATAGTATCACAACAATATGAACAGTACTATGAACAGTGGCTCGTGAACAGTATTCGTGAATAGTTTTTAAGTTATGAAACAAAGTTGGTTAATGAAGTATAAAAAGTTAGTTAATGAAGTGATGAAATTGGTTAATAAACGCCCATAATTAAAAATAATTTTTAACAGTAAATAAAGTTGGTTAATAATATGTAAAATGTTGGTTAATATAGTTATGAAGTTGATTAATCACACAATTTCATATCAGTATCATTTAATTTAAAAATAAAAATAAATTAATTTTTTATATTTTTTTAAAAAATTATATTTAATTTTATAATATTTCACTGTTCACCGTATAGGTGAACAGTAAAATACGGTGTAATGTAAGAGTTGAGTGTCAAAATATCATTTCTGTCATACAAAATGTAATCCAGAAATATGCAACAATATAACATAACATCAACTTTATAAAACATCACTACCTAATTAAACTTGAAAAAACTTTGAAACATCATTTAAACTTCCAAAATATTCTTTACAATGTTGCCATTTTTAGTTACCCTTATACTAGCTTCCGCCCTTGCAACACTATCCACATGTTTGTTACTCAACTTAATGGTTTAACGACGACATAAATAGCCTTTCAGGGTAACAAATCACAAAACCCAAATTTTCCCGGTTTCTTAATTTCTTGGCCCTCACATACTCATACCACCCATTGCATACATAATTTTCCACTTTGTTCCTCTTGACTCTATGAACCTCTCCTAATACGTCTCTCCATTATCACCATCCACAATCTCAATCAACCTCTATCTCTTATACATGACAACCTTGGAAATAACCCTAGGAACATGCTGGAAAAAAACAAGTATATTAATAACAATTTTTTTAATTACAAGTTTATATATAAAAAAATACAAATCGATTACCAGAACATTCATTTCAGCAGAAGATCCAGATTTGATTTTTCGTTCCCAGAAAAACTCCTCATCTTCAGCAAGTGGTGCTTCATCTTCAGCGAGTGATGCTTCATCTTCAACGAATGGTTCTTCATCCTCGACATGTGGTAGTTCATCCTCGGCATGTGGCGGTTCATCTTCAGCGTGTCGTTAAGCTTCAGCGTGTCGTTCATCTTCAACATGTTGTTCCTTGGTTTCTCGGTCAGCTTCACGATACTCTATTTCCAACTTCTGAGCATCCGTATAAAGTGAATCAAGTTTATGTTGGATCCATTCAAGATCTCCTTCAGACCTGGATGATGATCCACAACAACAAACAACGTACATCTAACATCACGACAAGGATATGGATATGCGGCAAGGATATGGATATGGATCCATTTTACAAGTATAATAAGAATGCAAATCTTCATACATGCTGTTTAAGGATATGGATATGCGGAAAGCCATTTTTGGGAAGACAAAGCTTTCACGACCCTTTGGTCAAGTTAAGGAAGGCAATTCGCTTTGCAATGAAACTTATAATGCACCGGAACCTTAACGTTATATATAAATGAAATAATGGGCCCAATTCATTTTTCCAACAACATGGTCTAGTCGAAGTACAAAAAAAATGTTTTTTTTTGTCCTAATATCCCTTCCTGACCCATATATTTTCATTCACATGTGTGATTTTTTTTCCAAACTAAATCCATTTTTATATAATTCTTAACCACACTACAATTTCTTAGTATATTTTTATTTTCAACAATAAATTTCATCATCACTTTTTTTTTTACTTGTTCATTTATTTATTAAACATTATTTTTTTCATATTTAATTACTATATTATTTTCACTTTATTATTTATATAATATATTATTTTATAAATATCTATTTAAAAGATATATTATTTTACTCTTTTATGTAATGAACAAATCTTACTTTTAATGCATTTAATAATATCTAATTTTAAGTAATGTTTTTTAAAAAAAAATTAGAACATTTTTTCATTTCTCTAATTTTATGTATAACATATATTTCATTTTTATTTAAATTAATAATTATTTTTTTTTGTCTTTTTTATTACAAATGTATTCCTTCGCAAAACATATACTTTTATATTTCTTTTATTTAAAAAAAATTGCAAATCAATGACAATTTCAAATATTAGATGCATGTGCTGCAAACTAGAGTCGTCCAAATAGATTATTCCGCCAAACTCAATAAATTGAATTTTAAAATTATAGGCCATATTTTTTAAAATTTTTTTAGTTCGGCTCTATAAAATCTGCTATCCATTAGGATATTTATGGGTCATGAATAATCCGCTAGACTCACATAACTATAAATTTTAAAAAAAATTATATTAATATTTATATTATCTCACTCCAAAACAATACATTAATTTTTCTCACCCTTCAAAATTTAATGTATAATTTATTCAATATTTTTCTTTTAAATATTCTACATCAATATAATCAAATTAATATTTTTTTGTGTGTGTTTTACTTCACAATTTTCTCATATTCTATTTGTTTCTCTTATATTAAATATTTGAGTATGATTTCAGATATGTGTTATATTTAAAAAATATTTAATATTTATAAAAAGTAATATAGTAATTAAAAATAATGACATATATTTAAATATTTGAATTTTATTTCAACCAATTTAGACATATATATTTTTATTTTATTTATAATAAATATTATGAGTTTGTATTTTAATTTTTTGTATAAAAAATAATTTTAAAAAATATTGGTTATTCAGAAGCCCGTACATGACTGAATTTGGGTGCTAAATTTTGAACTCATATTACAAGACGCTTTTTTAATGAGGAATTAATCTGCCACCTTCAGTTATACCTCACACCTCCCAATATGTATAAAAAGACAAAACTAACCCTGCAAAATTATTTTCAAAAATTTTAAAATTTACAGTTTTGGGACGAAAACTTAAAATCCTTGGGACGATACTGAAAATATCAAGTGAGCCATCGAAAATTTAGAAAACAGTTAGTTTTTCAATGGAAATTACAAAATTTACGGTATTTTGTACCAGAAATTTCATAATAACCGATATTTTCTACCAGAAATTTTAAAGTTATCGGTACAAAACCCAAATTTTTGACCGAAAATTTCAAAATTTATGGTAGTTATAAAAATGTGGTTTTGTACCGAATTTTTTTAAGTTTCTGGTATTTGCCATTATTAGTTTTTTAAAATATTTTTTTCTTCTTTTGCAGTGAAATCATGAGGTAGAGACGACACTATTGCAGGGAGAGCTGTTGATCGAGCGGCAAATCAAAGTTGGACTAACAGGAGTACTGATGTTGAGTCTTCCTAGCTACGAGCAAGACGAGTCGTCAGCTGATCTTGAAAGCTTAGCATCTAACTCGATCGACGCATTTGTTATCCTACGACGAAATGATCTCCACATTTCCTTCACATCTTCCTCTTAAACTCAATAAGGTTGTATTTCACCTTTTCGTTAGTATCAATCTAATCTTCGTGAAACTCGATCTTTCTCACTTTTCTGTTTTCGCCATCAAACAACAATTCATTTAACTTCGACGTTAGACCGACAAGAGATGTGGTGTCATTGAGTAGTCAAAACTTTACAGGAAAATAAGCTCCATTGAAGTACACTTCCGCCTTAATCAAAAATTGAGGAAGAGACATTTTTTGAGATGTGTTTATCAACAACATGTGACCCCTATTTATACAACTTTGTATCTATTGTGGACCACACAAACTGTTAGTGTAATCACAGCCATCCAAAATTATCGGAAAAATCCTGATCATCTAAAAAATCAAATAAATGAAACTACCGAAATTTCACTTAGGTTGAAATTTTCAGTATCACCAGGAAATTTCAAATTTCCGGAACAATTTGCAGCTTACCGAAAATTTTAAATGTACCATCGGAAATTTCACTATGTACTGGAAATTTCATACGGAAATTTGGTGTGTTTTTTTACCCATGGACAATTTTAGAAATATGAAACTTTGGGGGATGTCCGATATAATTTTGGGGTGGCTGGTTAAATTCTCTTTTTTAAACTATTCTAAAAAACCGAAACACATCAAGGTGATCCGTTTAGAGCCAAGTAACTCATTTTGACAACCCAGAAATATGTAATGAAACAAACACTCAACTCAATAGCAATAGATCCCTAGGTTCCCCATCCACTACTCTAGCGACACCCCCTAGCTATCTTCCACCCTCATCACCCTACCCTCTTTTTATGTTATCTCTAATCTCTTACCTCTTCAACCAATTCAATTTCTTCCTCCTTTTTCAAGAAACTTTGTCTTCAAATCTCGTTCTACATTGGACGAACACGAACTGGTATTACCTGTGGTGTTAACTCCGGGAGACTCCTCGGTAAAGTCTTTGTTTCGTTGAATCTTTTTGGAGCTCTAACCAAGACAACAACAATAAATGAATGTCGGTTGAAAAGGATGCTAAAGGCACTTCTGCATAGTTTCATCTGAATACTAAAGCGCCAAAGTATAATCCTCAAGTTTTATTTAAAAATTATTTTTATAAATATTAATTTTATAAATTTTAACAAATTTACTTATTATTTTAAAATGGCTTAATTGCAACTACGGTCCTCCTATTTTGCATTTTTTTGGGTTTTGATCCCTCCATTTTAAAAACCACCATTTTGGTCCCTTTTTTAAGTTGAGTTTGATTTTAGTCCCCTCTCCAATTTGAGACATTTTTTTAATAATGTGGCGCTATCCAAGATGACGTGGCAATGCCAAGTCATTTTAAAATTAATTTGAGACTTTAATTATTGATTAGGATAATTAATTTATAATATTATTTTCATTAATAAATAAGTAAATTATTATTTTTTTGTTATTAATTTTTATATTTAATTAATTAATCAAAATTTTATATGAAACACTTTGAGCCTAACCTTTTAGTTCCATGTCTTTGGTCCATTTTTTTAACACACAATTGATTTGTTGTGTTTGTGTAAGATATATAAACACTAACAACATTTGTAATGAAAACAATGTGGGACTACTATAACACCAATTAAAGCTTTCTTCATCTTCCCCCATGACAGATCATCTTCTGTCTCAAGCAACAAATTCATCAGTCGTGTTTACAACATCAAAATATGATTCATGCCACACAGTCGTCACTCTCTCAAACATTGGAAGTTTCACTTTTTTCCCTAAGAGACGACTCACAATTAGAATTTTCTCCAACTGATTTCTTGCTCTACTGTGTAATGGTTCAATGACACACTTGCTGCTTCTTTTTTCCTCCAATAATATTATACAGAATACATCTTCTCTATAATGGGAATGAATTGGCCAACTTTGGTGGGTTGGTGACTTTGTAAGCTAAATAATGGAAAAATGAATTAAGTTATTATATTAGCTGAATATTGTAATTCTTGCTCTACTGTGTAATGACTAACTAGTTTTTGCATCAATTTTCTGTTCCCAATTTTTTTTGTTTACAGTTTTTATTTTATTTTATTTGTTTACAATCTTGTGTTCCCAATTTTAGTTTGGTTTACTGTTTTTTTTAATCATTCATTTGTTGATAGAGTTTGGGTTGATTTGATAGGTAAAAGGTAGAATAATGGCTGAAGAAATGGATAAAACTGGTGATTATGAACAAGGTAGTAATTGCAAGAGAAAATTAAATCATGAGTTTTCGATGGTTCCGGACGACCGTTCCTCGAATGTGGACGGTGATTTCTCTCTCTCTATGGATTTATGAATCTGCCCGACTTAAATGAGTTTGATTCGTCGAGATTGGATTTAGATTGTTATACTAAAGAACCGCAATTGTGTGTGCTCGAGGTTGAGGATTGGAAGGATCCTATGGCAACTAAGCTTGATGAGTTACTGATGAGTATTTTGGATTCAATTTTCAGAAATGCAGTTAGAAAGATTGTTGATTTAGGTTACAGTCAAAAAATGGTTGAAACGGCTCTTTTAAGGAAGGCCTTATATGCAGAAGGAGACCTTCTCATGAATATTGTATGCTACACAGTAAAAAATTTGAAGGAAAATTGTAGTGAGAATATTGCAGGATTTGAATTTAAAAGCTTTAAGCAGTTACTTCATTATTTCTTGGTAGAGATGATTGGTATACTTCGCGAACTAATGCCTTCCATGACTGTAACTGAAGCAATGTGGGAGTTGTTGATTCATGATTTGAGTATTACGCATATTCATAGACAAATTCATCAGTTGCTTGAGACAAATTCATCAAAAATGCAGCAAGTGTGTAATTGAACCATTACACTATAGAGCAAGAAATCAGTTGGAGAAAATTCTAATTGTGAGTCATCTCTTAGGGGGAAAAAATGAAACTTCCAATGTTTGAGAGATTGATGACTGTGTGGCATGGATCACACTTTGATGTTGTAAACACGACTAATGAATTTGTTGCTTGAGACATAAGATGATATGTCATGGGGGAAGATGAAGAAAGCTTTAATTGGTGTTATAATAGTCCCACATTGTTTTTATTACAAATTTTGTTAATGTTTATATATCTTACACAAATACAACAAATCAATTGCGTGTTAAAAAAATGGACCAAAGATATGAAACTAAAAGGTTAGGCCCAAAGTGTTTCATATAAAATTTTGATTAATTAATTAAATATAAAAATTAATAATAAAAAATTAATAATAAAAAATTAATAATAAAAAATTAATAATTTATTTATTTATTAATAAAAATAATATTAATAAATTAATTATCCTAATCAATAATTAAAGTCTTAAATTAATTTTAAAATGACTTGGCATTGCCATGTCATCTTGGATAGTGCCACTGTTAGAACACAGATTGGTTCTTAATAATATCTCTTTGTTTTGATGATAACTGTTAAGAAATTTTGTATTTAAGAATTATACACTCTAAAATTTGCTTAAGAGTTTTACTGCAGATTGAAATGATATTAACACTCCAGAAGCAAATCTGATTTGTATACAAGAAGTTATCTAGACTATGAAGCGCCAGATGCACTCATTAGAAGATTCTGATTGCTGATTACAGAAGATCCTGAGCGTAGTCTCCAGAAGGATCTGAAGCAAGAAGCTCTAGAAGAATCTGAAGCAAGCAGATGCATCTGAAGCTAAGAAGAATATTGTATGAAGAGTTTCTCAAAGCATAGTTTCTACAGAAGTTTCTGAAAGTACTAAAGCTGCCAAGTACTGAAGTTCTGTGTCAAATATGCTCTGATGATCAACACGCTGAAAGCACACATGCTGCAGAAGACTCTGATACAACATAGTTCTGAACATCATTAGAAGACTCTGACTCAATCAGATTCTGATGAACTTGCTGAAAACTGAAGAAGAAATATTCAAAGAATATATCCGTTGGAGTAAATCAAACGTCTCTTTCCTCATTGGTGCTAGACACAAGAACACAGACAAAAAGGATTTTTCTGTGCTTTCTACTTCTAGGAAAGGTCACTTGATGTGAAGACAAAAAGGCTCAGACCTTTTTGGGACTCTCTTCTCAACGTTCAGCTTCCTTGGATCAGGTGCCTATAAAAGGAAGACTCCACCAAATTCTTCAGTTAGACATTTTGCTGAAAAGAAATCATAACATTCAAAGCCCTCATTCTTTCATATTCTTCTTAGAATTATTTGTACTTAAACTTAAGAGAAATATCACTGTTGTGATAAAAGCTTTTTAGAAGAATTCATACTCTTGTATTTGATTTACATTGATTGTAAAGGTTTTTCTTTAAGAGGATTCAGTTGGAATCAGTAGCTCTTGAGAAGACTAAGAACAGTTGTTCTTAGGTGTTACTATTGTAATCTGTTTAATTAAATAGTGGATTAAGTCCTTGTTGAGAAAGGCAAATCACTCTAGGAAGGGTGGACTGGAGTAGTTGAGTTCAACGAACCAGGATAAAAATAATTATGTTTTTATTTCTAAAGTTTAATCTTTCATACTTATTCAACCCCCCTTCTAAGTATTATCTCACCTTCAGTTGGCATCAGAGCTCCGGTTCTGTGTGTGCTACCACTTAACAGTGATAGTAAAGATTCAGAGAGAAATACTTTGATATATATTTATTTGTTACAATGGATGATAATACAATATCCAACATTAACAATAAATATGAAGAAAGGGACAGGATCAGCACCAAACCCCCTATGTTTGATGGGGAGAAATTTGACTGCTGGAAAGACAGAATTGAGAGTTTTTTCCTAGGATATGATGCTGATCTATGGGATCTAGTCATAGATGGATATGTCCATCCCACAGATGGGAATGGCAAGAAGATAGACATAAAATCTATGACAGATGCTCAGAAGAAAGATTTTAGAAATCATCACAAAGCCAGAACTATATTATTGAATGCAATTTCCCATACTGAGTTTGAAAAGATTACAAACAGGGAAACTGCTTTTGATATATTTGAATCTTTAAAAATGACTCATGAGGGAAACTCTCAAGTCAAGGAGACAAAAGCTCTGGCTCTGATCCAAAAGTATGAGGCCTTCAAGATGGAAGACTCTGAATCTGTTGAAGCCATGTTCTCCAGATTTCAGATCCTCACAGCTGGGCTAAAAGTTCTGGACAAGGGATACTCTACATCAGATCATGTAAAGAAAATCATCAGAAGTCTACCTACCAGATGGAGACCAATGGTGACTGCCTTGAAGATGGCTAAAGATCTGAACAAGATCTCCTTAGAAGAACTCATCAGCTCACTGAGGAGCCATGAAATTGAGCTTGAGGAAGATGAACCTCAGAAGAAAGAAAAAGGTAAATCTGTTGCCTTAAAATCTAACAAATATGCTAAAGCTTTGCAGGTTATTGAAGAAAGCTCTGAAGAATCTTCTTCTGAAGAAGAAGATGAATTATCCATGTTGTCCAGAAGAATCAACAGACTCTGGAAGCACAAGGGAAAGAAGTTCAACAACTTCAGAAGATCTGATAATAGAAAGGAATCTTCTGGGCACAGAAGATCTGGCAAGAAAGAAGTTATGTGCTATGAGTGCAAAGAACCTGGGCATTACAAGAATGATTGCCCCAAACTTCAAAAAGAAAAACCCAAGAAGAAGTTTAACAAAAAGAAGAAGGTTCTGATGGCAACATGGGATGACTCAGATGAATCTGAATCATCTTCTGAATCAGAAGAAGAATGTGCTAATGTTGCATTGATGGCCAGCACAGAGGATCAAGAGGAAGGAACCTCAGGATATGAATCAGATTCTGAATCTGATGATGACGCTGAAGAGGTAATGGCTAAACTTACCAAAGAAGAACTTATAAAAGTTTTAACAGAAGTTCTTAAAAGTTATAACAATATCAAACTCAAATACAAGAAGCTGAAAAGCAATCTTGAATCTGAGATTGATCTTCTGAAGACAGAACTTGTTGAGCAAAAAGAAATTAATCTGAAAATCAAAAATGACTTTGAAATAACTCAACAAGAATCTGAATCTGAGACTAAGTCATGTGAAAACGTTTTAGAAAAATATGACTCTAGCTTTCAGAGATTTCTTACTAAGAGCATAGACAGAAGCAAGATGGCTTCTATGATCTATGGTGTTAGTGGGAACAACAGAAGAGGTATTGGATATGAATCTTCATCTGGAAGTAATCCAAAATCTGTTGACAAACTTTTCATCAAGAAGACACCTCTGTATTCTCAATTTAAATTTGGTCACTTAAATGACATTAAACACACAAGCTCTGAGAAGAATACTTATGTGTTTAAACCCAAGGCAAGTCAGAATAAACATTATGTTGAAAAACAGAAGTTTAGACAAACCTACAAACCTACAAACCAACTAACCCCAAAGGACCCAAGAAGATCTGGGTACCTAAAAACAAAATAATTCTTGTTGCAGATGTTCTTAGCAGCAAGTTCAGGACACCAATCATGGTACCTGGACTCTGGATGCTCACGACACATGACAGGAGAAAAGTCTATGTTCCAAAGCCTGGAACTTAGATCTGGAGGTGATGTGAAGTTTGGAGGGAACCAGAAGGGCAAGATCATTGGATCTGACACTATTGGAAATGGTAAACTTCCCTCTATTACTAATGTTTTACTTGTTGAAGGGTTAAAGCATAACTTATTGTCCATAAGTCAATTAAGTGACAATGGTTATGATATTACCTTTAATCAAAAATGTTGTAAAGCTATTAGTCAAAAGGATGGCTCTATCCTATTTAGTGGCAAGAGGAAAAACAACATTTATAAAATAAATCTTTCAGAACTTAAAGTTCAAAATGTTAAACGCCTCTTGTCTGTTAATGAAGAGCAATGGGTCTGGCACAGAAGATTGGGCCATATTAATATGAGACGCATATCTCAGATTAATAAACTTAATCTTGTCAGAGGACTCCCTAATCTGAAGTTCACTTCAGATGCTTTTTGTGAAGCATGCCAAAAGGGGAAGTTTTCAAAAACATCTTTTAAATCAAAAAATGTTGTTTCTACTTCTAAACCACTAGAACTACTTCATATTGATCTTTTTGGACCAGTGAAAACTGCATCCATCAGAGGCAAGAAGTATGGATTAGTCATTGTTGACGACTTTAGTAGATGGACATGGGTAAAGTTCTTAAAACAAAAGGATGAGTCACATTCTGTGTTCTTTGACTTCTGCAAGCAAGTCCAGAATGAAAAGGATTTCAAAATTATAAAAGTCAGAAGTGATCATGGTGGTGAATTTGAAAATAAATATTTTGAAAAATATTTTTCTGAAAATGGCATTGCTCATGATTTTTCCTGTCCTAGAACTCCACAACAAAATGGGGTTGTAGAGAGGAAAAACAGAACTTTGCAAGAAATGGCCAGAACCATGATCAATGAGACAAATCTGGCAAAACACTTTTGGGCAGAAGCAATAAACACAGCCTGTTACATTCAGAACAGAGTGTCTGTAAGACCTCTTCTGAAGAAGACTCCTTATGAACTGTGGAAGAACAAAAATCCCAACATTTCATATTTTCATCCTTTTGGATGTATTTGCTATATGTTGAACACTAAGGAGAATCTGAGAAAGTTTGATTCCAAAGCACAGAAGTATTTCATGCTTGGATATTCTGAACGCTCTAAAGGCTACAGAGTATACAACACTGAGACACAGATTGTGGAAGAATCCATTCATGTCAGATTTGATGATAAGCTTGGCTCTGAACAGCCAAAGCAGTTTGATAACTCTGCAGATAGGGAAGTAGTCTTCATTGACTCTGAAGTTCCAGAAGCAGACAAAATTCAAGTGAAGGAACCAGAAGCAACTCCAGATGCTACTCCTTTAACTTCTCAGATGAATAATCTAAACATTTCTGAAGAGTCAACTATTAGAGGATCATCATCCAGAGGATGTTATTATTGGAAAGAAAGATGATCCCATCAGAACAAGATCCTTTCTAAGATCATCTGAAGCATCACTATTTGGACTAGTGTCAGAAATTGAACCATCTTCTATAGATGAAGCTCTGCAAGACAATGATTGGATTATTGCCATGCAAGAAGAGCTAAATCAATTCAGCAGAAATGATGTATGGGATCTAGTTCAAAGACCTCAATGATTCAATATAATTGGTACAAAATGGGTCTTCAGAAATAAGCTAAATGAGAAAGGAGAAGTTGAGAGGAATAAGGCAAGGCTGGTTGCTCAAGGGTACAGTCAGCAAGAAGGTATTGATTACACTGAGACATATGCTCCAGTGGCAAGGTTAGAATCTATACGCCTTCCTATTTCATTTGCTGCACAAAATAACATCACTCTGTATCAAATGGATGTTAAAAGTGACTTTCTTAATGGTATTATAGAAGAAGAAGTTTATGTCCACCAACCTCCTGGTTTTGAAAATGAAAAATTTCCAGATCATGTTTTCAAATTAAAGAAATATCTATATGGATTAAAACAAGCTCCCAGAGCTTGGTATGAGAGATTGAGCAATTTTCTTCTAGAGAAGAATTTCATCAGAGGCAAAGTGGATACAACACTCTTTTGTAAATCAATTAAGAAAGATCTTCTAATTTGCCAAATTTATGTAGATGATATTATTTTTGGATCAACAAATATTATGCTTGGAAAGGAGTTTGCTACATGTATGCAGGCAGAATTTGAAATGAGCATGATGGGAGAACTCAGATTCTTTCTAGGAATCCAAGTTAATCAAACTCCAGAGTGCACCTACATACATCAGACAAAATATGTTAAAGAACTTCTGAAGAAATTCAACATGTCTGATAGTAAGCTGGCAAAGACTCCAATGCATCCTACTAGCTCTCTTGGCAAGGAAGAGGTAAGTAAGAAAGTAGACCAGAAGCTCTACAGAGGTATGATTGGCTCTCTTCTTTATCTTACTGCTTCTAGACCTAACATATTGTTCAGTGTTTGCCTGTGTGCTAGATTCCAATCAGATCCTAGAGAATCACACTTGACAGCTGTCAAGAAGATTCTAAGGTATCTGAAAGGTACTTCTAATGTGGGTCTGTGTTATAGAAAATCTGATGATTTCAAATTAGTTGGATTCTGTGATGCTGACTACGCTGGAGACAGAGTGGAAAGAAAAAGTACTTCTGGAAGTTGTCAATTTCTAGGAAGAAATCTAATCTCCTGGTACAGCAAGAAGCAACCCACAATTGCACTTTCAACCACAGAGGCTGAATACATTGCTGTTGTTGGATGTAGCACACAGATGCTCTGGATGAAGAGTCAACTAGAAGATTATCAAATTTTTGAAAGTAACATTTCTATCTTTTGTGATAATACTTATGCTATATGTTTGTCCAAGAATCCCATTTTACATTCTAAGGCAAAACATATATAAATTAAGCATCATTTCATCAGAGACTATGTTCAGAAGGGAATCATAAATTTAGCCTTTGTTGATACAGATCATCAATGGGCAGATATCTTTACAAAACCCCTTGTTGAAGATAGATTCAAATTTATTCTGAAAAATATTGGTATGGATTTTTGTCCAGAATGATATTTGTCAGAAGCAAATTTTTTAAGATAAAAAAAAATGCTTAATGCTCTGAAGTATTTCTTCTGATTGCTTGGTTTATTCTGTTCATTATTTCTTTTGTGAAACTCTAAACTAACAATCTTTAGAAGATCTGAACATTGGCTAACGTTTCATTTCTTAAAGAGAATTCAGAACACATGCAAGCAAACACGTGTCATACCAAATCTGAAGAGGTGGCGTGTACATAACTGAAGAGACGTTTGAGGTGAAGTTTGAATAGTGAAAATCTTGATTTCCCCCCCCCCCCCCAAATTGTCAGAAGCAATTAATGTTTGTAATGATTATTATTCTTTTCATTTATTGCTTGTTAAAACGTGCATATTTCTGACTGTTGATTTGCCTAAGTGTTTTAGTATAAATACATGACTTGTATTCACTTTCACACTTTTCACACTCTCAGAAAAATTATATGCGTTTTCATCTTTTATTTGCTCTGCATAAAAACCCTAAACCTAAGCGTTTGACAAAACATTCTTCAATGGCAACTTCATCATCAACAGCTGCTCAATTCCAATCTTCTATGGCTGCAGTAACTTCAGAAAACATGGGTGTTGCTCCCTATTCTCCTCCCAAAAGAACTCTTCTAACCCCTGTTGATAAATTGGAAGTTCTATGTGAATCCATGGTTGAGTTTGACTCTCTGGCAGAAAATGGGTTTGAGTTTCGTTCCATCATTGGAGCTCAAGGATGGGTTAAATATTTTGATAGGCTCTTTGGACCAGTTTACCCCCTCCTTGTGAAAGAATTCTGGATCCATGCATCAGTTTACCCCAAGTTCATCTTGTCTTCTGTGTTGGGAAAAGAAATTATTATCACAGAAGATCTGATAAGAAAACTAATTGGTTATGAAGAAACAGATGATGTTTCCCACTTGCCAGCTGGGAGTGTGGACATGGATGAGGTATATGAAGAAGTAATGACTGCTGGTCAAGCTTCTAACAAATCCAAGGATCTGAAGCCTGACTACAAGATCTGGGCCAAGATATTCATGGGATGCATCCACCACAGGAAGTCAACCAATTCTCCAGACTATGTCAATAATGAACAGCTCTATTTCATATATTGCCTTAGTCAGAGCACCAAGGTAGATCTTCCATACATTCTTTTTATGCATCTGTGGAATCATATCAATGCATCTAGAGAGTATGTGAAAGAGAAAGGGCAGAAGATCAGAACTTTGATCCCCTTTGGAAGATTGATCTCAGATCTTCTTACTGAGAATGGTTTGGTCACTGCTCTGTACGCTGCTGGAGTTACAGAGGAATTAGAATTTATAATGGGAAAGCCTCTGAATGCTAAAAGTCTTCAGAGACTCAAAATTGTTGATGAACTCACAACAGCTCCCAAGAAGTTGAATATGTCTGAATTGAATAAGAGGGTTCCTGTAGATGACTTTCCTTTATTCTTTGTTGAAGAGCCCAGACATATAGTTGTTATGTATATTGATGAGTGCAAGAAGGAAGGAAAACATGTTCCTGCTAATGTGATTCAGCTAGCTAGACAACCACTACCAAATGCAGAAGAAGAAGAAGAAGCACAACTACAGAGGAAAAGGACTCAGCCAGTAGTAGACTCTGCACCTGCTCAGAAGAAGGTCAAGATTGCTGAGAAGCCCAAGAAGCTCTTGAAGAGAAAAGAATCTGAAGAAGCTGCTTCTGTACCTGCCAAGAGGATCAAAATAAAAGGTACTAAATCTTCTGTATCTTCTGCAAATATTGTTATCAATGATTCTAATATTAAGTCTGTACCAAAACCACCTTCTACACAAACCACTTCTGTTACTGCTCCCAGTTCCATATCACCACAAAAACAAACACCTGTTCCAACTCAAACAACAACACAAACAATTCCAACACCAACAGTTTCTGTACCAAAACCATCTCAACCCAAAATCCATATCAAACAGTTTGTTCCACGAACACAACCATCAGAACAACAACCACAACAATCTGAACAACAACAATCATCTGAACAACCAGAAAAACAACAAGAATCTCAACCAAAAAAAGCCTCTGAAAATCAACCACCATCAAAATCATCTGAACCCATTGCACCTGTTACTTCTGAACCTACAAAAGTAACTCATGCTCCCATTTCATCAAAACCAATCACCATTCCATCTGTTTCACCCATCTCAGAACAACCATCCAAACCATTTGAAATTCCTTCAGAACAAACCAACACTTCTGAACCTCACATCCCTGAGACAGAAGTTATTGATGTCACACCATTAAAAATAGTATTTCAAGTATCTTCTACCTCTTGTACACCAACCACATCCTCTAACTCCTCAGAATCAGAAATCCACCCAGATTTTCTTATCTCTCCATCTGAAAAATACTCTGAGATAAACCAACTTGAATCTTCTATACCTTCAAAAGCTTCCATTCCAGATCCTATTCCCACACCTACACCTACACCATCATCTGAGATTTTAATTCCCAATCCAAACCCAAGATCTTCTATATCTTGTGCCCAAGTATCATCTCTATTTCATAATCTGTCTTATGGTTTCAAACTAAAAGATTTTTATGATAGAGTTGAACCTTCTGAACCCGTCAACCCTCTGAAACCAAAACCCACAATGACCCTTCCATCTGTGATTCTTGATTACTTAAAATCTATGTCAGATGTAGGATCTTTAGCAACCATCTCTTGTTCTGCAAAATCTGATAAAGCTGTTGTTTCAGCTCTGCCAATTGCATCTGATAACACTGTTGCATCTGATGAACCACCAAAATCTGCTTTCAAACCCTACTCAAATGCACCTTTTGATGTAGTTACCCCTCACAGAAGAGTAAAACCTCATTTGCTAAATGCTTTACTCAGATCAAAAGAAAAAGCTCCTGAGATACCCTTCATTCCATACTATCCTCCTCCTCTGATCTCTATCCAACAATCACTTTTTCCACCAACTCCCCAACCTAAACCTGTAACTCTGGAAACTTTGTTACGACCAAAGCCCAAACTTAATGTTGATCATTTATTTCAAACATTTTTGCAAGAAATACAGATGTATTTAGGTACTGTTCAGAAGAAATGCTCAGCAACAATGGATGCCAAAGAATCTGACATCATCTGGAATGGATTCATAAACAGATTCAACTCTGTAGCTTCAAATCTGAAGAACGTCTGTTCTAATGATGCAAAGCTCAGATTTGCTGAGGCTGCAAGGACTCTATTCTGGACTGTCAACAAATCTGAACCTCTGCTTCTTTTAGATGCTCCTCCACCATCAACAGAATCCAATGTAATTGCATCTGAAGAGAATCAATTGGCTATGACTTTGGTAGACCCTCCTTCTGATTCCAATGCTCCAAAATCTACAAACCAAATGGAAATTGACTCTGTTCAGGCTACAGAACCTCATTATACTTCTTCATCTGAGATAAAGAAAGAACATCTAGATTTTGAAGATAAGATTGCTGCTCTGGAAGCTGGACAGTCAGAGATAAAATCCGGGATGGCTAAACAGGATAAGAAGTCTGAGGATATGACAGAATGGATGTCAAAGCAAGATGAAAAGAATGAAACTATGGCTAAGTGGATGTCCAAGCAAGATCAATCATCCTCTGAGATTACAGATCTATTGAAGATGCTTTTGTCCAAACACTCTTAGATTTTTTTTCATTCTAATGTTTTTACATCTGTTGTTTGCATCTGTATTTTATTGCCATATCTTCTGATGTTTGCCTATGTACTCTTGATCTGATGTTTTGAATGAATCAAAGTTTTTCTCCATTGAATCATCTTATTTACTGTTTCCTTTTATTTGTCTTTTTAAAGTTTTTACTTTTTGCTTATGACAAAAAAGGGGGAGAAAATATAGATCTGAACTGTTTAATATAACTTCACCAGAATGAAACATCAGACATATCTATTCTATCTAACATTTAATCTGACTATTTCAGAACATTTGATGAGTACATTCTATAAAAGAAACTCTGAGTCTCTCAGATCATTTGTATATTATCAAACTCTGAATCTTAAATCTGCAAGACATTCTGACCTTCAAATGTTATAAGAACAAACAAGATCTAACTCTAAAGATTACTCAAGACAAAAGGGAAGTTTCTATTCCTTATTTGTATTTAATGATCGCGACTTTCTATGTCTAATACAACCTAACTGCAAGTGCACAGTCTATCGCGTAGTAATAATAGATATCGATCCCACAGGGACTCGTAGTCAAACTAGTGTTCTCGGGAGTTACTATGTTTAGCTAGGTAGAATATGTTTAAGGGAATAATATTGTCACTAAAAGGGAACTAAGAATACTATTTAGATTATAATTGATTGAATCGATACGTAGTAATTGTGTTCTTCAGGGATTTGATAAGTTACTGGTGTATGAAATAATTTTCAAAGTTTATTTAAGCAGAAAATGGAGATTTGAAGACTCTCGCCTCACGATGGTTATTGACGCTAATCATAATCCTAAGGGCCAAACGTACACTTTCGTATCCCGTTCGGGGTTAAAATTATTTTTTTGGAAATCTCTAAGTTCTAATTCATTTTAAAGTGCTTTCGTTGTTATTAAAACAAATGCCTAGTGTTTACTATCTGACCTTACCGCAGCTTTCGCTTGTTGGTTCGTATCTTAATTAATTTCCCACTTTCGTGGCAAAACTACTTTTAAATAAGTTCTCGCTTTCGCGACGAAGTTTATTCAGTGAATCAATTTTAAACACTCAGACCATAGATTACTTTTGTGAAAAGAAAGTTTTTCAACCAGTTGTTATCAAATCCCATTCGAATTATCACTACATATCGATTGCCTAAGTTTAGCTAGACATGGATTTGGGAAAGATAAAATATAAATAAAAACAATAAATAATGATTTGCATTATAATAATAATTGAAATCGATCAAAATGAAAACCTGTAAATATTCCAATTGGCCTTTGGGCAGATCCTCCACAGATGTTGGCAGGATTATGGTCTTTAATGCCAAAGTGGTCGTACAATAAAATAGAAATTTTGGAAGAATGGAAAAAGCAATACAGGAAAGGTAAAGAGAAACAAATAAGAATAAAACTGGAAAATAATGCTCTGGAAAGTAAATTCGGCAGCACTTCGTGGTATGAATGCCGCACACTTTCTGAAGTCCCCTGCTTCCCTTTTTATAGAAGTGGAATCCCAACGGTTATCTCTGAAGATGATGGACCTTGAGGCAGATAATTTAGGGAGTAGTGGTCCACTCTGTGGGAATTGGAACTGATTCTTTGACGTGTAATCTGAGTGGGGCGTTTTTGCCTGCATGACGGTCGTCACAAGGTGTGACGGTCGTCACCCGTGTGACGGTCGTCATGGATCTGTGACGGTCGTCACATCAGCAAAAACAGCTTGTTGCGCTTTTCATTGTGTTTTCACTCCTTTTTCGTCCATATTTCATCTGAGATTGCTTCTTTTCTTCATGTTGCCTTGTTTAGACGTGATCGTTGAATACCTGCAAAACATCAGACAAATACACGGAAATAACCCGAAATCGGATCGAAAACGGTTAGACTTTAGTTGAATTATGCATGAAAATATCTATATGATTTCGTGTTATCAAACTCCCCTAAGCTTGAATCTTTGCTTGTCCTCAAGTAAAACATGGAAAAGTCGGCAAGCACGAGGCAGCTTCTTCGTTCGCAGAGTTTGGAAAACCCGAGATTCTTGGTAGGAACAAGACGAGTATCATGACGACACTGGACTACAAGTCTTTGGAAGTCTCCTTTTTATGCAAATCGGTCTCAGTCATGCTACTGTAGCTTGGTGTCAAGGTTCTCGCGGCAAGTTCACCCTGTTTGTTCTAGCGCAATCACATTAAGCCCGTTGTCCGTACACTTTCATGGCAAGTCGACCTGTTAGTGAATATGATCTCATTTCTGTTTTTGATCTTCTTCATTGATCATAATTTTATGTCATTGATTTTCAATGAGTTTTTCGTGTCGTTGGGCTAAATGCTCGGGTGAGGAGCACCTAACTTAGAAGGAAATGTATCTTATATTCTTGGGCTTTTTAGCTCTCTTTTCATGATTTTTCATCTTTTTGGAGATCATACACTTATTTGCATCGGTCGCTCGCTTAGAAGTGTTTTTAGGATGGTGCTGACTGCTAGTATAAACTACTTAGGGTTGGGTTTGCGTAGACACTTGAGACTTTGGTACACGTAGGTGGTGAAACCGACTCGCATAAACTAGAGATCTAATGTGTCTGAACGATACTGGTTTTGTTAGAACTGTCGTTTCCTCGGAGTTTCAAAACTTGTTTTGAACTCAGGTGCATTCTCGTGATGCTTTTGCTTTTGAGGAACAAATGAACGTTTTTGTTTACGTTGAATAATGTGGGGATTGTTTGCGTAACGGGAAAAATATATAGACGAGCTTTATTTGCTAGCAAGTGTAAAAATAGAAATTACGAAAATTCAAAGTGCAGTGAAATGGAAATAAAGGAAATTCAGAGTACAGTGGAATGGAAATAAAGGCTCCGCTCCGACACTATCTCGATCAGTGTCCTCACTGATTCTTGAAGCATGCGAGAGGGAGATACAACTGAAAATGAAAATACAAATAACTGAAATATAGTAAACAATGAAGGAAAAAAAATGAAAATCTAGTCACGACCTCTGTCACGTCCGCGCTGGCGTCCTCTGGCTCTGGCAAGGGCTACTCTGTCCTCATAGCTCATAGCTCCGGTGTGGTAGACGGTGTCTCGGAGTCCTTCGACCTGCAAGGTCAGATTCGCTAGGCTCTCAGTGATCGTAGCTTGGCCGGTGTGGAGTTGTTGCATTTGAGTCTGGTGCCAAGCTTCGAACTGGTCAGCTCGCTGATTCTGCTGCTGCAGCATCGTGAGTATCTGTGCCTGCTGGTCTAGGGAGCGACGGAGGTCCTCTTCTGTGTAGTCTGGCACGGGATGATGGCGGTGGCGGCGAGAGGATGTACCTACGGGAGGAGGAGGCTGCGATGCCTCTGGCTGCTCGGACTTGTCCAACTCAGCTTGGATTTCATCGTCGGAATCGTGAGTGTGGTCCTGAGTGGGAACACCGGCAGCAGGAGGGGCAGTGAGGTCGAACAACCAGTTGGTACGGTCCTCTGGATGGATGCGGGTGCGGGACGGAAGGATGGTGCTTCGGACGGTCTTGCCACGCACAACCGGATGGTATTTGCCGTCAGCTCGGGAGCGGATGAGATGGGAGGCTCTGCAGTGGTCGGTGTCAAGGAACACCGAGGGGATGGACTGGAGGTGCTGGAGGCGGTCACCAAGGTTCAGCCCAAGTGCAATAGCCGTGACAATCCCGCCAAAGTAGAATGGCTTCGAGCCACGGTTGCAGTTGGCCTGAATATGAGCCAGCAGAAACGAAGCAGCGTTGACAGGTTCATTGTTGAAGACACAATGGAGAAAGAAAAGCTCTTTCGAGTTCACTTTGTGGTTGCTGTCTCTGGCGAAAATAGTGTTGCTCAACGCTCTGTGAAAGTACCGGATGGTTGGGTTATGGATGTGAGTGGCGTGCAAGGAGTCCCAACCATCGGCATTGAGGCCGGTCAACTGATACCATAGCGCGAAAGCTTCGTGCTGGAACTGATCGGTGATGCGGCAATGAGTGTTGTCACCGCGAGGTAGCTGTAGAATGCTGGCAATCTGATTTTGGTGCATCTGGTAGTTGACGCCAAACATCCGGAAGCAAGCGGCACCTGAATGCTGGTTAAGTTCGCTGCTGCTTGTGACGTAAGTGAACGAACTCAAGAACTCAATAGTGAGTTGTTCGTATGTTGGCTGTGGGTTGGTGCAGAGGTTTTAGATGCCTTCTCTTTGAAGCATCCAGGTTACACCTTCAAGGAGTCCGAGCTCCGTAAGCGATGGAAGGTGCGGATAATGAGTCGGCTAGAGCGACCTCTGATGAAATGCAATGTAGTTTGCTCGTTGTCTTTCGCCTAAGTCTCCTTCACTAAAGGTAATGTTGCTGACATCTGGGGTTTCTGCATTCCTTGCCATTGTTGGGAGATGGAGAGGTTTCTGAGGTTTGGGGTTTTTCTGCAGAGAGGGAAAAACTGACAGAAGTGTGGTTTGGAGGTTGAATTTGGAGTTGAAATTTGTAGTTCAATGTGGGGATGACGAAAATTCGTAGTGGGGTAGGAGTTAGGATGATTGAAAGTGATAATGGGGGGAGTGGAAGAGAACACGAACCCTGTTTTATCAGATATCAGTTTTTGACTGCGTGACGGTCGTCACCCGCGTGACGCTCGTCATGTGGCTGTGACGGTCGTCACAGCAGCAAAATCTGCAGAACGCAGAATTTTGCTCTGAGGGCGTACTCGTAGTGACTTTAAGGCTTAGTATTGATACGGTGATGTAATATAACAGCCAACAAACAACAAATAATGCGAAAACAGAATAATTGAATAAAACTAGAATTGAAATAACATAAAATTGAAACAATTGTATGTAGTACATAAAGAAAACTAACAATGCGAAAAATCCAAATGATTAAATGAAACTAACTAGACTAGACTAGACTGAAACTACTGCTAAGAACTAATAACTAATCTTTTCGTGCCTTCAACTCATCGAATTTCTGTGAATAGTAGTCGAGTTGGTCGCAGACTAGATCCATGAAGCCTACCAGTTCGCTGTGCATGCCTGCGATATCAGCTTTTACATTAGTCAGAGCTTTATCAACGCCGTCCAATCTGAGTAACACGACATCCATTTTGTCGGTGGTCTCCTCAGGGATAGGCTCAAGATAAGTATTGTAGTGTGGAAGAGTCGTAGGGTCTACTTCAGTTTCAGATACAGCGTCCTCATAGTACATATAGTCGTGTGCCTCAGAGATGTGGTCACTGTCATACATATAGTTTTGGGGTGTTGACTGTGGTGAAAGAGGTCCCATAGGCTCATCCAATTCGTAGAGCCAGTTATCCTTGTTGTGGATGCTTGTCATCAGATGATCAGGCAACGTGAATAGTTGTACTGGTTTTTCGTTAATAAGGTACTCATACGGTCCAGGTCCCATAGTTCCTAAAATGCGCCTGTTAAAGCAGAATTGTATGTTCATGGGTCGGATGGTGCCAAAACGAGTGCTGGCATTTAAATGGAATCTAAGGCCAAGCTCGTGGGCAATCATTGTTACTAGGCCTCCTATAAGGATAGGTGTCTGAGGTTCCAGCGTGAGGCGTTTGAAAGATCTCATCATGAAAGGCACTGCATTTACTGTCCGTCCCTAAGAAGCACAGAACATGATGAATAACTCCTCTTTAGATACTGCAGTAATATTTTCTTCTTTTCCAAACAAGGTGTGAGCTAGTATCTTATGGAAGTATCTGAAGGCTGGGTTATGAATGTCATCATTGTACATTTTGTCTGGTTCAGGGTGATAGTCGCCTGTGATTCTACCCCAGAATTGATCGAGTTGCAAATCAATATCGTCATCTTCTGCACTGATGAACACATGCGGTCCGCTAGGGAATCCTAGGAGGTTAACTAGTGACATCCGGTTATGGGTTTGGTCCATTCCAAACAATCGGAAGGTAATCAACTCTGTGCTGGATCCAAAACCATAGTTGGGTGTGTATCTGAAAGAACTAAGGAATGCATAGGTAAGATCCTTGTAGGTAGCGAAATGTGTTTTCAGAGCAGTGTTCTCCCAACCCAGTTGATTGAACAGGTATTGAATGCTATCTGTGATCCCTAGTTTATCCATAGTAGCCTTATCATAATACAGCGTTAAGGCGAATTCTCTTTCGGTCAGTGCTGCAAATCTTGCCTTTTGAGCGAGTCCTCGGAAGTGAACCTTTGTGAAGTCGTACTCGGCCATACTCGCAGGTAATTCGGAGAAAACAGAAGGAATGTTTTGAAGACTTTAAAAATCCTGAAAAGTTTGAAACAGGAAATTGAAGTCAGGATTTTTAGAAACGAAAAGCGGTAGAAACAAAAGACAAAAGAGAGAAAATAAAATAAGAATAAAAGTACGAAAATGAACGAAAGTAGAAATTAGTAGTAATTTTAGAATTTTTGTTGGATTTTTCAAAGTAGAATTTTAAGGAAAAATGAAATGCAATAACGAGGGAAATTTGGGTTGCCTCCCAGTAAGCGCTGTTTTTAACGTCTAAAGCCTGACGATAGCTTGGTGAGAAGCTATTCGGGTGTCTGAGCTGGAAGCTCAAGCAATGTTATATTGCTGACTTGAGGATTATTGTCGTTCTTATTGTAATGTTTTAGACGTTGCCCGTTTACGATAGATGGTGCATTTGTCTTATCGGTAATTTCAACAGCTCCACTTTGAAGTACTTTAGTCACTTCATTGGGTCCAGACCACCTAGATTTTAGTTTACCTGGGAAGAGTTTTAATCGTGAATTAAAGAGCAATACGATGTCTCCCACACTGAATTGTTTCCTGATTGAACGTTTATCATGCCACTTTTTAGTTCGTTCTTTGTAGATACGGGCATTTTCGTAAGCGTCTAATCAAAGTTCTTCCAACTCATGTAAGTTCAAGATTCGCTTTTCTCCTGCCTCAGTGTAGTTGAAGTTGAGTGTCTTAATGGCCCAGAAGGCCTTATGCTCTAATTCTACAGGGAGGTGGCAGGATTTACCGTAAACCAATTTATAGGGGGTAGTACCTATTGGTGTCTTAAATGCGGTCCTATAAGCCCATAAAGCCTCTTGTAGCTTTGACGACCAATCTTTTCTTGAGGTAGCGACGGTCTTTTCCAAGATCTGTTTTATTTCTCTGTTCGAGACCTCTACTTGTCTGCTAGTTTGCGGATGATAAGGCGTAGCTACTCGGTGCCGGACTCCATATCTAGAGAGAAGTTTATAGAATATTCGTGATATGAAGTGAGATCCTCCGTCACTAATGACGAGTCTCGGTACACCGAATCTAGGAAAGATTGTGTTTTTGAAGAGTTTGATTACTACTCGTGCGTCGTTTGTTGGAGCAGCTATGGCTTCTATCCATTTAGACACGTAATCGACAGCGATGAGTATGTAGTTATTACCAAAAGAGGATGGGAATGGTCCCATGAAATCTATTCCCCAGACGTCGAAGATTTCTACCTCTAAGATTCCTTTCTGAGGCATTTCATCGCGTCGTGAGATGTTGCCAGTTCGTTGGCATCAATCGCACTTTTGCACAGCGATGTGAACGTCTTTCCAGAGATTAGGCCAGAATAAGCCGGCTTGGAGAATCTTAGCGCACGTCTTAGACGTACTAGCATGACCACCGTATGGTGTTAAGTGGCATTGGGAAATAATATTTTCTATTTCTTCCTCTGGGACACAGCGACGATATATGTTGTCGGCCCCTCTCTTGAAGAGTAGAGGTTCGTCCCAATAATAGTGTTTCAGATCGTGGAAGAATTTCTTCTTTTGCTGATAAGTAAGATCCGGTGGAAGCACGCCCGCAGCGAGGTAATTAACGATGTCAGCATACCAAGGTAATGTGACTTGGGCATAGACAGCTTCTACGGCTTTTTCGAATTCTGGATCTTCTGAGATTGAATTGGGTGTGTCACTTTCTAGTTTGGCTATCAGACGTTCGTACGGGAAATCGTCATTTATCGGTACTGGTTCATGTTTGATACCTTCTATTCGGGATAAGTGATCCGCAACAACGTTCTCGGTTCCTTTCTTATCTTTGATTTCTAAGTCAAACTCTTGTAATAACAGGATCCATCTCAATAGTCTTGGTTTGGCATCCTTTTTGCTTATTAGGTACCTTATAGCAGCGTGGTTTGTGTATATGATAATTTTTGCTCCTACTAAGTAAGAACGAAATTTGTCAAGCGCAAATATAACTGCTAGAAGTTCCTTTTCTGTGGTAGCGTAGTTCATTTGGGCAGGATCTAAGGTTCTATTGGCATAGTAGATAGCATGGAGTTTCTTGTCCTTCCTTTGTCCTAGAACTGCGCCTACAGCGTAATCACTCGTGTCGCACATGATTTCAAACGGTAGTCGCCAATCGGGTGGTTGCATGATTGGTGCGGTGATAAGGGCTGATTTCAATGTTTCGAATGCTTTTAAACATTCGTCGTTGAAGACGAACTCAGCATCTTTCATCAACAGGTCAGTCAGAGGTTTTATGATTTTCGAAAAATCTTTTATAAATCTTCTGTAGAAACCGGCATGTTCTAGAAAACTCCGTATTTCTCGTACGGATTTTGGAGGTTGGAGATCTTTTATAATCTCTATTTTAGCTTTGTCTACCTCAATCCCTCTATCTGATATGACGTGTCCTAGAACTATTCCTTGTCGGACCATAAAATGGCATTTCTCCCAATTTAGGACGAGGTTTACTTTTACGCAACGTTCTAGTACCATTTCTAAGTTTTGTAGGCATCCTTCGAAACTTTGTCCACATACCGAGAAATCGTCCATAAACACTTCCATAATGTCGTCTATGAAATCTGCAAAGATTGCCATCATGCATCTTTGGAAGGTTGCTGGAGCGTTACAGAGTCCGAACGACATTCGGCGGTAAGCAAAAGTGCCATAAGGACAGGTGAATGTAGTCTTTTCTTGGTCATCAGGATGGATGGGAATTTGGAAGAATCCTGAGTAACCATCTAGATAGCAGAAATATGAATGTTTGGCTAGTCTTTCCAACATTTGGTCTATGAAGGGTAACAGGAAGTGATCTTTGCGCGTAGCCTTGTTAAGCTTTCTATAGTCAATGCACATCCTGCTTCCAGTCACGACTCTTTTTGTTATTGATTCGCCTTTTTCGTTTTTAACTACTGTGACTCCTCCTTTCTTTGGTACGACGTGAACTGGGCTAACCCATTCGCTATCGGAGATCGGATAGATGATTCCTGCATCTAGCAATTTCTTTACTTCATCTCTGACTACAGTGCTCAGGATGGGGTTCAGTCTTCTCTGATGCTCTCGAGAGGTTTTAGAGTCTTCCTCTATTGTAATTTGATGCATACAGATCGAAGGGCTTATACCTTTTAAATCGCTTATGTTATAGCCTAACGCGGTGGGGTACTTCTTTAGGACTTCTAATAGCTTTTCGGTTTCGGGTTGTCCTAAGTCGGCGTTGACTATCACTGGTCTTTTTAGTTCATCGTCTAGGAATTCATATCTGAGGTTTTTGGGTAGTGTTTTAAGTTCTAAAGATGGGTTCTTCGGACCTGGCATATGGTTTGGTGTCAGTGCTAAGCTTTCGCCTAGGCTGTCGTCTTTATATGGTTTACGCCAATTATCGTCTTCAGAAATATCGGGTATTTGAATCTTTATTATTTCTGAATATGTGGTCTCTTCATTTTCAAGTTCTCTTATGCATTCGTCGATTTCGTCTACTAAATAGTAGGTATCGTCTATTGCTGGTGCTTGTAAGAACTTGGTGAGAATGAACTCTATCTTTTCTTCTCCTACTTCGAATGTTAGCCTTCCTTTCTTCACGTCTATAATAGCTCCGGCTGTAGCTAGGAATGGTCTTCCTAGGATAATTGGGGTTACAGTATCTTCCTTGATGTCCATGATTATGAAGTCGGTTGGAATGTAAAATTGTCCTATGCATACTGGAACGTTTTCCAGTATTCCGACTGGGTATTTTACTGATCTGTCAGCTAATTGTACGGACATTTTGGTTGGTCTGAGGTCTCCCATATTCAGCTTTTTGCATATAGATAAGGGCATAACACTGATACTGGCTCCTAAATCGCATAGAGCTTTGTCTATTACGAACTTTCCTATGACGCAGGGTATGGAGAAACTACCTGGGTCTTTTAATTTAGGAGGCATGTAGTTTTGAATAATAGCGCTACACTCTGCAGTAAGTGTAACTGTTTCGTTATCCTCGATCTTTCTCTTATTCGACAGGATTTCTTTGAGAAATTTAGCGTATGACGGCATTTGAGTTATCGCTTCTGTAAAAGGAATAGTAATATTCAACTGTTTAAGCAGCTCTACAAATTTCTTAAACTGTCCTGAAGTTTTGGAGTTTATTAGTCTTTGCGGATAAGGGATAGGTGGTTTATATGGCGCTGGAGGTGCTTGAGTTTTTTCACTTGCGGTATCCTCCTTCTCGTTGTCCTCCTTCTTCTCTAACTCGGATTCCTTTTCTGCTTGTTCAGTTTGTTTTTGTTGCATGGCTGAGTTTTCGGTCCTCGGATCGATCGGTTCGTCCAATTCTTTTCCACTTCTTAGTATCACAGCATTTGCTTGGCCTTTTGGATTCTGTTCGGGTTGTCCAGGAAATGTGCCAGCAGGTGCGGCAACAGAGGCTTGTTGTTGAGCCACTTGTGATATCTGTGTTTCTAACATTTTGTTGTGGGTGGCTAAAGCGTCTACTTTTCCTGTCAACTGTTTAATTTGCTCGCTAGTGTGTATGTTTTGATTCAGGAGTTCTTTGTTTGTTTGAGCTTGAGTTGCTATGAACCTTTCCATCATCAATTCGAGGTTCGATTTCCTAGGTGCATTCTGAGCAACTGGTTTTTGATATCCTTGCGGAGCAGTAGGCATTTGCAATGCATTTTCGCTTTTGTAAGAAAAGTTTGGATGATTTCGCCAACCTGGGTTGTAGGTATTTGCGTAGGGATTTCCTTGAGCATAATTTACCTGGTCTGGTGGGATTCCGGCTAGCAATGGGCATTCGGGTGCATTATGAGTGGTGCTTCCGCATAACTCGCAATTTGGAGTTACTGCAGCGACAGTTGCAGTGGGGTTAACGGTCAGACTATCGATTTTCTGTGCTAGAGCATCTACTTTAGCGTTGAACTTTTCAAGGCTGCTGATTTCGTACATCCCACCTTTCGCTGTGGTTTTCTCAGTTGGAGTGCGTTCACCTCCCCATTGGCAATGGTTTTGTGACATGTTTTCTATCAATTGATAGGCTTCATCGTATGGCTTATCCATAAGTGCACCGCCCGCGGCAGCGTCTATTGTCAATCTAGTATTGTATAGAAGCCCATTATAGAAAGTATGGATTGTCACCCAGTCTTCTAGACCATGGTGAGGACATGTTCTCATCATATCTTTGAATTGTTCCCATGCTTCGTAAAGAGATTCAGTATCTTTCTGTCAAAATCCGTTGATTTGAGCTCTAAGCATAGCAGTTTTGCTTGGCGGGAAATATCTCGCTAAGAAGACGTTCTTCAATTGCTCCCACGTCGTAACGGAGTTGGATGGTAACGATTGTAACCATGTCCATGCTCTGTCTCTAAGAGAGAATGGGAAAAGACGAAGTCTTATCGCGTCTGGAGTTACTCCATTTGCTTTCACTGTGTCCGCGTATTGTACAAACTTTGTTAGATGTTCGTTCGGATCCTTAGTTGCGTTTCCTGAGAATTGGTTTTGTTGTACAGCCGACAACAATGATGGTTTCAGCTCAAAATCGTTTCGGGTAATAGTTGGGGCAGCAATGCTACTTCTAGGCTCCATCTGAGATGGTGTAGCGTATGCCTTCAGCGGTTTGTTTGGAGGTCCTTCAGCCATCTCTGGTTCTTCTTCTTCTGATTTGGGAATGGGAGTGAGAGGTTCGGGAGTGTTATGTTTGAGTTGTTTGAGTTGGTACTCAATGATTCTACTTCTTAAATGTAAGAAGCGTTCTAGTTCTGCGACTGAAGGTTTTACGATATCGCTTTGCGGGCGATTTCTTGGCATACAATCGACAGAACTAGTAAAGGGAAAATGAAAATTGTTAACCTAGTCTATACGGTGTAACAGAAGGTTACACTATTGACTAAACGGGTCACCGGCAACGGCGCCAAAAACTTGATCGCGACTTTCTATGTCTAATACAACCTAACTGCAAGTGCACAGTCTATCGCGTAGTAATAATAGATATCGATCCCACAGGGACTCGTAGTCAAACTAGTGTTCTCGGGAGTTACTATGTTTAGCTAGGTAGAATATGTTTAAGGGAATAAGATTGTCACTAAAAGGGAACTAAGAATACTATTTAGATTATAATTGATTGAATCGATACATAGTAATTGTGTTCTTCAGGGATTTGATAAGTTACTGGTGTATGAAATAATTTTCAAAGTTTATTTAAGCAGAAAATGGAGATTTGAAGACTCGCCTCACGATGGTTATTGACGCTAATCATAATCCTAAGGGCCAAACGTACACTTTCGTATCTCGTTCGGGGTTAAAATTATTTTTTTGAAAATCTCTAAGTTCTAATTCATTTTAAAGTGCTTTCGCTGTTATTAAAACAAATGCCTAGTGTTTACTATCTGACCTTACCGCAGCTTTCGCTTGTTGGTTCGTATCTTAATTAATTTCCCACTTTCGTGGCAAAACTACTTTTAAATAAGTTCTCGCTTTCGCGACGAAGTTTATTCAGTGAATCAATTTTAAACACTCAGACCATAGATTACTTTTGTGAAAAGAAAGTTTTTCAACCAGTTGTTATCAAATCCCATTCGAATTATCACTACATATCGATTGCCTAAGTTTAGCTAGACATGGATTTGGGAAAGATAAAATATAAATAAAAACAATAAATAATGATTTGCATTATAATAATAATTGAAATCGATCAAAATGAAAACCTGTAAATATTCCAATTGGCCTTTGGGCAGATCCTCCATAGATGTTGGCAGGATTCTGGCCTTTAATGCCAAAGTGGTCGTACAATAAAATAGAAATTTTGGAAGAATGGAAAAAGCAATACAGGAAAGGTAAAGAGAAACAAATAAGAATAAAACTGGAAAATAATGCTCTCGAAAGTAAATTCGGCAGCACTTCATGGTATGAATGCCGCACACTTTCTAAAGTCCCCTGCTTCCCTTTTTA
The DNA here is from genome assembly GCA_963859935.3 of Lathyrus sativus. Taxonomy (NCBI): domain Eukaryota; kingdom Viridiplantae; phylum Streptophyta; class Magnoliopsida; order Fabales; family Fabaceae; genus Lathyrus; species Lathyrus sativus. Next base: position 372,564,389 of record OZ012736.1, on the reverse strand, counting down.
TAGAAGTGAAATCCCAACGGTTATCTCTGAAGATGATGGACCTTGAGGCAGATAATTTAGGGAGTAGTGGTCCACTCTGTGGGAATTGGAACTGATTCTTTGACGTGTAATATGAGTGGGGCGTTTTTGCCTGCATGACGGTCGTCACAAGGTGTGACGGTCATCACCCGTGTGACGGTCGTCATGGATCTGTGACGGTCGTCACATCAGCAAAAACAGCTTGCTGCGCTTTTCATTGTGTTTTCACTCCTTTTTCGTCCATATTTCATCTGAGATTGCTTATTTTCTTCATGTTGCCTTGTTTAGACGTGATCGTTGAATACCTGTAAAACATCAGACAAATACACGGAAATAACCCGAAATCGGATCGAAAACGGTTAGACTTTAGTTGAATTATGCATGAAAATATCTATATGATTTCGTGTTATCATTTAACTCAGGGGGAGTTATAATTCTAATATGTTCAGTTAAACAAAATTTCTGATACTTTTTGTCAACATCAAAAAGGGGGAGATTGTTAGAACACATATTGATTCTTAATAATATCTCTTTGTTTTGATGATAACTGTTAGGAAATTTTGTATTTAAGAATTATACACTCTAAAATTTACTTAAGAGTTTTACTGCAGATTGAAATGATATTAACACTCCAGAAGCAAATCTGATTTGTATACAAGAAGTTATCTAGACTCTGAAGCGCCAAATGCACTCATTAAAATATTCTGATTGCTGATTACAGAAGATCCTGAGCGTAGTCTCCAGAAGGATCTGAAGCAAGAAGCTCTAGAAGAATCTGAAGCAAGCAGATGCATCTGAAGCTAAGAAGAATATTGTATGAAGAGTTTCTCAAAGCATAGTTTCTACAGAAGTTTCTGAAAGTACTAAAGCTGCCAAGTACTGAAGTTCTGTGTCAAATATGCTCTGATGATCAACACGCTGAAAGCACACATGTTGAAGAAGACTCTGATACAACATAGTTCTGAACATCATTAGAAGACTCTGACTCAATCAGATTCTGATGAACTTGCTAAAAACTAAAGAAGGAATATTCAAAGAATATATCCGTTGGAGTAAATCAAACGTCTCTTTCCTCATTGGTGCTAGACACAAGAACATAAACAAAAAGGATTTTTCTGTGCTTTCTACTTCTAGGAAAGGTCACTTGATGTGAAGACAAAAAGGCTCAGACCTTTTTGGGACTCTCTTCTCAACGTTCAGCTTCCTTGGATCAGCTGCCTATAAAAGGAAGACTCCACCAAATTCTTCAATTAGACATTTTGCTGAAAAGAAATCATAACATTCAAAGCTCTCATTCTTTCATATTCTTCTTAGAATTATTTGTACTTAAACTTAAGAGAAATATCACTGTTGTGATAAAAGCTTTTTAGAAGCATTCATACTCTTGTATTTGATTTACATTGATTGTAAAGGTTTTTCCTTAAGAGGATTCAGTTGGAATCAGTAGCTCTTGAGAAGACTAAGAACAGTTGTTCTTAGGTGTTACTATTGTAATCTGTTTGATTAAATATTGGATTAAGTCCTTGTTGAGAAAGGCAAATCACTTTAGAAAGGGTGGACTGGAGTAGTTGAGTTCAACGAACCATGATAAAAATAATTGTGTTTTTATTTCTAAAGTTTAATCTTTCATACTTATTCAACCCCCCCCCCCTCTAAGTATTATCTCACCTTCAGCCACATCATTAAAAAAATATTTCAAATTGGAGAGGAGACTAAAATCAAACTCAAAACTTAAAAAAAGGACCAAATTGGAGAGATTAAAACCCAAAAAAAATACAAAATAAAAGGATTTGCAATTAAACATTTTAAAATTACTCAATTTCACTTTGTTTATAAATTAAAAACCAAGACCAAATCAAAAACTCTATCTCAACAAAATTAATAAAGAATAAATTGAAAAGCGAATCTTAATTCTTCATCAAATTCGGCACACTCCTATTTTAATCCTCTGAGATAGTGTCACATCATTAAAAAAAATATTTTAAATTGGAGAGGGAAATAAAATCAAACTCAAAACTTAAAAAAAAGACCAAAATGAAAAGATTAAAACCCAAAAAATACAAAATAAAAGAATCATAGTTGCAATTAAATATTTTAAAATTAAAACAAAAACCGACTCAATTTCACTTTGTTTATAAATTAAAAACCAAGACCAAATCAAAAACCCTATCTCAAAAAAAATTAATAAATAATAAATTGAAAAGCGAATCTTAATTCATCATCAAATTCGGCACATTCCTATTTTAACCCTCTTTCTTTCATTCGCTAGAGTTTTAGGGTTTGTGCTTGTAATGGCAATGGCAGCCCCAGGGCAACTGAACGTCATTGAATCTCCTTCGCGGGGATCCCGAAGCGTTGATTGCTTTGAAAAATTGGAGCAAATTGGTGAAGGAACTTATGGGTCAGTTTTTTTCTTCCACTTCTAGATTCATACTCCCTATAGCTTATTATTATTACTTCAATTACCAATTTGTTGATTTGTGATGTGGTTTCCTTTGGAATTATGTGATTTGATTCAATTCACTTTTAAGGAGAGAAGCTTATGTATTATGTATTCAATTGACATGTTTATGCATATGCAGTCAGGTTTACATGGCTCGAGAGATTGAAACCGGTGAAATTGTTGCTCTGAAGAAAATACGAATGGACAATGAGAGAGAAGGGGTATATCTTTGATCACCCTGCACAATCTTATTATTAGTTTGCTACTGTTAGAATATCATATATCTTTTATATTATCCTAGGACTAGATTTTATATTAGTTATTACTTATTAATATTATTATTAGTTTTTTAAAATTATTATTGTGATTTTTTATTTTTTTTATTTAGTGTTGAGTCCATGTATCATATTGAGTTTTTGTATAAGTTAGTATTAAGCCATTATCAGTAATAATCAAAGGTAATATTTTTTTTTCTTTCTTATCTTTAAATTCTCACAACTTCATCATGGTATTAGAGTCAAGTTAGATCCAGTTAGATCCATCCTGATATGTCTCGCGACTATTCCGCCGCCGAGTTCTCAAAAGGTAGCAAATATAATAATAGTTTCCTGTTCTTTTTTCATGTGTTTCCATCACTAGAGTTCCCAAAAGTTTTGGAATACAATAACAGTTTCCTATTTTCTGACGTGTTTCCATTCCCTGCTGCTGTCCTGTGTTTTTCCGTTATAACCGCTTACGTTGTAGGTAGAATTTTCCGTTTTAAGCAATCCCAAAATTTTAAATCCGTGCGTTGTCATCAACAATGGTGTGCGAGGGTGTGTTTGGCATTGTTCCGTTGTGATTTCCTGGTGCCTGAGTCAGAATTATGTCCTGGTTCTCCGTGCCTTTGCCCCATTCAACTTGTTTACCCATTCCTTGCTGTTAAATTGCTGTTTTGGTCTGTGCTTATTTTTTAGTTTAGTTGGTCCTGTGTGTTGTTGCTTGTTATTTGAACAAGCTCCTTGTTTTGGTGTTTGGCCTCTAAACTTTCTTTTTGTCTACACTATATGTTTCCTTTTCTTGAACATTGTGAAAGTGGTGCTCCTGTTAAGTTGTTGATATTCTTGAGACAATCACAAGATGTTACTGATTTTATTGATAAAATGAAAAACTAGCTCACCAAATATCTTGTTCAGACATTCATTTGGAGGACTTATTATTGAGTATTAAAGGTGGCTGCACTGCACCTCTGCCAATTTCTATGAACAGCTTTATGTGTCTTGATTTTTCTACTGCCCTCTATTTGTTTTTTTTGTCTGGCTTGCCGTCTTCTGTTTTGCTCGGTGTTGATTGTTTACTTGAGTTGTTTCTGCATTTGCCACAGTTTGTTAGTTCTGAAATTGGGGTAGTTGCTTCTGCTTAATGGTTATTTTTTGTCTGTTTTGGCATTTGTTTATTCTCAAATTGGGGTTTTTGATTCTTTGGAGCAAGTTGTGACATCGCTAGAAGAAGATTGAAGTTTGAAGATTTCTCTAAATCATGTTCATTAGGTTGTCATGTTTTCTCTTTTAAAGGGTATATTTGTAACAAGTTTAAACTTTAGTAAGCTTTAGTTTCAGGGGGAAGTGTGAGAATATTATAGGATATTTTATATTACTTCAGAGGATCTCTTAGGATTACATTTTACATTTTATTATTATTAATTATTCTTGATTTAGGATTGAGTCTATACCTACAAATAGGGATTAGTATTGAATTTTTTGTATCAAGCTTGTACTTGTCCATTATGAATAAATACTATTCAAAGGTCTGTTTGGACACCGGCTATCAGGTCAACTTAGGTTACACTCTAGAGATCCTGTCTTGAGTGAGTATATGTGTGAAGAGTTCCACATTGCATAAGATAATACCTGAAAATGTGTATATAAGTGGAGAGTCCTCACCATGGTAGTAAAAAATGCGATCTGGAACGTAGAATTGCATGCTTCCATGATCTTCCAGGTCTTCATCGAGTTCGTTCCTAAGCTGAATTGGAAACTGGTAAGCATGGTCGGGATTGCCGTGATAAATCATAAATTCACGAGATCCTTCACGTTTTATGACCCTTTATAAGCATACGAAAGAAACCGGGGTTTACGGGCCAAATCCGTGACCTCATTGCTCTAAACTAGATTTTTGTTGTAAAAACCCGTAAATTCTTATATGATATCCCAGACCCCTTCTCTCTCATCTACACACTCTATCTATAACACTCCTTTGTGCAAAACTGCTTTGCTCTCATGCATCTCACTCATCTGCACTTTTTTTTGTTTTGTTTTGAAAAGGCTGGATCTAGGGACCAAACAAGTGGTGGGGAAATAAGTCTTAATTTACAGTAACACTCTGTTATAGGTTCTATAATGAGTTTCCCCTCAATTGTTCTGTAAATTATGTCATTTCAGTTTCCAATAACTGCTATACGGGAAATCAAAATTCTAAAGAAACTACATCATGAAAATGTAATCAAATTGAAGGAAATCGTCACATCTCCAGGTACTTTATTCTAAATTGATCTTAATGTTTTTTTTTTCTTTCTAATTTTTATTCAAAACAATGTAGGCTTGAAAAAGATTTCTTTATTGACTTAACATTTTTGCTCTCTGATACAGGTCCTGAGAAAGATGATCAAGGGAGGCCAGGCAAGTTATTCTTTTTCGTGATATTTATCAACTGCTTTATTTACAGTAGCATGTGATATGCTCTATGTTTTTACTGTTTTCCTGCCTCATTTTTTTTCACTTTTGTGTTGGGATTGCACAGATGGCAACAAATACAAAGGTGGCATATATATGGTCTTTGAATATATGGACCACGATTTAACAGGTCTTGCAGACCGACCTGGCATGAGGTTTACTGTCCCCCAGATCAAGGTAGGACAGTTGAAATGTAAATTCACATACTAATAGTTAATATTTTATTGATGATTGAGTGGTTTTTTTTTCCTTCCAAAGTGTTACATGAGGCAGCTCTTGACAGGACTTCATTATTGTCATGTCAATCAAGTGCTTCACCGTGATATCAAAGGTTCTCTTTTGTGAATTTCTTCCAAAGTGCTGCATGTCCAAGATTTTGATTTTAGATCTTACCAAATCTATTATTTGCATGTGATATATTTTGTTTCTCCGCAGGATCAAATCTTCTCATAGATAATGAAGGTAATCTGAAACTGGCAGATTTTGGATTGGCACGGTCATTTTCGAATGAGCATAATGCAAACCTTACAAATCGAGTCATCACTTTATGGTACAGGTAATTGATCTTGATTTTATTGCTTCACTAGTGTTGAGTTTTAACTTTGGCTTGCCTAAGTTTATTTCATCATATATTTAGACCCCCCGAGTTACTATTGGGGACTACAAGGTATGGGCCAGCTGTAGACATGTGGTCCGTTGGGTGCATTTTTGCCGAGCTTCTTCACGGGAAGCCCATCTTTCCTGGAAAAGACGAGGTTAGCGATACTTTATATAAGTGTTCAATGATTTTTTTGAGAAATTTTATTGGCCAGGTTTGGTTTAATCCGTTGTATTTTCAGAACTCCCTTCAGCTATGCATTATTGCATGAGGAAAAGATTTTTAATATCACTTACTCAGCCATTCTGTCTTTATCTTAGTGGCTTTATAGTTATGGTGTCAATCCGAATAATGGTTTCTGTATGGAAATGTTTGTTTTATTAGGTGGATCAATGATGTATGTACACACTATATACTTAACACGTTAAGTGATGTGTACATATCTGACAGGGCTAGATATTTGTTAATAACAATGTCTTGGATGATTGCTTGATAGATCTAACCTATTTTTGTTGTATTTGCTTTTACAATGCAAGGCTTACAGTGTATGCTTATGGTAGTTGTCTTTAATACATCTTGAGGGTTGTGCATGTTTTCTTTGTTACTATTGTAGCCCGAGCAATTAAATAAGATTTTTGAGCTTTGTGGAGCGCCTGATGAGGTGAACTGGCCAGGAGTTCAAAAGACTCCTTGGTACAATCAGTTTAAGCCGACAAGACCGATGAAAAGGCGTCTGAGGGATGTTTTCAGACAGTAAGTATCAGAATGCAAACATCATTATTCATATATGCATTTTTATAGACAAAAGCATTAAATGTATTCTCTTTCATTATCTTTAACTGATTGTATCTGAATGGCTTTTGTCCGTGACTTAAATTCAAGCTTTGATCGTCATGCATTGGAGTTGTTGGAGAAGATGCTGACACTTGATCCAGCTCAGGTATATCACTTCATCAGTTGTGGGTCCAATCTATTAATTGCTAAATAAATGTATAATTGTTACTTTACATGGTACGGGTACATGCTATTACAATTTATCATGCATTATTCATTCTCTTTTAATTTGATCGTGTTTATTGGTAGTTTGTCTACCATTATTCTCTAGTAATACCACACATCTTACTTGTTCATGATTTGCTTTTTGAGCTTATGATATAATGCTATAAACTAGTTTTGGTCGAGTGACTCTTTAATGTGATCCATGTACCCGACCCCACTTAGTGTATTAAGGCTTGGTTGTTGTTTTGACTCTTTAATGTGATCAAAATTTGATAAAAAGTTGATGACATAATGTTGGTGACACAGAATTGGGTTGTGTTGTTTTGAAGTGTAGGCCAATGACATTATTATTCAGCATGCATTTACGATGAAATAGTTAACTTCTTGATCTGCATCATATAATTTGTTTTTCATTTTGATTTATTAATAGAGAATTCCTGCGAAGGACGCACTTGATGCTGAGTACTTCTGGACTGATCCTTTACCATGTGATCCGAAGAGGTAAGGACCTTCCATGCACTTGACCCTTTCATTTTCAAAATAAAATATTTACTTTGTGATCTTCATGATATAAGTGGCCATTATTTAATTCATCTAAAATTTATTGTTTCCATCAAGTAATCATTTTCTACGCATTTTAACTCATCACTACTCGTGTTTTTCTTAGTTTACCCAAATATGAGTCCTCGCATGAGTTTCAGACCAAGAAAAAGCGTCAGCAACAACGGCAAAATGAAGAAAATGCCAAGCGTCTTAAAATGCAGCACCCACAGCAGCATACCCGTCTTCCCCCGATTCAGCAAGGTGGACAACATGCCCAGATGCGGCAAGGTCCTTCCCACTCTATTCATGGTTCTCAACCAGCAGTTGCTGCCGGACCTAGTCATCATTATGGTAAGCCTCGAGGTCCCTCTGGTGGTCCAGGAAGATACCCTCCTGGTGGAAACCCTAGTGGGGGATACAATCATCCAAATCGTGGAGGTCAAACTGGGGGTGCTGGTTATGGCAGTGGACCATATCCTCCTCAAGGGCGAGGGGCACCTTATGGGTCTAGCGGTATGCCTGCAGGACCCGGTGGTCCTCGTGGTGGAGGTGGAAGTGGCTATGGAGTTGGAGCTCCAAATTATCCTCAAGGTGGTCCTCCATATGGTGGATCGGCTGCTGGTCGTGGGTCAAACATGGGTGGGAATCGCAATCAACAGTATGGTTGGCAGCAGTGAAACATTCTATTCTCACAATGATTATTTATATTGTTGTCATTTGGTGATGCTCTGTGAGATGTAGATTGAGAGTATTTGAGAAAAACATATTTCCTATAGATTTTAGATTGTTATATAATAATATTATGATGTTAATTACTTGATCTGCCAAGAAGCCTTTGTGAAGCTCGTACAATAATTGTTCCTGAAGATAAGAGACTACGAAAAGGAAGGGAACTTCTTGATGTTGTTGTAGCTGTTTATTATAATATTTTATTTTGCGCTTTAGATCTGCACAGCCTGTTTGAATGAAAACAATTTACTTCAACACGATACGTTACAAGCTGATGTTCAAGTTAATTGTTTATGGAATACACCTATTTTTACTGAATTTTTACTTAACATTTGAAGACTGCAATACATTGTAACTAGCTAATTCAATTGTAATTTAAAGATAAAGAACATCGACTTAGTTTTAATAGGGAAAGAGGACCTTTGTCTCTGCATTGCATGAGGAAATCCATAAGAATTTGGGCCAAGGTGTTCTCTATATCTTATAATAAATTGAGACAGATGATATTAGTGAAAATACACTCCATTCTCTTTTATAAGTAGAATTTGACTGGTTAGATTCATTCTATAAATGATGTATTTAAAACTATATATAAGTTAGATATATTAATTATTCAATGAATTTAAATTGTTAAAATTTTCTTATAAATAAGAATGGAGGGAGTAAATGTTTTTAAAATAATTTCTAAAAGTAGAGAGGGCTCTCAGCTTTTTCGGGGTCTTTAAAAAACTTTCGAAATTATAAGATCTCACGAAATTTGATAGTCTTAATCTCCCTATCCTTACAAATTATAAAATATTTTCATTTTGTTCTTTTAACAATTTATTATTTCATTTTTATTATTTTACTCAAGTTTTTTGAATTTGAATTTTACACTCCCAAATATGTTTATGGGAATAGTCCGAGATAAGTCATTTGACATGTTTTTATTTATCAGAGAATTTGTTATGTTCTTCGATGTCTATTTTTTCCTGTTTGTAATATCTTTGATGTTATTTTCTCTGTTTGTAACCTCTGTTGGATAAATTGATCTAATGTTATCTGGTGACTTCTATTTGTGTTCCAAATTACTTACTACTAAGTAATCCTGGTAGTTTTTTTTTAAATCTTTTTAATTTTTTTTATGTTGCACAAATGTGGAATTTCTTTTACAGATATATGATACACAAAATTTGAATACACGAGAAGAGGTGATAAGGTGGATTAAGGAAGTCGAAATCAGAAATAAAGTAACTGTTATCATCACTCGCTCATATATTGAAATAAACAAGAGAGGGAGAAGCAACAAAGTAATATTTGTGATATGATCGGTCGATCAAAATAAGTGAGTGGTCAGCAACACGCCCGCGGTCTTAAACGGTCTATGGAGAAGGGGTGTACCTGTGGGCACTCCGATGCTTAAGTCAGTTCGGGAGAAGAGGTCAGTAAGAAAGGGTAAAGAAGAGAATACACGTCCCTCCTGCAGAGAATGGTTTTTATAGTGAGCCCCCAACACTTGGCTAACGGTCTCCGTTGTGGACTGAGTGTTCAGGTCTACAACGGATGACTGTCAGGACTTCCACGTGAAAGTAGGAATGAGCAGCTCGTGCCCATTGTCTTGGGTTAACTGCTCCGCATTCTCCGGATAGTAGATAAACTTGCTCGTTACAAAGGGCATAATGGCTCCACGAGGTGTGCGGGTCAAGTTGGTCACATGCCCTCGGGTGAGGAGCACGTGAGAAACATGTTATCCACTGGCCCTAACGGGTTGGGCCAACACTCTGGGCCGTCCTCGATGTAGAGCTGGATTGAGTTGTGCTCGACGCTGGGTCAGCTACAGGCCTAGTCCACAACAAGAGCCCCCCAAGTCGTTGTCCCCAAGCATGGAGTCAATGACTTTGAGTTAGTTTGCATGTCGAGGAGGAGCAAGGGACTCTGTGTGAGGAGAACCTTCCTTTGGGCTTGCTATTACGAGCTTGCGCCCGTGGACGCTGTTCGAGAATTCGCGCCCACGGGGACGATGCTTTGCTTGTAACTCGTTGAATTTCACTTTTGAGGAAGATGTGTCGTGCAAGGACTGTGGTCGAGAGCTTAACTTGTGCCCGTGTTAAAGCATTAGGCTCTGCTCGCAAGTTGTCAAGCTGCTCGTAAATTTGCCTCAAATTTTTCGTCGAGGCCATGCTCGCGAATGAATGCCAAAGTTCGTCGCCTGTGTCCGACAAAGGGTGCTCGACTTATTAAAGTCTGAAAGGTTGATGGGACTTGAAGAGACAAAGACTTCGTCTCCTCGAGCCACGCATCAGAGCCATTAAATGTATAATGAGTAAGGGTACTTAAGAGTTAGACAGAGACACGTTTACCTATGCCACAGAGTTGGCTTATAAATAGGAAGAATAGGAAGGAGTGGAGGGACATTTGCACATTTCACATTCTCCTTCTCTCCACTTTCCTCTGAATTGGTGTGTCACCACCGTTGTTTGTTGCTGCCTCCGTCATCAACCTTCATTTATTTCTTAAATTAAGTAAGTTCCTTCTTCTTCCACTTCGCATGTTAGTTTTATAATGTAGATTAGTTCTAGAATGAAGATTTGTTTTCCCTCCATGCTTTGTTCTAGAGGATTTTGGTGTTTGGTGGTGGTTTGGCCATTTCCAAACACCGGCGGTTAGGGGGGGGGGGGGGGGGGGGTTTATGTTAGAACCGCAGGAAAGTAAGTATTTGTGTGATATTTCTTCTGAAAACCACTCTGGCGCCACCATTAAGGTGGGGAATAGGACTTGTGCTGGTGGAACTTATGAGTTTTCCGATGAAGCTTTGTGTCAAGGAGGTTCTTCCTCGCGAAGCTCATGAATTTTCTGATGAAGCTTCGTGTCGACGAGGCTCTTCCTCGCGAGGCTCGTGAATTTTCTGATGAAGATTCGTTTATTTTCTGATGAGACTTCATGCTAGGGAGGCTTTTCCTCGTGATTTTGTTGATGAGTCGACTGAGACCTTCGTCGAGGAAAACATCCTCGTGATTCCCTTTGCTTGCTGTTGAATAAGAGCTCTGGTCGATGGTAGTGTCCTCATGCCTTTCCTTGCGTTTTCACTTGATTTGTAGTGGAAAGGTGAATTTGTTTTGATCTTCGAATTCAATGTTGTCCTCTGCATTTCAGGTTTCTATGGCTCGTAGCACCGAGGATCTTCACCTGGTCGACACCATCAACGATCCTGACTTGGCTTGGGTCGGGCCGGAACCCAAAGGGATAGCCTCGTGCTTCGCTACCTTCCCCAAGAGCGCATTTACAATTTTAAGGAAGGCGTCAGGTTTTCGGGAGCTCTGGAGAACTGGGAAGTTTATAAGACTGATCAGAAGGAACGAATCTTCTCGCCTTTCTCAGGGAACCATTTTTCCATGTACGAGTACACCTTTAAAGAGTTGGGGATTCGGTTGCCGTTCAGCGGCCTCCAAGTGGAAAATTTTGATCGACTAAAGCTAGCACCCTCTCGACTGCATCTGAACTTGATCGCATTTATTCGGGCCTTCGAGATCGTGTACCACTATCTCGAGATAGGTGCTACCATTCCTCTATTTTTTTGTTGTTTCCACCTTCAACGAAAAACTTCACGTGAGAAGTACAACTGGGTGTCCCACAAGCAACCGAAGAAGCTATTTAAAACGTTCACGAACTTCGTTGTACCTTTAAGGATGGGTATTATACGGTCAAGCCCGTGTCTCGACCAACCATCGACTCTGTGTTCGACCGTGTTGTTGTAACCGAGGAAGACAGAAGTGTGCGTCTCGACGAGGATGGGGACGAGGTTACGAGGCTGGTCTCGAAGTTCATCCTTTAATAGAGTAACACCCACTTTGAAGAGAGCACACATTATTACACCACTAAGCCTAACGAGTTAGACCTCGAGTACCAACGTGGCTTCGACAAACTTGTGAAGTTCATTGACAACTTTGCTCCCACTCAGTGGCAGGCTAAGAATGGGGAGGCTGTCCTCAAAGAGCATGGCCAACCCATTTATGAAGCTCGATACATTAATAATAAGGAGCTACTCAACTGTAATACCGCCGAGGATGCTAGATTGCTTTTAGGTAGCATTTTTTCCTTTCAATTTGTTTGCATGCTTGTTCTTTCTTGGTATATTAACCCGTGCTCGTCATTTGTCGCAAATAGAATGGCCAACCTTCAGGATCATGTGATCAAGATGGCGATGCCCAAAGGGATTACTTCAAAGGGAGTAAAGAGGAGCTCCAAGAATATGATTGTTCAAATCCTAAACCAGTCCAAGGTTGACTTCAACCTCAGTTTATCTTCATCCCAGGGGGGCGATCAATCTTCTTCTCAACAGGACACCCCGACTAAGGGAAGGAAATGTGGGGAGGATGCTGTTAAAATAGATCTAACAAGGGAGATCTGTGAGGATAAGTTCGTGTTGCCCCTTGCTATTCCAAAAGGTTTTTTTTGAGGGGTCCCCTCTCTTGTCGTGCCTCAGGCGGATTCTTTGGCCATTTAGGGCCTTGATGCGACGAGCAGAAGAAAATCATTATGTCAGGATGTGGCCGCTCTGATGAGGGTCCTGGAGGTGGCCCTGGTCCTCAATGACGAGGAGACCTGCTCTACTGACGAGCTGGAGAAGCAGAGGGCAACAAATGCAAAGCTCAAAGCGGAGGCGATCAGGATGGAGACCGCCTTTGATGACTACAAGGAGATGTACAGGATCCAGGGTGAGATTCTGACTGAGCTGCGTTAAAAGAAAGAAGATTTGGCTAAGTTAAATACAAACATAACTTCCTTGAGGCTCGAGCACGCTATTGAGAAGAAGAGCTTCGAGGACAAGATTTTTGCTTTAGAAGCTGCTGTGGCCCTCACCAAAGACGATGATGATGACCTGAAGGCCTTGAATACCCGTGCTGAGCTGGTTTCCCGGATCAGGAGTCTCGACTAGGATTGTGTAGATGCTGTCGAGATGAGCTTCGAGAATGTTGTGGCTCAATTCCGAATCACAAACTCAGGGGTCGAGCTCGTCATTTAGGGGACCAGGTTCTTACACAGGGTGATCGATGGTCAGATAGTCACCCCTCCCAACCTTCTCGCTGACGACGAGGAGGAAGACGAAGAGCTCACCAATGAGGGGGAGCATAATGTTTTATTTGTATATTTTGTTTGTATTTGTTCCGGCCTGCGCACCGTGATTTGTAAAATTTGGATAGTGGGCGTTGCCCTTTTTGCTGTAATATTATGACATCATCGGCCTTCGTGGTCGTTATTTTAATCGTACTTTACTTTTTTTATATACTCGTGTACGCCTTTTGTTTTTCTTTACAAATTGCTTTTGATGAGTATTCAGGGGTCTTGTTTGACAATGTTATTGCTCGACAGTGTAGAGAACTCGTCGAGTGATCGGAGTTGGGTTCCGTATTGATAGCGGTGAAAAGATCTCGATCAAGATCTTAGCTCCACGACGTGAACCTTCCATCGCGAGTTAGGCGTTCTTCCTTAATGGTACAACGACGATGGAGCTCATTTGAGTTTTCCTCGTCGGGTCAATGATCTGCTCGTCAAAGATTGGAAACTCGCCTTTTTAGTTAAGTTTGGGAAGTTGCAGGACATACCCCTTCGTCGTCGACTGGGGTATGCCGAATGTTAGGCCTAGCTGTAATATTGTTTCAATTTTTCAGCGTTCCATGGTTGAACAAGTTCTTCCCCTGTGCAAGTTTTCGAGGTAGTAGGCCTCATTCTGCGTTTTTTATCGGACATGGTAGGGGACTTCCTAGTTCACAGTGATTTTACCCTCGCGAGAATCTTTGTGATTTCTTCGCAGGACTAGGCTGCCAATTTCGAATTCTCATTTTATGACTTTGGCGTCATGTCGTAAGGTTATCTTTTGTTTTAACGAGGCTTCATGGAGGGCTACGCCCGATCGAATCTCTTCGACAAGGTCGAGCTTATCTCTTAGTGCCTCGTCATTTATCTTTTTGTTGAGAGGGAATTCAGTTTGTCTAGAGGGTTCTCCGATCTCCACTAGGATTACTGCCTCAGCCCCATAGGCTAGTCGGAATGGAGTTTCTCTAGTGGTCGAGTGTGGTGTTAGGCCTAGAGTACGCTGTGTAGATCTTCGACCCATTTCTTTTTGGCCGTATATAATCTTCGTTTTATTCCTCATAGGATCACTCTGTTCGCGGCCTCGGTCTGCCCATTTTTTTGTGGGTGCTTGACAAATGTGAAATGTTGTATGGTGCCCAGTTTGGCGGTGAAGTCCTGGAAATTTTTGTCAATGAACTACATCCCATTATCAGTGACGAGTGATTATGGTATGCTGAATCGAGCAAGTATGTTTCTCTTATAGAAACAAATTATATTGTGTGTCTTGATTTTGGTGAGGGCCTCATCCTCTATCCATTTCATGAAATAGTCAATGCTGACTATCAGATACTTGTTATGGTTTGACCCTGTGGTAAACGGCCCGAGGATGTCCATTCTCCACCAAGCGAAAGGCCACGGGGACAAGAGAGTTTTAAGCTCATTGTGAGGCGCCAAGTGTAACACCCATTTTAATTGTTTAGTCTTTTTGGTGATTATTTTATTTGGTGTGCCCTTAGGTGGGGTGTGTTTGAGTATGTGTTGGTAATTATCCTTGATATGTAAGGATTAGTCGTGGTGACATGGAGGGAGTAAGATAATATAATAATTAATAGTAATATTGGTGGTATTATTATTATTATTATTATTATTATTATTATTATTATTATTATTATTATTATTATTATTATTATTCGTATTAATAATATTATTTTGGTGAAATATTATTATTATTCATATTATTACTATTATTATGAATATTATTATTAGTGGGAGAATAATATTAGTAATATTATTATTATTGGATTTAAATAATAAAATAAGAAATAAGGGATTAAAGGAAATAGAGAAGTTTTTGAAAAAGAGAGTGAGAACGCGATAAACTGCCAGAGAAAGGATTTTGGGAGAAGAGAAAGAAAGTTACGATAAAACGGTTTAGGAGCAAAGGTGAGAAGGAAGAACAAGGGAAGAGAGGAACAAGGCTAGGGCTGCCAAATTCTTCCAGATTCTTCATCAATTGAGCAAATAATTGAGGTAAGGGGGGAGAAACAGATTGGGATGGTATTTACATGAAATTGGGTAGAGGGGATTCCTTAACCTAGTAGGTAATATGATGAATATGTTTGAATTGTTGTTATGATGTTGATTGTTGTTGTTTATGGTGAAATATATGTATATGATGATACGTTGATGATTTGTTGTTACCACTGATGAAGGGGTGTTGTTGTTGGTGAGTTCCTATATAACCTTTGTGGTCTGGATAATGACCATGAGTATTAGTGAGGTTCTATATAATCTCTGTGGCTTTGGCAGTGACCATGATATAGGTTCTGGGGTATAATTCCTATAGTAATAATATGAACATGAAATAGGTTCCGAGAGGAAAATTAAGGAGCATATAGGTTCTGAGTAACTCTGAGAGTGTCGGTAAAGTATCTGATGTTGGTGTTAGAGTAAGAATTATAGGTCGATTGACAAGTATGATATTTATGATTTGTAGTACTGATAGAGTAGGATATAGAAGTGGCAAATTAGGCTTGAATTGGAGCAAGGTAGCAGTTCTGAACAGTGGTGATTTTGGGGTATCGCAGCATTCGCTGGGTTTCGCCTGACGAGTGTTGGCGAAGGTTCGCCTGGCGAATGTTAGCGAGCAGTGGCGAGTAATTCCAAATAAACTCCCAGACCTAAAGGGTATAAAGTTCGCCTGGCGAATATGGCCAGCGAGGCTTCGCCAGCAGGTTCGCCTGGCGAGCCATAGCGAGCATTCGCTGCAGGGCTTCGCCTGGCGAATGAACTAGCGAACATGATAGTAGAATGTGGTTTTTGGTATTGTTTTGCCTTGTGCATTAGCCTTGTGGGATCCCTGTGAGCATGATGAGTGTAGGGATGGTGATTGAATGATGTAAGGTGCATAGGTGGTGATAGGGAGTGAATTCCTTATCGTTAGATTAAGTGGATGATTGATGAGTGTGTGTATGATATGGAGTATCGTGAGGTGATCACTATGACCTTGTGTTCCCGAGTGTTGGTATGTGAGTGTGCTTGGTGTTAGAGTGTAAACTCGCTTAATTTTTAATATAAGTAAATGATTAATTGGTGTATGGTGTATATGAATGTAGGATGAGGTGATTAGTAGGATCGTGTGCATTCGATGTATTGGAGTATGGGGATACTTGGTGTTAGAAGGTGGTCTTTCTTAACATCTAATAAATTAATATAATGGAGTGGTGTGTGATTGTCTGTAGGATACCCTGGGTTGTGATAGGTAGAGAGGTGGTGCTTAATGGTGAAGCGTGTATACTTGGTGAGAAAGGTGAAATTATGAAATATTGGATTTGGTAGATATAATTAATTGGTGGTGAGAAATATGTATATATGCATATTTAGGTGGTATAGTAAAGCGATCGGAAGGATTGGGTGTACTCAATATCCAATATGAGTTCCCTTATTATTCAAGTTGATTAATAAGTAAGTTGGCGTGGGAGATATGTGTGGAGTATGGTGATGGGATCAGGGAGATCGTGTGACATTAATTAAATTAATTAATTGATGAATAATGTGTCTATGTGATATATGGTGATGTGATCTGTGGATTGTGTGCACATTGCGTGCTTGTGTTAATTTGTATACATTTGGTGTCATGCATATTATGAAGTGTTGGTGGAATGAGTCATTGCTCGATGGAGTGTATGTGATCCATTCGTATTCCTTTGAGTGGGGAATTGGTGGGGACGGATCATGGCCAAGGGTGGGTGTATGTGATCTATCCGGGTTCACATGGAATGAACCAATGAGTCGGTACCGCATGCATGGTGTTACATTGCATATTTGCATTATGATGTATTATGTTGATTGGTGGACTATATGTCGTATTTGTTGAATGATGGGTGATAAACTATGTGATTGGTGTATTTACTACTCTTATTTCATGTATGTAATTACTGATATATTTTTATCATGTTTTCTCACCCCTTTGCTGTTGTTGTGGTCTGTGCTTCTTCGGGAGTACAGATAATCCAGGTACATAGCTAGCTTGGATAGCAGTGTGCGAGTCGAGTCTTAGGATGCTCTGATACGTAACACGGGATATGGGTGTTTTAATTGTTTTATGTCAAACTTGTTGGAATCCTGTAACGTATCACATTTTGGTGAATTATAATAATAAAGATTTTGTGTAATCTGGCAGATGACCAAGAATGTTGAAATAATAATTTCCACTGTTTTATTTTGAAAATAATCAATAAATAATTTCGGTGAATTTTTGGTGATGTAATATCCCACTGTTTTGGTGAAAACTCTGATGTTTATTTATAACGTGTATATTTTATTTAATTTGGGAAGTGGGGTGTTACACCAAGTGCATGTCGCTGTGGCATTGGCATTTATCGCATTTTTTGACATGTTCTTTTGCGTCGTACTGCATGGTGGGCCAATAGTATCCTGATCGCAGGGCCTTTTGGATGAGGGATCTTTCTCCGAGGTGTTGGGCGTTGATTCCTTTGTGAATTTTGTGTAGGATGTTGGTGACCTTGGATTCCTCGACACATTTGAGGAGAGAAATGGAGAATCCTCATTTGTACAACTTGTCCTCGACCAAGATGTAGGCGTAAGCTCTGCGCCTGATCACGTTAGTCTTTTTCTGGTCGGCGGGTAGTTCCTCTATTGTGAGGTAGTTGTATACCGGGTCATATAGCATTCGCTGTCGCCGATGGAGTTTACGTCGAGAGTTGCAGATGGTTTTTCGATGCTCGGGTGAGAAAGTATCTCTTGGATGACAAATTGTTTTCTGCCTTTCTTCTTTGTGCTCACGTGTTTTGACAGGATGACAGGACGTGTTTTTCTTTAGCAAAATTGAATTTTGTTATTCTTTCTCGAACCAAAGCTAAGTACTCAAAGAGATTTTCGTTCTTGACTTGATATTCTCCCAGTACTTGAGAGGCAACGAGCTGAGAATCAGTGAAGATTTTTACCCCTTTGGTTCCTAAGTCTTCAGCCAAGAGCAGCCTCGCGAGGAAGGCTTCGTACTCTGCCTGGTTAGTCGAGGTTGGTAAGGATAGGGCGAGGATGCTCCGCCAATGAAGATGGTCTACTTTTGGGCTCCATTTGTCAGAGGGGGCATGCGTGGCTATTTCTACCACGAAGTCGGCTAGTACTTCAGCTTTAAGGGCCTTTCTGCTCTCGTACCGAATGTTAAATTCAGAGGGTTCCAGCGACCATTTGAGCATTCTGCCATCCATGTCGGGACGATCAAGTAACTTCTTTATGGATTAGTCAGTTCGCACCGTGATCGTGTAAGCTAGGAAGTAGTGTCTCAATCTTCTCGCCTCATTGATGATGTCCAGAGCTACTTTTTTGATCTGCTGGTATCTGATTTCTGAGCCTTGTAGGGCCTTGCTGGTGAAGTATATGAGTTTCTTCCCCTTGGGGGTATCGCAAATGAGAGTCACGTTGACGACCTCGACTGCTAGGGTGAGGTAAAGGTATAGAGTCTCCCCGTTGCCTGGTCGAGAGAGGATCGGTGGTTTTGAGAGAGCTCGTTTGAGGTGAGGGAGGGCTTGCCCGCACTTCTAGGCCCATTTTAACGTTGCTTGCTTAGGAAGAAATTTGAAAAGGGGAAGCGCGTGCTGGGCAGATTTGGCTACGAAGCGGGATAACGAGGCAAGCATCCTGTTTAGGGATTGAATTGAGTTCTTCGAGTTTGCCATCAGGAATTCGGAGAAGGCCCTGCATTTATTCAGAAGTCGAGGAACTTACCCGCTTGAACGCCGAAGTTGCATTTCTCCATATTGAACATCATCTTGCATCTCCTCGCTTGGTCGAAACTCTTTTCAGGCAGAGCGTGTGGTCAGATTCCTCTTGGAATTTCACAATCATGTCATCCATGTAGACTTCAAGCATGTCTCCAATCTCACCTTGGAAGACACTATTTATCATCCACTGGTAGGTAGTGTCGGCGTTCTTCAAGATGAAAGGCATTACGTTGTAGTAGTAGTTGCCCGACTCGATCATGAAGGCTGTGTATTTTTTCGCCCTTTTCCATGAGGATCTGACTGTACCCTGAATACGCATCCATAAAAGACAATAGTTTAAATTCAGCAAAATCATCAACTAGTCTATCTATGTTAGGTAAATGGTAAGCATGTTTAGCGCAAGCCCTGTTGAGATCAGTATAATTAACGCACATCCTCCATTTTCCATTAGATTTTTTGACAAGTACAACGTTTGAAATCCAGGTTGTGTATTGGGCTTGTGAAATAAAATTTTCCTCTAAGAGGTCTTTTACAGCTTTTTCAGTAGCCTCCGCTTTTTCGAGAGACTTCCTACACCT
This sequence comes from Lathyrus sativus, assembly GCA_963859935.3. Classification (NCBI taxonomy): domain Eukaryota; kingdom Viridiplantae; phylum Streptophyta; class Magnoliopsida; order Fabales; family Fabaceae; genus Lathyrus; species Lathyrus sativus. Next base: position 372,544,971 of record OZ012736.1, on the reverse strand, counting down.
ACGTTGCACTACAGCCCTAGCGGCAGGGTCAATGGTCAGCTGGTGACATGCCACTTCGGGGTCAAGTCCGGGCATCTCCATGGCGCTCCACGCGAACAGGTTATCATTCTCTCTTAAGTAGGCTTTCAGCTACTTCCTTGCGAGGTCGGGGAGGCCAGTGCCAATTTTCACCCATTTATTTGAGTCGTTGCAAAGGAGGATAACTTCAAACTCACTGTCTGGAATAGGGCGCCTTGGATGGGCAAGTTCCTCATTGTTATCTGGCGCTGAGGAGCTCTCCACTGCTATCCAGGCTTCTCTTTCTTTCTTATTCTGCTCCTTCAAGTCATCTTTGGTGAATCAACTGTCTAGGTCGATCGGGTCGACATGAGGCATTTGTTTTGGCTCCTCTAGGCCGATGGGTCGCGCCGGCTTGCTGGCAGTTTTGGGCGACACGTTGATGGAATTCTGCCCCTTTGAGTCGCTTTAAAGCATCTCCCCACAACTTCTATGTCCCCGTGAAGAATGGAGATGAGCCCCTTGGTCGTGTAATACTTCATCTTTAAATGGAATGTGGATGGTACAACGACCAGTTTGGCCAGAGTTGGCATTCCCAGGATGCACTGGTACAGAGAAGGACAATCTGTTACCAGGAATTGGACTTTGACCAATTTGGAGGTCTCAGTTGCTCCGACAGTAACAATCAGTTTGAAATAGCCCAATGGCTTTGTGGTCGCGTCATTGAAGCCCTGCAGATCAGAGCCCACGTAGGATGTCAAATATGTTTCATCAAGCTGCAAAGTCAAGAACAGCTGAGAGTACATGATGTCACCTGAACTTCCCTGGTTGACCAGTATGCGACGAACTTCAAAGTCCTCTATTCGTCCTCTCACGAGCAAAGGGATGCTGAAGTTGGGGGATCCATCGAGGAGTTCCTTGCGGTAGAATATGATAGGGATTGGGCTTCCCTGACACTTGTTGATGGTAGAGTGTTGGCTCGAGAATGCATCAGTGAGTTACTCGAAATTCCTTTTTTACTGAGCCTATGATGAGCTTGTTGAATCCTCTACCAGATATAACCATCACAGAGGGAAAGGTCTCCCAGGTGCTGTGTGTTGCAAAGTAGATGAGGTTTTTAGCTCCGTCGGGGATGTAGAAATGCTCAGGTCGGGAGATGGACATGGTGATTTGTAGGTTGGTAGTGTTGTTAGAGGGTGGCTTTTCCTCATCGAACTTCTTCGCTTCCCGGGCGTCTTTCCAGGGAGCCTCTATTCTCCTGGTGTACTACTTCAGGTGCCCGTTCCTAATGAGGATCTCGATCGCATCCTTGAGGTGGATGCACTCTTCGGTAATGTACCTGTGGCTCTTGTGGAAATGACAGTATTTGGTCTTGTTTGCCGTAGGCTTAGGAGGAGTTTGCTTGGGAAAACGTACTCCAGCCTGGCGGAATTTTGAGTTTCCACATTCGAAAAAAATACGTTCGTGAGAAGCGATCAATGGTATGTATTCAGCACAATGGCCAGCAGGTCCTTTGTATTCTCGAGACTCATGAGGCTTTTCTTCTTTTCTTTTCTCCCCTCCTCGATGAGGCGCTTGGTGGTCATTGTGCCTCGAAACTCTGGTGTTTTGATGGTGCCATGAGCCTTAAGCGTTGTCGGCAGTTTCTTTCTCCTCGTACTGAATATAGGCCTGGGCCTTGAGAAGGAGGGCATCTAGTGACGCATGCGTTTCAATGCCGACGACCATGGCGAAGTCATTGCGGGGGCGCAATCCTCGCTCGAGCAAATACTTCTTCACATCGTCAGTCATGGAGACCTAGACAGCTTCCCGATTGAACCTTTATTGTAGGCTCATAGGGATTCGACTTTCCCCAGTATGATTGCTTCGAGAATCACTTATGTCTTTGGATGGAGACGAGAAATGGTGAAGTGACTCGAAAAATGATTCCGCGGGTCTCTCTAGGATGTTATGGATTCGTTTGCAAGGTTCTTGTACCAGGTCATGGCGACCTTCCTCAGAGTAGTAGGGAACAACCTACATTTAATGACGCCTCTGACACCGTGATAGTCGAGCAGGGCATCGATGTTTTCAATGTACTCGTCGGGATCCATCGTTCCATCATATGTTCCCAGGTTTGATAATTTTTCCAGCCCGACATGAAGATAACAGGCCGCGGGGGTCGTCTTCGTCACTTCAGACCGGCAAGCGTGATGGAGAATGGTCGTACTTCTATCGCCAAGGGCTGTCATCGCAGCATGGTAGCGAGTCCTTTGGTTGGTCCTTCGATTTGTTTGGAGGCGAACGACAATTATCTGGTCGTCCGCTAGCTCTGCTTTTCTTCGCACCCATAGAGCGTCGATCCTTATATGAAGGAGTACAGTTGCGCTTCAAGGGTTGTGGCCTCTCCAACTGTGGGCGAAGACCTAGTCGTCCCGACGGCCTGGTCATCACGACGATAATCCTTTTCAAATGCTCCTATCCTTTCATTTTGTTGGTAGATCAACGCGTTGGTATGCTTAGGTGCCACGAACAGTGCCACCATGGTCGGGTCGGTGTTGGGTGGCACCGGAATCGGTTGAAATTTCTCTGGTGTCTTCTTCGGAGCTTTCTGGACTCTGCAAGTTTTGACGTATTGGACGTCATGGTCGGCCGCATCGTCGGAGGAGGGGGAGGTGGTGTGCCCATCTCTCCTCGGTGGGGTGCTTTCCTTAAAAAGCGCATACCATTTTTGATGTCAGTGTTGTGGACGGGAGAGAAGACAGTTTCATGTCTTCCATTGTTGTCGTGGTGTAGACCGACCATGCTAGGTTTCTGAGGTTTTTTTATTTTGATCTTTTGGTTTTAGGGAAAGAAAAGAATGGGAAACAAATTTCCACAAACGGCGCCACTGATCCAATCGGTCGACCATAATAAGTGAGTAGCCAACAACACGTCTACGGTCTTGAACAGTCGACGGAAAGGGGGTGTACCTGCAGGCACTCTAATGCTTAAGTCAGTTTGGGTGAAGAGGTGAGTAAGAACGGGTAAAGAAGAGAATACCTGTCCCTCCTGTGAGGAAGGTTTTTATAGTAAGCCACCATCGCTTGGCCAACGGTCTCTGTTGTGGGATGAGTGTTTAGGCCCACAACGGATGATTGTCAGGACTTCCACATGAAAGTAGGGATGAGCAGCTCGTGCCCATCATCCTGGATCAACTGCTCTGCACTCCCCAGATAGTGAATTGACTTGCCTGTTACGAAGGGCAGAATGGCTCCACGAGGTGTGCGGGTCAAGTTGGTGACGTGTCCTCGGGTGAGGAGCATGTGGGAAATGTGTTCCCCACTGGCCCTAACGGGTTGGGCCAACAGTTTGGGAAATGTGTCCTTGACGTAAAGCTGGATTAGAATTTGCTCGACGTTGGTCAGCCGCAGGCCCAATCCAGAACAATTTGGTTGTGATAATTGTGAAAAATACAAGGAAACAAATATTGGAACACAAAGTGCAACTAAGAAATGCGACAATCCATTCAAAATCAAGTCAACACCGTTGAAAGATGATTATGGATGGAAGATAGATGTAAAATGTGGACTTCATAACCATAATTTATCTAATTGATTAGAATATAATTCGTTTGTAGATCAGTTAAGTGCAGATAAGTAACAACATGTTGTTGATTTGACAAAGTGTCATGTTCCACCCACATTGTTGTCTTTGCAAGAGCAAGATTTAGAGAATGTCACTTGGATCAACTGAATATATAAATATAAAAGCAAGTTACAAAAAGATAAGAGGACCTAGAGCTGAGATGCAATATTTGTTTAAGCCGATAGAGGATGCATGATATGTTTATTGGACTAGAAGAAGAAATGACTCAGTTGTTATGAGATATTTTTTGGGCTCTGTTGCACCCCAAAATTTGCCTTCCCATTTTTCTAACTTTGACTGGCTTTTGCCACGCGTTCATCTACATCTTAGTTTGTTCATACTTCATAATCATACCTTGTATGGTCTTCTAAGGCATGGGATTAGGAATTTCTGTTGATATTGGCTTTTTATTCAGAGGAAGTTCAGTTGGTGTTTTTTCACTCAAGTTGAGGCAAGAGGTTGAGTTCTATTCATTCTAATCTTCTTTTCAAAAGGTCATCAGGTATCATTTGTTTGAGGTGTCATCTATGATTTAATCAAGAAGGATTATGAATTAGGGTTTAAATTTCTCTGAACAATTCAACTCAATTCTGCCTCCGTGTGCATTCAAGGAAGATCAGGGTTTTCTGATTCATGGTTGAGCTTGTAAATATTTATCAATTGAGGGTCACGAGATTATGGTGTCATGTTAAAGGGATTCTTGGCCGTCAGGACAAAGCATTTGTGGTTTGATTTGAAGGGCATTAGGTCATGATCGTTTGAGCTTACTGGTTGAATTTTTAGGATTCATTGAGGATAGGATTTTGGTGATGATATCTTTCTAACAAATTACCATTTTCAAAAATCCATAAAAACCCACTTCTTTTTAATTATCCATAACCATTTTCAAAAATCCATAAAAACCCACTTCTTTTTAATTATCCATTTCCCATTTTCAAAAATCCATAAAAACCCACTTCTTTTTAATTAACCATTCTAATTGTCCATCTTAATTCAATTTCCAAACCCATAATTTCCATCCAATTATTACATGTTTATTATCCAAATAACCTTTTTTTTATATCCATTTATTTCTAAACAATATCCAAAGTTCATATTCAAATCCACAATCACAACCAACCTTTAGGGTCCATTATGACAAATAAAACAATTGTTGAAAAAATAGAAAGGACAGTAAAGGAGAGGGAATACAAGCCCTCATGAATTGAAACACACACTCAAAGACCAAGTTCTTAATTATAGCCATTTGCAAAGAAAAAGAAATAATTCCAAAAAACATTCTGCAACTTCATGCCTATTAAATCGTACAATAACCATTCCCACACGCCAAACTACACAAAACCTGCATCGTATTATCCTCCAACGGTCACATTTTTCTTTCGTCAAACCACTACCCTGCTCTAATTGTACGACAAAAAAAACAAACAAACTATACCAACAACTGCAAAACTTGTAAATGATAACAACTTGTACGAGCTACTAAAAAACCAACAACAAAATCATACAAATGGGACCATCAAGCTTCTTGAACAAAAGGTGGGTATTGATTTAAACAGGGGAAGAGTAAATAGAAAAGAAAAAAAGAAAAAAAATGAGAACAGAGAAGGGTACAAAGAAACAGACAAACCTTCCTTTTTTTCTTCATTATCATCACCGACCTTCATCTTCTTACTCAAAAATACATCTTCCCTTCATACTCTCCCTAAAAAAAAAAAAAAACCAACACAGTAAACCAAGCTTCAACGCTCTGCACGCTATGACCTTACACAACCCAACTTCATCCATCAATCTCACCAAAACATTACCCAACACTCTGGGAAATTTGCAAAGTCCGAGACAGAATCAACAACTCCGCCGCTAGAATCCTCCGTGTACAAGAAGCCTTCATCAATGACTGTGCCTTCTCTGAAGCCTTAAACTTCAATCCAACCAATTTCCACCTTTCGTTGCAATGCCATGATAGACGGAGAGAAAACGAGGAAGAAGTGAAAGATCAAAGAACCATCGCACCACCAAAAAAAACTCGTTTTGAAGTCGTGACTTGTAGTTGCAACACCACCATTATTGTCGAATCATCCATCAGCCGCCGCAGAATAAAGAGAAGCCAAGAGATCTGTGTTGTGTTTGGATTTGACGACGTATTGAGAAGAAGAAGATCAAATGGGAGCAAAACCGACACCAGACAGAAGCAAAAAGGTTGAGAAGTGAGAAAGAACTGCGAGAAGGTGGGAGACATTTGTTCACCATCTCGGTTTATCGCCTGTTGTTGTTTTGGTTTCGACGGAGGAAAAGCTTGTTTCATCTGATAGATTTGGCCACAAAAAACCACGTTTTTTTTCTCTCAATCTGAACTTTTCCTTTTGTTTTTTTTGGAATTGGGTTTATGCACTTTCCCTTTTTTCTTTTTTTCCAGTTACGCTGATAAACCGTGTTTAGCACCACCTTTCCTGACCAAGCTTTGAGTTTTTATGGGCTCGTTTAAGCCCATAGTGATTTTCAATCCACACCTTTTGATTAATGTATGCACCCTCATTTTGATTAATTTGTTAATGTAATTAGACATTAACTTTAGGATTTAGGATATTAATTATATTTTATTTAATTATTTAATTGGGTTTCTACTAGATTTTTAATTTATATTAGTTTTAGAATTTAATGATTTTAGAATTAGATTATGATTAATTTATCTTAGGACTAGGATTATTTTTTTAATTAGATTTTAATTGATTATTTGGTTAGATTTTAGTGGTATTAGAATTCTAATTAATTCTAGTATTAGTTTTAGTTTTTTTAAGAATTTAATAATCTTAGATTAGGATTTAATTTAATTAACTTAGAATTAATCTTTCATTTTAACTAATTAGACTCTTAATTTTGACTAATTCTTTTCTTAAATTTCGGTTTTAATTTTAATTAATTCTCGAGTGCGTCTGTGAGTATTTCTTTGACGATACTTGTACATATTTTCCTCGGATATTAATTTGAGTTTCAATATTTGGTGTTGTCTGTGATTGCGGTGCTTCGTGTTTACTTGTCGTTTACCTCCCGTTTTCACATGATCCTCTAGGATTCCTAGCTCAACTTAATTTCCGATTAAGTTAGAGGTAGGGGAGACATTAGGCTTTCAATCCAAGCATGACAACATTAGGTAGATTTCCCTGCTAATCCTGACCTTAGGACCACTTTGTATGATAACACGTAGGATTCAGTCTCCCTTAGACCTTTTGTGCGTCTCCTTCTCTCTTCTTTCTCAAGACAGTAATCAAAACACTTAATAAATACAATGAGTATTGTGTGCCACGAGTCTTAAGTATATGGGAAATGATGAGTGGGGAGTTTCTCCTCGCTTGTCTAGAGTGTTTAGCATATGCCCCGAGGGTGATATGCGACACATTTGCTCCTATGTCATAGACTTTAGTGCAGTACACATCTCAAACAAAGTCAATTCACTTCTGTTAAGGCGTTTCATGTAACACCCTGTTTCCCAAAAATAAAATAAAACAATTAAAATCAACAATTATCAGAGTTTCTCCCACAACAGGATGTCACAGTCCTCAACAAAATTCCACAAATCATTTAAAAAATGATTTCCAATAAAATTTTCAGCGGAAACAGAAGTAGTCTGTCATAACACATATCATATATACATCATCCATATCATCAACATCGTCATATACAACAATCGGCCATCTGCCCAAAATATACATAATGTCATCACATATCCCACAAAAATTCAGATACGCCACGGGGGCACACATAATCAACAAGAAACAATAAACTCCCCAAAAGAAAAAAAAACCCTGGTGTTATGTATCAGAGACATCCTACGACGACGCCACAATCCAAGCTAGCTAAGCACCTGGATTGTCTGTACTTCCGAAGAAGCACAGACCACAATAACAACAAAGGGGTGAGAATTCACGATTAAATATTAATGGTATAAATGTACATGAAATAAAAGGGCAGAAAACAATAGATCATTATTTCACATACAACATATCCGGACCTACTATCCCATCATCAATAATCACGATCCACACAAACAACAATGCAACACATGCACCCGAATCGACAATATGCGGTACCGACTCAACTCAGGATAGATCGCATACAGTCAATCTGAGCAATGATCTATCCCTACCACGCTCCTCCTGAGCCCATGTAATCAAATCATCAACGTCCCCCACTTGGGACACGGGTGGTCGCATACACTCCATCTGAGCAACGATCCAAATCCCGTCCACGCTCCCCCCTTGGAGCACGCGAGTAAATCATACACCGCGTCCACGCTCCCCACTTGGAGCACGTGAGTAAATCATACCTCACGCCCACGCTCCCCACTTGGAGCACGTGTGTGAATCGCATACACTCCACTGAGCAACGATTCACCACGTCCACATGCTATACAAGACACTATGCATAACCACACATCACACACAGTGCACACGATCCTACTGATCCATCGCATCTTATAATGCATATATACACAAGCATACAAAGTGCATCGATCCTACTGATCAAATCACCACTCAACACATCACACACCATGCACATAAGGCATATCGATCCTACTGATCCAATCCAACAAACAACACACAAACACAACACACTTAAGGCGTATCGGTCCTACGGATCTATTCATCACAACATATAACCACAACATACTCAATGGGTAACGATCCTACTGATCCACATATCTCACACACATAGCACATAGTGCCTACATCTCACAAACACATCCCTACACATTTATACTTAACACATAATCCACCGATTATGTCAAATGCGATAAACGCCGGCCACACGGCCCTTAACCCTCAACATATTCTCAACTCTCATATACCATCACTGTGCATCGATCCGATCGCCCTCGGCATCATCAGCTGCACACAGCCCTCAAAAACCAAAATCTGCTACACTCGCTAACTGCTCGCTACGCGAGCTCCTAGCGAGTGTTCGCTACACGTTCGCCTAGCGAACCCCCTCGCGAACCACACTTCTGAGCTACTGGAAGTGCTCGCCACTACCTCGCTCAGCGAACTTACTAGCGAGTACAAGAAAACAACCACTGACATGACTCGCTACATGCTCGCTACGTGAGCTCCTATCGAGTGCTTGCTATGCATCCGCCTAGCGATGGGCTAGCGAATGTCTGCGATTTTAGAAAAATAAGTTCTGCTGATCAGAATTTAGCAGCATTCCCACTCTCCAATTTCCATCAAAATTACACCAGCAACACTAGCTTGTCATCCTACAACTGTTATACTCAGCCAATACCCAATTCACCCGATGAAACATCGACTCTAGCCGAATAATCCATTTCCAACTTAGAGGTACATTCAACTCTGAAACCCTTAATTCACCCAACAAGCTTACTACATCACATGCAACAGTTTTCTAACACAACATTCACAATCAATACAGAATTATCAACATGCAAGGACATCAATTCATCACCAAATCATGGGGATTAGGGAATTTCCCCTTTCTACCAATTACTCATGCAAATACCATTTAACCGATCAATCCCCCCTTACCTCGAATGTGATTCTGATGATGATCAAGCTTCCCAAATTCACAGCCTTGATGCACTCCTTGCTCTTGATCGTTCACTTGATCGAGCTCCTCCCTTCACAAATCGTGCGTGTTCTTCCTTCTCCTTCCCTTTTCTCTTTTCCCCACTTTGCCCTTTATCCCAAAAATATGCAACTCTTATTTATTTCATTCCAAATAATTAATAATCTCATAATTCTTTAATTCCAAAAAAACCCAATAATAATCCTCTTATTTCTTTTAATTTCCAACCCTTCCAATAATATTTTTAAATATGACAACAACAATATTATGGAACTTTATTCCTCAACAAAAATCCCCGCAAGCACGCCGAAAATGAAAATAACACCAAAAATAAAAATAATTAAAATGGGCGTTACAACTCTCCCCCACTTTAATTATTTTCGTCCTTGAAAATACCTGATGGAAATAACTCTGGATACTCTTCCTGCATCCTGCTTTCCAATTCCCAGGTCACACTGCCTCCTGCAGCACCTCCCCAAGCCACTCTCACCAAAGGTATCTCTTTCCCTCGGATCGCTTCATCTTGCGATCCTCGATCCTCAACGGCAACGTCTCCACAGTTAGATTCTCTTTAACTTGGACTTCATCCCTCTGAATCACATGAGACGGATCTAGTACATACTTCTGAAGTTGCGACACATGGAACACGTCATGCAAATTCGAAAGCTCCGGCGGCAACGCCACCCTATACGCCACAGCACCAATCCTCTGCAAAATCTGATACGGTCCGATAAACTTCGGATCCAACTTCTTGGAATTTAATGCACGTCCAACACTAATCACTGGGTTAACCCTAAAAATACATGGTCACCCTCACTGAATTCCAATTCTTTCATGCGGTTATCATAATAACTCTTCTGCCGATCTTGAGATGCTCTCATCTTCTCACGGATAATCTGAACTGTCTCAGTAGTCCGCTGCACCAACTCTGGTCCCAACACAACACTCTCACCTGACTCATACCAACACAGAGGAGTTCTACACCTCCTACCATAAAAAGCTTCAAACGGTGCCATCCCGATACTGGAATGGTAACTGTTGTTGTACGTGAACTCTACCAAAGGCAAATGGGTATCCCACGTTCCACCTTTTTCCAACACACAAGCCCGCAACAAATCCTCTAAAGTTTGAATAGTCCTCTCCGACTGTCCATCCGTCTGCGGATGATAAGCTGAACTCAGCTTCAACTCAATACTCAAAGCCTCTTGAAAACTCTTCCAAAATACAGAAGTGAACCTCAGATCTCTATCCGACACAATACTCAACGACACACCATGCAACCTTACAATCACCCGAATATAGATCTCTGCAAGCTTCTCCAACGGAAAGCTAATACTAATCGACACGAAGTGTGCATACTTCATAAGCCGATCCACAATCACCCAAATCGCATCAAATCCTCTCGCCGTATTCGGAAATCCTGTAACAAAGTCCATGGCGATACAGTCCCACTTCCAAACTGGAATCTCTAATGGTTGCATCATCCCAGAAGGTCTCTGATGCTCCACCTTTGATTTTTGACATACCAAACAAGCATAAACATAAAGGGCAATATCCTTTCTCATACCCGACCACCAAAACAACTTCTTCAAATCCTAATACATCTTCGTAGCTCCTGGATGAACACTCAAGCTACTACGATGTCTTTCGTCCAAAATCGATTTCCTCAGGTTGTCATTATCCGGCACACAAATTCTGCCCCGAAACCTCAACACACCAATATTATCCAACCCGAAATCACTACCGGAGTCACTTCCGGCTCCTTGCATCAAATCCACAAGTTTCACATCCAACTTCTGGTGTTCTCTTATCATATCCAAGAAATCATTCTTTACTTTCAATTTACCCAACATCACACTGTCTCGGTGAAATTTGGATACCAAACTATTAATTAGTTTGAATCTTTTAATTCGCAACCAATCTTTGATTTGTCCAAAGGAAGGGATAAATATCGAAATTCTCACGATGCAATGCAAAATGCAAGGTTTAGAGAGTTTTAGGTTCAGGGGTTGGTTAAACTTAGGGAAGGTACTAGCATCCTAAGTTTCTGTAGTACTCTACAGCAACCTCTTGTTTTATGTTTGTTTATTGCTAAGTGTTATCTGCTTAAGGATGAAAGACCCTAGTGGTTTATATCTAAGTATACTCGATAAGATATCGCATCTTATGCCTACATATCCTTACGGGAGTAGAATCAGAGTATTTTGTAGTTCTCTTAAAGGGTTTGAGGAGTTCTTTGACTGTGGTCAAAGTTCCTACGGGTTTAGGGTAGTTGATTGATTGATTTTAGGAGAAGAGACGCGTTGTCATTTTAAGAGAGATTTAACCGCCACAAATTGTAGGAATGTAGTCTTTGCATCGTCTTAAGAGAAGGGCCCAAGTACTCGGATATGGATCAACGAGGTACGCCTCTATTTCTCTTAAGGAAAAGTTCCTACGGTATTGATTGTGTTGATGTGGGGTGGAGATTCTATCTCGCTTAAGATGATTTGGCATCTTTCTCAAATGTGTTTGAGTGTTGTTTGATTTGAGTTGTATTGTTTTGTTTGTATCTAAGTTGTAAAATAAAGACAAAGGTCCTTCCTATGGGGTAGGATCTATCTAAAATATCGACTTGAATGGGATCAAGGATCGTGTGGGAGAATGATGCAAATGGTGTGCACTATACACAAGTGTTGACTCATGTGTAGGTTTTTCCTTTGGACGGAATGCGATGCGAAAATATAAAACGATAATGTAAATTGCTGAAAGTAAATTGCGGAAAGTAAAACCATACACACACATGTAAGCGCTAAGGTATAGGTGAGAGTGACTGTGCCGTGAATGTGAGTGTGCACGAGTAGGTTGTATTTTACGACGTTGATTGATTTTAATTGTTTGATTTGATTTTAGTTTGAATTATAAGAAAGTGTTGATTTGATGATTAATTTGAGGAAAATTTTAGATTAATTGATGAGGTTGATTTTAAAAAGCGTTAATTTAAGGGTGACTTAGTTTGTAAGAAAATTACATTGATCTTGATTGATTATTATTATTGTTTATTTTTCTTAACAAAAGTATGTTTGGTTATTATTATGATATAAAAAAACGATTGTTTTAAATAAAGGGTTTATTAGTTTTTATTAATAAAGGTTAATTTAGATAAAAGATTATTATTAGTGACTAGAACAAAATAAATTGATTAATATAAAATGAGTTTTGATTAATTTAAAAAAAACGGGGTTATCAAATTATTAAATAAAAGGTTGTGTTAAAAAAGGTTTTATCATTATAAATAAATTATCCTAAGTGCAAAAAAGGTTTTGATTAATATAAGAATATGAACAAATTAATATATATATATATATATATATATATATATATATATATATATATATATATATATATATATATATATATATATATATATATATATATATATATATATATATATATATATATATATATATATATATATATATATATATATATATATATATATATATATATATATATATATATATATATATATATATATATATATATATATATATATATATATATATATATATATATATATATATATATATATATATATATATATATATATATATATATATATATATATATATATATATATATATATATATATATATATATATATATATATATATATATATATATATATATATATATATATATATATATATATATATATATATATATATATATATATATATATATATATATATCAATATATCATTGTTTAATAAAAAGTTAATTAGTGATGAGGATGAATTATTGATAAAGTTAAAACATTAAGAAGTTAATTAAATAGAAATAAACATGGTTAATTAAAAAAAGATTAATTAAAAAAGAGTTGATTAACAAAAAAATGATTAATCCAAAAAACGGATGATTAAGAAAAATGATTAGCTAAAGGTTACTTAATTAGATTAAATATTAATAGTAAAAATGGATAGTTATTATATTAATTAATCAGATTAAAAGGAAATTGATTAAGTTAGATTAATGACGGATTAGTGGTTATCTGTGTGTAAGATTAGTGGTGTGTGTGGTGATTATGCATAGGATTACAATAATGACAAAATTGAACAAGAAAAACGTAATCCCTAATCTGTTCCTCTTCTCTCCACCCGCGATCTCTCTCGATTGCCACTCCCTCACCTCTCAATCTTCTTCGACTTCAACGTTCCTTCCTTCGCTTGTCCTTTCACGATCCTCTTCCAAACCTGAAACACAAACAACACGTCAAAAGCTTCAGTAAGTTTGACGCAAATAAATAGATTACCGTGAGTCCTAAATGGCGGAGGTCCGAGATTGTAAGGCAAATGGTAGCGATTGAGTGAAGTCGATGGTTTGTTGGACAGCGACGACGATGAGGTGTGACATTGCGATGGTTTGGAGGAAGCTCCGAGATCGAAAGATGAGTTTTGATTTTTTTACGGTTTAGCAATTTAGGGTTCAATTTTGGGGATTTTTGTGATTATTTGAATTTGTTTGTGAACCTTCTCTCTCATTCCTTCCTGACTCTGGATTCATCCCCTTTTTATAGCTGATTTGCCCTTCTTATCACTTAATTTTTGAATTAATGTGCGATAAAAGGCTTTCCAAACTCGGTGGTTCTTGTCTGTGACTGTTTTAGAAATTGCTTGAATTTGTTTCTGTTTGTGTCTGATTGTGTCTAATTCTGTTTTGGAATTTCCTTTGACAGGTCAAAATATGTAATTGCTGAAACATGACATTGAGAGTTTCCTATTTGGAATGTTTGGTTTTCTTCGTGAACTGCTCGAGATGAGGTACGTCTTGAACTTCTTGGATCTAGGAACTGTCTCTTCCGTATTAATGTGGCAATTTTTTTGAAAGCAAAGGTAAACGAACTACCAACACGCTCACATGATTTCAACATAGGTTGGTTTTCTCTTATTCTTCGATGGCTTAATCTTCGAAATAACGAGCTTGAATGTCGTTTTTCTCTTGAAAGGTCTGGAGCTTTTGTGTAACACGTTCTTGGCAACTAGTCTACTCTCTTCCTTGCTTGATGAACATGTTCGTTTTCCTTATTATTAACATTTAGCAGTGTGTCTTAAGGTGTCGGTTTGGCCGTAGTAGTTAACATCTATCTTATCCTCCTTCATGCTAATGAATTATCGTTGCTGCTCATACTTTTCCTTTTTCAGGTAATCAAATTTAGGAGTCTCTAGATCTTTACCAATTCTTTCAAGTTACAGGGTGATGTTTGGTCGAACTTGGCTACAGAATGTCCTCTATGTGGAAACTCTAAGCCGCCATAAAAGTAAGCTTTATTTCCTGCAACCTCAAATTCTCATAGTGATTCACATTTCCTTTTGTCTCGGACCAACAATTTACTTAGCATTTTCTTTCGCAGGTCTTCGCACGGTGAATTAACGGCCGAAAGTATTCCTGTCAGAGTCAGCAGGATTTCTAATCTCAAACATATCTGCTTCAGCATCAGAGCTACGTATCAACACATAGTGACCACACCTGCAAGGCCGCAATCCCAAGTACATATTTGATTTATGTGTGGTACTTCAATGAAAAGTGAACACCGTAATGACGGAGGATTGGACCCTATGTTACATGATAAATTCTGAAACAGGTATGGTTCAATCACCTTCAGATTTTCTCCTTTTATTTCTTTTCATCTTCCATTTTAGGAATCTTGTTGAATAGCAGGCATATGGGCCACATCAATGACTAAGTTGAACGTATACAATGTTTACTTTCAGGAAATCAAAAGAGTTCGAAGAAGGTAGATAGGCTGTCCTTGTAGTCTATGTGGAGTTTCATCACTAAATCCTCGTAAATTGCAGATAAAGCATCTTCCCTGATTGATAAATTGACATAAGCTTTGCAACATGAGCAACAGACTAGACCGCTCTCTCCAAAATCAACTGTGAGGGCAAGTTGTCTCACAATACAGGCTTCCGAGTTTTCGATGATGACAAAACACAACCTTGGACAAATTAGAAGCATCATGCAATACTTCATCATGCTATACCTCTTTTTCATTGTTGAATCATTATACCTTAGTATATGTCATAACTGAATGTGGCAGGATGCACAAAATGGAAAAAGCTGTTATTTTTGGAAGTTTTTTAAGTAGTGAGTCGATCATACAGTCGGCGCATGAAGCCTGGCATTTCTCACGGCTCAGCGCATGGAAGCTATGCGTCGACCGTACAGTCGGCGCATGAGTGTTTTGATTTTCCACGGATCAGCGCATGAAGACATGCGTCGACCATGCCAATCAGCGCATGGAGCTGAGGATTCCCCACGGGTCAGCGCACGCCGACCCTATGGTCGACCGTTCGCGCGCTGTGCTGTTTTTCTTGCTGTGTTTAAAATTCTGTTCAGTTGACTGTTTTGGTTATTACTATAAATAGAGTTTTGCTAAATTTTAACAACTAACAATTGAAATCTTGAGTAAATTGTCAGGGCAAGAAACGTGAAATAGGTACAACATATTTCTTCATCTTCATCCTTTAAACAACACACAAATCCACAAATATACACAATCATTTTTGCTGTGATACGTGTCTTGTTCAAGGGTGATAAGGTTCGAACGCGTTGATTGAAGATCCGGTTCGAGTGGAAATTGGGGCAGGTGTTTCTTGCAGAAAACCTTGAGGGTTTTACCCATCAAGACTAGAAGGTTTTGAGGGCTTTTGCTACGGAATAGTTCGTTCAACATTCAAGCAGGTGCGAAGGTAATTGATCAACGGAAGGTTCATCAATTTAGTAGCGAGGGCGTTGAAGTGTTGAAGACTTTCCGGGTTTGATTTGTTGGTGTCTAAGATCAGCCGAGCCGAAGGTTTGAACAACGAAAGGTTTTTCATTAAGGTGGCTGGAATCGGAGATCATTCACAACAAATTGAAGGGCTTGATTCATCTTGAATCAAGGTGCAAGAAGGGATAGCAAGCATCAACATCATTTGAGATTGTTTGTATCATTGTCTATCAACTCTTCAGATTTTCTCCTTTTATTTCATTTCATCTTCCATTTTAGGAATCTTGTTGAATAGCAGGCATATGAGCCACATCAATGACTAAGTTGAACGTATACAATGTTTACTTTCAGGAAATCAAAAGAGTTCGAAGAAGGTAGATAGGCTGTCCTTATAGTCTATGTGGAGTTTCATCACTAAATCCTCGTAAATTGCAGATAAAGCGTCTTCCCTGATCGATAAATTGACATAAGCTTTACAACGTGAGCAATGGACTGGACCGCTCTCTCCAAAATCAACCACTTGAATGGGATCCTCGGATGGGTGTGGGAGCCCCAAAGGTTGGACTAACATAGCCAACTGCAGGAATCTATCATCTGGGAAGGTGGGCTGTATTAACCACTTAAATTCATATGCCGCCGGTTTCTCTTGGTGACGCATGGTCTTCAATTCTGAGTTTAGCATGTCACTGCGTATAATTTTGTATTTTCGGCAGGTTGAGGAAGCGTGGCCGCTGCGGAATCAGAATGGAATAGGGAGTCTTGGTATCCCAAATGATGTGGTATGAAGCTTAACTTTCAAACACAGGAATCCATTTCGTAATTTCATGCTTCGATAATGTTTGAATGTTGTTACTTGCTCTTACGGTGTTCAAAGCAATTGACTCATTTTATTGTTGATGGCTTTTCTAATGTAGGATCTGCAGCTTGTCTGGTTCAACAGTGCTCACCGCTTGAATCAATCAGAGAGTTTCCAGCTGCATAACTTATTTATTTTGGCAATAGATCCAAGGCCCAAAGCTCGACCGATAAGTTCTTCAAGTTGAGGGAAGACAGACGTTGAGCCATTTCCAATAATGTCGGATGATTTCTCATTGTCAAGCATATTTATTGTACTCGAATCTTTGGCAGAGAAATCATCTGAGATATCAGTTTTGGTCGTTAACTGTTGTAGGCAAACTATTTTGAGAAGAGTCTTTAAGAACATCCTTTGTTGGGAATGCGAGTGAATCTGCAGATAGATTAACATTCTTCCCATGCCTGGCTACACTCAAAGATGGATACGGAGGTGGTTTTAACTCCCGGTGTTGAAAATTGCTTGTATGAAGTGTGTTTGGAACTGATACCGTCGGCGAGATTAATGGCACAAATGCTTTCCGGCGAGGACTGAAGGCCCAACTTCAATGGTAGTGGAACAACAAGGTTCACACATTGATTTCGCAAATGGATCAATAAAAATTAAGGTAGCCGTTACTGATATGTTAGAATAACTGTATCTGCAATGTCATTCCATTATGTGTCTTCCTGCCATGAAACTCATTGTTTTTTCCAATTTTGTTTCCAGTGAGTGAGCGTTGGATGTTATTCGCACCAGGTGACGAACCTGTCCCCTTGCAATTGGTAATGCTTATTATCTGATGCTCCTTTCTTATAGGTGACAGTTTCTTGATTTGCAGGGAAATAAATGTCGTCGGCAAGTTGATTCGGACAAAGCTGGTGTCTCTAAGCTTCATGAGCAAACGGCTTCCCCAATTACACTGTGGCATGCTACCTGGTAAGTCCGGACAACCGTCAGTTATGACTTCGCAATTATAAATCCTTTAGTGTGCTGGTCCATATGGGAAAGTAAAATCTAAACTAGATTATTTGCAACTTATTTCCAGCTGAATGTGTAATTCGACTTTTGGTCGGCGAAGTTACTGACTGTCGCTCTCTTGTTGTGTTATGTAGGTAGTTAAAGGACTAGAATTGTTACTTGAGTCCAAATGCAACGCTGTTATGGATAATTTGGTTTTGGGCTGAGATGGTGAATGCCGATACGGAGAAGTTGGAGATTCCGTTGAAGTCGCAGCTCAGTCCAGTGTGTCCCCACCGGATTCTCGTAGTTAGGAAGGTTCCATTTTATGAGATCTACAGATGTAACACCTGCTGCATAGCTCCTTGATGATGTAGCTTATGACATGTTATTAACAGAAACATAATCAATCAATGTCAATTCTTTCATTTGTGTCATCCCTGTAAATTGCAAATTCTGTATTTCCTTATCATATTCTAGGTAGCGTACACAACCATCTGCTCTAATCTGAACTTGAATAAAGGTCAACAATTGGAATTAGAGTAAAGCATGTTCATAATGATCGTGTCTCAATTGATTGTAACCAACTTAGTTACAGCAACACCGGAGACGCTTGAAATCCCATGAACACCTTTAAAATGATTTATTGGGGTATCTCCTCCGTTGTGCAACAGATTTGCCCAACACCAGATTTTTAGCAAGGGAAAAAAAACCATATCGCCATGTAGATCTCCACAAGATAGGACCTCGTCTTCCAAACATGCACCCAAACGCGTGATCCGCATTCCGTAACTTGATATGAATTTACATCCCAAGGATTTTCACCAATAAGTACCTAAAAGCATTTGGATTATTTTTGCCTTGAATTTTGAATATGGAGGGATCCAAATTCTTTATGCTTATACTTGTAATTAAATGGTAAGCCGCCTTGAACTTCATAAACACGGAGCCAATGACTCTTAGAGAAATAATGTACTTAAGATTAATGTTCCTGCATACACTCGTTAGCCATAATAAATACGCATACAAGAATATAAAGATAAGACGAGCAGGAACAACAAAACAAAAACAAACGGGATCTTAGGGTCAAAAATTAGGGTGCAACAGATGCCCCTATTTAAGTTACTTCTATTCGGAGATATGGAGATGGAAATATCCGTCTCGATGAGATAGGAGGGACTTAAATACAAACATTGCACGAATTTTTGATCGTAAGAAGTCACCGAATGCATATGATATGCAATGATATGAAAATGCTAGATAGAGCTCCGTTGGGGAAATGACGTCACAGGAAAAAAAACTGGACACAACACGTGAGAAACAGAATCAACGACGTGAGACGCCACGAGAAGAGACAATGATCCGCATTGTGGATTCTCCAAAATGAAGATAAGATATAATAATACCACCAGGAGTACAGTAGTTTGGACAGTGAAACGAGATCTTGAAAGTGAAAGGGTAGCCCACTACCAACGTGTGACGACCTAAACAAAGGATATCCGGTTGAAGCAAAGAACACGTGTTACCTACTATCAAACGTATGATAGTCTAAACAAAGGCGTTTGACCAAAACGATATGTGTTACCTACTATCAAACATATGATAGCCTAAGAAAAGGTGAACACAAAAGGAAAGATGACATACTACCAATCTTGGCAGCCTAAGCAAAGGTGTCTGACCAAAACGATATGTGTTACCTACTATCAAACATATAATAGCCTAAGGAAAGGTGAACACAAAAGGAAAGATGACCTACTACCAATCTTGGCAGCCTAAGCAAAGGTGTCTGACCAAAACGATATGTGTTACCTACTATCAAACATATGATAGCCTAAGAAGAGGTGAACACAAAAGGAAGGCGTATTACCTACTATCAAAGTATGATAGCCTAAGCACAGGTAATAGCCCAGAGAAGGAGAGATCACTTACTACCAAATGTATGGCAGCCTAAGAAAAAGTGTCTGTCCAAAAGACGGTATTGGAGACTGTAAAGCTCCAACGATGATCTCTGAAAGAGATATAGGCCAGTTGGTTTTCTCAAAAAGAGACACCAATTGTGATAAACTTCATTGAACTTCTCAGAAGAGATGTCATTTGATAGAATTATTCTTGTGATGAACTCACTGGGGAAACCATTCCTGGAGAGTATTTCTTGTTGTAGTTGTAAAATGTTCTGTGAACTCTCAAATAAAGAGAGGCGTCTTGTAATGTCTTCGACAAACTTCTTTGGTGGATTTATGAAATGATGCCATTTGACGAATTGATGATGTTGAAGGACCCACTGAGGGTGAATGAACTTTCTTGTAGGAACTATCGTTTGTCGTTTTGAATAAGATTTTAGTCAAAACGAGTTGCTCAAATAAAGAGATCGCTTGCAATTTGGATGCAAACTATTGAGGAATCCTGATAACATTGTTGGAGGAATATTTGTCTTTAGTAGTTGTCTTCATAAAAACTCTTTATGGGGAGCCAAGTGCAAAATGAATGCACACTGAATCCAATATTCAAAAGCTGGAGATGTCCACAATGTGATTGCCAAGGACCGAAGTTCAATTCAGGGAATAACTGAAGAGAAACTGTCAAACAAGACCCGACCAATGAGGTATGAACTCAAATAGGAACGTACTAAAACAACCGTCTTCCATGAGGATCAAGATTCATGGGGAAATGGAAATATCGTGCTCTTCCTGCCTAAGGCTGACAACTCTACTTTGAGGGAGAGGACACACCCAGTCACTAGGGGATAACCACGACTAAAGTGACGGAACAAACAAACACAAAGATGCAAAAATGCATATGCCATGCTATCTATCTATATGCTATGCGTATGATAACCAAAACGGAGATGAAAAAGCATCCCAGGTGGAGGGCACTCAAACTAAATCTTCACAAATCAAACATTGCTTGGAGAACTTCCATGGATAAAATAAATATCCACTTCATATGGGGAAACCAGGGTTAATAAAACTACTGAATATACCAGAGTCGAGGCTTCGTGGGGATGAAATAAACATCCGCTTTGCTGGAGAGGTGAAGCTAATTCCCTCATTGGGAATTCTCAAGTCACTAATTGGGGTTTCACATGCCCCAAGTCACGTGGTTCGTGACAAAAGGTCATCTCGAGAGGATTTTGTAGAGAACATGGCGTCTAAATGCCCCACTGTCTTCAAACTCTTGTAGAGATTCGTAGAAGCTCGACGTAACTGCCCCTGATTGACGGTATTATGACCGAGTCTTCGAAAAATAACTCTTTAGGAAGTCAAACTTGTACGGAGTGAACCAAATGGAAACAAACTTGCCCCAGTTTAGCAGAGTCTTCAAATTCCAACAAACTTATTATTGATACTCATGTGTAAACTTTCTAAGATATCAAACAAGGTTAGCAAGTCAGAAATGTTAATTATGAAATTATCAATGCAACATACGTTTGTCTTGAAGTTTTTGAAAAGAGATATCATAATAACTTGTGATCGAAATCACCAGTTAGGATATGGATTAATTTTATAAAGCCAAAAAAAATTGAGCGTGGCTCAAAGGAGTCAGGAAACGATATCTCATCGAGTATGCTTTCAAACTAAACCTTACTTCAATTAGGACTTTGAGGGTTTAGTTTCTGATTTGTAAAATAGAGGAATAAAAGGCTAAAATATATTTGTGCCCACCCAATTTTTTTTTAAAGATATTCATTTTTGATACCCTGCCCTAGGTTAAAAACGAGGTTTTGATTTAGGAGAGAAAAGAAAGATCTTTTCTCAAGGCTTAAAGGGGGGGGGGGGGGTTAACTATTTTGTGTTTAGGAGGTTTGAAACAATGCCTTACATCGTCAGTAGGGTTCTTATTCAAAAGCATACCACAAGATCCTGCGTTTTGCTTCATCATCCTCCTTCCCATTATTCACCAAAGTGAAAAGAAAATTGGATAAAGTTGGCATTATAAATTATGAAAAACATTTTATGAGTGAAACTAATGGATTTCTTCAAGACAACCATTTTATTGTATTAATTATTCAAAATAAACAAGCCCTACAAGCCATGCTTTTGAAAATCAAAGAAATGAAATACATAAACAAACAGAGTGAAAATGCCAGACAAGTTCTTTCCCTCGGATTTTATTAAGTCTTCGTATGGGATGGAGACTTGCCGAATCGTCTGATAAGTAACCTTTAGATTTATTTTCAGACATTGCGTTGATATGAGCTTCCCAAATAACCTTGGATCATGCTCACGGAGGACGAACCATGCTGAGGTAAAGTATTATCCTGTATGGTAGGATTGGGACCCTCAAAGGATAAGATTCTGCACTTAACCAACCTTTGAATGTCTGCTTTCAAACCGTAACAGTTCTCAGTATCGTGGCCTGGAGCACCTTGATGGTATAGGCAAAATTTGTTAGCTTTGTACCAGTATGGAAGCTTCTTGGGTATCTTAGGTGGAGCTCTCGTCTGGATGTGA
Organism: Lathyrus sativus; assembly: GCA_963859935.3. Taxonomy (NCBI): domain Eukaryota; kingdom Viridiplantae; phylum Streptophyta; class Magnoliopsida; order Fabales; family Fabaceae; genus Lathyrus; species Lathyrus sativus. The sequence continues at coordinate 372,522,797 of OZ012736.1, read as the reverse complement.
CCTTTTTTAATCAAAGCTGGAAAAAAGTCAGCATATGTCATGGGGATGGGATCGAAGTCCAATTTTTGGTCCACACGACTCTGATTTTGTTGATTTTGTTGATGTTGTGGCTGCGGATACCCTCTTTTGGATCGTCCCTGCTGCACAACACTTACTTCGTGTTCTCTCTTTTTCATAAAACCACTCCCATACTTCTTAGAATTATTGGGGATACTCCCTTCCTTAACTAATCTTCCTTCACGAACACCTTCTTCTAAACGCATTCCCATATTGACCATCTCAGTGAAGTCACTGGGTGCACTTGCTACCATTTTCTCATAAAAGAATGGACCTAGAGTCTTCAGAAAAATCTTGGTCATTTCTTTTTCTTCCAATGGTGGTATGACTTGGGCGGCTAACTCGCGCCAATGCTGAGCATATTCCTTGAACTTCTCCTTGTCTTTTTGAGCCATGGCCCTCAATTGGTCATGGTCAGGAGCCATGTCCATATTATACTTATACTGTTTGATGAAGGCTCCACCCAAATCATTGAAAGTTCGAATCTTTGCACTATCTAACCCCATGTACCATCTGAGCATAGCGCCTGTTAGACTTTCTTGGAAATAGTGAATGAGCAATTGACCATTGTCAGTTTGTGCAGACATCTTTCTAGCATACATAATAAGATGACTCTGAGGGCAAGTATTCCCTTTGTACTTTTCAAAATCAGGGACCTTGAATTTCGGTGGAACCTTGACATTCGGAACCAGGCACAAGTCAGAGGCACTTTTCCCAAACAAATCCTTTCCACGAAGAGCTTTCAATTCCTTTTGCATTTCAGAAAATTGGTCTTGAAATCCATCCATCCTCTCTTCCAAACCCACACTTTCGCTTGGCGACCCACGAAAAAATGGAGTGGCATTCACGTGTAGAGGTGTACTAGTCATTACAGCGGTAACTGTAAGAGCAACTTGGGTTGTGGTCACAGCAGGGATCTCAGACACAGGCGGGCAATAACCAGCTGGAAAGAAATTAGGAGGCATCCCCCACGGGAAACCTATTGGCATGGTGTAGGTCACTTCAGCAACAGAAGACACCACTGGGATCGGTGTCGGTACCACTTCGAAGATCACAGTCCTTTGAACCTCTTGGTGATTGAGTGTGGCTTGATTGGACAAGACTTTGAGTATCCCATTCACTCTCTCTAGATTTTCTTTCAGAGTTGCAACTTCATCACGGAGTACTCTGTTTTCCTGTTCTAGTTGATCCATCTTCGGACGTTGACTAGCTCGAGTGTTGTATCGGTGATTCAGTTTGAGGTCTATGGAGATGAAACAAGAGTGAGACCCCACCGGAATGCAAAGGATACTATGCTGATGCAAAAATGCAAAATACAAATGCAAATGTAAGAATGCAAAATGAAGGGTTTCATGGGACTCAAGTATTTATAAACGTCACAGAATACCAAGTAAAATTATTTATTTTTTTGATATTGGATTACAAGTGAATATTCTTATAAGAGTCCCAACACAATGGCTAAATAAAAGCTAAATAAAGCCCTAAGGAAGTCCTTCATCGTGCTTGTTAATTTGTTCCTCCACTTGGATCTTTTTTTGAAAATGAGTGGTCCATAATCGTCTTTTAAGGAGTAATGTGATAGAGGAAAATAAATCCTCTATCCCTTGTTGGGAAATATAGAAGGAAGCCCTTGTTCACTTGGATCTTCAATAAAAGTATTTTGAACTTCTGTGGAAGTCTCTTGTATTTGTCCTTTGAGTTTTCTTGATTCTTCAAGTAGTGCCCTTAACTTCCTTAGGTCACCCAAGTTAGGACTCTTAAAAGAATATTTCAAAATATTTTCTTTTGTAATCCCTATTGGTTTCTATAATGTTTATAAATAAAACTGAAAATTTCATGAAACCGATGCAGTATGATGTCATATGAATGCAGCAAACACAAGTAAGCACATAGAGACATAAAGATAAACAAACAAAAAGGGTCCCTAGGTTTGCAACGAGCATGGAGCAAAGGTATACCCATTCCTAAAGGATGTGGACTAAAGATGGATTGTACCTGCATAACAAGGTTCTAAAGAGGTTCCCAAAGTCATTAGCCCATCTTTCAGATATTATCAATTTCCCAACTAACTCGGGGATTAATAATATTCTCAAGAGAACTTCTTTTGAGTGTAGCATTGCGTAGCACTATTTCGGGACTTACTCCCTTATAGCCTCGCACTACGCCCTAATAAAGGCCAAAGTGGGGTTAAAGGTAACTATGGTCCTTAGTATCATGGACTCCAATTGAAAGTAGTAAAAGTTTTCACGACTAAACTCATTCAACCGAACTATTTTCAAGAGGGTCTCAACTAAGCGGGATTCTCGAGTCAACTTAGTCGGGACTCACTCCCTATAAGCCTCATCGAATATATCACCATCCTATCTTAATTTCTCTCAAGTTCGGGTGTAGGACTTTGTCTTACCACTCAAAGGTAACAACCCAAAAGATAAACAAACATACAAATAAACAGATATAAAGCAATAAACAAGTAAAAACAAGTTAGGGAAACCCACTGAGGTTGTCCCCAGTGAAGTCGCCATTTCTGTCACGGTGAAATTTGGATACCAAACTATTAATTAGTTTGAATCTTTTAATTTGCAACTGATCTTTGATTTGTCCAAAGGAAGGGATAAATATCGAAATTCCCACGATGCAATGCAAAATGCAAGGTTTAGAGAGTTTTAGGTTCGGGGGTTGGTTAAACTTAGGGAAGGTACTAGCATCCTAAGTTTCTGTAGTACTCTACAGGAACCTCTTGTTTTATGTTTGTTTATTGCTAAGTGTTATCTGCTTAAGGATGAAAGACCCTAGTGGTTTATATCTAAGTATACTCGATAAGATATCGCATCTTATGCCTACATATCCTTATGGGAGTGGAATCAGAGTATTTTGTAGTTCCCCTAAAGGGTTTGAGGAGTTCTTTGACTGTGGTCAAAGTTCCTACGAGTTTAGGGTAGTTGATTGATTGATTTTAGGAGAAGAGATGCGTTGTCATTTTAAGAGAGATTTAACCGCCACAAATTGTAGGAATGCAGTCTTTGCATCGTCTTAAGAGAAGGGCTCAAGTACTCGGATATGGATTGACGAGGTACGCCTCTATTTCTCTTAAGGCAAATTTCCTACGGTATTGATTGTGTTGATGTGGGGTGGAGATTCTATCTCGCTTAAGATGATTTGGCATCTTTCTCAAATGTGTTTGAGTGTTGTTTGATTTGAGTTGTATTGTTTTGTTTGTATCTAAGTTGTAAAATAAAGACAAAGGTCCTTCCTATGGGGTAGGATCTATCTAAAAGATCGACTTGAATGGGATCAAGGATCGTGTGGGAGAATGATGCAAATGGTGTGCACTACACACAAGTGTTGACTCATGTGTAGGTTTTCCTTTGGACGGAATGCGATGTGAAAATATAAATACGATAATGTAAATTGCTGAAAGTAAATTGCGGAAAGTAAAACCATACACACGCATGTAAGCACTAAGGTGTAGGTGAGAGTGACTGTGTCGTGAATGTGAGTGTGCACGAGTAGGTTGTATTTTACGCTGTTGATTGATTTTAATTGTTTGATTTGATTTTAGTTTAAATTATAAGAAAGTGTTGATTTGATGATTAATTTGAGGACAAATTTAGATTAATTGATGAGGTTGATTTTAGAAAACGTTAATTTAAGGGTGACTTAGTTTGTAAGAAAATTACATTGGTCTTGATTGATTATTGTTGCACCCCAAAATTTGCCCAACATTTCTTTACCTAGCTTATGTTTCATTTCATTCACATTAGCATTATCATTTGCATTCCATTGACATGTATGCATGAGATCAAGAGGAATGATTACCAATCAAGAGCTATACAAGACTGTGAAGCTAGCTAAGAAGGTTATTCAGATGTTCAAGGGTTGATAACCTTACCAAAGAAGTTAAAAGATCCTCAGAGAGAGTGATTGAAGCCAAGTGTGTAGGTCTCCTAACTTGAGAGTTGTGGAAAGCCATCAGATGATTCTGAGGTCAGGAGGATGGACTTAAGGTCTTGAGAGAGCTCATGAGAAGTGTTGAAGATCACTTTGAGGCCTAGACAGGTCATTGTGCAAGATTAAGAAGCCGCATTCATGAGTGGTGCAATTAGGGTTTGACTAGGTCAATCCTAAGTCAACTGAGGATTTGAAGAAGGTTGAGACTTAATTCAAGAGCCATGCGATCATGGATTGATACATTGATATGTTATAAGGATGATTCCAAGGTTAACTTATCATGATTGAAGAGTTTGAGAAGTTTCAGGCTAGGGTTTCTAAGACTTGACAGTGTAAAATCCCCTAGCTTGACCCCTGGCTTCAAGACTATTTAACTCAAGATATGATTGTCATCTCATCTAGACCCCAACATGATTGTTATAGGGCATGATCTTAGCTTTAATTTGAGTATTAGAAGTCCTTGATAGGGTTTATAGAACTCAAGTTATGAGCCTGACTAGTTACAGGTCATCTGAGGCATGTGAATTTGGAGCTTGAAAGTTACCCAACTTGCATGACACTTTTGCCCTAGAAGGATGATGCCTATGAACTTTTGGTCAACATGAATGTTGTTCCTTATCCTCTTAGCTTTCCATAGAGTACTAGAAGTCCATTATTGGATTTGTAGAACTCAAGTTATGGCTTTGACAAGTCAAAGGTATTTTGGGTATTTGGGCATTACAGGTCATTTTGAATCATAAGTCAATTTCACCATCTTGCAAGCCTCAAATGGATTTTTGTTCAAGATGAAAGTTGCTCAAAATGATGTTTTTAGCTTAGCCAAGTATCAAGAGTCCATTGATATGAATTATATCAAGCATTGGTTGAAGAAAATGCACATAAAGGCCATTTTAATGAATTAAAAGGTGAAAATTCAAAATAATTGGAAATAACATGTTTTCAAGTCAAATTTGTGGTCATTTTGAATGGAATTGATATTCTAAAGAGATTGGCATTATCTCATTTTTTATTTGAAGTTCATAACATAGCCATTTGGAAGATTGCTTCATAAGTAAGAAACATATCAAACACACTCCATGGATTAAAATCAAGGGAGGGAAACCATTCCATTACATTCCACAAGTGTTAAGTGAATCATTTGGACTGAGTTTGAAGAAGGAACAAAGCTAACACTTGCATACCAACATTGAATTTTTGGAAGAGAGTAAAAACAAAAATCCACAAATGGGCTGGGTTTGGGCCTCTAACTTGTTGAAACAGAATATAAATAAAATTTGGATCAGTTTAGGAAGCTTCTAGTGCCAAAATTCATGGAGAAGCCATTGGAGAAAAGTGAAGAAAAGAGCTTAAAAGTGAGATTTCGTTTTTGAGAATCAGAGGTTTTCATCAGGAATTGATCATCAAGAATCATTCACCATCAATCACTGAAGATTTCTGCACGAGTTGGAAGAGAATTGAGGCCTGAAAACACCACAATCGAAGATTAAAACCAGGTTTCTACTTCTTGAATTTTCTCTCTATTTATGCGTTTTTAATGGTTTAGAAGCATGTGGTTAGGTTCCCCCTAGGATATAGATGGATTCTGGATGATTAATTTGAACATTAGTGACAATTTAGGGATGATTCCATTTTCGGTTGAGAGTGATATTTTTTGATTCTTGCGTTTTTAGCATGATTAAGTAGTGTAGTTGAAATCCTGGTGAAATTTAGAGCAACTTTCATTCAAGAATCATGTGGAATGGTTGAGTGTGGAGAGAGTTAGGGATTCATGAGGTTTTCCGGCGGAACTCCGGCAACCTTGCCGTATTCTGCATTTTCCCCACCTCTTGCACATTTGAAAGGTTGAAGACGCAATCACGTCCGTTCATGCATGATGAAAGCAAGACTTGGTCCATCAATCCTAGCGCTCAGAAAGCGCCACGTAACCCCCTCCCCTAAACGCACCGTTTTGGTTAATGAGAATCCTAGGCGTGTTCGCTTCGCTGTATGAACCAAGGGTACGTAGGTTCGAGTCCTTGCGTGTACGTTTTTTCTAGTTAAGTTGTGAAGTGAGTGAATTAACATGTGCGTTGGGCTTCAATTATTTTATGCTATCAGCACCCTCTCCCTTAGGCCCAATAGGATTTATAACATAGAACGCTTGCTTAGCGCACCCCCCCAGGCATTTTTTTCCTCATGAGAACTTGGCTGAGTTGAAACCAGATGGGCCTAGCGCCCTTGTACTTCCAGCACCCCCATTTCCTGGGCCCAAGCGATATTAAGTGTGATTTTGCTGCTGATGGCACCCCTCCCAGTTTTGCTTTTATTTTCTTTTCTTGTAATTTTTGTTTTCATGCTTGTTGAAATTAATTCACAAAAAATAGTAAAAGTTGATCATAAATTCTGAGAAAAATTGTGGACACAAATTAAGATGTTTAGAACTTTGTCATGCTTTTATTTGTCATTTTTCATACATTTTCCATTTTATTTCATATTTTCTAGTTTAATATGCTTTTAATGGTGGAATAATTGTGTGATGACTCCATTAGGATATAGATGGATTCTGGATGATTAATTTGAACATTAGTGACAATTTAAGGATGATTCGATTTTCGATTGAGAGTTATATTTTTTTATTCTTGCGTTTTTAGCATGATTACGTAGTGTAGTTGAAATCCTGGTGAAATTTAGAGCAACTTTCATTCAAGAATCATGTGGAATGGTTGAGTGTGGAGAGAGTTAGGGATTCGTGAGGTTTTCCGGCGGAACTCCGGCAACCTTGCCGGATTCTGCATTTTTCCCACCTCTTGCACATTTGAAAGGTTGAAGACGCAATCACGTCTGTTCATGCGTGATGAAAGCAAGACTTGGTCCATCAATCCTAGCGCTCAGAAAGCGCCACGTAACCCCCTCCCCTAAACGCACCGTTTTGGTTAATGAGAATCCCAGGCGTGTTCGATTCGCTGTATGAACCATGCGTACGTAGGTTCGAGTCCTTGCGTGTACGTTTTTTCTGGTTAAGTTGTGAACTGAGTGAATTAACATGTGCGTTGGGCTTCAATTCTTTTATGCTATCAGCACCCTCTCCCTTAGGCCCAATAGGATTTACAACAGAGAACGCTTGCTTAGTGCACCCCCCAGGCATTTTTTTCTCATGAGAACTTGGCTGAGTTGAAACTCAGATGGGCTTAGCGCCCTTGTACTTCCAGCACCCCCATTTCCTGGGCCCAAGCGAAATTAAGTGTGATTTTGCTGCTGATGGCACCCCTCCCAGTTTTGCTTTTATTTTCTTTTCTTGTAATTTTTGTTTTCATGCTTGTTGAAATTAATTCACAAAAAATAGTAAAAGTTGATCATAAATTCTGAGAAAAATTGTGGACACAAATTAAGATGTTTAGAACTTTGTCATGCTTTTATTTGTCATTTTTCATACATTTTCCATTTTATTTCATATTTTCTAGTTTAATATGCTTTTAATGGTGGAATAATTGTGTGATGATTCCATTAGGATATAGATGGATTCTGGATGATTAATTTGAACATTAGTGACAATTTAAAGATGATTCCATTTTCGGTTGAGAGTGATATTTTTTGATTCTTGCGTTTTTAGCATGATTAAGTAGTGTAGTTGAAATCCTGGTGAAATTTAGAGCAACTTTCATTCAAGAATCATGTGGAATGGTTGAGTGTGGAGAGAGTTAGGGATTCGTGAGGTTTTCCGGCGGAACTCCGGCAACCTTGCCGGATTCTGCATTTTTCCCACCTCTTGCATATTTGAAAGGTTGAAGACGCAATCACGTCCGTTCATGCATGATGAAAGCAAGACTTGGTCCATCAATCCTAGCGCTCAGAAATCGCCACGTAACCCCCTCCCCTAAACGCACCGTTTTGGTTAATGAGAATCCCAAGCGTGTTCGCTTGGCTGTATGAACCAAGGGTACGTAGGTTCGAGTCCTTGCGTGTACGTTTTTTCTGGTTAAGTTGTGAACTGAGTGAATTAACATGTGCGTTGGGCTTCAATTCTTTTATGCTATCAGCACCCTCTCCCTTAGGCCCAATAAGATTTACAACATAGAACGCTTGCTTAGTGCACCCCCAGGCATTTTTTTCTCATGAGAACTTGGCTGAGTTGAAACCCAGATGGGCCTAGCGCCCTTGTACTTCCAGCACCTCCATTTCCTGGGCCCAAGCGAAATTAAGTGTGATTTTGCTGCTGATGGCACCCCTCCCAGTTTTGCTTTTATTTTCTTTTCTTGTAATTTTTGTTTTCATGCTTGTTGAAATTAATTCACAAAAAATAGTAAAAGTTGATCATAAATTCTGAGAAAAATTGTGGACACAAATTAAGATGTTTTGAACTTTGTCATGCTTTTATTTGTCATTTTTCATACATTTTCCATTTTATTTCATATTTTCTAGTTTAATATGCTTTTAATGGTGGAATAATTGTGTGATGATTTTGTCCATTTTATTTCTCACTCATATTTCTGAGCTTAATCTTGAGATTTTTCATGCTGGTTATATACATGTGGATGATGTTGTGTGATTTTTATCATGATTTTTAGATGATTTTAAATAAGGTTTTAGGATAGTTGTTTAGGAGTGTTCATGATTGAATCCCTTTGATGTACCTTGAACTTTAGGTTTAGTTTGAACCTTTTTGACTTAGGTTTAACTTCTGATTTTTCTACCATGGAATGTTGATACACGTAGGATGGTATGATATTTTCCATAGAATTTTTAGGAATGATTTCCAATTAGTTCCCCATTTTACAAGTTAACTTCAGTTTAGGTGATCTAACTTAGACAGTTTCATAGATTAACCTTGTAAATAGCCATTAGATGATTCTAAATAGTGTATCCCTTTCTTGATAGATTGGTAAGTAGGTAGAGATCTCTTTAGAACTTTGCCATAGCCTTGATAGAGCTTTTGATGCCCCTAGCTTAGGTGAACCTCGTAGCTAGTTTGTAGGGTTTCTCTAGAGTATTGTGTTGCCTCCTGTCCCCTATGTGTTTTCCTTGGGCTTTGCCCTACATTCTTTATTCAAGTCTTGAAGAGGAACCCTCCTGGGAGAGCCTAATCCTTCCTTTGGTTGGATTCTGTGCATTCCTCAGGAGGTTGAGCCTTGAATTGACATTCCCCAGTATAGTACATTCCTTTGGTTTGTACTATCTTTATCCTTCTAGTCTTGATGAGGAGCCCTCCCGAGAGAGCCTAATCCTTCCTTTGGTTGGATTCTGTGCATTCCTCAGGAGGTTGAGCCTTGGATTGACATTCTTGGCATGATATATTCCCTTGGTTTATATGCTGTCATCCATCTCAAAGTCCTTTTCTTAGGATCCCTCTTGGGAGAGCCTAATCCTTCCCTTGGTTGGATTCTGTGCATTCCTCAGCAGGTTGAGCCTGATATGGACACTCTGTGTTGATACACTACAATCAGTTACCCTTAGATTGATATCTAGGACTAATACCCAGTCTCTTATGTCCTATTGACATAGGATCCCTCTTGGGAGAGCCTAATCCTTCCTTTGGTTGGATTCTGTGCATTCCTCAAGAGGTTGAGCCCATGATGGACTCTGGTATTGATATACCTCTAACCTAATGCAGCCTGGGATGGCTTTCTTGTTGCTCATTGTGGTTTCTCTCCCTTGTTTGATTGTTTGATGCATTAGAATAGGTCCATGTGTAGATTATTTTTAAGCTAGGAGCATGACTTTTTAGAGGTTGAGTGGGTCTCCCTCTGCTTGTTTGCATTAAGGGTTGAGGTGGTGCTCCCCTTGCTTGTGTGTTGTCTTTCTTTTTAGAGGTTGAGTCTGTCTATCTCTGTTTGTCTGTTTATCTTTGCATTTATTCATACTTGGCTTGAGGTTGAGATGAGCTTGTGGAGGCTCCTGCCCCACACACATTTCCTCCCTCACTTGCATTGCATGTGCATCTTTACAGCTTTCTTTTGTATATTTGTTTACTGTTTAAGCTGATGCTTTATCTGTTTCTGTATCCCTTTGACATGATCCCCTAGGAATCTCACTTCCTTTGATAAGGAAGTGATGATTAGAACTTTAGGTTAAAACCTATGCATGATAACTTCTAGGAGTTCCTTGTTTCAAACCTCAACCATAGGATGAATCCTTGGCATGACAACATTAGGGCTTGGTAGCCTCCCCATAGAGTTCGTTCTCTTCTCGTCTCAAAACAACAAGAAAAAATGTAATAAAGACAAGTTAGTATAAGCGCGATACGAGCCTTAAGCTACTTGGGTAATGATAATTAAGCGGCCTCCTCTCAATCGTCTAGAATGTTTAGTATACGTCCTTTGGACGATATGCGACGCATTCGTTCCCAGGTCATAGTCTCTAGTGCTGTACAAACTACAGACAACCATAAAAAATAGTTCTTCCGTAAAAGACAGAAAACAAACTTCAAACCTTTTTGCCCCGTGGGCCCATAATTCAAAGGAAGCTTTTCTGAAGAAAAGAGTGTCATTAACTCCCAGTTCCATCGCAAACGGTAACGCCTAAGTCTCCAAGGGTCGAGCTGTGTACATCAAACTGCTGGAACTGTTTGTTAACCCTACTCGAAAAAACAGATGAATCTGAATCCCCGTAAGCCGTATTATCCCGAACTACGTAAGCTCTGATCTCTCATACCTGTTGAGAGTACGTAGGCAAAATACTGATGTATTGGCGAGCCACCTTCCCCCATCACCCGTAGTTAGACGAACTACGTTGACTCTGATTTCTCATTCTCTGATGAGAATACGTAGGCATAAAGTGCGACGCTTTGCCGAGTCATTTTCTTTTCTTTTCATACCAGCCTTGACAGGTAGATAGATAAACCAACCCGTCAGATAAACACAACAAGCGTGGATCCCATCGAGTACGATGGACGTGAGGGGTGCTAATACCTTCCCCTTGCGTAACCGACTCCCGAATCCAGACATTGGTTGCGACGACCTTGTCTTATACCTTTTCGTCAGGTTTTTCCGATCATTTTCTTTCCTGTTCTGAAGGATAAATAACGAAAGGTGGCGACTCTTCTGTTTTGCCGACACCTTATTTTCGCAGTAGAGACAATTATTATTATTGTTTATTTTTCTTAACAAAAGTACGTTTGGTTATTATTATGATATAAAAAAACGATTGTTTAAAATAAAGGGTTTATTAGTTTTTATTAATAAAGGTTAATTTAGATAAAAGATTATTATTAGTAACTAGAACAAAATAAATTGATTAATATAAAATAAGTTTTGATTAATTTAAAATAAACGGGGTTAACAAATTATTAAATAAAAGGTTGTGTTAAAAAAGGTTTTATCATTATAAATAAATTATCCTAAGTGTAAAAAAGGTTTTGATTAATATAAGAATATGAACAAATTAATATATATATATATATATATATATATATATATATATATATATATATATATATATATATATATATATATATATATATATATATATATATATATATATATATATATATATATATATATATATATATATATATATATATATATATATATATATATATATATATATATATATATATATATATATATATATATATATATATATATATATATATATATATATATATATATATATATATATATATATATATATATATATATATATATATATATATATATATATATATATATATATATATATATATATATATATATATATATATATATATATATATATATATATATATATATATATATATATATATATATATATATATATATATATATATATATATATATATATATATATATATATATATATATATATATATATATATATATATATATATATATATATATATCATTGTTTAATAAAAAGTTAATTAGTGATGAGGACGAATTATTGATAAAGTTAAAACATTAAGAAGTTAATTAAATAGAAATAAACATGGTTAATTAAAAAAAGATTAATTAAAAAAGAGTTGATTAACAAAAAAATGATTAATCCAAAAAACGAATGATTAAGAAAAATGATTAGCTAAAGGTTACTTAATTAGATTAAATATTAATAGTAAAAATGGATAGTTATTATATTAATTAATCAGATTAAAAGGAAATTGATTAAGTTAGATTAATGACGGATTAGTGATTATTTGTGTGTATGATTAGTGGTGTGTGTGGTGATTATGCATAGGATTACAATAATGACAAAATTGAACAAAAAAAACCTAATCCCTAATCTGTTCCTCTTCTCTCCACCCGCGATCTCTCTCGATCGTCACTCCCTCACCTCTCAATCTTCTTCGACTTCAACGTTCCTTCCTCCGCTTGTCCTTTCACGATCCTCTTCTAAACCTGAAACACAAACAACACGTCAAAAGCTTCAGTAAGTTTGACGCAAATAAATAGATTACCGCAAGTCCTAAACGGTGGAGGTCCGAGATTGTAAGGCAAATGGTAGCGATTAAGTGAAGTCGACGGTTTGTTGGACAGCGACGGCGATGAGGGTGTGACGTTGCGATGGTTTGGAGGAAGCTCCGAGATCGAAAGATGAGTTTTGATTTTTTTACGGTTTAGCAATTTAGGGTTCGATTTTGGGGATTTTTGTGATTATTTGAATTTGTTTGTGAACCTTCTCTCTCGTTCCTTCCTGACTCTGGATTCATCCCCTTTTTATAGCTGATTTGCCCTTCTTATCACTTAATTTCTGAATTAATGTGCGATAAAAGGCTTTCCAAACTCGGTGGTTCTTGTCTGTGACTGTTTTAGAAATTGCTTGAATTTGTTTCTGTTTGTGTCTGATTGTGTCTAATTCTGTTTTGGAATTTCCTTTGACAGGTCAAAATGTGTAATTGCTGAAACATGACATTGAGAATTTCCTATTTGGAATGTTTGGTTTTCTTCGTGAACTGCTCGAGATGAGGTACGTCTTGAACATCTTGGATCTAGGAACTGTCTCTTCCGTATTAATGTGACAATTTTTTGAAAGCAAAGGTAAACGAACTACCAACACGCTCACATGATTTCAACATAGGTTGGTTTTCTCTTATTCTTCGATGGCTTAATCTTCGAAATAACGAGCTTGAATGTCGTTTTTCTCTTGAAAGGTCTGGAGCTTTTGTGTAACACGTTCTTGGCAACTAGTATACTCTCTTCCTTGCTTGATGAACGTGTTCGTTTTCCTTATTATTATCATTTAGCAGTGTGTCTTAAGGTGTCGGTTTGGCCGTAGTAGTTAACATCTATCTTATCCTCCTTCATGCTACTGAATTATCGTTGCTGCTCATACTTTTCCTTTTTCAGGTAATCAAATTTAGGAGTCTCTAGATCTTTACCAATTCTTTCAAGTTACAGGGTGATATTTGGTCGAACTTGGCTACAGAATGTCCTCTATGTGGAAACTCTAAGCCGCCATAAAAGTAAGCTTTATTTCCTGCAACCTCAAATTCTCATAGTGATTCACATTTCCTTTTGTCTCGGACCAACAATTTACTTAGCATTTTCTTTCGCAGGTCTTCGCACGGTGAATTAACGGCCGAAAGTATTCCTGTCAGAGTCAGCAGGATTTCTAATCTCAAACATATCTGCTTCAGCATCAGAGCTACGTATCAACACATAGTGACCACACCTGCAAGGCCGCAATCCCAAGTACATATTTGATTTATGTGTGGTACTTCAATGAAAAGTGAACACCGTAATGACGGAGGATTGGACCCTATGTTACATGATAAATTCTGAAACAGGTATGGTTCAATCACCTTCAGATTTTCTCCTTTTATTTCTTTTCATCTTCCATTTTAGGAATCTTGTTGAATAGCAGGCATATGGGCCACATCAATGACTAAGTTGAACGTATACAATGTTTACTTTCAGGAAATCAAAAGAGTTCGAAGAAGGTAGATAGGTTGTCCTTGTAGTCTATGTGGAGTTTCATCACTAAATCCTCGTAAATTGCAGATAAAGCATCTTCCCTGATTGATAAATTGACTTAAGCTTTGCAACATGAGCAACGGATTGGACCGCTCTCTCCAAAATCAACTGTGAGGGCAAGTTGTCTCACAATACAGGCTTCCGAGTTTTCGATGATGACAAAACACAACCTTGGACAAATTAGAAGCATCATGCAATACTTCATCATGCTATACCTCTTTTTCATTGTTGAATCATTATACCTTAATATATGTCATAACTGAATGTGGCAGGATGCACAAAATGGAAAAAGCTGTTATTTTTGCAGGTTTCTAAGCAGTGAGTCGACCATACAGTTGGCGCATGAAGCCTGGCATTTCTCACGGCTCAGCGCATGGAAGCTATGCGTCGACCGTATAGTCGGCGCATGAGTGTTTTGATTTTCCACGGATCAGCGCATGAAGACATGCGTCGACCATGCCACTCAGCGCATGGAGCTGAGGATTCCCCACGGGTCAGCGCACGCCGACCCTATGGTCGACCGTTCGCGCGCTGTGCTGTTTTTCTTGCTGTGTTTAAAATTCTGTTCAGTTGACTGTTTTGGTTATTACTATAAATAGAGTTTTGCTAAATTTTAACAACTAACAATTGAAATCTTGAGTAAATTGTCAGGGCAAGAAACGTGAAATAGGTGCAACATATTTCTTCATCTTCATCCTTTAAACAACACACAAATCCACAAATATATACAATCATTTTTGCTGTGATAGGTGTCTTGTTCAAGGGTGATAAGGTTCGAACGCGTTGATTGAAGATCCGGTTCGAGTGGAAATTGGGGCAGGTGTTTCTTGCAGAAAACCTTGAGGGTTTTACCCATCAAGACTAGAAGGTTTTGAGGGCTTTTGCTACGAAATAGTTCGTTCAACATTCAAGCAGGTGCGAAGGTAATTGATCAACGGAAGGTTCATCAATTTAGTAGCGAGGGCGTTGAAGTGTTGAAGACTTTCCGGGTTTGATTTGTTGGTGTCTAAGATCAGCCGAGCCGAAGGTTTGAACAACGGAAGGTTTTTCATTAAGGTGGCTGGAATCGGAGATCATTCACAACAAATTGAAGGGCTTGATTCATCTTGAATCAAGGTGCAAGAAGGGATAGCAAGCATCAACATCATTTGAGATTGTTTGTATCATTGTCTATCAACTCTTGTGTAAACTGTTCATTCCAACAAGTGATATATATTCAATATATCTCAATTCTAATTTTAGAATTGAGGGCAGACGTACCCCGAAGCAAGGACGACGGGGGAACTGCCTCATCAAATCGTGTGTTCTTTAGTTTCTGTCATTTTCAATTCATCTTATAAAATAAGTGATTCTAGCTTAAGTGATTATTGTCAAACTGTGATACAAATTGAGTAAGGTGTTGAAACTCTGTTTTTAACTACTAAGTACAATAAAATATTGTACTAGGGCATTTCCAATCCCTTACTCAACATAAATATCCTTTGAGATATTTATGCACACAAACTGTTCGACAAAAGTCCTGAACTAAAATTGTCTTATTTTGCTTCTAGTTTTTGTTTGCCTTGTTTTTCATTGGAACTAGGTAACCTTGAAAATTGAAGTAAACAATTGATAAGCATAGTTTGTGTTGTGATTTTATTTTTCCGAATTGTCATAAATCCATAGGCTTACGTATATCCGGTTTTCCAATAACCGTTCGTTTTTTAGACTATATTTTTCCTCGGCCGCTTCCGCACTTAAAACATTTTCAAAACCAATTTTAAATTGGTAGCGCCGACTCAAATTTTAATTGGGGATCTATTCAACCCCCCCTTCTAGATCCGTGCCATAGTCTAACATCAACCACTTGAATGGGATCCTCGGATGGGTGTGGGAGCGCCAAAGGTTGGACTAACATAGCCAAATGCAGGAATCTATCATCTGGGAAGGTGGGCTGTATTAACCACTTAAATTCATATGCCGCCGGTTTCTCTTGGTGACGCATGGTCTTCAATTCTGAGTTTAGCATGTCACTGCGTATAATTTTGTATTTTCGGCAGGTTGAGGAAGCGTGGCCGCCGCGAAATCAGAATGGAATAGGGAGTCTTGGTATCCCAAATGATGTGGTATGAAGCTTAACTTTCAAACAAAGGAATCCATTTCGTAATTTCATGCTTCGATAATGTTTGAATGTTGTTACTTGCTCTTACGGTGTTCGAAACAATTGACTCATTTTATTGTTGATGGATTTTCTAATGTAGGATCTGCAGCTTGTCTGGTTCAACAGTGCTCACCGCTTGAATCAATCCGAGAGTTTCCAGCTGCATAACTTATTTGTTTTGGCAATAGATCCAAGGCCCAAAGCTCGACCGATAAGTTCTTCAAGTTGAGGGAAGACAGACGTTGAGCCATTTCCAACAATGTCGGATGATTTCTCATTGTCAAGCATATTTATTGTACTCGAATCTTCGGCAGAGAAATAATCTGAGATATCAGATTTGGTCGTTAACTGTTGTAGGCAAACTATTATGAGAAGAGTCTTTAAGAACATCCTTTGTTGGGAGTGCGAGTGAATCTGCAAATAGATTAACATTCTTCCCATGCCTAGCTACACTCAAAGATGGATACGGAGGTGGTTTTAACTCCCGGTGTTGAAAATTGCTTGTATGAAGTGTGT
Source organism: Lathyrus sativus (assembly GCA_963859935.3). NCBI lineage: Eukaryota > Viridiplantae > Streptophyta > Magnoliopsida > Fabales > Fabaceae > Lathyrus > Lathyrus sativus. The sequence goes on along the minus strand of OZ012736.1, from coordinate 372,506,255 downwards.
TTGGAACTGATACCGTCGGCGAGATTAATAGCACAAATGCTTTCCGGCGAGGACTGAAGGCTCAACTTCAATGGTAGTGGAACAACAAGGTTCACACATTGATTTCGCAAATGGATCGATAAAAATTAAGGTATTTGTTACTGATATGTTAGAATAACTGTATCTGCAATGTCATTCCATTATGTGTCTTCCTGCCATGAAACTCATTGTTTTTTCCAATTTTGTTTCCAGTGAGTGAGCGTTGGATGTTATTTGCACCAGGTGACGAATCTGTCCCCTTGCAATTGGTAATGCTTATTATTTGATGCGCCTTTCTTACAGGTGACGGTTTCTTGATTTGCAGGGAAATATATGTCGTCGGCAAGTTGATTCGGACAAAGCTGGCGTCTCTAAGCTTCGAGAATAAACGGCTTCCCCAATTACACTGTGGCATGCTACCTGGTAAGTCCGACCAAACGTCGGTTATGACTTCGCAATTATAAATCCTTTAATGTGCTGGTCCATATGGGAAAGTAAAATCTAAACTAGATTATTTGCAACTTATTTCCAGCTGAATGTGTAATTCAAATTTTGGTCGGCGAAGTTACTGACTATCGCTCTCTTGTTGTGTTATGTAGGTAGTTAAAGGACTGGAATTGTTACTTGAGTCCAAATGCAACGCTGTTATGGATAATTTGGTTTTGTGCTGAGATAGTGAATGCCGATACGAAGAAGTTGGAGATTCCGTTGAAGTCGCAGCTCAGTCCAGTGTGTCCCCACCGGATTCTAGTAGTTAGGAAGGTTCCATTTTATGAGATCTACAGATGTAACACCTGCTGCATAGCTCATTGATGATGTAGCTTATGACATGTTATCGACAGAAACATAATCAATCAAAGTCAATTCTTTCATTTGTGTCATCCCTGTAAATTGCAAATTATGTATTTCTTTATCATATTCTAGGTAGCGTACACAACCATCTGCTCTAATCTGAACTTGAATAAAGGTCAACAATTGGAATTAGACTAGAGTGGAATTAGACTAGAGCATGTTCATAATGATCGTGTCTCAATTGATTGTAACCAACTTAGTTACAGCAACGCCGGAGACGCTTGAAATCCCATGAACACCTTTAAAATGATTTATTGGGGTATCTCATCCGTTGTGCAATAGATTTGCCCAACACCAGATTTTTAGCAAGGGAAAAAAACCATATCGCCATGTAAATCTCCACAAGCTAGGACCTCGTCTTCCAAACATGCACCCAAACGCGTGATCCGCATTCCGTAACTTGATATGAATTTACATCCCAAGGATTTGCACCAATAAGTACCTAAAAGAATTTGGATTATTTTTGCCTTGAATTTTGAATATGGAGGGATCCAAATTCTTTATGCTTATACTTGTAATTAAATGGTAAGCCGCCTTGAACTTCATAAACACGGAGCTAATGACTCTTAGAGAAATAATGTACTTAAGATTAATGTTCCTGCATACACTCGTTAGCCATAATAAATACGCATACAAGAATATAAAGATAAGACGAGCAGGAACAACAAAACAAAAACAAACGGGATCTTAGGGTCAAAAATTAGGGTGCAACACACACCATTAGCCGTAAATTCACAAACCATGCTCAAATCTCGAAACTGCTCAATAAGCTCCATCTCTTTTACCATCAAAGCTGACATATGAATGGTCTTCCTGCTCAACGCATCCGCAACAACATTCGCTTTTCCTGGGTGATAACTCAAACTGAAACCATAATCCTTCAAGAATTCTAACCATCTTCTCTGCCTCATATTCAACTCTTTCTGATCAAACAGGTACTTCAAACTCTTGTGATCACTGAACACCTCAAACCTCGAACCATACAAATAATGTCTCCAAATCTTCAACACAAAAACTACCGCACCCAACTCAAGGTCATGAGTAGGATAATTCCGCTCGTGCACCCTCAATTGTCGTGAAGCATAAGCTACCACTTTTCCATTCTGCATTAGAACTCCGCCTAATCCCATCTTAGATGCATCACAATATACCACAAAAGGCTCACTCGGATTCGGTAACACCAACATCGGCGCTGAAGTCAATCTCTTTTTCAGCTCCTCAAAACTTTCTTCACAAGCAGCATTCCACACAAATAATTGATCTTTCCTTGTCAACTGAGTCAACGGCAAAGCCAATCTAGAAAAGCCTTCAATAAATCTTCGGTAATAACCAGCTAAACCCAAAAAGCTTCTAACCTCTGTTACCGTCTTTGGTGGTTCCCACTGTAACACCGCACTCACCTTAGATGGATCTACCGAAACATCATCACCAGAAATAACATGCTCCAGGAAACTCACTGTCTTCAACCAGAACTCACACTTCGATAACTTAGAAAACAACTTGTTATCTTTCAACACTTGCAAAGCAATCCTCAAATGCTCCGCATGCTCTTCCTCAGACTTAGAATAAATCAGTATATCATCAATGAACACGACAATAAACTGATCCAAATAAGAATGGAAGATACGGTTCATATATTCCATAAACACACCCGACGCATTAGACACTCCGAACGGCATTACTGCATACTCGTAATGTCCATACCGAGTCCTAAACGCCGTCTTCTGAATATCACCTTCCTTCACTCTTATCTGATGATAACCCGACCTCAAGTCAATCTTACTGAACACATGAGCTCCCACCAACTGATCCATCAAATCATCAATCCTGGGAAGAGGATATTTGTTCTTGATGGTCACTTTGTTCAACTGATGGTAATTGATGCACAACCGCATGCTACCGTCCTTCTTCTTCACCAGCAACACTGGAGCTCCCCACGGCGACACACTTGGTCTGATAAACTTCCTATCCAGCAACTCTCCAATCTGAGTCTTTAACTCGGCCAACTCCACTGCCGGCATCCTGTACGGCGCCATAGAAATAGGCCTCGTACCAGGAACAAGGTCAATGTTAAACTCAACTTCTCTCTTCGGAGGTAACTCCGTAACATCATCCGGGAACACCTCTGGAAACTCATTCATAACAGCTAACTCATCCAACAACGCCTTGTTGTCAACAGACAGTGATGCAAATAAAGCAAACACCTAAGCTTCATCTTCCAACAAGGTTCTCAATTCCCTACCAGACAAGGAATCTGCCAAAGCTTCCTCTTCTGGAGTCAAAAACAATAACACTTTTCGGAAACAATCGATGTACACTCGGTTGAACTCCAACCATTTCATACCAAGTATAACATCCAAACCACCAAGTGGCAAACAAATCAAATCCACGCCAAAATCTCGGCCAAAGATAGTCAGTGGACACTTCAAACACACTAACGAAGTAGTCACTGAACCAATTGAGGGAGTTTCGATAGTCATCCGCCGTTCAAGAGTAGTCGACACCAAACCTAACCTCTTCACACAATCAACAGAGATAAACGAGTGGGTCGCACACGTATCAATCATAGCAGTCAAAGGAATGTTATTGATAAAACAAGTACCTTTGATCGAACGCTCCTCGTTCACCGACTGAGTTCCCACCACAGCAAACATTTTCCCGCTAACCTGAGGTGCTTGAGCCCTCCTTGGCTTCTCACAATGAGTACTAATATGGCCTTTCTCACCGCAATTATAGCAAGTAGGCATATTAGTCGTACAATCCGCCATCACATGGCCCGTCTTCCCACACTTGAAGCACTTCTTCGTCTCTTGAAGCCAATCACTAGCATAATGCCCCGCGACACCGCACCGATAACATTTTAAGTCCGCCGATGCCTTCCTCTCTCGGACCCTCTTATAAACCATAGCCTTCTACTTTCCCTTATTGGTCGACACACTGTAAGGTGTACCACCAAACCTCTGCTTACCCTTGCGGTCATTCACTGCCTTGTAATGTGAAATCCTCGCACGGTTATCATTGTCATAAATCCGACTTCTACTCACCAACTCAGGATAGCTCCTGATTTTCTGACATGCGATCCCCATCTTGATCTCCGGCCTCAGCCCATTCTCAAATTTCAGACACTTAGAAGTCATAGCCTCCTCAGTATTGTAATGGGGACAATACTGAGCCAATTCCTCAAACTTAGCCGCGTACTTGACCACCGACATACTGCCCTGCTTCAACTTTAAAAATCCACCTCTTTAGCACTTCTGATATCTTCTGGAAAATACTTCTCCAGAAAACCAGATCGAACCACCTCCCAAGTAATCGGAGTCCCCGAAGCCTCCATCCTCTGACGACAGTTGTCCCACCAATCCTCGGCCTCTCCCTCAAGCATGTGAGTACCAAATCTCACTTTCTACTCATCGCTGCACCCCATGGTTCTGAAGATCTTCTCTATTTCCTTCAACCATTTCTGTGCAGCCACCAGATCCAGAACCCCACCTTCAAACTTTGGTGGCTTGTTTCTCTGGAACTGCATCAAGTCTCTGAACTGAGCACCCGCAGCCAGATTCTGATTGGTCACCACTTGAGCCATAGCCTGCATAGCCGCAGCCAACGCCGCATCATTCCTCCCAGCTATACTGCTCAACAACAATAATCCAGGTTAATAGAAAACAACCAACTCTATCCTACAGACAGACTCAAAACACTACACTAGCCGGACGGACCGACCTGCTCTGATACCAACTTGTAACACCCCGTTTTCCAAAAATAAAATAAAACAATTAAAATCAACAATTATCAGAGTTTCTCCCACAATGGGATGTCACAGTCCTCAACAAAATTCCACAAATCATTTAAAAACTGATTTCCAATAAAATTTTCAGCGGAAACAGAAGTAGTCTGTCATAACACATATCATATATACATCATCCATATCATCAACATCGTCATATACAACAATCGGCCATCTGCACAAAATATACATAATGTCATCACATATCCCACAAAAATTCAGATACGCCACGGGGGCACACATAATCAACAAGAAACAATAAACTCCCAAAAAGAAACCCCCCCCGGTGTTACGTATCAGAGCCATCCTACGACGACGCCACAATCCAAGGTAGCTAAGCACCTGGATTGTATGTACTTCCGAAGAAGCGCAGACCACAATAACAACAAAGGGGTGAGAATTCACGATTAAATATTAATGGTATAAATGTACATGAAATAAAAGGGCAGAAAACAATATATCATTATTTCACATACAACATATCCGGACCTACTGTCCCATCATCAATAATCACGACCCACACAAACAACAATGCAACACATGCACCCGACTCGACAATATGCAGTATCGACTCAACTCAGGATAGATCGCATACACTCCATCTGAGCAACGATCTATCCCTACCACGCTCCTCCTGAGCCCATATAATCAAATCATCAACATCCCCCACTTGGGACACGGGTGGTCGCATACACTCCATCTGAGCAACGATCCAAATCTCGTCCACGCTCCCCCCTTGGAACACGCGAGTAAATCATACACCGCGTCCACGCTCCCCACTTGGAGCACGTGAGTAAATCATACCTCACGCCAACGCTCCCCACTTGGAGCACGTGTGTGAATCGCATGCACTCCACTGAGCAACGATTCACCACGTCCACATGCTATGCAAGACACTATGCATAACCACACAGCACACACAGTGCACACGATCCTACTGATCCATCGCATATTATAATGCATATATACACAAGCACACAAAGTGCATCGATCCTACTGATCAAATCACCACTCAACACATTACACACCATGCACATAAGGCATATCGATCCTACTGATCCAATCCAACAAACAACACACAAATACAACGCACTTAAGGCATATCAATCCTACGAATCCATTCATCACAACATATCACCACAACCTACTCAATGCGTCACGATCCTACTGATCCACATATCTCACACACATAGCACATAGTGCCTACATCTCACAAACACATCCCTACACATTTATACTTAACACATAATCCACCGATTATGTCAAATGTGATAAACGCCGGCCACACGACCCTTAACCCTCAACATATTCTTAACTCTCATATACCATCACTGCGCATCGATCCGATCTCCCTCGGCATCATCAGCTGCACACAGCCCTCAAAAACCAAAATCTGCTACACTCGCTACCTGCTCGCTACGCGAGCTCCTAGCGAGTGTTCGCTACATGTTCGCCTAGCGAACCCCCTCACGAACCACACTTCTGAGCTACTGGAAGTGTTCGCCACTACATCGCTCAGCGAACTTGCTAGCGAGTACAAGAAAACAACCACTGACATGACTCGCTACATGCTCACTACGCGAGCTCCTAGCGAGTGCACGCTATGCATCCGCCTAGCGATGGACTAGCGAATGTCTGCGATTTCAGAAAAATAAGTTCTGCTGATCAGAACTCAGCAACATTCCCACACTCCAATTTCCACCAAAATCACACCAGCAACACTAGCTTGTCATCCTACAACTGTTATACTCAGCCAATAACCAATTCACCCGATGAAACATCGACTCTAGCCGAATAATCCATTTCCGACTCAGAGGTACATTCAACTCCGAAACCCTTAATTCACCCAACAAACTCACTACAACACATACAACAGTTTTTTAACACAACATTCACAATCAATACGGAATTATCAATATGCAAGGACATCAATTCATCATCAAATCATGGGGATTAGGGAATTTCCCCTTTCTACCAATTACTCATGCAAATACCATTTAACCGATCAATCCCCCTCTTACCTCGAATGTGATTCTAATGATGATCAAGCTTCCCAAATTCACAGCCTTGATGCACTCCTTGCTCTTGATCGTCCACTTGATCGAGCTCCTCCCTTCACAAATCGTGCGTGTTCTTCCTTCTCCTTCCCTTTTCTCTTTTCCCCACTTTGCCCTTTATCCCAAAAATATGCAACTCTTATTTATTTCATTCCAAATAATTAATAATCTCATAATTCTTTAATTCCAAAAAAACCCAATAATAATAATCCTTTTATTTCTTTTAATTTCCAACCTTTCCAATAATATTTTTAAATATGACAACAATAATAATAATATCATTAATAATAGTATTAACACTATTAATCATCATATCATTATTATTATCAATCATAGTTTTCTAATATTATGGAACTTTATTCCTCAACAAAAATCCCCGCAAGCACGCCGAAAATGAAAATAACACCGAAAATAAAAATAATTAAAATGGGCGTTACATTTCAGGCCTAGGATCTTTTCTCTCGCCCCTGTGCAATCGAGATCTCGTTTTCCCGTAGTTGGCCGAACTATGACTGCTCTGATTCCTTATTCCCTAATGAGGATACGTAGGCACGAGGATCTCTATCCTTGACGAGCACACTAAAAACTAACTTCCTTCTTTCTCTCACCCCAATGCTGAAGGTGAGAAAAACACTTAGAAAGAGGGGGGGGGGGGTGAATAAGAGTTTTAAGAAATATGGCAATAAAAACAACTCAAGATTTTTATCTTGGTTCGTTGAACTCAACTACTCCAGTCCACCTTATCAAAGATGGTTTGCCTTTCTCCACAAGGACTTAATCCACTATTAATCAACTGATTACAATAGTAAGCACTAAGAACAACTGTCTTAGTCTTCTCAAGAACTACTGACCAACCTTGGTCTTCTTAAGGAACTTCTTACAAATTAATGTAAACTAACAAGTGTTTGATTGCTTCTAATAAGCTGTATCACAACTGTGATATTTACACTTAAGATTAAGTACAACTAAAACTATACAGATTTATAAAAGATCAAATGAATAAGATCTTTGTGAGATTTTCACTTTGATGAATCAAACGTGTAAGAATATTTCTTTCTAAGTGAACTAGCAATGAGCAAGTGATGAGCAGGAAATTAGCAGCTTCAAAATGTTGTAGAAGTTCTCGTTTTATAGCTTTTCCAATTGCTTTGAGTGATGTGCAACTGAATATAATATTAGAATATAAGACTTTTCATTACCAAAAAGTATGGGCAGAGATATGCTTTCTGTAGGAAAAGTATGGTTGTAGAAGCCTTGGGATTTGCACCACGTCACTTCTTTGGACAAAATAGCTGTTGGTTACTTTGGAAGTAGCACCACGTCCAATCAAGTTTACAGCTTCTTCAACAAGCTTCCTTCAGGATAAAGTCTTCATAATCTGCATTTCAGAACTTGTAGCAAGCTTAAAGGTATGAAATACTTTAAGATGATCAGAGCTAAAATGATTGAGATGTTCAGAGCCTTGATAGATGATCAGATCTTAATATATCAGAGTCTCAATCTTGATCAGAGTCTTCATCAGAGTATGCAGCAGTATGTGCTTTGAGCGTGAATATTAATGATAAGAGTCTGATTATCAAAGCCTCTGTTCTTGCAGTGAAAAGAACTTCAGAGTCTGATTATCAAAGCTTTCAACTCTTTGTACACTTCTTTCATTAACGCTTCAAATCATTATGTAGCTTCTGCGTCAGATCCTTCTGGCAGCGCTTCAGAATCTTCTGATAGTCTTGCATCTGATGCTTCAGAGCCTTGCATAGTTTATTGTACTTATGTATTTTGCTTCTTTAAGAGTTTTTAATTTAATACCTGAAACAATAATACTTGAACAAATTTTAGAGTATATATTTTCTTAATACAAAATTCCATAAGAGTTATCATCAAAACATAGAGATATAAGAGACACCAATCTGTGTTCTAACAATCTCCCCCTTTTTGATGATGACAAAACATAGAGAATTTTGTTCAATAAAGAGAAATAAAATATATAACTCCCCTTGAGATTAAGAATCTCCCCCTGAAATGAATACTCTAATAGAAGAGAACACTTCCCTTTTTGCTTGAGTATATTTTAGAACCTGGTAGAAATCCTTGTTGAGAGAAAGAATTAGAGCTTGGATGCTTTCCAAAATCAGAGTCTAATGATTTCTTTCAAATGAAGAGTCTGGTATATCTTCCAGAATCAGAGTCAAATACTTCAATGATAAGAGCCTGGTTAGGTAATTCTCAAAGTAACTTCAGATAATTTTTGTCAGATGAAATAATAAGATCTGAAAGTCTTAAGATTCAATGTTAGATTAATACTATGTCTGAATTTCATTTTAGTATTGCTTATGGATTGAACAATCAAATTCTCTTTCTCCCCCTTTTTGTCATAATCAAAAAGAACTTAGAAAGACAGAAAAGATAACAGAAGACGAGAAAACACAACACATAAATGAAAAACATAACAGCCAGATTCATTCAGATTCAAACAGAACAAAAAGATAAGATGTTCATACAACAGATGATAGAAAATAGAACAACAGAAAACAAGTGCAAAACAAGAATGCAAAAAACATGGAAAAGAAAACTAGGGCTGACGAGAAGCAATCAAGGTCAGAAGATTAGTAATCTTAGCAGTGGACTCTTCTTGCTTGGCCATCCAAGTCTTGATCTCTTCAGTAGCCTGTTCCTGTTTTATCATCCATGATCTGATTTCCTTGACTTCTTGGACAACATCTGGAGTCTCAGTCTTCATCTCAGATGCAGAGGGTGCAGAAGCAGATGCAGTTGCCATAGGATGATCAATCTCCATGTCAGATGCAGGAGTATCTTCTATCATTGCAGTATCTTCAGCAGGAGCATCTTCCAGAAGAAGCACTGGGGTTGTGAGAATGCTCAGCAGAGTCTGTCTGACCATTTCAGCAAACTTTGCCTTTGCATCATCAGCACAAAGTGTTCTGAGATCAGATGCAGCAGAGTTGAATTTTGAGATGAATCAATTCCAAGAATCTTCAGATTCAACAGGATCCATACTAGCCATGTACTTTTTCTCTACAGAAGCAATCCCCATACGCACTTCCTTCTTGAAATTCTTAAACAAGGTAGAAACATCTGATCTGGGTTTGGGGTTCAGAAAGTCTTCTATGTTGACTTTTTGTGATGGTTCAGGAGGTGTTTGGTTTTGTTCAGGAGGTGGGTGATCAGATGATGGTTGTTCAGATGGTGGTTGTTCAGATGGTTGTGGTATGGTGAGTTAAGGAGTAGATGTGTCACTATCAGATGGTGTTGATGTAACAACATCAGATGAGGGTGGTAGAAAATCTGTGAAGTTAAAATTTGAGCGAAGAGGGTGTTCATAAGCAGGTAGGTCAAATGGTAGTGGTTTATAAGGATCAGGAATCTGTAAGCAAGTTGGTGAGGGGACTTCAGATTCATCAGAATCAGATGATTCAGTTGAATGACATGAAGTGGAAGATAAGACATACATGGTTATAATGGGTTGCACATCCAGAATGTCTTCAGATTGTTGTGGGATAGAGGGTTTAGGATTTGGGATGGTTGGTTCTTCTGGTGGTTGAGTAGAAGAGAGTGGTTCAGATTGTTTTTGTTGAGGGGGTTGTTGTTCAGAAGATTTTTGTAGAGGGGGTTCAGATGGTTGTTGAACAGAAGATGGTTGAGAATGTGTATGAGGAGATGAAATGGGTTTAGATGAATGAGGTTCAGATGGTTGAGGAGGAGATGGTGGAGGTGAAGGTGAGGGTGAAGGGGCAGAAGATTTTGGATCAGATGTTAATACCTGTTGAATTGTTTCTCTTATTTCCTCCAAGCTAGCTTCTGGAGGATTTTCCTTCTACTTCTTGTCCTTCTCAGGCTTGTCAGCAGCATCAGAGGCTTTCCTCTTAGGCTGTGCAACAGATCCTTCCTCAGCTTTCCTCTTCTTGCGCCTTTCTCTTAGAATATTTGGCAATACTTCTCCTTCCTTCTGAACTATGTTGGCAGGCAAAAGGATACCATCTCTCAAACATTCATCAATGAATGCTAGAATGATTTCCCTCAGTTCATCTGCACTGAACATGGGAAAATCTGCTAAAGGAATTCTCCTTCTGCTGACTTCCTCAGAGTTAAACTTCTTGGGTTTGCCTGCAAGCTCTGAAATAACCTTCATCCTTTTCAGAGTGTTCCCATTTATGACAGATCCTACAATGTAAGTCAGTTCCTCTGTCACACCAGCATCAGTCAGATGCTTTACAAGACCATTCTCTGTTAGAATGTCTGATATCAGTCTTCCCATAGGGATCCAATTTCTGATGTTTCCAGCCTTAACCCTTACTTATTTTCTTGTTTTCTTAATGTGATTCAGAAGATGACTGAACAGAAGATAAGGAAGATCCACCTTCTTGCCTTTACACATACAGAACATGAAGTACATTTGTTCTGAGTTGACATAATCTGGAGAGTTTGAAGATTTTCTATGAAAGATAGAACTCATGAAAATCTTAGCCCAGATTCTGTAAACAGGCTTCAGATCTCTGACTTTGTTAGATGGTTCCCCAGAAACACAAACTTCTTGAAAAATGTCAGCCAAGTCCACACGAGCAGTAGCTATACTTGTGATTCCATCAGTTTCCTTATACTCAATCAGTTGTCTGATTAACTTCTCAGTGATAACAATTTCCTTTCCAAGAACAGAAGAATGAATGAACTTAGGGCAAACTTGAGCGTGTATCCAGAACTCCTTCACCAATGTTGGATAAACAGGACCCATCATCCTGTCAAAATACTTTTCCCAATTATGAGTTTTGATGGTTGGGTAGAGATCAAAACCATTTTCTTTAATGGATTCAAAATCCACAAAGTTCTCACACAGAACCTCAAGATCCTTGATTGGAGTGAGAAGAGTTCTCACTGGTTCCTTGTAAACAACAACAATTGGAGATGAAGCAGCAGCATTTGGAGATGATGCAGCAGCAGTTGAGGTTTGCATCTGAGCAGATGTTGAAGATGATGATGCCATAGATGTTCTTGAGATGCGTCTGGGTTTACGAGAGGTTTTGGGTTTTGAAATGAGATGGAAACAATAGAGAAGACAGAAATGCATATGAGAAGTGTAAAGAGTGTAAAATGTGATTTGTGAAGTGTTGTGAGAATATATAGAGCAATTTAGGGCATGCAAAAAGACACAAGATCTCACGCGTACACATAAGCATTGAATGAAGTGAAACATAATCATATCAAGCAATTAATGCAAAGAATAAAATCATAGCAAGCATTTAAGATTCTGACAAAAGGGGGGAAAATCAAGAGATTTTGGATTTTCAAAGCAATACCTCAAACGTCAATTCAGTATGGTGCACTCTACCTTTCTAGATTCTGAGCTACACGTGTTTGCTTGCATGTGCCTCTGAAACTCTTTGAGAAATGAAATGTTTGGCAACATTCAGATCCTCTGAGTCTTGTTAGTTCAGATTTACACACAAATAAGTAAACAAAGAATTAAAAAGAAGAAATACTTCAGAGTTTAGACATTTATCATCTGAGAAAAAATTTCATCTGATGAATATTTTATTATGGATAAAAGTCCATACTTATATTTTTCAGAATAAATTTAAATCTATCTTCAGCAAGGGGTTTTGTAAAGATATCAGCCCACTGATGATCTGTATCCACAAAGTTTAAATTGATAATTCCCTTCTGAACATAGTCTCTGATGAAATGATGTTTAATCTCTATATGCTTAGCTTTAGAGTGCAAAATGGGGTTTTTAGATAAGCATATAGCAGAAGTATTATCACAGAAGATAGAAATGTTACTCTCAAAAATCTGATAATCTTCCAGCTGACTTTTCATCCAGAGCATCTGGGTGCTACAACTAGCAGCAGCAATATATTCTGCCTCTGTTGTTGAAAGTACAATTGTGGGCTGCTTCTTGCTGAACCAGGAGATCAGATGACTTCCAAGAAATTGACAGCTTCCAGAAGTACTTTTACGTTCTACTCTGTCTCCAGCATAGTCAGCATCACAGAATCCAACTAATTTATACTCATCAGATCTTCTGTAACACAGACCCACATTAGTAGTACCTTTCAAATAGCTTAGAATCCTCTTAACAGTTGTTAAGTCATATTCTCTAGGATCTGATTGTAATCTAGCACACAGACAAACACTGAATAAAATATCAGGTCTTGAAGCAGTCAAATATAAGAGAGATCCAATCATACCTCTGTAAAGTTTTTGATCAACTTTCTTACTTACCTCTTCCTTACCAAGTGTGCTTGTAGGATGCATTGGAGTCTTTGCCAATTTGCTTTCATTCAGATTGAATTTCTTCAGAAGCTCTTTGACATATTTAGTCTGGTGAATATATATGCATTCTGGAGTTTGATTTACTTGGATTCCCAGGAAGAATCTAAGTTCTCCCATCATGCTCATTTCAAATTCAGCCTGCATAGACAAAGCAAACTCCTTTCCCAGCATAATATTGGTAGATCCAAAAATAATATCATTCACATAAATTTGACAAACTAGTAAATCTTTCTTAAATGTTTTACAGAAAAGAGTTATGTCCACTTTGCCTCTGATAAAGTTCTTTTCCAGAAGAAAATTACTTAATCTTTCATACCAAGCTCTGGGAGATTGTTTCAAACCATAAAGAGATTTTTTGAGTTTGAAAACATGATCTGGAAATTTATCACTATCAAAACCAGGAGGTTGATGGACATAAAATTCTTCTTCTATAATACCATTTAAGAAGGCACTCTTAACATCCATCTGATATAGAGTGATGTTATGTTGTGCAGTAAATGAAATAAGAAGGCGTATAGACTCTAACCTTGCCACTGGAGCATAAGTTTTAGTGTAATCAATTCCTTCTTGTTGACTGTAACCTTGTGCTACTAACCTTGCTTTGTTCCTAACAACTTCTCCTTACTCATTTAGTTTATTTCTGAATACCCACTTTGTTCCAATAATGTTGAAACCTTTTGGTCTTGGAACCAGATCCCACACATCATTTCTTGTAAATTGATTCAGCTCATCTTGCATTGCAAGTATCCAATTATTATCACTCAGAGCCTCATCCACAGATGTTGGTTCAATAATAGACACCAACCTAAGAAGTGATGTTCCAGATGATCTGATAAACGACCTTGTTCTTATAGGGTCATCTTTCTTTCCAATAATCATTTCTTCTGGATGAGAAGCTTTGATTCTGGATGATCCTTTAACTGTTGGTTCTTCAGAAATGTTCATGTTATTCATCTGAGCAGCCAATGGAGTTGCATCTGGCGTAGCTTCTTCTTGAGCTTTCTCTACCTCTGGTTTCTCAGATTCTGTGAGAATAACTTCTCCATCTGCAGAGTTTTCAAGCTGCTTTGGCTTTTGATTGCCAAGCTTATCATCAAATCTAACATGTATAGATTCCTCCACAATCTGTGTGTCAGTATTGTATACTCTATAGTCTTTAGAGTGTTCAGAATATCCAAGCATGAAATACTTTTGTGCTTTAGAATCAAACTTGTTAAGATTCTCTTTAGTGTTCAGCATAAAACAAGTACATCCAAAAGGATGGAAATAAGAAATGTTTGGCTTTCTATTCCTCCACAATTCATAAGGAGTCTTTTCCAGAAGAGGTCTAATAGACACTCTGTTCTGAATGTAACATGTTATGTTAATTTCTTCTGCCCAAAAATGTTTTGCCATGTTAGTCTCATTGATCATGGTTCTGGCCATCTCTTGCAATGTTCTATTTTTCCTCTCTACAATTCCATTTTGTTGTGGAGTTCTAGGATAGGAGAAATCATGAGCAATTCCATTTTCATAAAAATATTTTTCAAAATGTTTGTTTTCAAATTCACCACCATGATCACTTCTGACTTTAACAATTTTGAAATCTTTTTCAGTTTGGACTTGTTTGCAGAAGTCAAAGAACACAAAATGTGACTCATCCTTGTGTTTTAGGAATTTTACCCATGTCCATCTGCTGTAGTCATCAACAATGACTAATCCATACTTCTTGTCTCTGATGGATGCAGTTTTCACTGGTCCAAACAGATCAATGTGAAGTAACTCTAATGGTTTTGAAGTTGAAACAACATTTTTGGATTTAAAAGATGATTTTGAAAATTTTTCTTTTGGACATGCTTCACAAAGAGCATCTGAGTTGAACTTCAGATTAGGAAGTCCTCTGACTAGATTAAGCTTATTAATCTGAGATATACGTCTCATATTAATATGACCCAATCTTCTGTGCCAGACCCATTGCTCCTCATTTACAGACATAAGGCATTTAACATTCTGAACCTTAAGTTCTGAAAGACTAATTTTATAAATGTTGTTTTTCCTTTTACCATTAAAGAGGATTGAGTCATCCTTTTGACTAACAGCTTTGTAACACTTTTGATTAGAGATTATGTCATAACCATTGTCACTTAATTGACTTATGGACAATAGATTATGAGCTAATCCTTCAACAAGCAAGACATTAGTTATGGAAGGAAGTTTACCATTGCCTATGGTTCCAGAGCCAATTATCTTGCCCTTCTGATTCCCTCCAAACTTGACATCTCCTCCAGATCTAAGCTCCAAACTTTGGAACATAGACCTTTTTCCCGTCATATGTCGTGAGCATCCAGAGTCCAGGTACCATGACTGGAGTATTGACTTTGCTGCTAAGGATGTCTGCAACATAGATTATCTTATCCTTAGGTACCCAGATTTTCTTGGGTCCTTTTTAGTTAGTTGCCTTAAAGCTTTTCTGAACTTCTGTCTTTCAACATAAGACTTGTTCTGATTAGCTTTAGATTTATTAAACACAGGTTTGTTCTAATTAGAACTTGTGTGTTTAATATCATTTAAGTGACCAAATGTAAACTGAGAGTATAAAGGAGGATACTTGATATCCAGTTTATCCACAGATTTTGGATTTGAATCTTTATAAGAGAAAGATTTATATCCAACACCTTTTCTATAGTTTCTGCTAATACCATAGATCATTGAAGCCATTTTGCTTCTATCTAGGCTTTTAGTTAGAAATTTCCTGAAACTATAGTCATACTCTTGTAAAATATTTTTAGAGCATGGTTCAGACTTTGAATCAGAGTTTAGTTGAGCAGATTCTAAATTATTTTTCAATTGAAGATTTTCAGCTTTTAGCTCAGCTATTTCTGATTCAAACTTGTTACTCTCAAATTCAATATGCTTTAGAAGCGTTTTGTAGTTGAGTTTAACTTTGTTATAGTTTTCAAGAATATCAGATAGACTTTCAAAAAGTTCTTGTCTAGAAAGTTCAGCAAATACCTCCTCAGAATCAGATTCTGATTCTGATCCAGATGATTCAGCACTGTCTTTAATGTCAGCCATGAATGCTACATTAGCACATTCCTCTTCTGACTCTGATGACGAATCAGATGCATCTGAGTCATCCCAGGTAGCCATCAGAACTTTCTTTTTGTGATATGACTTTCTTTTTGGGTTCTCCTTCTGAAGCTTTGGACATTCACTCTTGTAGTGCCCAGGTTCTTTGCATTCATAGCAAACAACCTCTCTTTTTCCAGATCGTCTGTGTCTAGAGGATTCTCCAGATCTTCTGTATCCAGAGTATTCTCCAGATCTTCTGTGTCCAGAAGATTCTTTGTGTTGATCTGGTTTTCTGAAGTTCTTAAACTTCCTTTGCTTATTCTTCCAGAGTTTACTGATTCTTCTGGACAACAAGGATAGTTCTTCTTCATCTTCAAAAGCAGACTCTTCAGAGCTTTCTTCTATTACCTGCAATGCTTTAACAGATTTATTAGATTTTAAAGCAATTGACTTACCTTTCTTTAGAGGCTCATCTTCCTCTAATTTAATCTCATGACTCCTCAGAGAACTGATTAGTTCCTCCAGCGTAATCTTGTTCAGATCCTTTGCCAGCTTCAGAGCAGTGACCATGGGTCTCCATCTGGTTGGCAAGCTTCTGATTATTTTCTTGACATGATTTGCTGTAGAGTAACCCTTGTCCAGAACCTTTAGGCCAGCAGTGAGAATCTGGAATCTGGAAAACATGGCTTCAATAGATTCAGATTCTTCCATTTTGAAAGCTTCATACTTCTGGATCAGCGCCAGAGCCTTGGTTTCTTTAACTTGAGAGTTCCCTTCATGAGTCATCTTCAGGGATTCAAATATATCAAAGGCAGTTTCTCTGTTGGTTATTTTCTCATACTCAGTATGAGATATAGCATTTAGCAAGATAGTTCTAGCCTTGTGGTGATTTCTGAATTCCTTCTTTTGCGCCTCAGTCATTGATTTTCTGTCAACTTTCTTGCCACTCCCATCAGTGGGATGAACATATCCATCAATAACTAAGTCCCAAAGATCAGCATCAAATCCTAGAAAGAAACTTTCTAGTCTATCTTTCCAATAGTCAAATTTTTCTCCATCAAACATGGGAGGTTTTGTGCTGACTCTTTCTTCATATTTGTTGTTGTTGGGTGTTGAAGTTTCAGCAGCCATAATGTATATCAACCAAGAATATCAAGAGTTTTCCCACTGGATCTTTTCTGGTCAAGGTTAAGTGATAGCACAAACAGAACCGGAGCTCTGATGCCAACTGAAGGTGAGAAAAACACTTAGAGGGGGGGTTGAATAAGAGTTTTAAGAAATATGGCAATAAAAACAACTCAAGATTTTTATCCTGGTTCGTTGAACTCAACTACTCCAGTCCACCTTATCAAAGATGATTTTCCTTTTTCCACAAGGACTTAATCCACTATTAATCAACTGATTACAATAGTAAGCACTAAGAACAACTATCTTAGTCTTCTCAAGAACTACTGACCAACCTTGGTCTTCTTAAGGAATTTCTTACAAATTAATGTAAACTAACAAGTGTTTGATTACTTCTATTAAGCTGTATCACAACTGTGATATTTACACTTAAGATTAAGTACAACTAAAACTATACAGATTTATGAAAGATCAAATGAAATAAGATCTTTGTGAGATTTTCACTTTGATGAATCAAGCGTGTAAGAATATTTCTTTCTGAGTGAACTAGCAATGAGCAAGTGATGAGCAGGAAATTAGCAGCTTCAAAATGTTGTAGAAGTTCTCCTTTTATAGCTTTTCCAATTGCTTTGAGTGATGTGTAGCTGAATATAATATTAGAATATAAGACTTTTCATTACCAAAAAGTATGGGCAGAGATATGCTTTCTGTAGGAAAAGTATGGTTGTAGAAGCCTTGGGATTTGCACCACGTCACTTCTTTGGACAAAATAGCTGTTGGTTACTTTGGAAGTAGCACCACGTCCAATCAAGTTTACAGCTTCTTCAACAAGCTTCCTTCAGGATAAAGTCTTCATAATCTGCATTTCAGAACTTGTAGCAAGCTTAAAGGTATGAAATACTTTAAGATGATCAGAGCTAAAATGATTGAGATGTTCAGAGCCTTGATAGATGATCAGATCTTAATATATCAGAGTCTCAATCTTGATCAGAGTCTTCATCAGAGTATGCAGCAGTATGTGCTTTGAGCGTGAACATTAATGATAAGAGTCTGATTATCAAAGCCTTTGTTCTTGCAGTGAAAAGAACTTCAGAGTCTGATTATCAAAGCTTTCAACTCTTTGTACACTTATTTCATTAACGCTTCAGATCATTCTGTAGCTTCTGCGTCAGATCCTTCTGGCAGCGCTTCAGAATCTTCTGATAGTCTTGTATCTGATGCTTTAGAGCCTTGCATAGTTTCTTGTACTTATGTATTTTGCTTCTTTAAGAGTTTTTAATTTAATACCTGAAACAATAATACTTGAACAAATTTTAGAGTATATATTTTCTTAATACAAAATTCCATAAGAGTTATCATCAAAACATAGAGATATAAGAGACACCAATATGTGTTCTAACAAGTGCGATCAAGACCAACCGGTTAATCTGAACCCTTTCTCTCGCCCCAGTGCGATCGAGTTCTTTCCCGTAGTTACCAGAACTACGTTTGCTCTAATTTCTCATACCAGATGAGGATACGTAGGCACAAGAAGGAGATGTCTTGGCGAGCAACCTTTCCCCCATCACCCGTAGTTTTCCGAACTACGTTGACTCTGATTTTCCCGTTGCACGAGGGAATACGTAGGCATAGGGCGGTGATGTCCTATCTAGTCAGTTCTTTCTCTTTCACCCCCGTTTAGTAGTAGCTTTCAAATAACTTTCACCCATAGATTAGACAACAAGTGTGGATCCCGTTGAGTACAACGGACGTAAAGGGTGCTAATACCTTCCCTTTGTGTAACCGACTCCCGAACCCAAGATTTGGTTACGATGACCTCGTCTTTTCCTTTCTTTTAGGTTTTCTTCGATCGTTTCCTTTCCCTCTCTTTGGTATAAATAACGTTCGGTGGCGACTCTTCTGTTTGTTCCCGCCAACCCCTTTTCGCTGTTGCGACAGGCTCCCCCATATTAAATCACGTTATTGAATATTTTTTAGTGTTGATTATGGATAACACGTACAAGACAAACAAATATAGACAACCTATGTTTGAAATAGTTGGTATGATGTCAGTCGAGTTGAAATTCGTTGTTGCACTTGCCTATATGAAATATCAATTGGTCTTCGTAAATTTGAATTCATCAGGGGTTGGAATCGGTACACTAGGTAATGGAAAATATGTTGTTTGATTAGTTAATTCATGTGGGTAATTTCCCATATCTTTTGAGTTGAATAATCAATAAGCGGTTTTTGTGTTCATGCTGTTGGGCTAAAGACGTGTTTTCTAGTGTAAGACACATTTTTTTGCTTCTAAATGATTGTCATAAGACAAATCAACGACATGCAAATTTGTCCTGCTAAGGTTATTATGACTTAATATATCATTCGTGAATGGGTTCCCCCTAAAGTTAGCTATAACAAAATTACCAGGCTAAGAATTTAAATGAGTGAAAGATACCAATTGATACATGTGATCGTCAATCATATTATAACCTTATTAAAGTTCGAGAAAGACCCCTTACAACTATAAACATGAGATTCAACATGGTC
Organism: Lathyrus sativus; assembly: GCA_963859935.3. Classification (NCBI taxonomy): domain Eukaryota; kingdom Viridiplantae; phylum Streptophyta; class Magnoliopsida; order Fabales; family Fabaceae; genus Lathyrus; species Lathyrus sativus. Next base: position 372,486,554 of record OZ012736.1, on the reverse strand, counting down.
CATAATGATCAAGTCATAATCCTAAAGCCATGGGAGTTCTGAACATAAAATAGGGAGAGGAAAACTAGATTGAGATCACCCTAATTCCTTAGGGGAAAGATAAAGACCATTGCAACAAGAAAGGTGACCCTTAACATGTGCATATACTATCAAAACCATAGTATATGGTTTCTCTAACAGAGTCAAATCAATCTTATCGAGAAGAAGATATGCAAGACATGTGAGCACCGTTCGTAACTAGTTCAGAGACTTGGAAAATCTCCAAATCACAAACATCACCTTTTCGACAAAAGACAGAGAAGAACTCTTTCCCCATGAAGACCCCAATGATGATCGAAGTGCATATTTTCAAGTGGAGTGTGAAAAAGGTCCTCATTGACCCTAGAAATTTTGAAAACATAGGGATACAATTCTTCTAGAACAATTATAAACTTACCGAGAGATTTTTTGTAATTTATGAACAATAATGTCCATGGGTATATTCCAAAATGACAAGAAAAGTAGAAGTGATTAAATGCCAATAAATGCTTGAAAAATAGTCTCACATAGAAAGTTACACTCACATTAAAAGCCTTTATAAAAATTTCTGCTCATTAACTCAACAAAAGGATAAAAGAGGATAAAGTATCACATGGACAAGTGTGATTGTCCCAAATATTTTGCCACTTGTCTCTTCCATACACCCCCTTGTTGGTGCCACCACCGAATCTGGGACAAAGTCCGAGGGCATGGGCGTAGAGGCGTAAAGGCGTTAGTGGCAGCTTGTAAGTGACACTTGAGCACTTAGGCACAATAGATTGTAGCAATTGAGTTACTCGTGATGTTATACGACGATGCTCATTTTGATCGTTGCTTGAGTTTTAATTTGGAATTCAAAAATATGCAACACTTCATGATGTATTAGAGAATGATAATATGAAACTATTGGAAAATGTTGGTGTAGGCGAAACAACATAACTTTTGGTAAATGTGTTTATGAAAAGATGTTGTTTCATCAAGTGTCGCAACATTGTGAAATAACACAAACATGACCTATAAATAAATCATCCTGAAATCCAAAAATCACATCACAAAACACATATCTTCTTTAAAAAAATCCAGATTCTCTTCCCTTTATTCGAGCTTTCATCCGTCTTGTGAAAACTTGAGTATAGGTTGAGTTATCCTGGGTATTCCTGCATAGAAACTCTAAGACATTTGAGAGTGCATGAAATATTATATGGAAAATGATCTGTTCACGATTCCATCCTGGATCCATTCAATCTAGAAACTTTATCCAACAGTCTTATAATATCTCAAATCATGGCCACTGAAGCTTCAGTCTCAAGCATCAAAGTGATGAACCGAGACCTTGTCAAGTTGGATCGTTTCGATGGAACAAACTTCACTCGTTGGCAAGACAAGATGACGTTTCTATTGAATGCTTTGAATATTCACTATGTCTTAGATCCTGATTTGACACTAATTTCATAACCAACAGAAGATGAAATCGACGAAGTCAAGAAGGAAAGAAAGAAAGATGAATTGTTATATTGTGGACACATTATTAACGCATTATTCAATCATCTTTATGATCTTTACACTGATACCCAATCTGCAACAGAGATATGGAAAGTACTCAAATTTAAATTCAAGATTGAAGAGTGTCGCTACTCGAAAAATGTATCGTGCAACGACGGGGAGGCGAGAAGGATAGACAGAAGAGTCGCCACCGAACTTTATTTATCCCATGAGGGGAAAGGAAAATATCGAGAAATCCTTAAGAAAGAAATGGATAAGATGGTCTCGCGACCAAGAACGGGTTCGGAAGCCGGTTATGCGAGGGGAAGGGATTAGCACCCCTCGTATCCATCGTACTCGATGGGAACCTTTTGTTTGTCGATGTGTGAATTTATTTGCTTAAACATTATGCTATAAGAAGTGTTCCACAGGGTAAAAGAAGGGTTAGAAACAGGAAAGTTAGGAGGAAAGAGAGAACGAGGAAAAAGAGAAAGAACAGACTCGGTAGGACTTCGCAGTCCTATGCCTACGTATTCTCAATAGACATGAGAAAGTCAGAGTCGACGTAGTTCGGAGAACTACAGATATAGGGGGGAAGTGTGCTCAGCAAGGATTGTGGCCCTTGTGCCTACGTATCTTTACTTGAAAAAGTAAAGAATCAGAGCCGTCGTAGTTCGGCCTACGGTTTGTTAATGTTTTTTATGGATGATGCTATCGTGCGTATTCTAGCAGTTTAGGTGTATTGCTGCTCGCATGCGAGGAGACTTATGCGTTACCTGTTTGCGGTAGAACGGACGTAACATATCCTTTTTGAAATGATTAGGTTTTCGCCATGCGAGGCAAGATGTCACATTTGATTTGTGAGGTTATTTTTTAGGGGCGAGATAAGTCCTCGGACAGTAACCCCTTGCGGGTAGTACCCAATTCTTTATCTCAAAGTTTTTGTTATGAAATGGTGTGGCGAACGTAGTGTCTTTGTATTGAAAGACGAGTATCAAGACCACCCCCACTACAGTGAGCATCCCAACACTCGGAGAGGAAGAAGACTACACTTAATCCTCTCTCTTTAATTCAATGCGAAGAGAACTTCGTTCTCTTATTAAAGATGTTTTTGGTTTTGAACGGTAAGTGCTTTTGTGACAGAGAACCCTACGGTAAACGTCAAGCACTCGGGATAGGAGAAGGCCTACGCCTAACCACTCCACGACCATTCAAGTATTTGTTATGAAAAGAGTTCGAAAATGCACTCGGTGCAGGACCGAGGTTTTAGGTGAGAAAAGTGCGGAAGGAAGTTGTGAAAGGAGATAGGTGGAAGGAGTCGCGTCTTCATATTGAAAGACGAGTGTCTAAATCACCCACACTACAGTGAGCATCTCGACACTCGGAAAGGAAGAAGTCTACACTTAATCCTTTCTCTTTAGTCCAATACAAAGAGAAGTTGATTCTTATTGAGAGGGATTTGAAAATGAACTCGGCGCGGGGCCAAGGTTTTTAGGAGGAAAGGTTTAAAAATGAAAGCGTCCTCGTATTGAAAGGCGAGCGTCGAAACCACCCTCACTACAGTGGGCATCCCAACGCTCGAAGAAGAAGAGATCTACACCCAATCCTCTCTTTTTTATTCAATACAAAGAATTTATTTACAAGATGGTTTGAGAACGTTGACAGATACAAAGTGAGCAACCCTAACAGAAAATCAACTTCCAAGCAAGCAAAGGGTGTTGAGAATACCAATAATTTGAAATGTTATTTCATTAAATGAAAATAGTCATCATTGTGAACAATTTGCAAAAAGAATGAATCAAAAATATTGAAGTATGCAAAAGTTATGAATTTTGGAATTTGTATAATTAAAACAAAATAATAGAGAAATAAAAGGTGGGAGCGCCATGGAAAGGGTTGAACCCACACCCTCACTCTTGTAAAGATGTAACCTATCCACTCAGCCAAAGCGCGCGTATTGATAAGAGATGGGATAAGAAAAAGAAAAAAAATAAGATGTGAAGAATAAAATAAAACAAAGCAAAAATGGCCCCAGCTGGGCTCGAACTCACGACATGGCGTTGCAAAGTGACTTAAGGCATGGCTAATAACCACTGGGGTGACGATACATCCGTGTATTTATGCCACCCCATAAATACAAGTACTTAACCAATGCGAATTTCTGGGCAAAACAAAAATAAGGCAAACCGTCCAAATACGTTTTGACTCGCAGCTTTCTCATACCTCAACCAAAATGAGAAAACTCTATATCAAAACTAAACAGAAAATCAAGAGGAAGAAGATAGTACCATCAGTTTTTCCAAATACAGCACATACAGAGAAATTCGCATGCTTACGCAAAGAGGTATTTGAAATGCCTTTTGAGATTTAATGATCAAAACAAAGAAACTAAATCCCAAACAGGATCTATACATGTCAGAACTGTAAAGCTTATGATTATGCTCAAAGGGGAAGCCTCAAATATACTGAAATATGATGTGTCTCAATGAGTAGCAATCAATGTCAGACCAAAATACCAAAGCAGAAATTGATGAGAAACTTAGAAAGGTAGGTGCTATCAACAAAGAATGGGCAGCAGGCCCAGCATCAAACCATAATACTAATCCAAAAGACACTAGCATGTGAGAGCATAACAGATCAAAAACAACCCTATAACACTGGACAACAAAACTCAAAAGATTCAAAATGATGTAGATGACAGCAGTGACAGTTGCAAATCCATCGTGGCAATGTTACACATCAACAAATATCAAATACTGATACCAAATATTGATGATTAAATGCGCTACAATTCAACATCATTCACAAACTCGATCTAAACATACACAGTCAAGTTTATCAATCATAATCTGTCAATGCTGCAAAAGATGAACAGGCCTAGCATAAGCTTCAAATGTTAGGCAATTTCAAGAAAACATCCTAACCAAAAGGTAGACCAAACCAGCTAATGGTATTCCAAAAGCTTTGACAAAACTGTGATACAATAATCATGGATACTCAGGTTCAACCACATACAACAGCTCAACACAACAGCTGGGAATTCCTCCAGAAAAAACTAAACTCAAAATAAACTGCACCAACCACATTAAGACTCACACAAAACAGTCAGCCAAAAAACAAACTATCTCCCACAACGGTTCCAACACAAGCCTATAAAAAAACAAGTCTAAAACCAACAAGTCTCCAAGACAGCCCTAGTATGAATATCCTGAACTGGACCCTTTCTACTGCTTAAATCCTGTTATCAATGATTAATCAAACCTGATGCACTAAAAAAAACAACTTGATGATATTAAAAGTTCACAAGACTCAAAGTAACAAAACAATGCTCAAATAGCAGTACCAAGCAAATCCTATGACAGTATTAACCTACCAACATAATGCAGACCTGAATTGGGATTAAAATCTTGAAACCTGAGGCTGTCATGGCAGCTAATCTCTAACAGGACACTATCACAAACATCAATATCACAAACCTACAATGGTCATCCTCCTACAATGCTAACAAGCAAATTCCTACAGACCCCAAATTTGATGGTAAAGGTGCACATAAAACACTATGCTTGAAAACATATGACAGTCACCATAAAAAGATAAGCTTACAAATGATTGGTCTCCTAACATTAAACACTAGTCAAAAACATGAGACCCAATGAGGTTTGGATGGGAACATTGGCTGACTAACCTCCCAATCAATTTAGACGGCAAATGCAGTTATAGAACCAACAATCAAACTTCAAGCATACAGACTTGGTTTGCTAAATTACCTGTGAATCAATGTTTGCTATGCCAAGCCCATGGTAAATACATCTCAGCCAGTTTTGAACAGAGCAACAAAAGGAAATGACAACACAAAGCCACCAATGATACAACCAAGACAAGTGCACATGTCATGTAATTTAACTCACACAGTTGATGACAGTAAACAGGTTTTTTGTGAAAGAAGCAAAGCCATTTTATCTGACCAAATGTTCAGCTTAAGCAAGATTACACAAATGCCCTCAAACAGATTTCAGCATGTCCAGCAGTTTTTCTTAGCAAACATGAACCAATGAATTAACAGGTTTAAATTTTCAAATAACAGGTGTTTAAAGCAAAGACCAATAACCAAACCAAATATTGATCATCATGTGCCTTCAGCAGCATTTTCGAATCATCTCAACAACAGCATGTGAAAACAAAAGCAAACCTCAACAAAATTTCCTTCAAAGACAAAAGCTTATGATGATCAACAAACCAAACTTGAATCCTCTCATCATAGTGGCCAACACAAACCTAACCAAAATATGGAAACTGAACACAATGCCATTCAAAGGTTCCAAGACAGTTCTCAAACTTCTAAAGCCAAACAGAACTGGACAAATATATACACAAAATGAAATGGCTTGGTGTTCATGTTATTTGCAATACTTAATAGAAACCAAAAAATGCTACACATCCAACAAGGTTCAACACATCACACAATAAAATATTAACTACAGCACAAAACAAAACAGTAGCAGGAATTGTCTCCAAAAGTCCAACAACCAAATCTTTATGACAGTTACTTCACCAACCATTGTTTTTACAGCAAAGAAAATTGGATAGCAATAGATAACATCCAATGCAACAATGTCTCAACAATAGCCAATTCAATACCTAGCACCAAATTCTAAAAAAATGTCCTAATGACAGTCCAACAACAATGCTCATGAGTTGATAAACTCCATATCCACAAAGATCTTGACAGTCTCCACCTCAGATGGATAAAACCCAACCCAACATAATCTGTCAGCAACCTCCAAACAAGAAAAAACCAGACAAGTCCAAAATGTACATTATCAAGCCACTAAACCAAGAAAACTCATGTTGCTAGTTTTCTTTCAAAAAAAACAGTTGACCAAACCAACATGACAAAACTCAAGACCTAGTTTCCATAAGTGTTTAACCTCAAACTTTCATGAAAGTGTAACCAACATACCATCCTGATGGCATCTAAGTAACAAACACACAAATTTGACAGCAAAAAACAAACACACTAAACATAGTTCAACATGCTAAGCTAACAAACCTCATTAGTATTTAACAGAATAAAAATGCATACAAAACAAACTTGTCATCACACAACTATATCAACACTTTAAATGAACATCAAACAAAACCTAGAGCAATAGTCACCTTCAATCATGCCTTAATGGTTTCAATGCATATGAAACAAGGAGTTTTGAAATGATTTACCTTTTGTAGACTTCAAAGTAAACTAGCAGCCAAAGCAAAACCTTGAAGTTTTCCCTTCTTTTTGAAACAAGCAGCTTCAGGGCAGTTTTGAGAGAGAGAATGTCAAAAGCTCTTCTGATTTTTCTTATACAAGTGATGGCTGCTCCTAGGGTTTCCCTTCCTTTAACTTTTATACCTCAGTCCACTAAAAACTCTATGTGTGGGGAATTTGTCTCGTTGGCTTTTTGGTTTGGAGAGTGGGGTTCTGATTAGGGCTGCATAGGTCAGAGTAGTGGTTGCCTCCATTGCCTTGTCTGGTAAAGAATTTCAAAATTTAAGCAAACAAGTACTTCACTTGTTGGTCTTGATATGGCAAAGTTTGGTGGGAAAACAAAACCAACTCATGTGGTATGGAGATGCTTTTTGTAGCATACTGATTCCTTGGCTAAAGTTCAAAATAAATTCCATAAATATGAAAATCCAAACTTGCTTCCTCTTGCAATTTCACTTACATATCAAAGCACACACATAAATTGTGAAAACCAACTATACCACATCAATCCTTGCTAAAAATCAACCAGGATAGGCTTCTGTTTCGCTGGAAATGGTGGAGTTTTGCTCAACTTCTCATCCCTCTCGTATGGCCAAAATTTGTGTGTTCAAACTTGCCCAGCCATGAAACAAAATAAGGTACTTGTAAATATTGGGGTGGCCAAATACGTGGACGTATCGCCACCCCAGTGGTTGAAGCAAGCGCACAAAATGTATCATGTCTATGGTTCGACCCTTGGCGGAGACAAAACCCCCCTTTTTTATTTTCCAGCGCTTTTTCTAATTCTTTAAATATATACTTCTCCTTCCTTTGTTATTCACGTGTGCATGAGCGGCTGAGCTGGTGAGGCATAGTGCTTGCAATCCAAGGGTGGTGGGTTCAAACCTCACCTTGTGTATTTTTACTTCATTCATTTTTAATTGGATTTTTATCTATAAATCCTTGACAAATTCTCTCTTTTTTTTTAAAACACAAGCTTCTTGATCCTCTGTAAAATGCAAAAAAAAAAAAGCTATGCAATGTAATATTTTATGTAATATGCTAATGCAAATGAAATGAAACATAAGCCAGAGAGGTTGGTCAAATTTCGGGGTACAACAGTTGCCCCTATTCCAGCGACTTGGACCTGAAGGTATGAAAAGCGAACGGCTTTCATACAATCAAGGTGAAAGACGGTTGAATACCCAAGAACCTAGAAATTTGACAACCGCGAAACGAGCTTCTGACATCGCTGCCAGGCACCCAAATTAAGTGAAACGTCTGACCTCGCCGTCAGCTCTTTAATAGCATCTAACATCGCCGTCAGAACTCAGCGTCAAAATTATAAATCAACTGACTTCGTCGTCGGTCTTCAATATTTTCTAACTTCGCCGTCAATTTTTTTTCACATGGAATTTTGGTAAGACCCCTGACTTCACCGTTAGCTCTTCAAAATAACCTTCTGACCTCGCCGTCAAATTTCAATATTTTCTGACTTCGCCATCAATTTTTAGTTAAATACGAACAACCATTGAATTCAAAGATACAATCTTCTAATGACGCCGTCCGAAACAAATTCTCAACCTCGCCGCTGAAGAACTAAATCACTTGACATTGCCGCCAAAACAAACATTCAGCATCGCCGCTGAAAAACTAAATCACTTGACATTGCTGTCAAAACAAACGTTCAACATCGCCGTTGAAGAGCTAAATCATCTGACCTCGCCGTCAATCTTTGATTTCAAATCAGTAAAAAAATCTAACCTCGCCGCCAGTCCTCTGTTAAATACGAGCGGACATCGAATCCAAAGATACGATCCTCTGACATTGCCGCCAGAAACAAACTCTCAACATCGCCGCTGAAAAACTAAATTACTTGACATCGCCGTCAAAGAAAACCATTCAACATCGTCGCTGAAAGACAAAATTTCTTGACATCGCCGTCAAAACAAACTTTCAACAACGTCGTTGAAGGATCAAATTACTTGACATCGCCGCCAAACCTTCGCTAAATATAAGCGAACAACAAGATTCACGATATTAAGACCACTTATGGATGATAACCACAAAAGAATTCCGCTGGGGAAACATCATAAGTCGGGGTTTAACCAACACACGGGCAACGATGCTAATCATCTGCGAGATTCATTTGAAACAAAAGGGGTAGCGTCCTGGCTTATATTTCACATGCGTATGTTTGAATATGACGAAATGCTCCATACGAAATGGAAATGCTTCGCATTTGGGTAGATGTTATGCATGTACGTAGATGCAAATGAACCACTTTAGCAAAATAAATGCTAAAGAGAAAGAAACAACCCCGTTGGGTCAAGGCTAGATACGCCTAGCACAAACGAACTCATGCTGGGGAATACCAGCCTTGGATGGCCTCCGAGAAAAACTTATGGGTAAAAACTGCTCCCTAAGAACAAATCCACTCCGTTGGGGATCCAAATCAAACCCTGGTGTGGAAAACGTTCCGGATGGCCTATCAGCCTACAACTCTTTTGGGGAACAAGCAACTCGGCCGGAGGCAACAACTCCACTCTACCAGGGAAATCAACCATGAATGGTCAGCTAGAATAAATCCACTGGGGAAACACAGCTGACTGCTGAAGAATAACTCTCTTCTGCCAGAGATTGAATCCACTATCCGCTAGGGATATTGAATAAGACTTACTGGGAGTTTATCCCACACCATCTCTGCTGGGGATGGAGATAAATGATCTCTGAGTCAGTTCCACTATGCGGGGAAGAAAAATTAAATCCGCTGACTTGGCTGGGGGTTAGATAAGGAGGGAATCAACATCAACCTCCGCTTGGGGAAAGAAGCAACAAACAGACAAATGTGCTGTGTAGCCGGCACCTAATTATCACTTATGACTTTATTTAAACAAAAACAAATATCCTGATTAATAGTTAGCAAAGCCCACAAATTTATGTACGCAAGGTTTTTTCATCAAAAATATCAGGCGTCTTTTGCAAACAAAAACGGTAAAAGTTAAAACCAAAATAAAAGCTTTTCTGAATAGTATATTTTATTGATAAAGGGCCTGAAAAATAGGCAATTTTACATCGGATGCAACTCCTGAAAAGAGAAAGTTGCACAAAAAGATAGTTGCAAGAAAAATATACAAAAATGTCGGCAATATGGTACAGACAACCACCATGTGACGACTCATCCATGACTTGCGTGACTTTGACGCTTTCCGATGCTTTAACTTCTGAAAAGACTGATTTGAATGGTCGACCTTCAAGTCCTCCCCAGAATCCACTATGCTTGTGATGATCAATGCGCGGGCCGCAGTCATTTGCTTTAAAATCCCTAATTTTGCCTGAATCGCCCTTGCGGGTTTTCAATTCACCGGGATACCCTTTTTTGCCAAAATTGCCCTTTCGGGTTTTCAACTTTGCGGGTTCACATTTTTCTTATATCCCTAACTTTTGCCCGAACCTATCTTTTTGTAGTTCGCCGGGATGCCCCATTTTCCCCTGGATATTCTTTTTCTTTCCAGCGGGTTTATCTTAAGCAAAGTATTTTTTGACCGCGTCTGTGTTCATAGGGGACGTAAAATCTTCACCATCCATGGTTGAAAGTAGCAAGGCTCCTCCGAAGAAGACCTTTCTTACAACATAAGGACCTTCATAGTTGGGAGTCCATTTGCCCCTATGATCGTTCTGTGGTGGGAGAATTCGCTTCAACACTAAGTCACCTGCCTGAAAGCTTCGAGGGCGTATCTTTTTATCATAGGCATTCTTCATCCTCTTCTGATACAAACGACCGTATGCGAGAGACGCCAACCTTTTCTCATCCATCAAACTGAGTTGATTCAACCTGTTCTTCACCCATTCTGCTTCATCTAGTTTGACATCCGCCAGTACTCTCAAAGAAGGGATCTCGACCTCCAATGGCAGAACAGCTTCCATGCCATATACCAACGAGAAAGGAGTCGCCCCAGTTGAAGTACGCACCGAAGTGCGATATCCATGTAAAGCAAAGGGCAACATCTCGTGCCAATCCTTATAAGTCACCACCATCTTCTGTACTATCTTTTTAATGTTCTTGTTAGCCGCTTCCACGGCGCCATTCATTTTCGGACGATAAGGAGAAGAATTGTGGTGCTCGATTTTGAAACTCTGGCACAGTTCCTTCATCATCTTGTTATTCAGATTAGAACCATTATCAGTAATAATCCTCTCAGGTATTCCGTATCGACAGATGATGTCCCTTTTGATAAACCGGGCTACGACTTGCTTCGTGACATTGGCGTAAGAAGCTGCTTCGACCCATTTGGTGAAATAGTCGATGGCTACTAAGATAAAATGGTGCCCATTGGATGCGGTTGGCTCGATCTTTCCAATCATATCAATGCCCCACATGGAAAAAGGCCACGGTGATGACATGAAATTCAAAGGACACGGCGGCACATGAATCTTGTCGGCATAAATTTGACATTTGTGGCATTTCTTGGCGTACTTGAAGCAATCTGACTCCATAGTTAACCAGTAGTACCCTGCTCTTAACAACTTCCGAGACATGGCATGTCCTCCTGCATGTGTTCCGAAAGCACCTTCGTGGACCTCTTCCATAAGCAAATTTGCTTCTTTTTCGTCCACACATCTTAGTAGCACTAAGTCAAAGTTTCTCCGATAGAGCGCACCGTCTGGATTCAGATAGAAGTTACCAGACAACCTCCTCAAGGTTTTCTTATCCCAGGCCGACGCCCCAGGCGGATACTCTTGATTCTTGAGAAAGTTCTGGATGTCGTAATACCATGGCTTGCCATCAGAAGCTTATTCTATTGCAAAGACGAATGTCGGCCTCTCGAGGCGCGAGATAACAATTCTCGGTGCATCGTTCCAGAAATTCACTTTGTACATTGAAGATAAAATAGCCAAGGCATCTGCCATCTGATTTTCTGCTCTTGGCACGTGGTGAAACTCTACACGATCGAAGAAAGGCAGCAATCTTCTTGCGTAGTTCATATAAGGGATTGAATTTGGTTGGCGGGTCTCCCATTCTCCTTTAATCTGGTTGACCACTAAAGCTGAATCACCGTAGACATCAAGGTTCTTGATTCTCAAATCGATTGCTTCCTCAATACCCATGATACATGCTTCATATTCGGCCTCGTTGTTGGTACAAGGAAATGTCAACCTGGCAGTGAAAGGTATATGCGTCCCATGAGGGGTTGTAATGATCGCCCCAATTCCGCTACCGTAGGAGTTAACAGCACCGTCAAAGATCAATTTCCACTGGGAACCCAATTCTGGTCCTTCGTCCGGCAACGACTCATTGCAATCTTTCATTTTCAAGTACATAATGTCTTCGTCAGGAAAGTCAAACTTCATTGGCTGATAGTCATCGATTGGTTGTTCTGCGAGATATTCTGATAGAACACTACCTTTAATAGCTTTTTGAGATACATAATGAACATCATATTCTGTCAGAATCATCTGCCACCTAGCGATCCTTCCTGATAGTGCTTGCTTTTCGAACACATACTTAATTGGATCCATCTTTGAAATTAACATGGTTGTGTGGTTTAGCATATACTGTCTTAGGCGTTTGGCGGCCCAAGAAAGTGCGCAACAAGTCTTTTCTAACATTGAATATCTGGATTCACAGTCGGTGAATTTTTTACTCAAGTAGTAAATTGCGTGCTCCTTTCTTCCAGTCTCGTCGTGCTGACCGAGAACACAACCCATGGAATTCTCAAGAACTGTTAAGTACATTATCAACGGTCTTCTAGCCACCGGGGGCATCAGTATTGGAGGTTCTTTAGATACTCCTTTATTTTCTCAAACGCCTTCTGGCAATTCGCGTTCCAAACTACCGCCTGATCCTTTTTCAAAAGTTTAAACAAGGGCTCACAAGTGGCGGTGAGGTGAGATATGAACCTTGCGATATAATTCAATCTACCTAAAAAGCCACGAACTTGTTTCTCGGTCTTTGGTGCTGGCATTTCTTGAATTGCCTTGATCTTCGCGGGATCAACCTCAATACCTTTCTCACTAACGATGAACCCCAACAGCTTTCCAGACCGCACGCCAAAAGTACACTTATTCGGATTCAGCCTCAATTTGAACTTCCTCAACCTCTCAAACAACTTTAGAAGATTCACCAGATGCCCTTCCTCCGTTTGGGATTTCGCAATCATATCATCGAAGTACACTTCAATCTCATGATGAATCATATCATGAAAGAGAGTCACCATAGCTCGTTGATAAGTTGCCCCTGCTTTCTTCAACCCAAAAGGCATCACCTTATAGCAGAAAGTCCCCCAAGGTGTGATAAAAGTCGTTTTCTCCATATCCTCCGGTGCCATCTTAATTTGATTGTATCCGGAAAAACCGTCCATGAAGGAAAACACTGAGAATTGCACGGTGTTATTAACAAGCACGTCAATATGGGGAAGCGGGAAATCATCCTTTGGGCTTGCTCTATTCAGGTCCCTATAGTCAACACACATCCTAACTTTTCCGTCCTTTTTAGGCACGGGCACGATGTTAGCGACCCAAGGAGGGTAGTTGGACACAACAAGAAATCCAACATCTAACTGTTTCTGAACTTCTTCCTTAATCTTCATTGCCATCTTTGGCCTGGTTCTTCTCAATTTCTGTTTGACAGGAGGACACTCTTCACGAAGAGGCAGACGATGAACCACGATATCCATGTCGAGTCCTGGCATATCCTCATATGACCAAGCAAAAACATCTTTGTACTCTTGGAGTAACTCAATTAGTCGTTGCTTGACATTATTTTGCAGCGTAGCCCCTACTCTGACCTCCTTCTTATCTTCTTCTGTCCCTAGGTTGATAACCTCAACTTCCTCCTGATGAGGCAGGATGACCTTCTCCTCTTGTCTTAGTAATTTGGCAAGCTCCTCGGGCAGGTCTTCATTTTCTTCAATCTCTTCTTCAGCTTGAAAGATCGGATTGTCAAAGTCATACCGAGTCATAGACGAATCTGAGTCGGTGGCATCTGAGATGTGTAACCTGCGATGATGATGATTTTATGCTTTTAAATGATATGCAAACAAAAACACAAACCACATTGCCATTTTATTGTTAAAGACAAAAACAATAACAACAAGGATCACAAAATTTTGAATGAAAAAACGCCTTTTAATTGATGATAAAAAGATTGTTCACATGCATAAAAGATAGGGCCCTATAAATAAAGTCCATTATGCCTTGGGCAGAGCATATGGAAATACATTAATCAAAACAAAACAATTACTCTTCATAAGTCACTGTGATAACTTCTTCCATGCTCCAATTCTTCAAGCCCTGGCCGGGGATGCATGGTTGGATCCACGCATCCATATCGCAGTCACTGTCTCCTTCCTCGTCTGATATGGCATTGATTCGATCTAAAATGACCCCACTGCTAGTAAATTGGACAGGACCTTTGTAGCGTGGAGCGCTTCGTGAGGATGATCCATGTGGGCTATATCCCAATCCGAATTTATCTTGTTTGTTTGGGACGCTTATCACCTGTCCCCATCCTTGTGTTGATCCGGATTCCACCACGGCCCGTGCTTCCTTGTATGACGACATGGCAACTTCTGGAGCCTTGACCTCGACCGACGCCTTCTTCTCTATTTGGATAGTCTCAAAGGTCTGGCACAACGTTTCTTGAATTTCGCCGTCGACTTCCACATATTTGAATGAAGACAGATGGCTCACCATGATGTCTTCTTCTCCACAAACAGTCACAATATTCCCATCCACCATATATTTCAATTTCTGGTGCAAAGTCGATGTTACAGCGCCTGCTAAGTGTATCCAAGGCCGACCCAAAAGACAGCTATAAGCAGGCTGGATATCCATGATGTAGAAAACGGCTTCAAACACCTCTGAGCCTACTTGGATAGGCAGAGTTATCTCCCCAAAGACAGATCTTCGGGTTCCATCGAAAGCCCGCACAACCAAATCACTGGGCGTACAATAAAGACCCTGATGATCAATCTTCATCAATGCTTTCTTTGGCAACACATTCAAGGACGACCCTGTATCAACAAGTACATGTGACATCACTGTTCCTCGGCATTCAAGTGAAATATGCAGAGCCAAGTTGTGGTTTCTTCCTTTTGGTGTCAAATCACGGTCAGTGAACCCCAACCCGTTACCTGCATTGACATGGGCCACCACGCCTTCCAACTGATTAACGGATATCTCTTGAGGTACATAATCATTATTCAAAACTCTGAGCAAAGCATTCCTGTGAGCCTCAGAACATAACAGCAATGACAAGATAGAAATCTTTGAAGGAGTTTGCTGTAAATGATCCACAATTTTGTAGTCACTTCTCCTTATCAAGCGCATGAATTCCTCCGCGTCCTTCAGCAAAGTTTCCTTTTCTCTAGCCTGAGAACTCTCTTCCACTATCTCTCTTTTACCCTTGTCGATCTTTTCTGCATTTATTTTGGGTGATGCAAATACTCTCCCACTTCGAGTCATTCCTCCAGTTCTCGCCAAATTATCAACAGAATCCAACGACAAATCCCTCAGTTCCTGCTTTTGACCATTGCAGTAGACCTCAGCCCCATAGTTCCAAGGAATCGCTTTAGAATTTTCATAGGGTACGGGCCCTGCCTTTGTGAATATAATAGTGGGCCTTACCGGAGGCGCGGAAATTGTAATTGTTTTGTATGGGATGGATATGGTGGCCACCTCGTCCTTATCTTTGATGACTACCTCTTCAACATTCTTCTCACAGATTCTATCAAATTGCAACAAACCGTCATCCATCATGTGCAGTATATGGTTCTTCAGGTTCCGACATCCTTCGGGACAGATCATACAGTCTTCACAATCCTCCCCACAGCCTGGGAACACCCCTCCTTCTAACAACTTGCTCTTCACGAAACCTAACGGCGTCTTCAGATCCCCTACCCTGGACACCAAGTTCAGGCCTTCCTCACTGTCAATAGCATTCACGCCACCACCCTTACCATGGTTAGGCATGGGATTTTGATCTACATTTGGCGCATCCTGATTGAAGTTGATAGCTTTACTATCAATAAGGTCTTGTACCTTATGTTTGAAGGCTTTACAGTTGTCAATACTGTGGCCGGGGGCGCCAGAGTGGAATTCACACCTAGCGTTGGCGTCATATCCAGGAGGTGGTTGGCCAGTTAGAGGTGCCATTGTTCTTTTCTGGACCAACTGCAGTTGAATTAAGTGTTGTAGTAACTGAGCGTAGGGCATTGGCGGTGTGTCAAAGTGTCTATCCGCCACCCTTCTCCTATCTTGGAACTGTCTCGGTGCATAATTCTGTTGTTGAGGTCGTTGCTGCTGTTATTGACGTGGTTGTTGTTGCGGAGGCTGTGCCGCCGGGATGGCGATACTTGCTACTTGTGGTGGTTGTTGGTAATACGGTCGCTGCTGACGCTGATCCAGGTATCTTTTTCGTTTGTTAAAGCCGTACACTACATTTGTTTCATTATCCCTTTTCTTCGCACCAAAAAACTTTCTTCCTCCTCCAGATGAGGTCCCTTCCGCTGCTTGAATTTTCCCCATTTTTATACCATTTTCAACTCTTTCGCCCGTGATAATCAAATCTGAGAAGCTTCCTGACATGTTACTCACCAACTTCTCGTAGTAGATTCCGGGCAATGTGGCCACGAATAAATCGATTAGTTCTCTTTCCACCATGGGAGGTTGAACCCTAGCGGCAAGCTCTCGCCACCTTTGAGCGTATTCTTTAAAACACTCATTGCTCCTTTGGGATAAATTATGCAACTGCACTCGATTTGGTGCCAAGTCACTATTGTACTGGTAGTGCTGGACAAAGGCCTCCGCTAAATTCTTCCAGCTCCGAATATTGACAGGTTCCAAACCCATGTACCACTCTAGAGAAGGCCCTGACAGACTATCTTGGAAGACGTGCATAAGCAACTTCTCATCATTAGAGTATGCCGACATCCTTCGGAAATAGGAGCGGATATGCACCTTTGGACATGTCGTTCCTTTGTATTTATCGAAATCTGGTACTTTGAACTTTGGAGGAATCCTAAGTCCCGGAATCAATCCCAGATTGGACATGTCAAGTCCCATAGTGTTCTGGTTTTCAAGAATGTTCTTCATCTTTTCTTCTATTTCATCGAACCTTCTATTAGTGTCGGATCGTAACCCTCCCCCAAGGTCTCTCATGGAGAAGATATCATCCTGTTCATCTTGGTCCAACTGAGGATTCACGCTAGTAGGTATGGCGCCTGCCACAACTGGGATGGGGATTCCGGTTTGGTCTCTTCCGCCCGGAAGGTTGACTACAGTTGGGCCACCATTGACTTGCGAGGTTTCGCCATTAAACGGAGGAGGAATAGCATTAGTCCCTCCATGCAAAACACCACTCCCATCCACTTGAGCTATTAAAGGTTGAACCAAGGTCCTTAACTGGTCCTGCCCATTGGCCACCCCCTGCATCATCTCCATGAATTGCGTCATCCTCTCACGAAACTCCAAAAGCTCGGCTTGAACCTGATCCATAATTCTCTGCTGATTTCCCCATGTGTTGTAGGAGTGTTGAGAAGTCAGCTTGCTCTTTCTCTTTCTCTCTTTCTGAAATGGCAAGCGGTGTGAGGTCGGGTTTCAGGGAATGCCAAATGATGCGTAAATATATGCAATGTTCAAGAGACTTTCAAGGTTTATGATTACCATCGGTATTATAGAACTGCGAATGAATACATAAAGAAGGCACAAATTAGACAAAAAGCAAACTTTCATTAATTTGAGAAGATTCCATACAAGCATTTGCTGACTAATGCTGAAAATAACAATTCATATTACAAGGAAAACATAACAACTAAAAGTCAAAGGTACTGAATGTTTAGAAATTCTTCTTTTGGAGACGCTCCTCAAGTTTCTTTGTCTCGAACATGAACCTCTTAACCATTTGGTCGCAGAGCTGGATAAAGTGGTGAATAGAAGGAGGGATATCATTTCCTTCCAAGTCTTGAATTGCGCTTTCCAACCTCCATGGGATGTCACGGATCATGAGGTTGCAATGCTCCACCAAATTGTTGTACCTAGCACGACACATATCTAGAGTCGACCGGTAGTAACAAATAGAATCCACATGGGTGTACAACAACTCATTGATCTGAGCCTCCTTCTTGAGCCACTGCGCACCATCTCTTTGCAAAGCCTCGAAACGATTCCTCCACAGGGTGGTAGTTTCTTGGGCAGTTTCCAATTCTAGACATTGCTACTCCACATGTCAGGTGTGACATATGAAGCTCTCAATGCCTCCTCCTTGAGTCTTCGTTCATCTTCCACTAGGGTCAAGGCATTTCTCAGTTGTTCTTCAAGATCCCCACTATCAGCCTCAAGATTCTCTCGTATTTCCTTCTTTTCGGCAGAGGCTATCTCAAAGAAGTGCCATGCCCTATCACAAGAGGCCTTGGTGTCCTTTAGGCGTTGTCGGAGAGTTGTTAACGACGCATCAGCCCCTTCAAAACCCTGTTGGTACCTGACTCTCAGATCCGTTTCTAACTTTAGCTTCTTGCTACTCTCAGCCGCTTGATCTTGTTCAAACTCTACTTTTCTTTTGCACTGACCGTTCTCCATATTTGCTTGGTGGATTTCAGCCTGAAGGTCCTGATTCTCCTTAGTCAACCTCTCCACCACTAGTTTCAGTTTTTCATATTCTTCTATAGATACATAGGTAGGAGCAGGAGGTGCCTCTCGCATAGATGGTTCTGAGGGAAATGGTAACGATCTTTCAGCCACTCTAGCTAGTAACCACTGGTTGTATGGCTCTTTTGCCACACAATTCTTTGCTTTCAGCTCCTTCCTCCCCTTCGTATGAATCTTGCCCCAAGCCTTAGCAATCTTCCTGACAAACGCAGGGTCCTCTGATGTGGCTAGCAAAAAGAAACTCTGAACCTTCTCTGCTTCGGGCTCGTCTTCCATAGCATAGCCCAACTGGCGTAGTGCCATGACTGGGTTATAGTTGATACAACCGGCCCTACTGATCAGAGGTACATTACCGAATTCCCCATAACTAAAAATGATTTCCACATCATAGTACTCATGAGAGTACCAAGCAATATCACTAGCCTCTAGAGACATAATACGTTGAGACCATTTCAATTCCTTCTTGTTTTCCACGAACGGCCCTTTCTTTGGTAAATGAGAAGCATACCATTTGTATAGTAGGTGAGAGCAACATTGGATCATTCCTACCTTCTTTTCACTCCTCCAATGAATAGAGTGATAAACATCGGCAAGGAGCGTAGGGATGGGATTCTTCTGCATGAAGAGAACGATGGCAGTGATGTCTATGAAATTGTCCACATCTGGAAAGAGGACAATCCCATAAATCATTAGAGCAACGCTTATACCGAACCTTTCCCAATCTTCATCAACCTTGTACTGAGCAGCCTTTTCTAGCAGAAACTTCAATGGAAAACCCTGAACACCCCCTTTACTGGTTAGACCCTCCTTGACTTCTTCTTTGGCCATATGAAGAGCGAGAGCAATGACAGCAGACTTTGGTTCTTCTTCCAAACCAGTATAGACAGGTTGATCTTTAATCTTAATATTCAAAATGTGAGAATATTCCTCCAAGGTAGGAGCCAATTGATAGTCTTGAAAAGTGAAGCATCTGAGGGGCGCATCATAAAATTGAGCCATAGCGAACAAAGCCCAAGTATCAACTCTAGAGTGGAGAAGATCAAGCAATTTCCCATGTTTCCCTTGAAAGTTGATTTTGATAACTTTTGGCACGCCAATCAGAAGGTCTTGAATTGATTCCAACTTTGGTTCCCTAAACTTTATGGAATTTGTGCTTCTTTTTCTTTGATCAACCATTGAGTTCACCAATACCTGAGATAATCATAGCTTCTTAAGTCTCTTGATATGCAAAAATGATATGCAATGCGATGTTTTATGACTTCGCAGTCCTATGCCTACGTATTCTCAATAGACATGAGAAAGTCAGAGTCGACGTAGTTCGGAGAACTACAGATATAGGGGGGAAGTGTGCTCGGCAAGGATTGTGGCCCTTGTGCCTACGTATCTTTACTTGAAAAAGTAAATCAGAGCAGCCGTAGTTCGGCCTACGGTTTGTTAATGTTTTTTATGGATGATGCTATCGTGCGTATTCTAGCAGTTTAGGTGTATTGTCGCTCGCATGCGAGGAGACTTATGCGTTACCTGTTTGCGGTAGAACGGACGTAACATATCCTTTTTGAAATGATTAGGTTTTCGCCATGCGAGGCAAGATGTCACATTTGATTTGTGAGGTTATTTTTTAGGGGCGAGATAAGTCCTCGGACAGTAACCCCTTGCGGGTAGTACCCAATTCTTTATCTCAAAGTTTTTGTTATGAAATGGTGTGGCGAACGTAGCGTCTTCGTATTGAAAGACGAGTATCAAGACCACCCCCACTACAGTGAGCATCCCAACACTCAGAGAGGAAGAAGACTACACTTAATCCTCTCTCTTTAATTCAATGTGAAGAGAACTTCGTTCTCTTATTAAAGATGTTTTTGGTTTTGAATGGTAAGTGCTTTTGTGACAGAGAACCCTACGGTAAACGTCAAGCACTCGGGATAGGAGAAGGCCTACGCCTAACCACTCCACGACCATTCAAGTATTTGTTATGAAAAGAGTTCGAAAATGCACTCGGTGCAGGACCGAGGTTTTAGGTGAGAAAAGTGCGGAAGGAAGTTGTGAAAGGAGATAGGTGGAAGGAGTCGCGTCTTCATATTGAAAGACGAGTGTCTAAATCACCCACACTACAGTGAGCATCTCGACACTCGGAAAGGAAGAAGTCTACACTTAATCCTTTCTCTTTAGTCCAATACAAAGAGAAGTTGATTCTTATTGAGAGGGATTTGAAAATGAACTCGGCGCGGGGCCAAGGTTTTTAGGAGGAAAGGTTTAAAAATGAAAGCGTCCTCGTATTGAAAGGCGAGCGTCGAAACCACCCTCACTACAGTGGGCATCCCAACGCTCGAAGAAGAAGAGGTCTACACTCAATCCTCTCTTTTTTATTCAATACAAAGAATTTATTTACAAGATGGTTTGAGAACGTTGACAGATACAAAGTGAGCAACCCTAACAGAAAATCAACTTCCAAGCAAGCAAAGGGTGTTGAGAATACCAATAATTTGAAATGTTATTTCATTAAATGAAAATAGTCATCATTGTGAACAATTTGCAAAAAGAATGAATCAAAAATATTGAAGTATGCAAAAGTTATGAATTTTGGAATTTGTATAATTAAAACAAAATAATAGAGAAATAAAAGGTGGGAGCGCCATGGAAAGGGTTGAACCCACGCTCTCACTCTTGTAAAGATGTAACCTATCCACTCAGCCAAAGCGCGCGTATTGATAAGAGATGGGATAAGAAAAAGAAAAAAAATAAGATGTGAAGAATAAAATAAAACAAAGCAAAAATGGCCCCAGCTGGGCTCGAACTCACGACATGGCGTTGTAAAGTGACTTAAGGCATGGCTAATAACCACCGGGGTGGCGATACATCCGTGTATTTATGCCACCCCATAAATACAAGTACTTAACCAATGCGAATTTCTGGGCAAAACAAAAATAAGGCAAACCGTCCAAATACGTTTTGACTCGCAGCTTTCTCATACCTCAACCAAAATGAGCAAACTCTATATCAAAACTAAACAGAAAATCAAGAGGAAGAAGATAGTACCATCAGTTTTTCCAAATACAGCACACACAGAGAAATTCGCATGCTTACGCAAAGAGGTATTTGAAACGCCTTTTGAGATTTAATGATCAAAACAAAGAAACTAAATCCCAAACAGGATCTATACATGTCAGAACTGTAAAGCTTATGATTATGCTCAAAGGGGAAGCCTCAAATATACTGAAATATGATGTGTCTCAATGAGTAGCAATCAATGTCAGACCAAAATACCAAAGCAGAAACTGATGAGAAACTTAGAAAGGTAGGTGCTATCAACAAAGAATGGGCAGCAGGCCCAGCATCAAACCATAATACTAATCCAAAAGACACTAGCATGTGAGAGCATAACAGATCAAAAACAACCCTATAACACTGGACAACAAAACTCAAAAGATTCAAAATGATGTAGATGACAGTAGTGACAGTTGCAAATCCATCGTGGCAATGTTACACATCAACAAATATCAAATACTGATACCAAATATTGATGATTAAATGCGCTACAATTCAACATCATTCACAAACTCGATCTAAACATACACAGTCAAGTTTATCAATCATAATCTGTCAATGCTGCAAAAGATGAACAGGCCTAGCATAAGCTTCAAATGTTAGGCAATTTCAAGAAAACATCCTAACCAAAAGGTAGACCAAACCAGCTAATGGTATTCCAAAAGCTTTGACAAAACTGTGATACAATAATCATGGATACTCAGGTTCAACCACATACAACAGCTCAGCATAACAGCTGGGAATTCCTCCAGAAAAAACTAAACTCAAAACAAACTGCACCAACCACATTAAGACTCACACAAAACAGTCAGCCAAAAAACAAACTATCTCCCACAACGGTTCCAACACAAGCCTATAAAAAAACAAGTCTAAAACCAACAAGTCTCCAAGACAGCCCTAGTATGAATATCCTGAACTGGACCCTTTCTACTGCTTAAATCCTGTTATCAATGATTAATCAAACCTGATGCACTAAAAAAAACAACTTGATGATATTAAAAGTTCACAAGACTCAAAGTAACAAAACAATGCTCAAATAGCAGTACCAAGCAAATCCTATGACAGTATTAACCTACCAACATAATGCAGACCTGAATTGGGATTAAAATCTTGAAACCTGAGGCTGTCATGGCAGCTAATCTCCAACAGGACACTATCACAAACATCAATATCACAAACCTACAATGGTCATCCTCCTACAATGCTAACAAGCAAATCCCTACAGACCCCAAATTTGATGGTAAAGGTGCACATAAAACACTATGCTTGAAAACATATGACAGTCACCATAAAAAGATAAGCTTACAAATGATTGGTCTCCTAACATTAAACACTAGTCAAAAACATGAGACGCAATGAGGTTTGGATGGGAACATTGGCTGACTAACCTCCCAATCAATTTAGACGGCAAATGCAGTTATAGAACCAACAATCAAACTTCAAGCATACAGACTTGGTTTGCTAAATTACCTGTGAATCAATGTTTGCTATGCCAAGCCCATGGTAAATACATCTCAGCCAGTTTTGAACAGAGCAACAAAAGGAAATGACAACACAAAGCCACCAATGATACAGCCAAGACAAGTGCACATGTCATGTAATTTAACTCACACAGTTGATGACAGTAAACAGGTTTTTTGTGAAAGAAGCAAAGCCACTTTATCTGACCAAATGTTCAGCTTAAGCAAGATTACACAAATGCCCTCAAACAGATTTCAGCATGTCCAGCAGTTTTTCTTAGCAAACATGAACCAATGAATTAACAGGTTTAAATTTTCAAATAACAGGTGTTTAAAACAAAGACCAATAACCAAACCAAATATTGATCATCATGTGCCTTCAGCAGCATTTTCGAATCATCTCAACAACAACATGTGAAAACAAAAGCAAACCTCAACAAAATTTCCTTCAAAGACAAAAGCTTATGATGATCAACAAACCAAACTTGAATCCTCTCATCATAGTGGCCAACACAAACCTAACCAAAATATGGAAACTGAACACAATGCCATTCAAAGGTTCCAAGACAGTTCTCAAACTTCTAAAGCCAAACAGAACTGGACAAATATATACACGAAATGAAATGGCTTGGTGTTCATGTTATTTGCAATACTTAATAGAAACCAAACAATGCTACATATCCAACAAGGTTCAACACATCAAGCAATAAAACATTAACTACAACACAAAACAAAACAGTAGCAGGAATTGTCTCCAAAAGTCCAACAGCCAAATCCTTATGACAGTTACTTCACCAACCATTGTTTTTACAGCAAAGAAAATTGGATAGCAATAGATAGCATCCAATGCAACAATGTCTCAACAATAGCCAATTCAATACCTAGCACCAAATTCTAAAAAAAATATCCTAATGACAGTCCAACAACAATGCTCATGAGTTGATAAACTCCATATCCACAAAGATCTTGACAGTCTCCACCTCAGATGGATAAAACCCAACCCAACATAATCTGTCAGCAACCTCCAAACAAGGAAAAACCAGACAAGTCCAAAATGTACATTATCAAGCCACTAAACCAAGAAAACTCATGTTGCTAGTTTTCTTTCAAAAAAAACAGTTGACCAAACCAACATGACAAAACTCAAGACCTAGTTTCCATAAGTGCTTAACCTCAAACTTTCATGAAAGTGTAACCAACATACCATCCTGATGGCATCTAAGTAACAAACACACAGATTTGACAGCAAAAAACAAACACACTAAACATAGTTCAACATGCTAAGCTAACAAACCTCATTAGTATTTAACAGAATAAAAATGCATACAAAACAAACTTGTCATCACACAACTATATCAACACTTTAAATGAACATCAAACAAAACCTAGAGCAATAGTCACCTTCAAACATGCCTTAATGGTTTCAATGCATATGAAACAAGGAGTTTTGAAATGATTTACCTTTTGTAGACTTCAAAGTAAACTAGCAGCCAAAGCAAAACCTTGAAGTTTTCCCTTCTTTTTGAAACAAGCAGCTTCAGGGCAATTTTGAGAGAGAGAATGTCAAAAGCTCTTCTGATTTTTCTTATACAAGTGATGGCTGCTCCTAGGGTTTCCCTTCCTTTAACTTTTATACCTCAGTCCACTAAAAACTCTATGTGTGGGGAATTTGTCTCGTTGGCTTTTTGGTTTGGAGAGTGGGGTTCTGATTAGGGCTGCATAGGTCAGAGTACTGGTTGCCTCCATTGCCTTGTCTGGTAAAGAATTTCAAAATTTAAGCAAACAAGTACTTCACTTGTTGGTCTTGATATGGCAAAGTTTGGTGGGAAAACAAAACCAACTCATGTGGTATGGAGATGCTTTTTGTAGCATACTGATTCCTTGGCTAAAGTTCAAAATAAATTCCATAAATATGAAAATCCAAACTTGCTTCCTCTTGCAATTTCACTTACATCTCAAAGCACACACATAAATTGTGAAAACCAACTATACCACATCAATCCTTGCTAAAAATCAACCAGGATAGGCTTCTGTTTCGCTGGAAATGGTGGAGTTTTGCTCAACTTCTCATCCCTCTCGTATGGCCAAAATTTGTGTGTTCAAACTTGCCCAGCCATGAAACAAAATAAGGTACTTGTAAATATTGGGGTGGCCAAATACATGGACGTATCGCCACCCCAGTGGTTGAAGCAAGCGCGCAAAATGTATCATGTCTATGGTTCGACCCTTGGCGGAGACAAAACCCCCCTTTTTTATTTTCCAGCGCTTTTTTCCAATTCTTTAAATATATACTTCTCCTTCCTTTGTTATTCACGTGTGCATGAGCGGCTGAGCTGGTGAGGCATAGTGCTTGCAATCCAAGGGTGGTGGGTTCAAACCTCACCTTGTGTATTTTTACTTCATTCATTTTTAATTGGATTTTTATCTATAAATCCTTGACAAATTCTCTCTTTTTTTTTAAAACACAAGCTTCTTGATCCTCTGTAAAATGCAAAAAAAATGCTATGCAATGTAATATTTTATGTAATATGCTAATGCAAATGAAATGAAACATAAGCCAGAGAGGTTGGTCAAATTTCGGGGTACAACAAAGAGGAAGGTACGGAAAAGTTTTAATATCTAAATACTTTGATTTTAAAATGTTAGACTCCAAGTCGATTCTTGCACAAGTACACGAGTTACAAGTACTCATGAATAAAATAAAAGCTATAGAAATAAACATTCTAGAAGCTTTCCAAGTTGGTGCAATCATTGCAAAATTGTCACCCTCGTAGAAAGGATATAGGAATAAATTGCTGCATATATAGTTCTGAGGATTTCTCGTTGGAGAAACTTCTGAAACACCTTTGATTCGAGGAGAAGATGAAGAATAGAGAAAAGTATGAGTATGTTATATACTATCAAGCCAATGTTGTGATTTCAATAGGAAAGAGGAAATATGATAACATGAAGAACTAACTTAGCCTGAAGTAGGAACATAACAAGTTCAAGAACTCTAGCGGACCAAAAGGCAGCTACTATGTGTGCGGAAAACCATGCCACTTTTCTCGGGATTGCAAGTATAACAAGTTTAAAAACAAAGTTAATGTTGTTCATGCAAATGATGACATAATTGTTATGGCGAGCGAGATTATGGAAATCAAAGGTAAAGTGCAAGGATGATGGTAATATACATGTGCTACAATGCATGTTTCTTATGAAAAAGCAGCATTTAAAACCTTTTTTGAAGTAAATGATGGACAAGAAGTGTAGATGGGAAATGAAGAACGATCTAGAGTCGTTGGGATGAGATCTATCGAACTAAATTTCACTTTCGAAGAGAAATTCACTTTTGTCAATGTACTTCATGTCCCCAACATGAATATGAACCTTGTTAGTGGGGACTTGTTGGTAAACTCGAGTATTAAGTCTGTGTATGAATCAGAAAAACTAATATTAACCCGTAACGATGTATTTGTAGAAAAGGGATATTCTGCCGAGGGAATGATCAAACTTTGTACTACCGATAATGTTATTAATGAAATTTCTAATTCTGCTTATATGCTTGAATCTATTTCTTTATGGAATTTTAGATTAGCACATATTAGTATTAATACTATGAATAGACTAATTAAATTCAAATTAATCTCATGTAATATTCATGATTTTGAAAATGTGAAATATTTGTTTGATATAAAATGATCAAGAAACCTTTCAAAAGTATTGAAAGAAAAACAATTTTGCTTGATCTTGCGCACTCTAATTTGTTTGAATTTAATGGCATGTTAACCCGTGGGAGAAACTGGTATTCATAACCTTTATTGATGATTGCTCTAGGTTCACACATGTATACCTTTTAAAGCATAAACACGATGCCTTTAAAATTTATAAAGCGTAAGTAGAAAAACATTTAAGTAGAAGTATCAAAGTCCTTAGGATCGATAGGGGAGGTGAATACTTTTCTATAGAAAGTGATGCATATTATGAAGAATATGGTCTTATACATTAATGTTATGCACCTCGTACATCAAAACAAAATAGTCTAGCTAAGAGAAAGAATCAAACATATGAAGAAATGATAAATGATATGTTGAAGCATTCTAAATTTACATTTAATTAATGAGGGTGAAACATTACTATTTGCATTTAATATAATGAATAAGATTCCTTTAAAGCTAATAGGTATTTCTTCGTATGAGATATGGAAAGGAAGATAATCAAGTATTGATTATTTTAGAATGTGGGAGGTGTGTAGCATATTATAAGAATATGGATCCTAAAAGAACTAAATTGAGTCCTTGAGGGATCAAATGTGCTTTCATAGGATATGCACCCAACAACAAAGCATATAGACTTTTAAATCCGGAGTCTAATATAATTGTTGAATATCAAAATGTTGAGTTCTTTGAAAATCTTATCACGAAGGATAAGAAATATGAGATTCTCCATATATTGTTGAAATACAACCAAAAAGTATCTCACAGACTGTTGAAAGACAACCTGAGCCTAGGATAAGAAAAATAGTTCGGAAAGCTAAAGTTTTAGGACCAATCTCAACTCATTTTCTTTTATCTAGTTGAAATAAATTGCAAGAATGATGTTCATAAGATCCCTATTTGTTGCACTCCAAAATTTTCCCTCACTTCACCTAATTTCATTTGGCTTCTGTTTCTCATATACATGCATTTGTCCATTAGGTCATACCTTCACAAACATTCATGTGCATAGGATCCTAATACATAGGATCAAGGCTCTCTGAAGAATCACGACTTTATTGGCTCATGGTTTCTGCTTCATTGAAGATCAATTCCACTGGTGATTTCATGAATCAGAGAATTAGGGTTTGAATTATCGTCATCAGAAGCATAATTCTATGTCATAATGTTTTATTCTTCAAGGTTTCTCAATGTCGTCAAGAGCTTAGGGTCGCATCATGAAATCAGAGTACGAATTTATATGCGTCATGAATTTCTTTCTAAGCAAGCCATAAGGTTATTCTCCCTCAAGATATCAAAGTCACCTCGTCCTCAAGAGCCTCAGTGTATATTCAAAGGAGAATCATGGTCTTCCTTTCATTGGTGCTAAGCATGATCATTTGAGGACCGATTGGGGTTTCATAGTGAGTTGCAAATGGTATCCCTATTTCACAGGGCATGGCTCTTGTATCAAGTTCATATTCGATCGTATTAGTAACAAAGGTCAAACTTAGTGCAAGAAAGACTTTATTCTTACTCGTGGAGTTGGATAGTTATTTTCTTTCAAGAAAGAATTGATACTTTCTTGCTAGTAATCAATGTGAAAATTTCCAAAGCCAAATTCAAGAAGACTCAAAGTTATTGAATTCGCTCAAGTGGCAACATTTAAGAGTTTTGGATAAAGGTATAAGAATTGATATGTAAAGTCCGTGTCCAAAAATTCACAAATATAATTTCACAAGTTTGGAATGGCTTTTGCCATAAGTTCTCGAAATGATACTCAAGGCTCATGATTTCAAGGTTTACCGATAATTTAGTCACGAGTTCTAATGTGAAGTACATCTTTAATGCTAGAATTCAAGATCTAATCATGGTCTACAATTTCAAGAACTTCATGACAAGGTTAAAAGGCTTAAGAATTCATTACAAGCATTACAAGTTCACGCCAATAAAAAATTCAAAGCATATAAAAAGTTCAAAATTCCAAGTGTAAGGTTCAATCTCTCATGGAGAAGTTACAAACATAAAAACCCAACACCACTTCCATGTTTCAATATTTAAAAATTTTATGTTACAAAGCCTTTTAGTTTTAAATACACAAAGCTGCTTGAAAACTCTTACTTTGTATTACGACTTAAATATGCATATATGCTAGCGGAAGTGGAAAAGGTTTCATGTTCTGGAAGTACTCCTAAGCAGTATTGAAATCTTTGAAAGCCAACCATGCTCTAGAAGTGGAAACATGGAAATAACTGGTATTGTATCTTGAAGAGAGTCAGGACCCACCAAACAGAGATGATATGCAACAAATTTGGCTCCTGCATAGCACTGCCCATCGAGTTGTTGGTCCATCATTATCACAAGGCGCTGTACACGGAAGCAAATAATCAAAATTGCACCAAGAGTATCCATGATACAATCAATATTCATCAATTATTCACTCGACAAAATCAAACATAATTGGGAAGATTCATCAAATCATGGCAATAAATAGCATCATAAAGAATTTGTGGCAAGGAATTAAAAGCCATCAGATGTTAACAAGCTTTCACGGTGCAAAATCTTTGTATTAAATTGCAAAAGAAGGAAAGAATCATAATACAATCGAACACTTTAATTTTAAATCTGAAAGTGTAAAGATATCATCACAATTACACAGGAAATTGGTACCGAAATTGACGACAATCCTAGCATTCAACCTGTAATCAATACATTCAATACATCAAGCCTATAAAAGGGTACAACATCACACGGTTTGAAGGGGGAAAAGAGAAAAAAAAACTAAGTCATATAGCAGCGGTAACAGTGTCATACGCGGTTTTGAGGGGATAGAAACAACATCAGCACCAAAATGTCATGCCCAACACGCGCATGGGAGATATTCACACGATTCAGACCTTCAAGATCATATCAGTAAAAAAGAGGAAAAACCACATACGTTCAGCAGTTGCATGAGACACGCATAGGGGAGACATTCAAACATCAGTATCATACGCATGACATTCAGGGAAAAATTGAAGAATCAAAAACATCAACAACAGATACACGCCCATCACAGCAGCAATATCATATACCATCAGAATCGAAGAATAGAAGGCGTGGCAGTAAACGTACGCACAAAATCCAATTGAAAGAATACGCAGAGGAACAACACGAGACAACAGAGATTGAGTACAGACCTTTTAAATGCAACACCAAGATCGCAGTTGAACAATAACGAAGCTCTCTCCGTCCGCGCATTTGTCCTCAACGATCACAACACATCCTTCCACCACTCATCGTGTGAATTGCCGCGAGATCACCGGGACTTCGCCGTTATCACTTCCGCTCCAAATTTGTCACCTAAGCATACCATGAAGTTTCCATCGGTAAATTCTTTTCCCTATTTTCGTTCTTATGGACTTGCGGATCATTGTTGTTTATGCTAAATTTGATGGAAGGTGAATAGTTGAGTGAGAAAGAGTTGAACGAGATTGCAGGGCTTCTTGCTGATTATTTTTCCTCTCTTTGCAATATAATTTGATGTAAAGGGGATCGGGTGGGCCGAAAGAAAATCGGCCCATGCTTTTTATTTTTTTGTTATCTTGTCATTTTTTTCATTTTTTGGAAAAATATAGTGGGCCTCATGGGTGGAGCCCATGAGGTAGTTTTTTTTTTGTTGTTGTGTATTTTATGTTTCAATATTATTTTTTATTTTAATTATTTAATTTTAAACACCTGATTAGATTTTAACATTAATTTTTCTTGTTAGTTTGATATTATGATGATTTGGACTTTGATTAAAGTTTGATTCCGATTGTTGATTAACATTGTGATATTAGAATCTGGTATTAGTTCTTGTTCTCGATTTTATTAATTTAGCTTGACTAGGTTTTGTTACGATTTCTTGAATTTCAATTAGAGCTTGTAGTGGATTTCGGTTGAGTATTTAAAACCAAGCACTAATTGAATTCTAGAAATGTTGACTAATTCTTGGTGATACTTGTTTAACCTTGATGTTTGCCCCGTGATTAATACTATTACATGACTTGACTTTGCTATTGAATCTTTACTTGAGTCTCGTTCGATATTTGATGTTATTTGTGATTGAGTTGTGTAATGTTTACTTGTGCTTTGTTCACATGCTCCCTTAAGGCTCCTAATCCAACTTAATTTCTGAGTAAGTTTGGAGTAAGATAGACATTAGGCTCTCAATCCTTTGCATGGAAACATTAGGATAGTCCCTCCCTGATCTCAACCTTAGGACCATTGTGCATGACAACATTAGGAGTTAGTTTCCCTTAGTTATTCTCTTTTCAACCTTTGAGTTCTTTTTCTTCTCATCTCAAAATAAAATCAAAACACTTAATAAATACAACGAGTATTGTGCGCCATGAGCCTTAAGCACATGGAAAAAGACGAGCGGGTGCATTTCTAACCTCATCTTAGGGTACTTTTTGCACGAGACGTTTGGATCGTTAACACGAAGTATTCAACCCTATGTCATATACTTTAGTGCGATACACGTCACAAACAAAGTCAATCTACTTTTGTTAAAACCCTTGAACAAATGCAAGGGTTTTCAGGGTCGTCGAAATCCCCTGTTAGTCCACTTGTCACAAACAAATGCACTCTCACGACCTGTTGTGTCTAGAAAACTATCGTGGACACAGCAGGTCATGAGAGTGCAGCTTGGACTGGTGCACAAGAATCGGAGGCCAAGGTTGAACAATTGGAGGCTGCTCAAAAACGACAACAAGAAGAAATAGCCTCCAATCAGAAGGACATTGAGGCATGGAAGCAGCAACTCAAGGAACTTCAAACAAAAATTTCTACTACTGAAAAACGCAACCTTGAGTTGCAGCATTTCGACGACCCTGAAATGGCCAAAGAGCTGAAGAGCGTCATCGACCTTACTGATGCAGCTCAAAGGTTTGAAAAAGAGCTTGCAACAGCCAGGCTTGACAAATCTCTGTGTGAGGCTCGCCTCAGTCATCATATGAAGACCTTTGCTCAGCTGAAGTCGAAGCTTCCCTTATGATGTCTTCATGACCTCTATTTGTAATATTGTTTAATCATCATTTATTTCTGGGCCTTTTCAAGCCTTCTATGTAATGACAATTTTCTGTTTTCTGACATTTTTAATTAATCATTTGCACCATATTAATGTTTTCGACTCACAACTCTATGGCACGCATTATGATGTATTTTATTCATGGCCTTAATTTTGAGTCAACTTCACAATTAAGGCCTTCTACCTCTTTTTTTAAAAACATACAATTTTCTGCTATACTTAATGCTCCAACGGCATCAACACATAGCTTTACAATCATATTTATAGCGTAGCCCCTTAGGCTTACTCCCAAGCCCAATCTCTGTGTTTCCACCGTTTGACTAGTCATTATGGATCAAGTTTCTCCTCTATAAAACCTTTTTTCTCCTGAACCACGTCTTGCATTCACAGAAGCAAGCATGAATACCAACTCAGGAAAACCCATCATCAAGGAACAAGCTGATGATTCAAAGAAGCCTGAGGTGACAACAAAGGCTAAGGAAACCCAGAAACCTAAAGCCTCCTCTGGAGTATCCTCTCGTGCAAAGAGGCACGAAACAAGGATGAAAATCCCCAAAAAAGGGCGTCCTAACACCAGCAATTCTGAAGATGAAGCTGATGAAGACTACATGGAGTTCCTCAAGTACATTGATTTGAGGGACTATGAATGATCTTTGCTTGCTTTATAGATTGTTGCATTGATTTCCTTTTTGCTTTGTACGCCATGTTAGCCTTGTTTGGGTGATTTTGGCTTTTATGCCATTTAATGAAACTTATGTTTTGATATGAACCTCTTGCAAGATAGGCCTATATTTTTTCAAATACTTACCATTTAATTTCAAGATTCTTTGATCTTTTTCTAATTCTTCAACTTCATAAGCCCCATTGAAGAATACTTGTATGACTTAAAATGGTCCTTCCCATTTAGGAGATTATTTTCCTAATGTTCTGTCTTTTCGATCCATAGGCAAAATTACTTTCCATACCAAATCCCCACATAGAAAGGATTTAGACTTAACCCTTTTGTTGTAAGATGCTTCGACCCTTCTCTTTTGTCTCTTTAACAACTCTAAGGCTGTAAGCCTTTCTTCATCCAAATCCACTAGTTCGTCCATCATCATTGCCTAGTAAGATTCAGCAGGGATCTCATGATGTCTTTGGATTCTTACAGATTGCAGACATATCTCAACAGGCAATATTGCATCATGACCAAAGGTAAGTCGAAATGGAGTAGTATTAGTAGCCTCCTTAGGGGAAGTTCGACATGCCCAAAGCATTTGGTCTAATGTCTTATGCCAATTCCTAGGCTTCTTTCCCACATGCCTCTTAATTAGTCCAATCACCACCTAGTTGGCAGCTTCGACTTGCCCATTCGCCTGAGCATAATAAGGCGTAGAAGTTAAAAGTTTGAAATCTATTTCTTTAGAAAATTCCCGCATCTTTCGAATGGTAAACATTGATCCTTGATCTATGGTAATTGTTTCTTAAATACCAAATCTGTAGATAATGTGGTTTTGGATGAATTCGATGACATCTTCCTGACCTATATTTGCCAATGGTATTGCTTCAATCCATTTAATGAAATAGTCAATACCCACTATTGCGGTGAGAATAGGATATCAAGTTATTGATTAATTTGAACCACATCTTTAGTTCACAACCAGTCTTTGATTTATCCGAAGGAAAGGTTAAAGAAAGGAAAAACCTATTTTGCATCGTAAACACAATGCGGAGAAAGATCTAGGGTTCGGGGGTTGGTTAAGCCTAGGGAAGATATTAGTATCATAAACTTCTGTAGTACTCTACATGAACCTCTTGTTTTAAATGTGTTATTGCTATGATTATCTGCTTAAGGGGTAATGCTAAGGGTTAAAGGTAAAGAAGAAGGACCTAAGGAGTTAGTCCTAAGTTTACTCGCCAAGATTCACATCTTGTGCCTATGTATCCTAAGTAGGGGATGGAATCAGAGTAATCGTAGTTTCCCATACAGAGGGAGGAAGAGGAACTTCTTGACTGTGGTCAAGGTTCCAGGGGGAAGTAAGTGTTCATATGGAAGCGCTTACTTTGGAGTGCAGCGACTCCTATCTCTACGTTGTAAAATTTGAATTGAAAGGGTGAAAATAAGTATTCCACTGCGGGAACTTACATGGTGTACGACGACTCCTGATCCTAAGGCTAGGATAAAGGGGTGGATGTCCACAGTGGAACGCCTAAGCATGAGTACAGTGACTCGAAGTCTTAAGGTGAAGGATGGGCGAAGGTTAAGGACTATTGACACGGCGGTCAAACAGTTAGAACTTTTCCTTCGGAGGGGATTAACGATAAATAAAGCAGTGATAAATGATAATTGGAAGTGTCAAATGATAGGCGATGATAACATGATATTGAAATGAAAATATTGTACAGCAAGCCAATGGTTAAGTTGAAATGAGCAATGAAATGCTGTTAAAAGTGAAATATGATTAAGTGGATTATGATTAGAATTGAATTATTTTTTGTTGTTTTTGAGAATTTAATTTAATTAAAATTAGGCAAAATAACCTTTTTGGTCCCTTAACGTTAGCTCGGGGTCCATTTTGGTCCCTTATCTTTAAAAAGTGCCAAATGGGTCCTTTAACTTTTAAAATGGTGTCATTTTAGTCCTCACCGTCAGTTGCCCCCAAACGTCCGTTTGTTTTGTATATCTGGCAGATGAGGTGGCATTCTTGTTCATGATGTGTCTTCCTTCTCCCTCCTCCTTCTGTTGAAATCCCTAAAACAATCTCAAATCCCAAATCCCAAATCTCAATCTCAATCATGAATCCGTAAGTTAATCTAGGGCAAGCATGAAATTCGGATGTTCCTCTTCCATTTCAAAAATGAAAAGTCGGGATTCGGATGTTTGTAGTCGGTCACGATGGAAGCTCATGTGCCATTGTGGAGACATGGTTGTTCTTCAAAGGACAACTACTGTTAAGAATATGGGAAAACTTTTTTGGGGTTGTCCAAATTATAAGGTATGCAAGCTGGTTTTGTTCTCTGTTGAAGTTATATTTTTGTGTAAATTATGTTTCTGTTTATTATCCATCATCCTCTAAACAATGAATCTTACAGGGAGGTATGCAAGCTGGTTGTGGCTTCTTTGATTGGTTTTATGAGGAGATGGGTGATGAGAATGAGTAATTTTGGATCCATAGGCTGGGTGTGGTAACTAAGGGACTTGCTGAAGCAAAAAAGGACATTGAAAAAGCGACAATGGAAAATGAAGAATTAGGAAAAAAGCTGATGAAACTAGAAATTGAAATGAAGAATATCATGAAGTGGAAAAAGATTTTGAATTTGATGTTTGTGATGATTATCATTGTATTAGTTGTTAGGGGTAGTTAGGTTATTACGATTTGTTTGGAAGTATTATGTTTAGTTAAAGTTTGTATGACTTCAACATGAATGTAATAGTTAGATTTTAATATATGGATTGTATCAGTTTAGTTAATTTCAGTTTTTGCAGTTCAACATGAATGAATATAACAGTTTTGGATTATATCATGTAAATGTGTTTTTTATATTTGGTATATAACAGTTTGGATTATGTTTGGTATATAACAGCAGCATACATATAACAGTTTGGACTGCTTTTAGGTTAAAGTGTTTTACCCAGTTTTGGTTATACATATAACAGTTTTGGTTATACATAAAGCAGTATACATAAAAGCTTGGATTATATGTTTGGTATATAACAGTTTTGCAGCATACATATAACAGTTCTGATTTTAAATTGATCAAGATTCTTACACTATATACCCGTGGGGGTATATGTACTGTGAAGCTGCTTGCACTATATACACGTGGGGGTATATGTACTGTGAAGCTGCTTGCACTATATAACCTTGGGGGTATATGTACTGTGAAGCTGCTTGCGCTATATACCCGTGGGGGTATATACACTGAAGATAAAATTTGAAGCATATTTATTCTGAGCATCATACATATAACAGTTCTGCTTTTAGGTCACAGTTTTTTATGTTTGGTATATAACAGTTTGGATTATATCACAGTTTTTTATGTTCTGCTCTTTGGTATATCACAACAGTAGAGTACAACATGTTCAAGTTATAAACCTGTAATACTTTCCAAAACAACATGTTCATGACTGCAGTAAAATACAACAACTGTAGAACTTGTTCATGACAGCAGTAGATTACAACATGTTCAGACTATAAACTTGTTCATGACAGCATTAGAGTACAACATGTTCAAATTATAACACATAAACTTGTTCATGACAACAACAGTAGAATGTAATAGACTTGTTCCAAAACGACAGCAGTACAATACATAAACTTGTTCTAGGTAACTAAACATGTTCCACAACTTAGAGTTTCTTCTTTGGCGTGGTCCTCTTTGTTGGAGTAGACCTCCTTGTTACTGGGCCAACAACATTCTTCACAGCACTCAACCTAGTTGTAGGGCCAGGTGGCACAAAAGGTCTTGTTGGCTTCCTTACAGGAAGCTTTTGTGTCTTTCCCTTAGCAGCCTTTCTATTAGAAGTCTGAGATGCTTGGCAAGATTGTTGAGTAGGCTGACTTGTTGAAGTGTGGTGACTAGTTTGTTGAGCAGTCTGAGATGGAGTGTGTTGACTATTTTGTTGAGCAGTCTGAGATGGAGTGTGATTGAGTTGGGCTGATTGTTGGCTAGGTTGTTGAGTTGATGTGTCCTTACAAGTAGATTTGTAATGTACTGGTTTCTTACACCTACTACACTTCACCAGAAAATCCGTTCTTCTCAATTTGCGAGCAGACCCATCAATTTCACCTTGTTCTAGGTTCCTCTTCTTTTTAGGTCTACCTGGCATCTTCCTGAACTTGGGTGGTTGCACATCTGGGTAAGGTGTCTTAACCCACAAGTTTGCTCCATTAACAGGGTAGATCACATGCTTATAAACTGCCTTGTACCTTCCTACCCTGTAATAATCTGGAATGTAAGTATCCAGCTTGAAATTCCTACTCTTCATAGCAGAATGAGCATGAACACATGGGAGCCCTGTGAGTTCCCACATTCTGCATGAACATATCTGATCTTTCAGGTTCACAACAAATTTGTCAGCTTGATTTTCTATGTGCCTTACTTCAAATATATGTTCATCAGACATCCTAAATGATTAAACAAACAAAAGTACATTAGTCACATGTATGTCATAAACAAACAAATAAAATACATTATTCACATGTTGTGACATACCTTACTAGCCAGTTGTTGGTGTATGTGCTTGTGACATCAAGTTTCTTTCTAATATTGGGCAAAATATCATTCTCATCCAAAGTTCCAAATCTCAGTCTGTTATTTGCCCATCTCTCCATCATGTATATTCTGATGTCTTCTAACATAGTGATTAGAGGTTTTGCCCTTGCTTCAAGAATAAAACTGTTAAATGACTCAGACATGTTGTTGAGAACAGCATCACATTTGTTTTCAGTCCTAAAGTAGGATCTACTCCAAAACCTTGTGTTGCACCCTAAAATTTGCTCAACCTATTTCACCTGGTTTATGTTTTAATTGCATTATCATTTGCATAGTCACATCATATACATAGTCTAATCATTTGCACGTCATAGCATAGCATGCCTCCAACAAGGGATCAAGGTGTCTGTCAAAAGAATAAGCCTATCTAGAGGTATTATATGAGCCTAAGAGGCCATCCAAGTCATCAAGGAGTGATTTGAAGTCTTGAGAAGTTTGAGTGCCCACAAGTGGATTTCTCTCCTAACTTGAGGTGTATTGAAGATCATCAACATGGAATTATGAATTTGAGGTGTGTATGGATCCCATGGGAGGCCTAGAGAGCCCTATTGATGCTTAGACAAGTCATGGTATCAAGTTCAAGAACCACAGTTGAGGTGTGTACAAGTAGGGTTTCATCTGGGTAACCCTAGGTCAAGGAGAGCAAAGAAAGGGCATCAAGACCTAGCTCTAGGTCATGGAAGTCATGGATTTATATTTTGAAGCATGTGTATGGATGAGTCAAGATCAAGTTCAAGAGAATCAAGAGTGGTTAGAGGTGTTTGAGACAGAGTTCCTAGGGTAAAATCCCTTGTATAACACTGGACTTCCAAGCCACATAAGTCAAAATACAAGTTTCAAATGGATTCTTGTCCAACATGAAACTTGTAGGTCTTCTCAATAGCTTTAATTTGAGTACTAGAAGTATTCCAGGAGATTGGTAGAACTCAAGTTATGGTTCTTGCAAGTTACAGGTCATCAGAGGACACTGAAATTTATCAGTGAAAGTCACTTGACTTCCAAGCAACTTTTTCCCATCAAGGAGTTTTCAAATGGATTCTTGGCCAACACAAGAATTGTAGGGCTTGATCTTACCTTTAATTTGAGTACTAGAAGTCCTCAAGAGGATTTGTAGAACTCAAGTTATGATCTTGGCAATCCAGTGGTATTTTGGGTATTGATGATTATAGGTCATTCTCAACCAAGGGTCCAAATCTCTATCTTCCAATCTTCAAATGAAAAAGTGTCCAACATGAGATGTGCTTAAAATGATGTTTCTAGGTTAGATATGAAGTCATGGTAAGTTGGAATGGCTTGTATCACAAATTTGCAAAAATGGCCTAAAAAAAGGAAGAATTAAAGTCATTTAAAAAGTCAAATTTGTGATTTTTTGTTTTAAGGTCAAAATGGGGCATATGACATATCAATTTGATCAGAAATGAGGTTTTAAAGATGATGGCAATGCAAATTTTCCCATTTGAGGTCATTTGAACACATTTGCATTTGGTAGCTTCACATATAAGTTACATATGCCAAACCATTCATGGGATCAAAACCAAGGATCTAACCATTCTTAACACATTCAATATATCATTTGGAGAGAATTTGGATCAAAACCAAGTTGCTGAAGCAAGCTGAACATGACTGTCATGTATGAACTTCTCATGATAATTTCAAGTGCAAGAGATATTGGATATCTCACATAGATCCTTCCAGAAGTTTCTAGAGCATTCCTACAGGTTCTATATAAGGTTTATGACTGGTTCAATGCCTTGGTTGGTGAAGATTGAGAGAGAATTGAGAGATAGAATTCTAATTTTGCACCTTGCAAAACAGAATCGGTTACACCAATTGAAGCCATCTCAAATCAAGATAGTGCATTCAGAAGCTCAATCTTGAGTTTGTGAGTGAGTTTGGATAGATTTTTGGCCAAGATTGCTGAAGAATTGAGAGATAGCATATTGAGTTCATCCCTTGCAACTCAAAATCGAATTTGAGGATTCAAAGAGATTCAACACAAATTGATGCATACAGAAGCTTGATAATCAATCATTGATCATATCTGGAAGAGATTGAAGGGAGATTTGAAGGTTTCATTGTTCTGTTCACTCAATTTTCACAGGTTAGTAAACTTCATCATGTAGGTTGATATAGATAGAATTGTTAGGTTTTAAATGGTTAGATGCAATATAGATCATGGCTAGGTCGTTTCTGGTAAAGAAATTCAATGTTTAGAGACAAAATCTTAGGTGACCAATTATCTTGTGATGGACTGTTCTTGCTGATCTTGATGAATTAAGCTTAGTTAGATAGTGGTAATTACTCAGTGTAGCGTGGTGATGATGTTGGGCACTTCAATTTGAAGAATGGTGATGGTTGAATCTTGAGCAGGTTCTGAGTTCTTTATCGTGTTTGGAGTTGTGATGAGAGTTAATGAAAATGGAGGGTAGATTCTTGTTCAGGGTGAAAAAGCGAGTAGGATGATGTATTTAGGGTTGAGTTTTGGTGAGGATTTCGAGAGTTGGTGTTTGGGGACGACGGTGGCGCCACCTCCGGCCACCGTCTGGTTCATTTCCCTCCCAGGATTTGAAATGAGGAAGATGATGGATTGGCCGTTAGATGAAGACTTTGACCTTGACCCAACCTGAATCCCACGACCACGATTTTATTTTCGCTTGTGAAGGAATTTGAGTACACAAGCTAAACGCCCCGTTTCATTTATTTTTTTGTTTTGGGCTTAAGGCAGGTTTTGCTATCCACACACCACTTTGAAGCCCAATTGAATTTTGCTCATGGATTGATTGCTATTTGACACGGTGTTTTTTCCTTTTTCATTTGATTTTCCGTGGTATTTTCTGATTGACATGGGCCTAGTATGCGCTTGCTATGCATACCCCCCTCCTGGGCCCAACTCTGATTTATAACTGAACCCAATTGCTATTCATCACACCAGTTTGCTATTTTTAATTGATTTTCTTGTATTTTCATGTTTTACATATGATTAGAGATTAATTCATAATAAATTGAAAAATGATCATTTTAGGATGAGACTATTTTCCATAGTTTCCTTAAGGTCTCTAGCATTTTATAGGATTAAAAAAATATTAAATTCATGCATTTTATATTTTCTGGCATATTTTACAATTTTAATGCTTTTATTTTACTTTTGTTGGATACTTCATTTTTCTAAATTTAGTATGAGAGTTTGGTGAGGAATTTTGAAGTGATTATTGTGAGGTTGATTAGATTAGGGAAGCATGTACACTTAGGAATTTTGTCATATTTTTGTGATTAAAATTTAGGGTAGTTTGAGAGGTGTTAGAATTAGGGTTTTAACACAACTAGTTGTAGTTGAGGGCATAGTTTGGGGACTTAGGGTTTGATTTAGGCCTTGGGGTTTATATGGGGTATTGGGTATAGGGTTAGGTTCCCTTAGAAATTTACATAGGATTTTATGATAAGTTTTAGCATTTTACTTGATTTTTGCAATTGGTGTGTTGATTGTGGGTTTTCCCCTTGGATGTTTGGTTTGGTTGCTTTGCTTGGGCTGTCTTAATTGTGCTTTGGGTTTGGGTTTTGCTTGATGGAGCTTCTAGAGGAATTTAGGATGCTTGGAGATAAAGCTTGGGAGCTTGGTCATGAAGGTCTTTCCTTGTGAAGATTGCTTTTGAAGGCTTAGGGATTAGGGCATATAGGAAGAGCAGTAGATTAGTCTTGTTTCTTCTTTCAAACATAGAGAGCTTCTTGTGCCTCTATCCTATCCTATGATGCAAAGTCCTCTTAATGAAGTCCATCTCTCCCTTGGAGGGATGATTGGCATGCCTTAAGGAGTAGAACTTTTGAGGATATCCTTCTTTGCAGATGATGGTCTCTAGTGATTTCCTTTGGTTTTCACCGGAAGCTGGAGATTGAAGTTTATTGAAGTTTGAAGATGAAGTTGTTGCTGTCAACTTCTGGCTGTTGCTGTCAGAGCTGTGGTTTGCTGTAGGAGTTTGGTGCTGCTGTTTGGGCCGCCTCCTCTGCTTTGGGTTTTGTTTTCTGTATTGTTTGTTGGCTTGTTCAACTTGCCCCCATAGGTTTGAAGTGAATGTTGATTCACTTTGCCTGTTGTTTTCCCAGGTTCGAGGTTGAGTGGGACTCCCTTGCCTCGCTTGTACTGCTGCATTGCATGCATTTTACTGTATTTGCTTGCTTTTCTTTTCTGTTTATCCCCTAGGATCTCTGATTTCCTTTGGGCAGGAGGGAATCATGACAGACATTAGGATTCTTATCCGTGCATGACAACATTAGGTTAGTTTTTATTCCCTTTTCAACCCTAGGTTTTTAGAGCTTCTTTCTCTTCTTATCTCAAAATAACTCAAAAACACAGTAATAAGGTTAATCGATATCGTACGTTACGAGCCTTAAGCTATTTGAGAAAGGGTTGCTGGAGAGCTTCTTTCCAGTAGTCTGGCTGCTTAGTATGGTACCCTTTGGGTGACACGCGACGTAGTCACTCTCAAATCATAGTCTCTAGTGCGTCAGAGATTGCAAACAAACCAAAAAACACTTCTTTCGTAAAAGATTCAAAACAAACATCAAAGTGTCATTTTTGTCCGCTTGGACTCTTAATCAAGAAAAACCCTTTCATAAGGTAATAAAAAACAGTCAGACAAGCTTGTGTCTTCCGTAGCCCGAACTACGTTTGCTCTGATCTTTCATGTTGTATGAAAGTACGTATGCATAGGATGCCGTATCCTAGCGAGCAACCTTCCCCACCTCCATCCGTAGGTAGGCGAACTACGTTGACTCTGATTTCTCGCTCCAGACGGGAATACGTAGGCATAAAGCGCAATACTTTGCCGAGTCATTTTCATTTTCTTTTCTTTTTACCCCAGACCTCTAGTGTAGATAAAATAACAATCCGTACCAGAAAACAAGCGTGGATCCCGTCGAGTACGGCGGACGTGAGGGGTGCTAATACCTTCCCCTTGCGTAATCGACTCCCGAATCCAGGAATTTGGTTGCGATGACCATTCCTTTCCCGTTTTGCGTTAGGATTACTCTGAGCGTTTCCTTTCCCTCTTGTGGGATAAATAACGCACGGTGGCGACTCTTCTGTCATAAGCGACGCCGATTTTCGCAGTAGCGACAACTGGCGACTCTGCTGGGGACTCCAACAGTTCCCTGCGCGAGTCAGTCCTAGCGCTTGTTTTCCTGTCGTGGGTTTTGTATGGATTTACATTTCTGTCTTTACTTTCCGCATTTTATTGTCAAATTTGTTTTGTTATTGCTGCTGTGGGGAGAGGGTGATCTATTGAGAGATAAGCCGAACCTGGGCTTGAGTGCACCTAGAATTAGTTGTGGAAAGTAGTGGGCGCGTGCATGCTTTGCATGTACCAGTGTCCCGCAAAATCCACGCTCAGACGAAGTTCTTCTGGTTGACTTCTTTTTCAACCCTTTGGGTTGAGGGGGTTGTTGGTTAGTTGGATTGTCGACTCTGGGGACCGATCATTTGGAAGTTGGCTAAGTGAGGCCTCTTCAGGACATGATGATGCCACACCTTCTGGGTATCGTATCATCAGTCTTGAAAGTCTGTGACGCTGACGACCGCATAGGATGCCGTTGTCAGTTGATAGGACACCTACCTATGAGAGGGATTGGGGCATGCAGGAAACTTGACCTCCAGACTACCCGGTTTTCTGGATTTTGGATCAGTATGTGTGGTTACTTAGGGTTTCTTCACCAGAGTAGTGTTATAGGTCTGTGGAGACCAAGTTGGAGCTTTGTTTTGGGTCTGTTGAGACCAAGTGGAGCATTGTTATGGGTCTGTTGAGACCAGGTTTGAGCGGTATTACAGGTCTGTTGAGACAGATATTGTGGATGGATCTCCTCGGCAATATATCACTTGATCCCGGTTGCATGTTGCATACTCATTTTGCATATCATTAACGTGTGTTTGTGCTGCAGGTGCATTTCATACCCTCTGGTTCTAGTTGCCCGGATTTCTGTCTGCTGATATTATGGATACTCTAAAGAAGACTGTGGCGTACAAGTTGCCTACTCCAGATGTTTCTTCTTTGCTTGGTTTGATATCTCTAGCTGACGATGATGTGAAGAGAAGCTTCAGGAAGAGTTACGAGAAATTACTTAGATTGGTTTATAAACCATCCATGTATGAGCGTAACGGATTGTACACGCTAATGCAGTTCTATGATCCCCCGCTGAGGTGTTTTACTTTCCCCGACTTCATTCTGGCTCCGACTATGGAGGAATATGCTAAGATCTTAGAGTTGACCATTCAGAATAGGGTACCTTTCATTCATATGGATGCGGAGCCCAAACTGGAGGATTTGGCTGTTGCCTTGCATTTAGACTCCTCAGAGTTGCTGTTAACCTCGTGGAATGGAGTGTCTGGTTTTTCTCTCAAGTTCTTGGTTGGGAAAGCACAAGAGTATGCCGAGAGTGGATGTTGGACTGTGTTTAATGCTATTCTTGCGTTGTATATCTATGGCATTATACTGTTCCCAAACCTTCCTGACTTTATTGATTTGGATGCATTCTATATATTTGCTTCAGGAAATCCTGTGCCTACTCTGATTGGAGATTTCTATCACTCATTGCATTATAAGAACGAGAACAGGAGGGACAAGAACGTCTCTTGTTGTGGGCCTTTGCTGTATATGTGGTTTGAGAGTCATCTGCCCAAGAAGGGTATCTTCGCTGAGTCTGCAGATACGGTGGATTGGTCTGAGCATCTGATGGGACTTTGTTCAGAAGACGTTGTCTGGTTTAATAAAGATTTACTGGGATCTGTGATCATCTACAGCTGCGCCGGATATCCTAACGTTCCTCTGATTGGGAGGAAAGGGTGCATTAACTACAATCCTTCATTGTTGATCAGGCAATTCGGGTATGCTTTGAAAAGCCCGCCAAAAGAGGAGGAAATACATAAATCTCTGTACTTCACAGGTGATTTGAAGGGAGAACTATTGTCCAATCTTCAGCATGCTTGGAATAATGTCCACAAGAGGGGTAAGGCGTTGTTGGGTAAGAATGATTGTCAAGCCTATGCCCCGTACAAAGTCTGGATCCAAGATAGAGCAAAGCAGGTGCGAATGCTGTTTCCTGCAGCATTACCTCCTGCTCCCCTCGTGATTGAAGAGCCAACTACCATGCCTATTGAGAGATATGAACAGGTCGTGAAGGAGAAAAAAGAGCTGATGAAAGCCAACGAGAAGTTGGAAGAAGAGCTAGTGCAGCTCAGGAGCGAAAGGAATGAAGCTGTATATTCCTTCGAGCAGCAAACGAAGCTGGTGAATCAACTAGGCACAGAACTGACTGAACAACGAAAGAAGCGTGAACATTTGGGGATAGACTTCAAGAGCTCCCATGATATGCTGGAGTCTAAGAAGAAAGCACTTGATACAGCCTACTGGGAGATCTCTGCATTCAACAAAACCTGGAATGCCACGCTGACCGGCAATAAGGAAAGAGAAGACAAATTGAAGCTGCAGATCTCTGAGCTGGAAGGTCGGTTGAAAGCTAGCCAGAAGAGGTTGGAAGAAGAGGTTATGCGGAGGTATGATGTCAAGAATGCCTTGAACAAAGTTATCAATTGCAAGAAAGAGTCTGCATCCCAGAAGCGGAAGCTAGAAGATTGCTTTGGAGAGGGTGTTTGGGAGGAATC
Organism: Lathyrus sativus; assembly: GCA_963859935.3. Lineage (NCBI taxonomy): Eukaryota > Viridiplantae > Streptophyta > Magnoliopsida > Fabales > Fabaceae > Lathyrus > Lathyrus sativus. The sequence goes on along the minus strand of OZ012736.1, from coordinate 372,442,048 downwards.
CATTGGTGATCTCCAGCGTGTTATCAGGCAAAGGGACTCGCTCGTCGAAGGGTTGCTTTCTCAGCCAAACCATCCCAAGACTAAGAGATTGTTAGAAGAGTACCAGGCATATGGTCGCACTTGATTATCTTATGTATTGATGTGTATGCTTTATTTGCATTATGCTGGCCATCACCAGGATTGTTGGTTGAGGTCATGCCTTCCTATTGTACACTCAGTAATATTGTATTCCTGACTCGATGGGTTTTTCCGCAATATATGAAATGTTTTCCATGATTGGATTTCGAGCTTCTTATTGCTATCACTGTCACTGCACTGGCACTTTGGCACTAGAATGGGGGGTTGATATCCCTGACGCACAGACACATATTGCATCTGCATATTCATTTTTGCATCGCCAGTTATTTGTTGGATCTGTATCTCATTTCCTGCATCTCACAGGTTTTTCAGGATTGACGAACGAAGAGTCCACCGCTACTCAACCCGAAATAACTGCAAGAAAGTAATGGACCAAGTTCAAGTCGAGATGCAGGAAATCTGCGAGAAGTTGACTTTGTTCATGCAAGCTATGGAGATCATGGCCAAGGTCCAGGAAAATCTTCAGACTTTGGTGCAGCCGCTGTTGACGCGGGCAAACGGAAATGGCAACACTGACCACATTTCTGTTGAAACTCCTCGCCGGGAGAATGAGATATCGGCAGTTGTTACTCCACCTGTTGTGACTGTCAATGAAAACACTGGTATTGGTGCAGGTGCTGGCGCTGGTAACGGCAATACTGGGAATGGTGGTGATGGGCATGTTGTTAACAACAAAGGCAACACTGTGGATGCTGATCAAGGATTCATTGACAATGTTGGCTTTGGAAACAATGGGTATGGTAACGTCAATCAGGACGGGAACTTCGGGTTCAACAATCAAGGCTTCGGTAATGACGGTTACGGCAACAACCAGGGATACGGCTACGGTAATGGTGGATTCGATAATGTGAATGTGAACGGTGCTGGGGAATTTCCTTTCAACAATGGCTTTGGACCTGCTGGGGTCAATCTGGGGTTCGGCAACCGAGGACAGGGTCCTGTGTTCAATCAACAGGGATTTGGCCGTAACATGGGTTATGATGGATATGGAAATGACTGAAATGTGGATCAACAGGATGACGCTTTTTCAGGAAGAGGTATGGGACCTGAAGGCCCTATTGACCCGGTTCAGAGGATCAAAATGCTAGAAGAGCAGATGAAAGGTGTGGTTGATCAGAACTCTGCTGGATTAGATATGACTACTATGGGGTTGGTGCCAGGGCTGAGGGTGCCTTTGAAATTCAAGGCTCCAACTTTTGACAAATACAAAGGGGATACCTTCCCTAAGGTCCACTTCCGCTCTTATTACAGAAGGATGTTCGCGTATTCGGATGACGAAAGGATGCTCATGCATTTCTTTCAGGACAACTTATCAGGGTCATTGCTTAAGTGGTATATGGGGCTGGAGCCCACGCAGATTAAAACTTGGAAGCAGTTGGCTGATGCTTTCGTGACGCATTACAAATATAACAGCGATCTGGCGCCGAACAGGGTCCAATTACAGGGTTTGTCACAGAAAAACGGTGAAAGTTTTAAAGAATATGCGCAAAGGTGGCGCAATATGGCAGCGAGGGTGCATCCTCCTTTAATTGAAAGAAAGATGAAAGACATGTTCATTGGGACATTTACGGGGATGTTCTATGAAAAATTATTTAGTGTGTCGTTGGGCAGTTTCTCAGATTTGATTCTTATGGGGGAGAAGATTGAGAACGGGATTAAAGTTGGAAGATTCCAAGCAGGTGAGTCCACCTCAGCAGGAGGCATAAGGAAGGCATTCGGTGGTAGACGACAGGGTGATACTAGTGTCGTGTTTGGTGACAGGGGTAGGGGCAGAGGAAGGAATCAGTATGTTCATCCTCAACAGATAGCCATCGTTACTGTTCCAATTCCTCAGCAACAACAACCGCAGCCGCAGCAAAGGCAGAATCAGGGACAGGGAAGGTTTCAGAATGTAAGGCTGAAGAGGGTATTTGATAAGCCTCCTTCCACGTATGCAGAACTCCTTCAGACCCTGCTAGGGTTGAACTTGGTGGAAAAGAGGACTTTGGCACCGCCTACAGGGTCGGTACTTCCTTATGGATATGATGCTAACAAGCAGTGCGAATTCCATTCCGGGGCGCCTGGGCATGATATAGAAGCTTGTCAGGCATTTAAACACAAAGTTCAGGACTTGTTGGACAGTAAAGCCATCAACTTTGGCCAAGTGGGGCCCAATATTGTACAACAGCCTATGCCCAATCATGGGGCAAATGCCATCTTAACAGAAGAAAATTTGAACTTGGTGTTGGATGTTAATAAGTTGAAAGCAAAGTGAAAAGCAAGTTGCTCAAAGGGGGAGTATTTTCGGGTTGTGATGAATACTGTTTAGAGTGCTGGACCCAGCCAGAGGGTTGTAATGATTTGAAACGGGGCATTCAAGCTATAATCGACGAAGGGACCTTGCAATTTGATCGAAATGCGGTTGAGAAGCCTGTGGAGGCATTATGTGATAAGCAGAATGATATTGCAACAGTGATGATTCCGAGGAAAACAATAACGATAACGGCGCCCACCAGGCGGCCGACGATCACAATTACCAAAGCAGGGCCAGTCCCTTTTGAGAGTACTAAAGCAGTACCGTGGACTTACGGATTGGAGGTATATTGTGACGGTGAGAAAATTGAAGTCAATGGACAACCAGCTGGGGTTGTAGATAATGTTGTCGGAATAGGGGGTATGACCAGAAGCGGAAGAATCTTCATGTCACCCGAGGTAGAGGCAGAAAGATTAGCCAAAGGTAAAGCCAAGGTAACTGAGGGTGGTCCTTCTCAGTCGAATGAAAAGGAAACGTCACTTAAGGATGTGGAGGAGTTTATGAGGCTCATTCGTAAAAGTGATTGCAAAATCGTTGAGCACCTCCAGCAAACGCCGTCAAAAATTTCCATCCTATCATTGTTGTTATGTTCTGAGGCCCATCGGAACGCTTTGCTGAAGATTCTAGATGCATCGTTCGTTCCTCAAGAAGTTTTTGTTAATCAGTTAGAAGGGGTGATGGCGCATGTCAATGCGGGGCACAGTTTGGGCTTCACAGACTTTGATTTGACTCCGAGAGGGCGAGAGCACAATATGACATTACATGTGTCAGTAGAATGTCGGGGCACGGTCATGTCCCATGTTTTAGTAGACACTGGATCTTCCCTGAATGTGCTACCGAAGAAAGCCATGATGAAATTGGATATCAGGGGGATTATCTGCACGCCCAGTGATTTAGTGGTGAGAGCGTTCGACGGAACGAGGAGGTCAGTTTTCGGATCAATAACATTACCGTTGCAGGTGGGGCCTAAAATATTTGAAACTGAATTCTATATAATGTACATCCAGCCAGCGTATAGTTGTCTTCTTAGGCGCCCATGGATCCATGCTGCCGGGGCAGTCACATCCACGTTACACCAAAAGCTGAAGTATATGGTTGGGGATAGTGTCGTCACTGTTTGTGGAGAAGAAGATATTCTGGTTAGCCATCTGTCTTCGTTTAAATATGTTGAGGTCGACGGAGAAATACACGAGACACCTTGTCAAGCCTTCGAGGGGTTGTGAATTAAAGACAAAGCTCAGGGTTCCAGCAAAATATCAGATGTGGCAATGTCCTCCTACAAAGAGGCTCAGGCTTTAGTGCAGACTGGTGAGACTAAAGGTTGGGGGCAGGTATTGGAGATTCCTGTGAAGAATGACAAGTTCGGGCTAGGGTATCGACCGACGTCGTCAGCGTCATCTTCAGGAGCGCCCAGGTTCAAGGGACCAGTCACGATTATGCCAAGCGGGGTGAGCTTCGAGACCGTCAACGCTATTTCCGATGCTGAGGACGGGGATAGCGACTGCGATATGGACGCCTGGATCCAGCCAAGCGTGCCAAGACAAAGTCTCTGCAATTGGTCTATCCAGGAAACTGTTTCGGTGACAACTAAACAGTAATGCTTTGTTTTCTTAATTGTTGAATAATCCTGTGTCCTACCCGGGGCATAGTGATTTTGCTTAGGGCCATTTGGTTATGTACTTCGCATTGTTTAATCATGAAATAAAAGGCGTTTTTTCATATACAAATATTGTGATCCCTGTTTTTCTTGTTTTTACTTTAACAATGAATGGCAACGTGGTTATTTGCTTTGTTGGCGTGTTGAAGTGTTTAACCATTTCCTTTGCAGGACTAATATTTCAGATGACATCACATACGAACCGCCTATGACTCATTTCGACTTTGAGCACCCGGTATTCCAAGCAGAGGAAGAGATTGTTGAGGATAGCGACCTGCCAGAGGAGCTGACTCGTTTGTTGAAACAGGAAGAGAGAAGCATTCTGCCTCACGAGGAAGAAATTGAGATTATCAACTTGGGGTCGGAAGAAGTTGTGAGAAATATCCGTATAGGGGCTGAACTGCAAAGCGACATCAAGCAACGGCTGATTGAGATACTGAGAGAGTATGGTGATATTTTTGCTTGGTCGTACGAGGATATGCCTGGGTTAGATATGGACATGGTTGTGCACCGTCTACCGTTGCGAGAGGAATGTCCGCCTGTTAAACAGAAACTCAGAAGAACCAGACCACACATGGCTGTGAAAATCAAGGAGGAAGTTCAGAAACAGTGGGATGCTGGTTTCCTAGCTGTTACAACTTATCCGTCATGGGTCGCTAATATAGTACCAGTACCGAAGAAAGACGGTAAAGTGCGAATGTGTGTAGACTACCGTGATTTGAATAGGGCGAGCCCGAAAGATGACTTTCCACTTCCTCACATTGATGTGCTGGTTGACAATACTGCTCAGTTCTCCGTATTCTCCTTCATGGACGGCTTCTCAGGCTATAATCAGATCAAAATGGCGCCAGAAGACATGGAGAAGACTACCTTCATTACTCCCTGGGGAACATTTTGCTACAAAGTGATGCCCTTCGGATTGAAGAATGCTGGGGCAACATATCAACGTGCTATGACGACTCTCTTTCATGACATGATGCATAAAGAGATCGAGGTTTATGTTGATGATATGATCGCCAAATCCCAGACGGAGGAGGAGCATTTGGTTAATCTGCTGAAACTGTTCAAAAGACTTAGGAAGTTCAGGTTGAGACTGAACCCTAACAAGTGCACCTTCGGGGTGAGATCGGGTAAACTGCTGGGGTTTATCGTGAGCGAAAAAGGAATAGAGGTTGATCCTGCGAAAATAAAAGCAATACAAGAAATGCCGACGCCTAAAACAGAAAAAGAAGTGCGTGGGTTTTTAGGGAGGTTGAAATATATCGCCCGGTTCATATCTCACCTGACTGCAACATGCGAGCCGTTATTCAAGTTGTTGAAAAAAGATCAGGTGTTGAACTGGAATGAAAATTGTCAAAAGGTGTTCGAAAAGATAAAAGAATACTTGCAGGAACCTACTGTTTTGATACCCCCAGTGGCCGGGAGACCTTTGATTATGTATTTGACGGTTCTTGAGGAAAGTATGGGTTGTGTTCTCGGTCAACACGACGAGACCGGACGTAAAGAGCATGCGATCTACTATTTGAGTAAGAAGTTTACTGACTGTGAGTCCAGATACTCAATGCTCGAGAAAACGTGTTGTGCGCTAGCATGGGCCGCCAAACGTTTGAGGCAATACATGCTAAATCATACAACCATGCTAATTTCTAAGATGGATCCAATCAAATATGTGTTTGATAAGCAAGCACTCTCCGGAAGAATTTCCCGATGGCAGATGGTGTTAACCGAATACGATATACAATATGTCTTGCAGAAGGCTATTAAAGGTAGCGTTCTGTCAGAGTACCTTGCGGAGCAGCCAATTGAGGACTACCAATCGATGAAGTTTGATTTTCCTGACGAGGTTATCATGTACCTGAAGATGAAAGATTATGAAGAACCGTTGCCGGACGAAGGACCAGAGTTGGGTTCCAAATGGCAGTTGATATTTGACGGAGCTGTAAATTCCTATGATAGCGGAATAGGGGCAATTATTACCACTCCTCAGGGGTCGCACATCCCCTTTACTGCCCGGTTGACTTTTCCCGTTACCAATAATGAGGCTGAATATGAGGCTTGCATCATGGGTCTGGAAGAAGCTATTGATTTGCGAATCAAACATCTGGATGTGTATGGAGACTCAGCTCTAGTGGTGAATCAGATTAAAGGAGAATGGGAGACACGTCAGCCCAATTTGATACCATATATGAACTATGCACGGAGATTGTTGCCTTTCTTTGACAAGGTGGAATTGCATCATGTGCTGCGAGCAGAAAATCAAATGGCTGACGCCCTGGCGACATTGTCTTCAATGTATAAAGTTAACTTCTGGAACGAGGCTCCCCGAATTGTTATCTCTCGGCTCGATAGGCCTGCATTCATATTTGCCATCAACGAGGCTCCCGATGGTCAACCCTGGTACTTTGACATCCAGAATTTCCTGAAGAACAAGGAGTATCCGACTGGGGCATCCAGTCGAGATCAGAAGACTCTCAGGAGATTGGCTGGCAATTTCTATCTGAATTCTGACGGTGTCCTGTACAAAAGAAACCACGACTTGGTGTTGCTACGCTGTGTAGATGAGAAAGAGGCGAAGTTTCTCATGGAAGAGATACATGAGGGTACATTTGGTACACATGCTGGTGGGCATGCTATGACGAGAAAACTGTTGCGGGCAGGTTATTATTGGTTAACTGTGGAAACAGACTGTTTCAAGTTTGCAAAGAGGTGTCATAAATGCCAGATTTATGCGGACAAAATCCATGTGCCTCCAAGTCCTCTGAATGTGATGTCCTTACCGTGGCCCTTCTCGATGTGGGGAATTGATATGATTGGAAAGATCGAGCCTACGGCATCCAATGGACACCGGTTCATTTTGGTAGCAATTGATTACTTCACCAAATGGGTGGAGGCAACATCATATGCCAATGTCACCAAACAAGTGGTCGCCAGATTCATCAAATGAGATATTATCTGCAGATATGGAATCCCTGAGCGGATTATCACCGACAACGGTTCGAATTTGAATAATAAGATGATGAAAGAGCTGTGTCAGAATTTTAAGATTGAACATCACAACTCTTCTCCTTACCGGCCCAAGATGAATGGCGCTGTTGAAGCGGCCAATAAGAACATAAAGAAGATTGTCCAGAAGATGGTTGTGACATATAAGGACTGGCACGAGATGCTACCTTTCGCTTTGCACGGTTATCGTACGACGGTACGCACATCAACCGGGGCAACCCCTTTCTCATTGGTATATGAGATGGAGGCAGTGTTACCGTTAGAGGTCAAGATTCCTTCCCTGAGGGTTTTACGTGATGTCCAACTCGACGAGGCAGAATGGGTTAAAGATAGACTGAATTAGCTTAGTTTAATGGATGAGAAGAGACTGGCTTCTTTAGCATATGGTCGGTTATACCAGAGCCGGATGAAGAAAGCTTACTGTCGCTACTGCGAAAATCGGCGTCGGCTGAACAGAAGAGTCGCCACCGTGCGTTATTTATCCCACAGGAGGGAAAGGAAACGCTCAGAGTAAACCTACCGCAAAGACGGGAAAGGTATGGTCGTCGCAACCAAAACCTGGATTCGGGAGTCGGTTACGCAAGGGGAAGGTATTAGCACCCCTCACGTCCGTCGTACTCGACGGGATCCATGCTTGTTTTCGGGTATGGATTGTTATTCTATCTACTCTACAGGTTAAGGGTTAAAAAGAAAAATGAAATGACTCGGCAAAGTATCGCACTTTATGCCTACGTATTCCCGTCTGGAATGAGAAATCAGAGTCAACGTAGTTCGCCTACCTACGGGAAAGGAGGGGAAGGTTGCTCGCTAGGATGTCGCATCCTATGCCTACGTACTTTCATACAGCATGAAAGATCAGAGCAAACGTAGTTAGGGCCACGTACGACACGAGTCTGTCTTGATTGATTTTATTCCTTCTGAAAAAGGTTTTTCTGATTAGCAGTCCAAGCGGACAAAAATGACGTCTTGATGAGTTCACATTCTTTTACGGAAGAAGTGTCTTTTATTGGGTTGGAATATTTATTGTGTTTTTCTGTTTGTTTTGAGGAAGAAGAGACAGAACTCTAACCTACGGTTGCGAAGGGAATCAAACTAACCTAATGTTATCATGCATGGGTTAAGACCTAATGTCTATCATGCTCCTCTCTTGCACAGAGAGAAACAGAGATCCTAAGGGAATAGACGGAAACAGAAACAAAAGCAGATATATACAGTAAAGCAGTAAAATGCATGGATGCAGCAATACAAGCGAGGCAAGGGAGTCCCACTCAACCTCGAACCTAGAAAACAATAGGCAAAAGTGAACAGAATTCACTTCTAGCCCAACAGGTTAAACAACAAACAATACAGTTAGGGAAAACCAAACAATACATCAGAAATGAATAACAGCAGAAAAATAAACAGCCACAGCAGCTCTGCATCAACATCTGGCTTCAAGTAATCTCCAAACAGCTACAAGCTTCAGCAAGCATCAATCTCCATCTACACAGCTTTCCAGCAAGGTCTTGATCATCAATCTTTCATCTGCAATGGCTTTTCTTCAAGTCCCAATCTCCAGGATGAACATCAATCAACAAGATGAAGTGAAAGAATGTTAGACAGTCAATTACCTACCAAGGGTGGTTCATCAACTGTTAACATTATATGGACAATTTTCCCTCAAAAGTTCTATCTTTCAAATACATTCACTGATCCTTCCAAAGGAAGGAGGTGGATATTTGAAAGAGACTTTGAATCATGGGGAAAGGATGGATGCAGACAAGGCATTCCATGTTTGAGAAACAAGCTTTCTAATCTAGAGCTCTGCCTAGCTCCTAAACCCTAGTCTCCTCATCAGCTGCTAGCAAGAATCTCCTCTTCAACTCTGGAAGTTGGACTTCAGTCTCTGGATCTCCAATGGCTTCCTCATCATAAGTCTTCAGCTCCCCCAATCCCCAAGCAATCCCAATACCCACACAGACAAATCAATAATCCCCAGAGGGCACACCACACCAGTCAAACAAATACAGTAGTATACTAATAGCAGTAGGGGAATCCTAATGATATCTAAGGGGTCTAATAACTATCCATAGTCCCTATAGTCCCATATATAAAATATTCAATCTCTAAGTCCTAAGGGAAATGATTCAATTCTCCTAAGTCATCACTTAAACCCTAATTTTGTTCAAGTTATTCACACCTAAACTAATCACCTAAAATTAATCTCTAAAAATGGGAACTAAATTGTATATACAAGCTAATCTTATCTACTAACCAACCTAACAAGAATGGGTGAAAAATATTAAAGCAACTATTCAAACTAAAATTATCAAATTCATGTACTAAACAAAATATTATTTACACCTAATTAAAAGAAAAAAATATGCCAAAAATAAGAAAATAAAATGAACTATTAACTTTTTTGTATGATAATTCTCTTGACCAAATTAAGAAAATAATGCAAAAAGAACCAAGGAAAAATATGCATTTTACTATTTTTTATGATTTTTGAAAGATTTAATATTTTTTTGAGAAAAAATAAAAATGAATTAAAGTTGGCAGGGGGGTACTATAAGCAAGGGCGCCCAGTTATAATTGCAGACGGGCCATGATGAGGGTGTGCGAATATCAATTGAACCAAGGCCCAGCACGCTTCAGAATTTAAACAAAAATAAAAAAAAACACAAAACGGTGCAGATAGTAAGTTTTTCAGGCATAATTGGTTTTGGGCCCTCTTCTGGGGGTGTTAGTAGCAAGGGGATTCAAAGCCCATCAGATTCTTTTAAGTGAAACGGTGCGTTGCACCATTCAAACTTCCCTCCGTTTTTCTCGTTCAATCACGGCCGTTGGATTGGATAATTAGTCAAATGTCAAGGCCAGATCGTGTGGCTCCCGTGTCATCTTCAACCTTGAGTAAACCCTAACCCTGAAATTCTTTCCCCATGCACGATTTTCCACTCTTCTGCTCTCCTTCATCTCGCCACGAAATCAGACAATTCCAAAAGCAAAATTGCTCTAGGACAATCCCTCTACACAGCCATAGAAACCATTCCCTCTAAAGCTCAAACAATAACCAAACCCGATAGGGATACCAGTCTGAATCCACCATTAACACCTGTGATCAAACCTCCCAATTCTCTCCAATTCTTGCCCTAACATACTCTACACATTATGTTGATCACAACATGCTATATATCCAAAATTTTCGTGCATTAAACCGTGAGTTACAAACCCTAACAGTTATGGTACACCTATGGCAAACTCCATGAAAGCTCTCCAAACTCACCAAATTCAATCCTCTATCCTACCTTAACCTTTCTATGCGATCAAAACCTAGCAATTCTAACCAAAGCATGCAATTCGAATGAAAACTTACTTGGTGCACAATGAAGAAAACAGCTACCAAAACCTCTGGATCCAAAGCTTGAAGTGATGGAAAACTGGTCAATAAACTTGATGATGACTTTTGTATGCAACAAATATGACTCAAACCTCTTGGATCTTGCAATTCCAAAAATTTTTGCTTCTTGAATGGTGAACTTGCACAGCTCGAATCTTCTTCAATTCTACCAAGTGATTGTATGAATTGTGATCTATGGATGATGATGATGAAGAACAGATCAAGAATGGTGCAATTTGGTGAAAGTTTGAGAGAGTTTGGATTGATTTTGCAAATGAGAGAAAGTGTGTGAAACTTGTGTTTATGAGCAAATGTGATCACCAACCATGGCATGAACCCTCTCCATTCAATATATACATGCCATTAGAACCTCCTAGAAACTTGGAGAAACTTCCCTTGCACTTTTCCTTACATTTTGGATGATGTAACTTTCATTACAAGTAACCTTGAATAACTCCCAAAATGTGAAACAAGCTCAAAATTCTAATTTAGCCAATGTTCTCAAAATGATCTTTCCATTCAAAATGACCTATAATTTCACCTCATTTGGCCAAAATATGAAAAATCTCATTTTTTAGGTCATTTTTATTCATTAAATCCACCACTTTTGAAACCTTGTGCTATGAATCTTTACAATCTTTCATGGTCACTTTTCTAGACTCAAAATGTCATTTGGAACAAGTTTTATGTTGTAAAGTTTTCCATTTGAAGCTTCCTTGTATGAGTTTTGGGCATAGGTTGAAATGACCTGTAATTCTCAAATGACCAAAATACCCTTTGCTTGCCAAGACCATAAGTAGAGTTCCACAAACCAGATGAAGGCATACTATACCATTATAGAAAGCTAAGACAATTAGGAACAATTATTATGTTGACCAGAAATTCATTTGAAATCTCCTTGAGGGGTAAAAATAGCTTGGAAGTCAAGTCACTTTCACAGACAAAATTACAGATACCTCAGATGACCTGTAACTTGCAAGGACCATAACTTGAGTTCTATAAATCTCCTCAATGTCTTCCACCACTCAAATTAAAGGTATTGAGATACTCTACAAGTTTCATGTTGGCCAAGGATCCATTTGGAGCTTGCATTTTGACTTATCTTGCTTGACAATTTGACCTAAACTAGGGGATTTTACACAGAAACCCTAATTTAGAAACTCCCCTTCTCCTTGATTTCTCTTGAATTCTTCTTGACATATCACCATATCCTTCTTTACATGCCAAATGATGAACCCCACATCTCTGTAATAGCCCTTAATGCCTTTCAATCAGTCAATTGACCTAGAGTTGACCCAGGGTTGACCCCAGATGAAACCCTAGTTGACTGTCTTCAACTGCAATACTTGTGATCATATCAAGGACTTGTCTTCTTCTTCAAATGACTTTCTAAGTCTCCCATGATGTCCAGATACTCTCCATGCTCAGCCCACAGCTCACAATTTCTTTGTTGATCCTCAAATACCCTCAGTTAGGAGATAGATGAACTGCATGATCCATTGACTTGATAGCTTCCAAATTCTTTCTGATGACTTGAATGGGATTGAATTAGAATAATAACCTCTTGACAGGCTCATAGAGATGAGAATAATGATTGGTCCTTGTTGGATGACTTGCTATGCTTATGCTATGCACATGAGTAGACTATATACATGAATCTATATGCAAATGCTAATGATATTGAAACATAAACCAAGTGAATAAGGTTGAGCAAATTTTAGGGTGCAACACTTACGACAAGAAGGTGCACCCTCGAAGTTTTCAGACAGGCGATCTTGTTTTGAAAAAGATTCTCCCACCACAAACAGATCACAGGGGCAAGTGGACTCCTAATTTCGAAGGTCCATACGTTGTTAGAAAAGTCTTCTCCGGAGGAGCTTTATTGTTGTCCATCATGGACGATGAGGACTTTACGTCGCCTGTAAATTCGGACGCAGTTAAAAAATACTTTGCTTGAAAGAGACCCGCTGGACAGAAAAAAGAGAGTCCAGGCAAAAAGGGGGCATCCCGGCGAACCATAAAAAATGAATAAAAGGTCCGGGCAAAAGTTAGGGATAAAATCGAAAAGATGTACACCCGCAAAGTCGAAAACCTGAAAAGGGCGACTTCGGCAAAAAAGGGTATCCCGGTGAATTGAAAACCCGCAAAGGGCGGTTCACGCAAAAGTTAGGGATTGAAAAAGCAAATGACTGCGGTCCGGATTTGATACGGCATTGCTTAGTAGTTTGGGAGTACCTGGAGGCCGTCTATCCTAAAAACAATCTCTTCCAAAGATCGAGTGCCGGGAAAGCGCAGATTCAGGCGAGTCATAGGAGGATCAGCTCATGGTGCTTGTCTGTACCACGTCGCCGACATGTATACAAATATTGTTTTGTATTTTTATTTATGCTTTTTGTGCATATATGTATGTGTGTGTGCGTAACTTCCTCTTTTCAGGAGTTGCATCCAGTGTACAAAACTCTGCCTATTCAGAGGCTCGTTATCAATAAAATATGTTATTCAGTACTTGATGCTTGTTCTTTACTGTTTTGTTTGTGAAAGACGCCAATGTTTTTGATAAACTTGCACTTGCATAATCTTGTTGGCCCTTGCCAATAATTGCTAAAACTTCAAATTGACTGAAGTAATGTCGCGGATGCTAACCCAGATAGGTCCTGTTGTGTAGGCTTGTTTTGTCTCGTTTGTGTTTTGCAGGGTTCTTACCTTTGGAGCAAATAGTCAGGGATTGTATTCCCCAGCCAAATTACTGGACGACAGAGCCTGATTCCAGTTGACATCATTCCTTAGCTAGTCGTAGCTTATCCCCGAGATTTGAAATGACGTCTATCCCTTCCCGAAGGAGGGAATCATTTTCCCCAGAAGAGTGTCCTCGGGGAAGTTGTCCACAAGACATCCCCAGCAAGTCGAAATCAGTATCCCCTGCAGAGGTTGCGCTCCCCAGTGAGTCGGATATGTGCAGGATCAATCCTCAGCATGGGAGATTCCTGCAGTGTTTAACCAAGCCTCAGTTGGTTCAGAAGGGCTATCCCCATAGAAGATGGTTTTCTTTCTCCTCACAGTTTGTCATGCCTTTGTCAGGATGATTATCCCCAGCGGAGTGTTAGCTCCGAGTTTGTAAACTATACCCAGATAGCTGTCTCCCAGAAGGGTCGCTTCTTCCCCAGCTGAGTTACTCTTCTCAGCAGGTGTTGTTCTTTCCTCCCAGCTGTCGCTACTGCGAAAATCGGCGCCGGCTGACAGAAGAGTCGCCACCGTGCGTTATTTATCCTAACGGAGGGAAAGGAAACGCTCGAAGTAAACCTCGCAAAAAACGGGAAAAGGTATGGTCATCGCAACCAAAACCTGGGTTCGGGAGTCGGTTACGCAAGGGGAAGGTATTAGCACCCCTCACGTCCGTCGTACTCGACGGGATCCACGCCTGCTTGGGTTGTCTAAAGGATGCAAAAACAATCTATCTACGGCTGCTAAATCTACACAGAAGGGAATTGACTCGATAGAGCGTCGCACTCTATGCCTACGTATTCTCAAGAGAGAAAGTCAGAGTCAACGTAGTTCGGGACTACAGGGAAATTGGCTCGCCAAGACTTTGCGTCTTGTGCCTACGTACTTCCACACTGCATGGAAGATCAGAGCTGACGTAGTTCAGGCTATCTACGGCTAAACAGGGTATTCTCACACAGCAGTGAGAAATTAAACTGGTTTCCAAGGTACGGGAACCTATGGGCAAAACTACGGTCTGGTCTCAAATGCACTCGGGCAAGAGAGAAAAAGGGTAATGTCAGTCGTCAGCGGGAAAGTCTCGATCGCACAGCAGCGAGAGAACAAAAAGTCAGTTGTTAGTGTGCTCGCTAGGATATCGCATCCTATGCCTACATATTCTCGTATTGTACGAGAAATCAGAGCAGCTGTAGTTCGGCTACTTCGGGACCACAGCTCAAATCTCGTTTTATTAACATTCTGAAAAATGGTTTACAATGATTGAATACTGAAAATAAACTCCTAGGAAATACTATCCTATCCTATCCTGGAAAATCAAATGAAAAAGAGTCCCCTAACAAGTGGACTTCTAAACTATCCTAAAATGGGGTAAAAGAATTTCTATGAAAAAATGTACTCTAAAAAATATTAAATCTACACTAATATTTTTTATTCTTTTTCAACTATTTTCTTCTTCTCTTTTTTTTTTCCACTTTCTTTCTTCTTTTTCTTTTTCAATATTATTTCTTTTTCTTTATTGCGAGGCCCAACCCGGTCCACGAAGCTTCTACCCTCCTTCGTCCAAACTCCACAGAACCCTAATTTTCCTTCTCCCTCACTCAGCGCCGCCGTCCCCCTCTCTGAACTCTCTCCGTTCAACCTTTTCTCCGTCACAAAACCCTTCTCACACAAACCTCTCCGTTCAAACCAAAAAAACCCTCCTTCCCAACAACTCTTTCCCTCAGATACTATGTTCCCCTTCTTCGACTCTCCGTTCAGCCATTTCTTGTCATTAACCCACAAAAGAAGAAGAAGAAGCTTCATTGACGCCTGAACAAAGTGAATCCTTGGGTGCGCGTGACGATTTGGACCGATGACGATTGTTCTGGCGTTTTCTTGAAGTTCTATGAAGACAGTTGCAACTTTCTGGATCTTGAAGGTTCTTGGACGTTTGATGATCTCGCTGAAGGTGAAGGTTAATCGGATTACATGTGGTCCTTGAAGATGCGACGAGCAAACACTGAAGAACCTGATGCGTGTTATTGTAGCTTTTCTGGTGATTTGGATTGAAGGTGCGAAGAACCTGTTGTTGTGCGTTCTATGGATATTAACGCATGAATCCTTCACGAAAATCACATAAACAATGATGAAGATCTCACGATTTCTGAGGATTGGATGAAGATTGTTTGAAAACGAAGAAGATCGCTGGGATGTTGTTGTAGAAGGATGAATCTCTGGAGTTTGATGATTCTTGATGAATCGTTGAAGAGGACGATGGTTGAATTTCTGGAGAATTCTGGAGAATGGATGAAGTTTGGATGAGAAGGTTGATCGGAAGGGATGAAGATTGAAGGCGATCTGGGCTGGAGATGATGAAGATTAGAGGAGAAGAGATGAATTCTGGTGATTTCTGGGTTTCCGGTGACCGGTACGGCGGCCGGAGGTAGTTGGTGTCGCCGGCGATGGAGGTTGGGATGGCGGTTGCATGGCTGCCGGCCATGCAACTGGTGGAGTCCGGTGAGGTTTGGTGGCAGACGTGTGTCAAGGTAGTGGAGGGAGTGGGTCTGCATGGACGCCACGTGTGAGGGCGTGGCAGAGAGAGAGGCTTAGTGGAATGTGAGGTGGCGTGTGGAAGTGTGAAAATGTGGGTCCTCCTCCTTGATAACACGTGGAACTTCTGAATATATACCCTGAGATTTTTCTGGATCTTTCTAGAAGATGGACTTGCAGATTCTGACGAAATGGGCCTTCATGAATTGGGCTCTACGAATTTGATAACAAGGGCCCCAAACGAAAATGGTTAAAAAAACTCAAAAAAAGTCTGAATAATAAAGTGCTAATGAAAATTAAAGTGGATTAATGCTCAACAATTAATAAAAGATTAAAACTAAACCCAATTAAAGCTAATTAACAAGACTATTCAATTAACACCCTAAACTATCTAATTTCTACAAAGAAACTATTAATATCTAATATTCTAAGACTCTATTAAAATTCTATAATATCTATTAAAAACTATTAAAAGAAAAACCTATCCATTTATTAAAATGAAAAATCCATATTCTATATTAAGAGAAAAGAAATCTATTCTATTAAAATGCTATTTAAAATCCTATAAAAAAACTATATTATCTATATCTGAAATTGAAAAATTATTTAATTTCTATTAAACCCTATTATTTATTTAAAAGAAAACCTCTCATTAATAAAAGAAAAAATCTATATTCTTCTATTAAGAAAATGATAAAAAATCTATTTAACTCTATTTAAAAGAAAATCTAATAAAACCTAATATTCTATTAAAAAACAACTATATTATTTCTATATTAAAATAAAATCTATATTAAACGTATTATTCTATTTAATATGCTAAAAGATTTTAAAATCTATTAAACTATTAAAAAAAGAAACTATTAATATTCTAAAAAAAATTCTATATTATCTTAAAATGATTAAAAAATCTAATAAAACCCTAATAATGCCTAATAAAATCCAGAAAAATCGCAATAATTCCCAGAGGAACAAAAATAGCATCGAACGACAAATAACACTGCGAGAGCACACCAAAATAGCCGGCAAAAATAAACGGGCACCGAACCATCCCTAAAAACAACGATTCTATCTATCTAAACTGATTAAAAACACCTGAGACGCGAGACGAGGGCTGTGATCCCGATAAAGCCAAAACAAATGAAAAATGCACTGTATGCAATATGCAGATGCGAATGCAGTCATGCGTCGAAACATAGGACCAAATACGGGACCCGGTTGGTCAAATTTTAGGGTGCAACAGCTGCCCCTATTCAAGCGGCTTCGACCTGAATGGGTGAAGAGCGCTCAACCTTCAAACATTCAAAGGTAGATGACGGTTGAATACAAATGAAACCCTGAAATTTGCCAACCGCAGGAATATACTGCAAAACTGCTTGAGGAATAGCTTCCAATAAACTGAAGTTTGGTTGTCACGGCAACAACTGGTCAATTTTCTGATAAATTTTCTTCTCCTTGCCAATCACTTGTGCGACGCCACAAGTATTGGAATAATGCTTCGAAAAGCAAACGACTTGATTCCCATCTCTCTTATGGGATCAAATCCTGTCAACTCAGTTCACAGCGAACTTGAGGACAATTCTCCTGGGGAACTTCTGAATCGACTGCTCGACACCCATTCTGTCAACAGGCCGCAGCTTCAGAAATCTGATATATGTCAATCTTTCTTCGTTTTTTTCGATGCTGACGTAATCAACCAAATGTGAAGAAATCACTCCGCTGGGGGAGACGAGAAGCTTAACCAAACAACTCTGCAGGTGAACAAACTCGAAATCCAATAGGTAACCAACCTGGTCCATGTTTCGAAATGCGTATGTCTGATAATGATGCAATGCCCTATATGACATGTAACTGTTATATGCGTTCTGTTTGAAAATGCAATGCCCAGACGGCATGGAAATGCTATATGTTTGTATAAATGCTATGACGATATATGCGAATGTTAATGCAGGCTCGAGCTGCCAGAGAACGCCAGGTCTGAAAACCACTTGGCAAAATAAATGCTGAAGGCAACGTCAACTCTACTGGAGATGAACCGAAGTCACAGAATTATCTCAGCAAAATAAATGCTAGACAAGGGAAACCAAATCTGCTGGGAATAACCGTCCTGCTGGAGAAATGGAAAGGCAATCCTGCTTGGAGACTTCACTGGGGAAAAAAAACAACTCTGCTTGGGGATGCTCCCGTCAAACCATTGGCAACTGATTGTGCTCTGCGGGACCCAAACTGGGGCTGATTGCGCAAAGCACACTGCTGGAAATGCCCCTACTATCACGGATATCAATCTTAATCTGCTGAGGATACTGCTGATCCTACTCTGATACGGGGTAAAATACAATCTCAGTTCTTCCGGGGATAATAAGCAACTTTCATATGCTGAAGAGTAGCAATTCTAACTTAACAACATCCACACAGGGAATTCAAACAATAATCGGAGCACTGGTATCCGCCGAGCTTCGCATCGGGAAACATGACAACATGCGAGTCATTGGGAATTACTGTGTCAGATATTTTTAGGTTTTTGTTTTTCTGGTTTAGGATAAACATGGACTATGTACACAGTGGAGAATATGGGAAATACTAGACGAGAACTAGCATTCAAAGGATAGACTACCAGACGAGAACTGATAGGAAAATAGGTTATCGGACGAGAATTGATTTTTGGACATCAGACGGGGCTGACTGGATAACAGACTGAGGCATAGACAACCAGGCGAGAACTGGCTGAAAGCTGACGTACACCAGACGAGAACTGGTATAACACGTAGGTTAAAACACACGATGATCAGACGAGAACTGATTACGCGACGACATGTACCAGACGAGAACTGATACAACACTTGAAGAAATGGTGACCAGACGAGAACTGGTTACAATAAACTACACCAGACGGGAACTGATGCTTACAATAAACTACATCAGAAGGGAACTGATGCTTACAGAAGGGCGGGCCAGACGAGAACTGGTTACCGGCTTGCCAGGCGAGAACTGGACTTTGGAAATAACTGGTTACTGACACGCACCAGGTTTAAACTGCAGGTCAATGATCCAACGACAGCAAGACCTTTTTCGAAATGAAAGGTTCAGGTTTTGATAAGGGTATTGACACGATTCCCCGATACTCCACTCCGGCTAGGGATAAACAGACTGGTTTGAACAACTTGCCCCAGTGCACTCAGCTGGGGATAAAAAGACTGGCTTGAACAACTTGCCCCAGTGCACTCAACTTGCCCCAATCTAACTCTTGGGAATACTTGCTCTGAACAGCTTGCTACGAGACGACCTCGAGATTACTTGCCCCGGTATCTGTACTACAACAGAATTCAATCTCCATTAAACAATTGTCAACCCAGTTGGTCTTCATTATCTCTGAAGTGACCTTGCCCCTGAATGAGCGTTCTAGCGACTTAACCTGATCTGATTATCCACCTGAAGCATCTGCTTTCAAATCTCAACGCTCTGTATAATTGCCCCTGATTGGCTCTCGAGAAGGCTCACTTCTGGTTACTGCTTCTCCAGCATACTGCCCCTGATCAACTGCTGCTTCGGGACTTGTCCTCAAACTAACTGATTCTGAACTTACTGGAAATTAATGCCCCTGATTCACGGGTCTTCACAACATACACCATTCTGGTTCAGACTACTGAATTACTCAGTCCTGCTTGACGATTCCCTGTTGGAATTTCTTTCATGCCAACTACTAACCTGCAGTTAAAATTGTCTATTTACGAATGGTAATCTTAATGCAGTGGTTATGCAGATTTTGAAAAAATTTGAGCTGTCTCTCATTTACATGTCATGATTGTGAGTGACGAATGAAACAGAGTTCAAACGTAGTGCTTACGTGGTCAGTGAAAAAACACAACAAGGATGTGACTAGCAAGTCAAGAAGGAGTCAGGTTACTCAACCTTATCGTAATGCGCTTCAGAATAACCCTACCTCAATTAGGTCTTTTAAGGGTTGTATCGTGGTCGGGTTCACGGTTCGTGAAACAAAGGATATTTGGCTCAAATTTTGATTTGTACCCACCCCTTCTACGTGATGATCTCCGATCCTAAGGCTCAGTTAACCTGGCACAAGCGCTCGCCTCTTCGAGAGGTATGCTGAATGGTAAGAACCATAATTAAGGAATTCACAGGTTTTTCTGAGTGATAGTTACTCCTTCTTCGCTTTCGGTGTCTGTGTACACGACTTTGTGACTTGCTGGGGAAAAATTCCTATCCCTTCTTTTTCATTCTTTTGATTCCCTAATTTTTGCCTGGACTGACTCCTTTTGAGTTCTTTTCGATTTTGTCGTTTTCTTTTGAAGTCCAGCGGGATGCCCTGATTTTTGCCTAAGTATTAGCTTTCCAGCTTTTTCTTTCTTTTTACTTAGCGGGGTTTCTTTTTTCTTTTGGAACAAAGTCGTGTGACACTGGTTGTCTTGATTGCTCCGAAAGGATTGTAACTGTCTCACTCCTGATTGGTGAGGTTTGACCTCTTGAAAGGTATAAACTGATTGGTCCTCGAAAGACAACACTCCTCGGTAAGACTTGAATGCTTGGTCAAGCTAACTGACAACTACCCTGCCCCGGGTTAAGATGTGAGGGTTTAAAAGTCCGAAAAAACTTCTACTTCTTGGCTCGAAGTGGTTAACAAGGGACTAACTCCTTATATCTCCAGTGTTTGGGGATTTGAAACAATGCCTTGTACGTCATCGGTAAGGTCTTATCTGAAAGCATACGATCATCGGTTATGAGTTTAGTTCGTCATCCTCCCTCCAATCTTTGCTAGTCACAATGAAAAAATGGAATGAATAAAAATGCAAGTGTCGGTGCAATGCAGTAAATGAGCGACAGCGACATGATTAATTCAGAAAAATGCATAGTCACTTTATTATTATCACCATTCGAAACATACAATGTTTAAAAGCAGGTAGTAACTAACAGAAAAGAAACTACAAATGCAAATGATATAAAAGTCTGAGGACTTCCAATGCTGAGGCGCCTGCCTGTCTGGACCACTGGCTTTTGCTGGGGAATACTTTCCGAGTCTACGAGCTTAGACAGCTGAGCGGTTGGGGTGAACAAACAGAAACCCTTCTCGAAAGGAAATGCAATCTTGGTCAATCAACTGCTGTACTTTCGCCTGAAATGCTTTACAATCTTCTGTCGAATGCCCTGGAGAGCCACCATGATAGCCACACTGAACGTGGGGATTGTACCCAGGAGGGTAAGGTTCTGGAACTGGCTTAAGAGCTTTAGGTTCCACCAAAGAGCTCTGGATCAAAGATGGTAGCAACTGGCTATACGGCATAGGGACTAGGTGAGAAGGAGCTTTCCTTCGTTCCAAGTTGTTACGAGGTCGATTCTGATTCTGACGCTGAGTCTGATAACTTTGACCACGAGTTCGCTGCTTTGCAATGGAAGCGACATAAGATTCCTGATAGGGTTCCCTAGGCACGGCTGTCTGTTCAGTATAACAAGCTACAGGAGGTACTGATCTCTGATAAGATGAAGAACCAACAAAATTCACTGATTCGCTTCGAGGATATTCAACCTTTGGCATGACTGTATTGATCACAAATCCTTCTTCATTCTGATAGTCACAAGGATATTCAGTTTCACCAGCTTAATCATTTGAAGTAATATGAATTTTCCCGATTCTTATGGCATACTCAAGGTGTTCTCCTAATGCTACCACGTCAGAGAAACTTGACGGAAGTCCGAGCAATCTTTCGAAGTACGGATCTTGTAGGGAATCTACAAACATGCTTGCCAGCTCTTGGTCTAACAGCGGTGGATGCACTCTAGCAGCAAATTCTCTCCATCTCTGAGCATACTTCCTGATAGGTTCATTGCTCTCTTGAGACAGTTCTTGCAACTGCATGCGATAGGGAGCTATGTCTAGGTTATAATCGTACTGCTTCAGAAAAGCCCTGGCTAAATCCATCCATGACTGAATCTGACTTCTCTCTAACTGCATATACCACCTCAAAGATGCCCCAGTCAGACTATCTTGAAAGCAATGGATCATCAGTTTGTCATCTCGCACAAACGAAGTCATTCTTCGGCAGAACATCATCAAATGTTGCTTCGGACAGCTATCTCCTGTGTACTTTTCAAATTTCGGCGCTTTGAACTTATAAGGCAACACCAGGTCAGGAACCAAACACATGCCTACAGCATCCAGGTTAACAGCATCTTTGACCTTCAAAGCTTCAACTCCTTCTTCCAACGCTCGGAGCCTTCTATCCTTCTCAAGAGCTCTTGGATCTACCATCCTGGCCATTGGAATATCTCTTCGGTAATTCATCACAGGGAAAGCAACACCTTGATTGTTAACAGGAGGAGGACGTTCATTTCGGGCAACAAACTGCTCATGTCGACCTCGGTTCTCAACAGAAGGCTGTACAACTTGGTCTGCAGTAACGTTGTTCACTTGCGGGAAGTCTTCCATAGAATCATACAGAGGGTTGGACGTCATAGTGAACCCTGTCAGGGCGTTAGGAGACTGGAAATTGCCTTCAGACATAGCTACCGGTAATCTTCAGCTGACTTCGATGCTTGATTCTGCTAAAATCTACTCAACCCCTAGGTCGGTCTTCTGACAATCAACAGTTGCTCAATCAAAACTCCGGGTAATCACCTTCAGGAAACAAAGGCTGGATCAGAACTCTGGCTAACTGGAGGATGATATACAATATGATGCAACACTGATATGCACATGATATGCAAGATGCAGCAAACAACGGGACCACAGCCCCCACACAAATCTCTGAATACTACTGCGCTGCTGACGGAGTACGGTTGCTCTGAAGAGAAGACCAAAATAACGGGTAGGTTGGAAGTCAAGTTTCCTGCAAAAAAAACCCCCCACTCACGGGTATGGACCTATATCTGACAAGGTACGGCATCCTATGCGGTCGTTAGCGTCACAGACTTTCAAAACTGACGATACGATTCCCAGAAGGAGTGGCATCATCAAGTCTTGAAGAGGCCTCACTTAGCTAACTTCCAAATGATTGGTTCCCAGAGTCGACAATCCAACTAACCAGCAACCCGAGCCACCCAAAGGGTGGGACAAGAGGCCAACCAGAAGAACCTCGTCTGAGTGTAGATTTCGCGGGACACTAATACAAGCAAAGTCGGTAGGCGCCCACTAATCTCTACTCTAAGTCTCTAAGGTGCACTCAAGCCTAGGTCCGGCTTCTCTCAATCATAGAACACCCGTAACACCCCAACAGCACAAGATAACATCAATAAATAAGCCCCAATAGACAAGCAAACAAGCGCTAGGATTGACTCTCTCTTAGGGGACGTTGGATCCCACATGCATAAGAACTATCGCAGTCCTTAGCAGCCAGGAGACGTTGGATCCCCAGCAGAGTCGTCAGCTGTCGCTACTGCGAAAATCGGCGCCGGCTGACAGAAGAGTCGCCACCGTGCGTTATTTATCCCAACGGAGGGAAAGGAAACGCTCGAAGTAAACCTCGCAAAAAACGGGAAAAGGTATGGTCATCGCAACCAAAACCTGGGTTCGGGAGTCGGTTACGCAAGGGGAAGGTATTAGCACCCCTCACGTCCGTCGTACTCGACGGGATCCACGCCTGCTTGGGTTGTCTAAAGGATGCAAAAACAATCTATCTACGGCTGCTAAATCTACACAGAAGGGAATTGACTCGATAGAGCGTCGCACTCTATGCCTACGTATTCTCAAGAGAGAAAGTCAGAGTCAACATAGTTCGGGACTACAGGGAAATTGGCTCGCCAAGACTTCGCGTCTTGTGCCTACGTGCTTCCACACTGCATGGAAAATCAGAGCTGACGTAGTTCAGGCTAACTACGGCTAAACAGGGTATTCTCACACAGCAGTGAGAAATTAAACTGGTTTCCAAGGTACGGGAACCTATGGGCAAAACTACGGTCTGGTCTCAAATGCACTCGGGCAAGAGAGAAAAAGGGTAATGTCAGTCGTCAGCGGGAAAGTCTCGATCGCACAGCAGCGAGAGAACAAAAAGTCAGTTGTTAGTGTGCTCGCTAGGATATCGCATCCTATGCCTACATATTCTCGTCTGGTACGAGAAATCAGAGCAGCTGTAGTTCGGCTACTTCGGGACCACAGCACAAATCTCGTTTTATTAACATTCTGAAAAATGGTTTACAATGATTGAATACTGAAAATAAACTCCTAGGAAATACTATCATATCCTATCCTGGAAAATCAAATGAAAAAGAGTCCCCTAACAAGTGGACTTCTAAACTATCCTAAAATGGGGTAAAAGAATTTCTATGAAAAAATGTACTCTAAAAAATATTAAATCTACACTAATATTTTTTATTCTTTTTCAACTATTTTCTTCTTCTTTTTTTTTTTTTCCACTTTCTTTCTTCTTTTTCTTTTTCAATATTATTTCTTTTTCTTTATTGCTTTTTTTTTATTTCTTTTCTTTTCAAATATTCTTTTCTTTTTCAATATATTTTCTTTCCTTTTTCTTTTATATTCTCTTTTTTTTTTCTTTATATATTTTTCTCACTATTTCTTATTATTATTTTTTTTTTATAAAGAACCAATAAAATGAAAATGAGAAAAAAATACAAGGGGAGGGGGTACACAACCCAGCTGGGGGGTACAGCAACAAAAAAAAAGCAAATGAAATTGGGCCCAGCCCAATCAGCAACACGGTAAACGGAGGGGGGTGTATGTGGTGAACGGAAGGTGATGTCCAGCAAACGTTGGGCTTGGCCCAATCCATCAGACACACAGTAGGGGGGGGGGGAATTGGAAATTGAGGGGGTATGGACTAGGAATGGCACGTTGGGCCCAAGGGGTTGCGAGGCCCAACCCGGTCCACGAAGCTTCTACCCTCCTTCGTCCAAACTCCACAGAACCCTAATTTTCCTTCTCCCTCACTCAGCGCCGCCGTCCCCCTCTCTGAACTCTCTCCGTTCAACCTTTTCTCCGTCACAAAACCCTTCTCACACAAACCTCTCCGTTCAAACCAAAAAAACCCTCCTTCCCAACAACTCTTTCCCTCAGATACTATGTTCCCCTTCTTCGACTCTCCGTTCAGCCATTTCTTGTCATTAACCCACAAAAGAAGAAGAAGAAGCTTCATTGACGCCTGAACAAAGTGAATCCTTGGGTGCGCGTGACGATTTGGACCGATGACGATTGTTCTGGCGTTTTCTTGAAGTTCTATGAAGACAGTTGCAACTTTCTGGATCTTGAAGGTTCTTGGACGTTTGATGATCTCGCTGAAGGTGAAGGTTAATCGGATTGCATGTGGTCCTTGAAGATGCGACGAGCAAACACTGAAGAACCTGATGCGTGTTATTGTAGCTTTTCTGGTGATTTGGATTGAAGGTGCGAAGAACCTGTTGTTGTGCGTTCTATGGATATTAACGCATGAATCCTTCACGAAAATCACATAAACAATGATGAAGATCTCACGATTTCTGAGGATTGGATGAAGATTGTTTGAAAACGAAGAAGATCGCTGGGATGTTGTTGTAGAAGGATGAATCTCTGGAGTTTGATGATTCTTGATGAATCGTTGAAGAGGACGATGGTTGAATTTCTGGAGAATTCAGGAGAATGGATGAAGTTTGGATGAGAAGGTTGATCGGAAGGGATGAAGATTGAAGGCGATCTGGGCTGGAGATGATGAAGATTAGAGGATAAGAGATGAATTCTGGTGATTTCTGGGTTTCCGGTGACCGGTACGGCGGCCGGAGGTAGTTGGTGTCGCCGGCGATGGAGGTTGGGGTGGCGGTTGCATGGCCGCCGGCCATGCAACTGGTGGAGTCCGGTGACGTTTGGTGGCAGACGTGTGTCAAGGTAGTGGAGGGAGTGGGTCTGCATGGACGCCACGTGTGAGGGCGTGGCAGAGAGAGAGGCTTAGTGGAATGTGAGGTGGCGTGTGGAAGTGTGAAAATGTGGGTCCTCCTCCTTGATAACACGTGGAACTTCTGAATATATACCCTGAGATTTTTCTGGATCTTTCTAGAAGATGGACTTGCAGATTCTGACGAAATGGGCCTTCATGAATTGGGCTCTACGAATTTGATAACAAGGGCCCCAAACGAAAATGGTTAAAAAAAACTCAAAAAAAGTCTGAATAATAAAGTGCTAATGAAAATTAAAGTGGATTAATGCTCAACAATTAATAAAAGATTAAAACTAAACCTAATTAAAGCTAATTAACAAGACTATTCAATTAACACCCTAAACTATCTAATTTCTACAAAGAAACTATTAATATCTAATATTCTAAGACTCTATTAAAATTCTATAATATCTATTAAAAACTATTAAAAGAAAAACCTATCCATTTATTAAAATGAAAATTCCATATTCTATATTAAGAGAAAAGAAATCTATTCTATTAAAATGCTATTTAAAATCCTATAAAAAAACTATATTATCTATATCTGAAATTGAAAAATTATTTAATTTCTATTAAACCCTATTATTTATTTAAAAGAAAACCTCTCATTAATAAAAGAAAAAATCTATATTCTTCTATTAAGAAAATGATAAAAAAATCTATTTAACTCTATTTAAAAGAAAATCTAATAAAACCTAATATTCTATTAAAAAACAACTATATTATTTCTATATTAAAATAAAATCTATATTAAACGTATTATTCTATTTAATATGCTAAAAGATTTTAAAATCTATTAAACTATTAAAAAAAGAAACTATTAATATTCTAAAAAAAATTCTATATTATCTTAAAATGATTAAAAAATCTAATAAAACCCTAATAATGCCTAATAAAATCCAGAAAAATCGCAATAATTCCCAGAGGAACAAAAATAGCATCGAACGACAAATAACACTGCGAGAGCACACCAAAATAGCCGGCAAAAATAAACGGGCACCGAACCATCCCTAAAAACAACGATTCTATCTATCTAAACTGATTAAAAACACCTGAGACGCGAGACGAGGGCTGTGATCCCGATAAAGCCAAAACAAATGAAAAATGCACTGTATGCAATATGCAGATGCGAATGCAGTCATGCGTCGAAACATAGGACCAAATACGGGACCCGGTTGGTCAAATTTTAGGGTGCAACAGCTGCCCCTATTCAAGCGGCTTCGACCTGAATGGGTGAAGAGCGCTCAACCTTCAAACATTCAAAGGTAGATGACGGTTGAATACAAATGAAACCCTGAAATTTGCCAACCGCAAGAATATACTGCAAAACTGCTTGAGGAATAGCTTCCGATAAACTGAAGTTTGGTTGTCACGGCAACAACTGGTCAATTTTCTGATAAATTTTCTTCTCCTTGCCAATCACTTGTGCGACGCCACAAGTATTGGAATAATGCTTCGAAAAGCAAACGACTTGATTCCCATCTCTCTTATGGGATCAAATCCTGTCAACTCAGTTCACAGCGAACTTGAGGACAATTCTCCTGGGGAACTTCTGAATCGACTGCTCGACACCCATTCTGTCAACAGGCCGCAGCTTCAGAAATCTGATATATGTCAATCTTTCTTCGTTTTTTTCGATGCTGACGTAATCAACCAAATGTGAAGAAATCACTCCGCTGGGGGAGACGAGAAGCTTAACCAAACAACTCTGCAGGTGAACAAAATCGAAATCCAATAGGTAACCAACCTGGTCCATGTTTCGAAATGCGTATGTCTGATAATGATGCAATGCCCTATATGACATGTAACTATTATATGCGTTCTGTTTGAAAATGCAATGCCCAGACGGCATGGAAATGCTATATGTTTGTATAAATGCTATGACGATATATGCGAATGTTAATGCAGGCTCGAGCTGCCAGAGAACGCCAGGTCTGAAAACCACTTGGCAAAATAAATGCTGAAGGCAACGTCAACTCTACTGGAGATGAACCGAAGTCACAGAATTATCTCAGCAAAATAAATGCTAGACAAGGGAAACCAAATCTGCTGGGAATAACCGTCCTGCTGGAGAAATGGAAAGGCAACCCTGCTTGGAGACTTCACTGGGGAAAAAAAATAACTCTGCTTAGGGATGCTCCCGTCAAACCATTGGCAACTGATTGTGCTCTGCGGGACCCAAACTGGGGCTGATTGCGCAAAGCACACTGCTGGAAATGCCCCTACTATCACGGATATCAATCTTAATCTGCTGAGGATACTGCTGATCCTACTCTGATACGGGGTAAAATACAACCTCAGTTCTTCCGGGGATAATAAGCAACTTTCATATGCTGAAGAGTAGCAATTCTGACTTAACAACATCCACACGGGGAATTCAAACAATAATCGGAGCACTGGTATCCGCCGAGCTTCGCATCGGGAAACATGACAACATGCGAGTCATTGGGAATTACTGTGTCAGATATTTTTAGGTTTTTGTTTTTCTGGTTTAGGATAAACATGGACTATGTACACAGTGGAGAATATGGGAAATACTAGACGAGAACTAGCATTCAAAGGATAGACTACCAGACGAGAACTGATAGGAAAATAGGTTATCGGACGAGAATTGATTTTTGGACATCAGACGGGGCTGACTGGATAACAGACTGAGGCATAGACAACCAGGCGAGAACTGGCTGAAAGCTGACGTACACCAGACGAGAACTGGTATAACACGTAGGTTAAAACACACGATGATCAGACGAGAACTGATTACGCGACGACATGTACCAGACGAGAACTGATACAACACTTGAAGAAATGGTGACCAGACGAGAACTGGTTACAATAAACTACACCAGACGGGAACTGATGCTTACAATAAACTACATCAGACGGGAACTGATGCTTACAGAAGGGCGGGCCAGACGAGAACTGGTTACCGGCTTGCCAGGCGAGAACTGGACTTTGGAAATAACTGGTTACTGACACGCACCAGGTTTAAACTGCAGGTCAATGATCCAACGACAGCAAGACCTTTTTCGAAATGAAAGGTTCAGGTTTTGATAAGGGTATTGACACGATTCCCCGATACTCCACTCCGGCTAGGGATAAACAGACTGGTTTGAACAACTTGCCCCAGTGCACTCAGCTGGGGATAAAAAGACTGGCTTGAACAACTTGCCCCAGTGCACTCAACTTGCCCCAATCTAACTCTTGGGAATACTTGCTCTGAACAGCTTGCTACGAGACGACCTCGAGATTACTTGCCCCGGTATCTGTACTACAACAGAATTCAATCTCCATTAAACAATTGTCAACCCAGTTGGTCTTCATTATCTCTGAAGTGACCTTGCCCCTGAATGAGCGTTCTAGCGACTTAACCTGATCTGATTATCCACCTGAAGCATCTGCTTTCAAATCTCAACGCTCTGTATAATTGCCCCTGATTGGCTCTCGAGAAGGCTCACTTCTGGTTACTGCTTCTCCAGCATACTGCCCCTGATCAACTGCTGCTTCGGGACTTGTCCTCAAACTAACTGATTCTGAACTTACTGGAAATTAATGCCCCTGATTCACGGGTCTTCACAACATACACCATTCTGGTTCAGACTACTGAATTACTCAGTCCTGCTTGACGATTCCCTGTTGGAATTTCTTTCATGCCAACTACTAACCTGCAGTTAAAATTGTCTATTTACGAATGGTAATCTTAATGCAGTGGTTATGCAGATTTTGAAAAAATTTGAGTTGTCTCTCATTTACATGTCATGATTGTGAGTGACGAATGAAACAGAGTTCAAACGTAGTGCTTACGTGGTCAGTGAAAAAACACAACAAGGATGTGACTAGCAAGTCAAGAAGGAGTCAGGTTACTCAACCTTATCGTAATGCGCTTCAGAATAACCCTACCTCAATTAGGTCTTTTAAGGGTTGTATCGTGGTCGGGTTCACGGTTCGTGAAACAAAGGATATTTGGCTCAAATTTTGATTTGTACCCACCCCTTCTACGTGATGATCTCCGATCCTAAGGCTCAGTTAACCTGGCACAAGCGCTCGCCTCTTCGAGAGGTATGCTGAATGGTAAGAACCATAATTAAGGAATTCACAGGTTTTTCTGATTGATAGTTACTCCTTCTTCGCTTTCGGTGTCTGTGTACACGACTTTGTGACTTGCTGGGGAAAAATTCCTATCCCTTCTTTTTCATTCTTTTGATTCCCTAATTTTTGCCTGGACTGACTCCTTTTGAGTTCTTTTCGATTTTGTCGTTTTCTTTTGAAGTCCAGCGGGATGCCCTGATTTTTGCCTAAGTATTAGCTTTCCAGCTTTTTCTTTCTTTTTACTTAGCGGGCTTTCTTTTTTCTTTTGGAACAAAGTCGTGTGACACTGGTTGTCTTGATTGCTCCGAAAGGATTGTAACTGTCTCACTCCTGATTGGTGAGGTTTGACCTCTTGAAAGGTATAAACTGATTGGTCCTCGAAAGACAACACTCCTCGGTAAGACTTGAATGCTTGGTCAAGCTAACTGACAACTACCCTGCCCCGGGTTAAGATGTGAGGGTTTAAAAGTCCGAAAAAACTTCTACTTCTTGGCTCGAAGTGGTTAACAAGGGACTAACTCCTTATATCTCCAGTGTTTGGGGATTTGAAACAATGCCTTGTACGTCATCGGTAAGGTCTTATCTGAAAGCATACGATCATCGGTTATGAGTTTAGTTCGTCATCCTCCCTCCAATTTTTGCTAGTCACAATGAAAAAATGGAGTGAATAAAAATGCAAGTGTCGGTGCAATGCAGTAAATGAGCGACAGCGACATGATTAATTCAGAAAAATGCATAGTCACTTTATTATTATCACCATTCGAAACATACAATGTTTAAAAGCAGGTAGTAACTAACAGAAAAGAAACTACAAATGCAAATGATATAAAAGTCTGAGGACTGCCAATGCTGAGGCGCCTGCCTGTCTGGACCACTGGCTTTTGCTGGGGAATACTTTCCGAGTCTACGAGCTTAGACAGCTGAGCGGTTGGGGTGAACAAACAGAAACCCTTCTCGAAAGGAAATGCAATCTTGGTCAATCAACTGCTGTACTTTCGCCTGAAATGCTTTACAATCTTCTGTCGAATGCCCTGGAGAGCCACCATGATAGCCACACTGAACGTGGGGATTGTACCCAGGAGGGTAAGGTTCTGGAACTGGCTTAAGAGCTTTAGGTTCCACCAAAGAGCTCTGGATCTAAGATGGTAGCAGCTGGCTATACGGCATAGGCACTAGGTGAGAAGGAGCTTTCCTTCGTTCCAAGTTGTTACGAGGTCGATTCTGATTCTGACGCTGAGTCTGATAACTTCGACCACGAGTTCGCTGCTTTGCAATGGAAGCGACATAAGATTCCTGATAGGGTTCCCTAGGCACGGCTGTCTGTTCAGTATAACAAGCTACAGGAGGTACTGATCTCTGATAAGATGAAGAACCAACAAAATTCACTGATTCGCTTCGAGGATATTCAACCTTTGGCATGACTGTATTGATCACAAATCCTTCTTCATTCTGATAGTCACAAGGATATTCAGTTTCACCAGCTTAATCATTTGAAGTAATATGAATTTTCCCGATTCTTATGGCATACTCAAGGCGTTCTCCTAATGCTACCACGTCAGAGAAACTTGACGGAAGTCCGAGCAATCTTTCGAAGTACGGATGTTGTAGGGAATCTACAAACATGCTTGCCAGCTCTTGGTCTAACAGCGGTGGATGCACTCTAGCAGCAAATTCTCTCCATCTCTGAGCATACTTCCTGATAGGTTCATTGCTCTCTTGAGACAGTTCTTGCAACTGCATGCGATAGGGAGCTATGTCTAGGTTATAATCGTACTGCTTCAGAAAAGCCCTGGCTAAATCCATCCATGACTGAATCTGACTTCTCTCTAACTGCATATACCACCTCAAAGATGCCCCAGTCAGACTATCTTGAAAGCAATGGATCATCAGTTTGTCATCTCGCACAAACGAAGTCATTCTTCGGCAGAACATCATCAAATGTTGCTTCGGACAGCTATCTCCCGTGTACTTTTCAAATTTCGGCGCTTTGAACTTATAAGGCAACACCAGGTCAGGAACCAAACACATGCCTACAGCATCCAGGTTAACAGCATCTTTGACCTTCAAAGCTTCAACTCCTTCTTCCAACGCTCGGAGCCTTCTATCCTTCTCAAGAGCTCTTGGATCTACCATCCTGGCCATTGGAATATCTCTTCGGTAATTCATCACAGGGAAAGCAACACCTTGATTGTTAACAGGAGGAGGACGTTCATTTCGGGCAACAAACTGCTCATGTCGACCTCGGTTCTCAACAGAAGGTTGTACAACTTGGTCTGCAGTAACGTTGTTCACTTGCGGGAAGTCTTCCATAGAATCATACAGAGGGTTGGACGTCATAGTGAACCCTGTCAGGGCGTTAGGAGACTGGAAATTGCCTTCAGACATAGCTACCAGTAATCTTCAGCTGACTTCGATGCTTGATTCTGCTAAAATCTACTCAACCCCTAGGTCGGTCTTCTGACAATCAACAGTTGCTCAATCAAAACTCCGGGTAATCACCTTCAGGAAACAAAGGCTGGATCAGAACTCTGGCTAACTGGAGGATGATATGCAATATGATGCAACACTGATATGCACATGATATGCAAGATGCAGCAAACAACGGGACCACAGCCCCCACACAAATCTCTGAATACTACTGCGCTGCTGACGGAGTACGGTTGCTCTGAAGAGAAGACCAAAATAACGGGTAGGTTGGAAGTCAAGTTTCCTGCAAAAAAAAACCCCCACTCACGGGTATGGACCTATATCTGACAAGGTACGGCATCCTATGCGGTCGTTAGCGTCACAGACTTTCAAAACTGACGATACGATTCCCAGAAGGAGTGGCATCATCAAGTCTTGAAGAGGCCTCACTTAGCTAACTTCCAAATGATTGGTTCCCAGAGTCGACAATCCAACTAACCAGCAACCCGAGCCACCCAAAGGGTGGGACAAGAGGCCAACCAGAAGAACCTCGTCTGAGTGTAGATTTCGCGGGACACTAATACAAGCAAAGCCGGTAGGCGCCCACTAATCTCTACTCTAAGTCTAAGGTGCACTCAAGCCTAGGTCCGGCTTCTCTCAATCATAGAACACCCGTAACACCCCAACAGCACAAGATAACATCAATAAATAAGCCCCAATAGACAAGCAAACAAGCGCTAGGATTGTCTCTCTCTTAGGGGACGTTGGATCCCACATGCATAAGAACTATCGCAGTCCTTAGCAGCCAGGGGACGTTGGATCCCCAGCAGAGTCGTCAGCTGTCGCTACTGCGAAAATCGGCGCCGGCTGACAGAAGAGTCGCCACCGTGCGTTATTTATCCCAACGGAGGGAAAGGAAACGCTCGAAGTAAACCTCGCAAAAAACGGGAAAAGGTATGGTCATCGCAACCAAAACCTGGGTTCGGGAGTCGGTTACGCAAGGGGAAGGTATTAGCACCCCTCACGTCCGTCGTACTCGACGGGATCCATGCCTGCTTGGGTTGTCTAAAGGATGCAAAAACAATCTATCTACGGCTGCTAAATCTACACAGAAGGGAATTGACTCGATAGAGCGTCGCACTCTATGCCTACGTATTCTCAAGAGAGAAAGTCAGAGTCAACATAGTTCGGGACTACAGGGAAATTGGCTCGCCAAGACTTCGCGTCTTGTGCCTACGTACTTCCACACTGCATGGAAAATCAGAGCTGACGTAGTTCAGGCTAACTACGGCTAAACAGGGTATTCTCACACAGCAGTGAGAAATTAAACTGGTTTCCAAGGTACGGGAACCTATGGGCAAAACTACGGTCTGGTCTCAAATGCACTCGGGCAAGAGAGAAAAAGGGTAATGTCAGTCGTCAGCGGGAAAGTCTCGATCGCACAGCAGCGAGAGAACAAAAAGTCAGTTGTTAGTGTGCTCGCTAGGATATCGCATCCTATGCCTACATATTCTCGTCTGGTACGAGAAATCAGAGCAGCTGTAGTTCGGCTACTTCGGGACCACAGCTCAAATCTCGTTTTATTAACATTCTGAAAAATGGTTTACAATGATTGAATACTGAAAATAAACTCCTAGGAAATACTATCATATCCTATCCTGGAAAATCAAATGAAAAAGAGTCCCCTAACAAGTGGACTTCTAAACTATCCTAAAATGGGGTAAAAGAATTTCTATGAAAAAATGTACTCTAAAAAATATTAAATCTACACTAATATTTTTTATTCTTTTTCAACTATTTTCTTCTTCTCTTTTTTTTTCCACTTTCTTTCTTCTTTTTCTTTTTCAATATTATTTCTTTTTCTTTATTGCTTTTTTTTTTATTTCTTTTCTTTTCAAATATTCTTTTCTTTTTCAATATATTTTCTTTCCTTTTTCTTTTATATTCTCTTTTTTTTTTCTTTATATATTTTTCTCACTATTTCTTATTATTATTTTTTTTATAAAGAACCAATAAAATGAAAATGAAAAAAAAATACAAGGGGAGGGGGTACACAACCCAGCTGGGGGGTACAGCAACAAAAAAAACGCAAATGAAATTGGGCCCAGCCCAATCAGCAACACGGTAAACGGAGGGGGGTGTATGTGGTGAACGGAAGGTGATGTCCAGCAAACGTTGGGCTTGGCCCAATCCATCAGACACACAGTAGGGGGGGGGGGAATTGGAAATTGAGGGGGTATGGACTAGGAATGGCACGTTGGGCCCAAGGGGTTGCGAGGCCCAACCCGGTCCACGAAGCTTCTACCCTCCTTCGTCCAAACTCCACAGAACCCTAATTTTCCTTCTCCCTCACTCAGCGCCGCCGTCCCCCTCTCTGAACTCTCTCCGTTCAACCTTTTCTCCGTCACAAAACCCTTCTCACACAAACCTCTCTGTTCAAACCAAAAAAACCCTCCTTCCCAACAACTCTTTCCCTCAGATACTATGTTCCCCTTCTTCGACTCTCCGTTCAGCCATTTCTTGTCATTAACCCACAAAAGAAGAAGAAGAAGCTTCATTGACGCCTGAACAAAGTGAATCCTTGGGTGCGCGTGACGATTTGGACCGATGACGATTGTTCTGGCGTTTTCTTGAAGTTCTATGAAGACAGTTGCAACTTTCTGGATCTTGAAGGTTCTTGGACGTTTGATGATCTCGCTGAAGGTGAAGGTTAATCGGATTGCATGTGGTCCTTGAAGATGCGACGAGCAAACACTGAAGAACCTGATGCGTGTTATTGTAGCTTTTTTGGTGATTTGGATTGAAGGTGCGAAGAACTTGTTGTTGTGCGTTCTATGGATATTAACGCATGAATCCTTCACGAAAATCACATAAACAATGATGAAGATCTCACGATTTCTGAGGATTGGATGAAGATTGTTTGAAAACGAAGAAGATCGCTGGGATGTTGTTGTAGAAGGATGAATCTCTGGAGTTTGATGATTCTTGATGAATCGTTGAAGAGGACGATGGTTGAATTTCTGGAGAATTCTGGAGAATGGATGAAGTTTGGATGAGAAGGTTGATCGGAAGGGATGAAGATTGAAGGCGATCTGGGCTGGAGATGATGAAGATTAGAGGAGAAGAGATGAATTCTGGTGATTTCTGGGTTTCCGGTGACCGGTACGGCGGCCGGAGGTAGTTGGTGTCGCCGGCGATGGAGGTTGGGGTGGCAGTTGCATGGCCGCCGGCCATGCAACTGGTGGAGTCCGGTGAGGTTTGGTGGCAGACGTGTGTCAAGGTAGTGGAGGGAGTGGGTCTGCATGGACGCCACGTGTGAGGGCGTGGCAGAGAGAGAGGCTTAGTGGAATGTGAGGTGGCGTGTGGAAGTGTGAAAATGTGGGTCCTCCTCCTTGATAACACGTGGAACTTCTGAATATATACCCTGAGATTTTTCTTGATCCTTCTAGAAGATGGACTTGCAGATTCTGACGAAATGGGCCTTCATGAATTGGGCTCTACGAATTTGATAACAAGGGCCCCAAACGAAAATGGTTAAAAAAAACTCAAAAAAATTCTGAATAATAAAGTGCTAATGAAAATTAAAGTGGATTAATGCTCAACAATTAATAAAAGATTAAAACTAAACCCAATTAAAGCTAATTAACAAGACTATTCAATTAACACCCTAAACTATCTAATTTCTACAAAGAAACTATTAATATCTAATATTCTAAGACTCTATTAAAATTCTATAATATCTATTAAAAACTATTAAAAGAAAAACCTATCCATTTATTAAAATGAAAAATCCATATTCTATATTAAGAGAAAAGAAATCTATTCTATTAAAATGCTATTTAAAATCCTATAAAAAAACTATATTATCTATATCTGAAATTGAAAAATTATTTAATTTCTATTAAACCCTATTATTTATTTAAAAGAAAACCTCTCATTAATAAAATAAAAAATCTATATTCTTCTATTAAGAAAATGATAAAAAATCTATTTAACTCTATTTAAAAGAAAATCTAATAAAACCTAATATTCTATTTAAAACAACTATATTATTTCTATATTAAAATAAAATCTATATTAAACGTATTATTCTATTTAATATGCTAAAAGATTTTAAAATCTATTAAACTATTAAAAAAAGAAACTATTAATATTCTAAAAAAATTCTATATTATCTTAAAATGATTAAAAACTCTAATAAAACCCTAATAATGCCTAATAAAATCCAGAAAAATCGCAATAATTCCCAGAGGAACAAAAATAGCATCGAACGGCAAATAACACTGCGAGAGCACACCAAAATAGCCGACAAAAATAAACGGGCACCGAACCATCCCTAAAAACAACGATTCTATCTATCTAAACTGATTAAAAACACCTGAGACGCGAGACGAGGGTTGTGATCCCGATAAAGCCAAAACAAATGAAAAATGCACTGTATGCAATATGCAGATGCGAATGCAGTCATGCATCGAAACATAGGACCAAATACGGGACCCGGTTGGTCAAATTTTAGGGTGCAACAGCTGCCCCTATTCAAGCGGCTTCGACCTGAATGGGTGAAGAGCGCTCAGCCTTCAAACATTCAAAGGTAGATGACGGTTGAATACAAATGAAACCCTGAAATTTGCCAACCGCGGGAATATACTGCAAAACTGCTTGAGGAATAGCTTCCGATAAACTGAAGTTTGGTTGTCACGGCAACAACTGGTCAATTTTCTGATAAATTTTCTTCTCCTTGCCAATCACCTGTGCGACGCCACAAGTATTGGAATGCTTCGAAAAGCAAACGACTTGATTCCCATCTCTCTTATGGGATCAAATCCTGTCAACTCAGTTCACAGCGAACTTGAGGACAATTCTCCTGGGGAACTTCTGAATTGACTGCTCGACACCCATTCTGTCAACAGGCCGCAGCTTCAGAAATCTGATATATGTCAATCTTTCTTTGTTTTTTTTCTATGCTGACGTAATCAACCAAATGTGAAGAAATCACTCCGCTGGGGGAGACGAGAAGCTTAACCAAACAACTCTGCAGGTGAACAAACTTGAAATCCAATAGGTAACCAACCTGGTCCATGTTTCGAAATGCGTATGTCTGATAATGATGCAATGCCCTATATGACATGTAACCGTTATATGCGTTCTGTTTGAAAATGCAATGCCCAAACGGCATGGAAATGCTATATGTTTGTATAAATGCTATGACGATATATGCGAATGTTAATGCAGGCTCGAGCTACCAGAGAATGCCAGGTCTGAAAACCACTTGGCAAAATAAATGCCGAAGGCAACGTCAACTCTACTGGAGATGAACCGAAGTCACAGAATTATCTCAGCAAAATAAATGCTAGACAAGGGAAACCAAATCTGCTGGGAATAACCGTCCTGCTGGAGAAATGGAAAGGCAACCCTGCTTGGCGACTTCACTGGGAAAAAAAAAACAACTATGCTTGGGTATGCTCCCGTCAAACCATTGGCAACTGATTATGCTCTGCGGGGATTGACCCAAACTGGGGCTGATTGCGCGAAG
The DNA here is from genome assembly GCA_963859935.3 of Lathyrus sativus. NCBI lineage: Eukaryota > Viridiplantae > Streptophyta > Magnoliopsida > Fabales > Fabaceae > Lathyrus > Lathyrus sativus. The sequence continues at coordinate 372,404,437 of OZ012736.1, read as the reverse complement.
CACACTACTGGAAATGCCCCTACTATCACGGATATCAATCTTAATCTGCTGAGGATACTCCTGATCCTACTCTGATACGGGGTAAAATACAATCTCAGTTCTTCCGGGGATAATAAGCAACTTTCATCTGCTGAAGAGTAGCAATTCTGACTTAACAACATCCACACGGGGAATTCAAACAATAATCGGAACACTGGTATCCGCCGAGCTTCGCATCGGGAAACATGACAACATGCGAGTCATTGGGAATTACTGTATCAGATATTTTTAGGTTTTTGTTTTTCTGGTTTAGGATAAACATGGACTATGTACACAGTGGAGAATATGGGAAATACTAGACGAGAACTAGCATTCAAAGGATAGACTACCAGACGAGAACTGATAGGAAAATAGGTTATCGGACGAGAATTGATTTTTGGACATCAGACGGGGCTGACTGGATAACAGACTGAGGCATAGACAACCAGGCGAGAACTGGCTGAAAGCTGACGTACACCAGACGAGAACTGGTATAACACGTAGGTTAAAACACACGATGATCAGACGAGAACTGATTACGCGACGACATGTACCAGACGAGAACTGATACAACACTTGAAGAAATGGTGACCAGACGAGAACTGGTTACAATAAACTACACCAGACGGGAACTGATGCTTACAATAAACTACATCAGACGGGAACTGATGCTTACAGAAGGGCGGGCCAGACGAGAACTGGTTACCGGCTTGCCAGGCGAGAACTGGACTTTGGAAATAACTGGTTACTGACACGCACCAGGTTTAAACTGCAGGTCAATGATCCAACGACAGCAAGACCTTTTTCGAAATGAAAGGTTCAGGTTTTGATAAGGGTATTGACACGATTCCCCGATACTCCACTCCGACTAGGGATAAACAAACTGGTTTGAACAACTTGCCCCAGTGCACTCAGCTGGGGATAAAAAGACTGGCTTGAACAACTTGCCCCAGTGCACTCAACTTGCCCCAATCTAACTCTTGGGAATACTTGCTCTGAACAGCTTGCTACGAGACGACCTCGAGATTACTTGCCCCGGTATCTGTACTACAACAGAATTCAATCTCCATTAAACAATTGTCAACCCAGTTGGTCTTCATTATCTCTGAAGTGACCTTGCCCCTGAATGAGCGTTCTAGCGACTTAACCTGATCTGATTATCCACCTGAAGCATCTGCTTTCAAATCTCAACGCTCTGTATAATTGCCCCTGATTGGCTCTCGAGAAGGCTCACTTCTAGTTACTGCTTCTCCAGCATACTGCCCCTGATCAACTGCTGCTTCGGGACTTGTCCTTAGACTAACTGATTCTGAACTTACTGGAAATTAATGCCCCTGATTCACGGGTCTTCACAACATACACCATTCTGGTTCAGACTACTGAATTACTCAGTCCTGCTTGACGATTCCCTGTTGGAATTTCTTTCATGCCAACTACTAACCTGCAGTTAAAATTGTCTATTTACGAATGGTAATCTTAATGCAGTGGTTATGCAGATTTTGAAAAAATTTGAGCTGTCTCTCATTTACATGTCATGATTGTGAGTGACGAATGAAACAGAGTTCAAATGTAGTGCTTACGTGGTCAGTGAAAAAACACAACAAGGATGTGACTAGCAAGTCAAGAAGGAGTCAGGTTACTCAACCTTATCGTAATGCGCTTCAGAATAACCCTACCTCAATTAGGTCTTTTAAGGGTTGTATCGTGGTCGGGTTCACGGTTCGTGAAACAAAGGATATTTGGCTCAAATTTTGATTTGTACCCACCCCTTCTACGTGATGATCTCCGATCCTAAGGCTCAGTTAACCTGGCACAAGCGCTCGCCTCTTCAAGAGGTATGCTGAATGGTAAGAACCATAATTAAGGAATTCACAGGTTTTTCTGATTGATAGTTACTCCTTCTTCGCTTTCGGTGTCTGTGTACACGACTTTGTGACTTGCTGGGGAAAAATTCCTATCCCTTCTTTTTCATTCTTTTGATTCCCTAATTTTTGCCTGGACTGACTCCTTTTGAGTTCTTTTCGATTTTGTCGTTTTCTTTTGAAGTCCAGCGGGATGCCCTGATTTTTGCCTAAGTATTAGCTTTCCAGCTTTTTCTTTCTTTTTACTTAGCGGGCTTTCTTTTTTCTTTTGGAACAAAGTCGTGTGACACTGGTTGTCTTGATTGCTCCGAAAGGATTGTAACTGTCTCACTCCTGATTGGTGAGGTTTGACCTCTTGAAAGGTATAAACTGATTGGTCCTCGAAAGACAACACTCCTCGGTAAGACTTGAATGCTTGGTCAAGCTAATTGACAATTACCCTGCCCCGGGTTAAGATGTGAGGGTTTAAAAGTCCGAAAAAACTTCTACTTCTTGGCTCGAAGTGGTTAACAAGGGACTAACTCCTTATATCTCCAGTGTTTGGGGATTTGAAACAATGCCTTGTACGTCATCGGTAAGGTCTTATCTGAAAGCATACGATCATCGGTTATGAGTTTAGTTCGTCATCCTCCCTCCAATCTTTGCTAGTCACAATGAAAAAATGGAGTGAATAAAAATGCAAGTGTTGGTGCAATGCAGTAAATGAGCGACAGCGACATGATTAATTCAGAAAAATGCATAGTCACTTTATTATTATCACCATTCGAAACATACAATGTTTAAAAGCAGGTAGTAACTAACAGAAAAGAAACTACAAATGTAAATGATATAAAAGTCTGAGGACTGCCAATGCTGAGGCGCCTGCCTGTCTGGACCACTGGCTTTTGCTGGGGAATACTTTCCGAGTCTACGAGCTTAGACAGCTGAGCGGTTGGGGTGAACAAACAGAAACCCTTCTCGAAAGGAAATGCAATCTTGGTCAATCAACTGCTGTACTTTCGCCTGAAATGCTTTACAATCTTCTGTTGAATGCCCTGGAGAGCCACCATGATAGCCACACTGAACGTGGGGATTGTACCCAGGAGGGTAAGGTTCTGGAACTGGCTTAAGAGCTTTAGGTTCCACCAAAGAGCTCTGGATCAAAGATGGTAGCAGCTGGCTATACGGCATAGGCACTGGGTGAGAAGGAGCTTTCCTTCGTTCCAAGTTGTTACGAGGTCGATTCTGATTCTGACGCTGAGTCTGATAACTTCGACCACGAGTTCGCTGCTTTGCAATGGAAGCGACATAAGATTCCTGATAGGGTTCCCTAGGCACGGCTGTCTGTTCAGTATAACAAGCCACAGGAGGTACTGATCTCTGATAAGATGAAGAACCAACAAAATTCACTGATTCGCTTCGAGGATATTCAACCTTTGGCATGACTGTATTGATCACAAATCCTTCTTCATTCTGATAGTCACAAGGATATTCAGTTTCACCAGCTTGATCATTTGAAGTAATCTGAATTTTCCCGATTCTTATGGCATACTCAAGGCGTTCTCCTAATGCTACCACGTCAGAGAAACTTGACGGAAGTCCGAGCAATCTTTCGAAGTACGGATCTTGTAGGGAATCTACAAACATGCTTGCCAGCTCTTGGTCTAACAGCGGTGGATGCACTCTAGCAGCAAATTCTCTCCATCTCTGAGCATACTTCCTGATAGGTTCATTGCTCTCTTGAGACAGTTCTTGCAACTGCATGCGATAGGGAGCTATGTCTAGGTTATAATCGTACTGCTTCAGAAAAGCCCTGGCTAAATCCATCCATGACTGAATCTGACTTCTCTCTAACTGCATATACCACCTCAAAGATGCCCCAGTCAGACTATCTTGAAAGCAATGGATCATCAGTTTGTCATCTCGCACAAACGAAGTCATTCTTCGGCAGAACATCATCAAATGTTGCTTCGGACAGCTACCTCCCGTGTACTTTTCAAATTTTGGCGCTTTGAACTTATAAGGCAACACCAGGTCAGGAACCAAACACATGCCTACAGCATCTAGGTTAACAGCATCTTTGACCTTCAAAGCTTCAACTCCTTCTTCCAACGCTCGGAGCCTTCTATCCTTCTCAAGAGCTCTTGGATCTACCATCCTGGCCATTGGAATATCTCTTCGGTAATTCATCACAGGGAAAGCAACACCTTGATTGTTAACAGGAGGAGGACGTTCATTTCGGGCAACAAACTGCTCATGTCGACCTCGGTTCTCAACAGAAGGCTGTACAACTTGGTCTGAAGTAACGTTGTTCACTTGCGGGAAGTCTTCCATAGAATCATACAGAGGGTTGGACGTCATAGTGAACCCTGTCAGGGCGTTAGGAGACTGGAAATTGCCTTCAGACATAGCTACCAGTAATCTTCAGCTGACTTCGATGCTTGATTCTGCTCAAATCTACTCAACCCCTAGGTCGGTCTTCTGACAATCAATAGTTGCTCAATCAAAACTCCGGGTAATCACCTTTAGGAATCAAAGGCTGGATCAGAACTCTGGCTAACTGGAGGATGATATGCAATATGATGCAACACTGATATGCACATGATATGCAAGATGCAGCAAACAACGGGACCACAGCCCCCACACAAATCTCTGAATACTACTGCGCTGCTGACGGAGTACGGTTGCTCTGAAGAGAAGACCAAAATAACGGGTAGGTTGGAAGTCAAGTTTCCTGCAAAAAAAAAACCCCCACTCACGGGTATGGACCTATATCTGACAAGGTACGGCATCCTATGCGGTCGTTAGCGTCACAGACTTTCAAAACTGACGATACGATTCCCAGAAGGAGTGGCATCATCAAGTCTTGAAGAGGCCTCACTTAGCTAACTTCCAAATGATCGGTTCCCAGAGTCGACAATCCAACTAACCAGCAACCCGAGCCACCCAAAGGGTGGGACAAGAGGCCAACCAGAAGAACCTCGTCTGAGTGTAGATTTCGCGGGACACTAATACAAGCAAAGCTGGTAGGCGCCCACTAATCTCTACTCTAAGTCTAAGGTGCACTCAAGCCCAGGTCCGACTTCTCTCAATCATAGAACACCCGTAACACCCCAACAGCACAAGATAACATCAATAAATAAGCCCCAATAGACAAGCAAACAAGTGCTAGGATTGACTCTCTCTTAGGGGACGTTGGATCCCACATGCATAAGAACTATCGCAGTCCTTAGCAGCCAGGGGACGTTGGATCCCCAGCAGAGTCGCCAGCTGTCGCTACTGCGAAAATCGGCGCCGGCTGACAGAAGAGTCGCCACCGTGCGTTATTTATCCCAACGGAGGGAAAGGAAACGCTCGAAGTAAACCTCGCAAAAAACGGGAAAAGGTATGGTCATCGCAACCAAAACCTGGGTTCGGGAGTCGGTTACGCAAGGGGAAGGTATTAGCACCCCTCACGTCCGTCGTACTCGACGGGATCCATGCCTGCTTGGGTTGTCTAAAGGATGCAAAAAAAATCTATCTACGGCTGCTAAATCTACACAGAAGGGAATTGACTCGATAGAGCGTCGCACTCTATGCCTACGTATTCTCAAGAGAGAAAGTCAGAGTCAACGTAGTTCGGGACTACAGGGAAATTGGCTCGCCAAGACTTCGCGTCTTGTGCCTACGTACTTCCACACTGCATGGAAGATCAGAGCTGACGTAGTTCAGGCTAACTACGGCTAAACAGGGTATTCTCACACAGCAGTGAGAAATTAAACTGGTTTCCAAGGTACGGGAACCTATGGGCAAAACTACGGTCTGGTCTCAAATGCACTCGGGCAAGAGAGAAAAAGGGTAATGTCAGTCGTCAGCGGGAAAGTCTCGATCGCACAACAGCGAGAGAACAAAAATTCAGTTGTTAGTGTGCTCGCTAGGATATCGCATCCTATGCCTACATATTCTCGTCTGGTACGAGAAATCAGAGCAGCTGTAGTTCGGCTACTTCGGGACCACAACTCAAATCTCGTTTTATTAACATTCTGAAAAATGGTTTACAATGATTGAATACTGAAAATAAACTCCTAGGAAATACTATCCTATCCTATCCTGGAAAATCAAATGAAAAAGAGTCCCCTAACAAGTGGACTTCTAAACTATCCTAAAATGGGGTAAAAGAATTTCTATGAAAAAATGTACTCTAAAAAATATTAAATCTACACTAATATTTTTTATTCTTTTTCAACTATTTTCTTCTTCTCTTTTTTTTTCCCACTTTCTTTCTTCTTTTTCTTTTTCAATATTATTTCTTTTTCTTTATTGCTTTTTTTTTATTTCTTTTCTTTTCAAATATTCTTTTCTTTTTCAATATATTTTCTTTCCTTTTTCTTTTATATTCTCTTTTTTTTTTCTTTATATATTTTTCTCACTAATTCTTATTATTATTATTTTTTTTTTATAAAGAACCAATAAAATGAAAATGAGAAAAAAATACAAGGGGAGGGGGTACACAGCCCAGCTGGGGGGTACAGCAACAAAAAAAAAGCAAATGAAATTGGGCCCAACCCAATCAGCAACACGGTAAACGGAGGGGGGTGTATGTGGTGAACGGAAGGTGATGTCCAGCAAACGTTGGGCTTGGCCCAATCCATCAGACACACAGTAGGGGGGGGGAATTGGAAATTGAGGGGGTATGGACTAGGAATGGCACGTTGGGCCCAAGGGGTTGCGAGGCCCAACCCGGTCCACGAAGCTTCTACCCTCCTTCGTCCAAACTCCACAGAACCCTAATTTTCCTTCTCCCTCACTCAGCGCCGCCGTCCCCCTCTCTGAACTCTCTCCGTTCAACCTTTTCTCCGTCACAAAACCCTTCTCACACAAACCTCTCCGTTCAAACCAAAAAAACCCTCCTTCCCAACAACTCTTTCCCTCAGATACTATGTTCCCCTTCTTCGACTCTCTGTTCAGCCATTTCTTGTCATTAACCCACAAAAGAAGAAGAAGAAGCTTTATTGACGCCTGAACAAAGTGAATCCTTGGGTGCGCGTGACGATTTGGACCGATGACGATTGTTCTGGCGTTTTCTTGAAGTTCTATGAAGACAGTTGCAACTTTCTGGATCTTGAAGGTTCTTGGACGTTTGATGATCTCGCTGAAGGTGAAGGTTAATCGGATTGCATGTGGTCCTTGAAGATGCGACGAGCAAACACTGAAGAACCTGATGCGTGTTATTGTAGCTTTTCTGGTGATTTGGATTGAAGGTGCGAAGAACCTGTTGTTGTGCGTTCTATGGATATTAACGCATGAATCCTTCACGAAAATCACATAAACAATGATGAAGATCTCACGATTTCTGAGGATTGGATGAAGATTGTTTGAAAACGAAGAAGATCGCTGGGATGTTGTTGTAGAAGGATGAATCTCTGGAGTTTGATGATTCTTGATGAATCGTTGAAGAGGACGATGGTTGAATTTCTGGAGAATTCTGGAGAATGGATGAAGTTTGGATGAGAAGGTTGATCGGAAGGGATGAAGATTGAAGGCGATCTGGGCTGGAGATGATGAAGATTAGAGGAGAAGAGATGAATTCTGGTGATTTCTGGGTTTCCGGTGACCGGTACGGCGGCCGGAGGTAGTTGGTGTCGCCGGCGATGGAGGTTGGGGTGGCGGTTGCATGGTCGCCGGCCATGCAACTGGTGGAGTCCGGTGAGGTTTGGTGGCAGACGTGTGTCAAGGTAGTGGAGGGAGTGGGTCTGCATGGACGCCACGTGTGAGGGCGTGGCAGAGAGAGAGGCTTAGTGGAATGTGAGGTGGCGTATGGAAGTGTGAAAATGTGGGTCCTCCTCCTTGATAACACGTGGAACTTCTGAATATATACCCTGAGATTTTTCTGGATCCTTCTAGAAGATGGACTTGCAGATTCTGACAAAATGGGCCTTCATGAATTGGGCTCTACGAATTTGATAACAAGGGCCCCAAACGAAAATGGTTAAAAAAAACTCAAAAAAAAGTCTGAATAATAAAGTGCTAATGAAAATTAAAGTGGATTAATGCTCAACAATTAATGAAAGATTAAAACTAAACCCAATTAAAGCTAATTAACAAGACTATTCAATTAACACCCTAAACTATCTAATTTCTACAAAGAAACTATTAATATCTAATATTCTAAGACTCTATTAAAATTCTATAATATCTATTAAAAACTATTAAAAGAAAAACCTATCCGTTTATTAAAATGAAAAATCCATATTCTATATTAAGAGAAAAGAAATCTATTCTATTAAAATGCTATTTAAAATCCTATAAAAAAACTATATTATCTATATCTGAAATTGAAAAATTATTTAATTTCTATTAAACCCTATTATTTATTTAAAAGAAAACCTCTCATTAATAAAAGAAAAAATCTATATTCTTCTATTAAGAAAATGATAAAAAAATCTATTTAACTCTATTTAAAAGAAAATCTAATAAAACCTAATATTCTATTAAAAAACAACTATATTATTTCTATATTAAAATAAAATCTATATTAAACGTATTATTCTATTTAATATGCTAAAATATTTTAAAATCTATTAAACTATTAAAAAAAGAAACTATTAATATTCTAAAAAAAAATTCTATATTATATTAAAATGATTAAAAAATCTAATAAAACCCTAATAATGCCTAATAAAATCCAGAAAAATCGCAATAATTCCCATAGGAACAAAAATAGCATCGAACGACAAATAACACTGCGAGAGCACACCAAAATAGCTGGCAAAAATAAACGGGCACCGAACCATCCCTAAAAACAACGATTCTATCTATCTAAACTGATTAAAAACACCTGAGACGCGAGACGAGGGCTGTGATCCCGATAAAGCCAAAACAAATGAAAAATGCACTGTATGCAATATGCAGATGCGAATGCAGTCATGCGTCGAAACATAGGACCAAATACGGGACCCAGTTGGTCAAATTTTAGGGTGCAACACCAGCGGAAATCGATATTTAATCTCTCCGCGGCAGAGTTGGTTGTGTTTCCGGAATTTATTTTGCCAAAATACTTTGTGATACCCGTTCATCCCCAACAGGGCGGTATTTGTCCTCAACAGCCGTGTTGATGAAGCAAGCTTGTCAGAGCCTCCCCCAGCAGCCTGAACCTGCATGTGCATTTGCATATATTATCATATTTGCATCTACCCAAAAAACGCGTAGCATTTCCATGCCGTATGGAGCATTGCGCCATTGCCAAACATACGCATTTTGAAACATAAATCAGGTTGGTTAACCTTTTGCTTTCAGGTGTGTTTCCCAGCAGGAGTATGAAGTTACAGTTCAGATCTATTACCAGACGATCGAGGTCTCACCGTGAGACATATGATGATGCAGTTCTTGTTATCATTCCCCACAGAGTTACTGGTTGAAGTTTCTTTTATCCGACCAGCGGAGTGTTTTTCTTCAGGTTTGCTGTCGCGACAGCATGTCAGGGTTTCATGAATCAAGATTTCATAAGTGGGCACTTGTTATCGAAACGGGTGTCGGGCAGTTATTTTCAGAATATCCCCAGTGGAGTTAGCTACTGCAAAGAATAGGGAAATAAGCTATATCCAAGTTAACTTTCCCGTATGAAGCAGGCGGATGAACTTTCCTGTGTCCAGACAGATGATTTTCCCGTATGAAGCAGGCAGATGAACTTTCCTGTGTCCAGACAGATGATTTTCCCGTATGAAGCAGGCAGATGAACTTTCCTGTGTCCAGACAGATGATTTTCCCGTATGAAGCAGGCGCATGAACTTTCCTATAAGAATCAGGTAGATGTGTTTTCCTGTATGAAGCAGGCAGATGAATTTTCCTGTGTCCAGACAGATGATTTTCTCGTATGAAGCAGGCGGATGAACTTTCCTATAAGAATCAGGTAGATGTGTTTTCCCGTATGAAGCAGGCGGATGAATTTTCCTGTAAGAATCACGCAGATGTGTTTTCTCGTACGAAGCAGGCGGATGGATTTCCCTGTAAGAATCAGGAAGATGTGTTTTCCCGTATGAAGCAGGCGGATGAATTTTCCTGTAAGAATCAGGCAGATGTGTTTTCCCGTATGAAGCAGGCGGATGAATTTTCCTGTAAGAATCAGGCAGATGTGTTTTCCCGTATGAAGCAGGCGGATGGACTTCCCTGTAAGAATCAGGCAGATGTGTTTTCCCGTATGAAGCAGGTGGATGAATTTTCCTGTAAGAATCAGGCAGATGTGTTTTCCCGTATGAAGCAGGCGGATGAATTTTCCTGTATGAACCAGGCAGATGTGTTTTCCCGTATGAAGCAGATGGATGAACTTTCCGGTATCCAGATAGATGATTCTCCCGTGATCGACAGAGTATGTGAGTTGTGTTCCGATATTTGACAAAAGTATTTTCCCCAAGGAAGTTGTCGTGATTTCCTCGTGTTGACGAACTATTCCTGTCCCCAGTAGAGTCCTCCTCGAAGTCGTTTGTGGGTTGGGCCCAACGGAGTTAGCTAATGCAGAGATAAGCAGGGTCTCCTGTGATTAGGCAGAAATGTTCCCCCAGTGAAGTTGTCGGGACTTTTCTGTGTTGACGAAATGTAGAGTCCTAACGTGGACAAAGTTCTATCCCCTCGATGATAGAATCTTTTTCGGGTTGATGAAAATGATCCTCAGCATGGTCGCTAATTTGTTTTCTCCGTATTAATAGACGGTGGAGTTTTAACGTGGACAAAAGGCGGGGTGTTTTGACAAGAGGGAGTTCAAAGCCTGGGGCGTTACACAGGCGGTTGACATTGAAATCAGATTTTGATATCAGATGATTGATCAGTGGGTTGCCGTAACAACCAGATTCAGTTGGTGAATGTTGTTCTCTAAGCAGTTTGTGCAGTTTATTTCTGCGGTTGGCAAATTTCCGGGTTCTTGGTATTCAACCGTCTCGTACCTCGATTGTTTGAAGGTCGTTCGCTCTTCACCCAGTCGGTTCCAAGCCGTTTGAATAGGGGCAGCTATTGCACCCTAAAATTTGCTCAACCTATTTCACCTGGTTTATGTTTTAATTGCATTATCATTTGCATAGTCACATCATATACATAATCTAATCATTTGCACGTCATAGCATAGCATGCCTCCAACAAGGGATCAAGGTGTTTGTCAAAAGAAGAAGCCTATCTAGAGGTGTTATATGAGCCTAAGAGGCCATCCAAGTCATCAAGGAGTGATTTGAAGTCTTGAGAAGTTTGAGTGCCCACAGGTGGATTTCTCTCCTAACTTGAGGTGTATTGAAGATCATCAACATGGAATTATGAATTTGATGTGTGTATGGATACCATGGGAGGCCTAGAGAGCCCTATTGATGCTTAGACAAGTCATGGTATCAAGTTCAAGAATCACAGTTGAGGTGTGTACAAGTAGGGTTTCATCTGGGTAACCCTAGGTCAAGGAGAGCAAAGAAAGGGCATCAAGACCTAGCTCTAGGTCATGGAAGTCATGTATTGATATGTTGAAGCATGTGTATGGATGAGTCAAGATCAAGTTCAAGAGAATCAAGAGTGGTTGGAGGTGTTTGAGACATGGTTCCTAGGGTAAAATCCCCTGTATAACACTGGACTTCCAAGCCACATAAGTCAAAATACAAGTTTCAAATGGATTCTTGGCCAACATAAAACTTGTAGGGCTTCTCAATAGATTTAATTTGAGTACTAGAAGTCTTCTAGGAGATTTGTAGAACTCAAGTTATGGTTCTTGGAAGTTACAGGTCACCAGAGGACACTGAAATTTATCAGTGAAAGTCACTTGACTTCCAAGCAACTTTTTCCCATCAAGGAGTTTTCAAATGGATTCTTGGCCAACACAAGAATTGTAGGGCTTGATCTTACCTTTAATTTGAGTACTAGAAGTCCTAAATAGGATTTGTAGAACTCAAGTTATGATCTTGGCAATCCATGGGTATTTTGGGTATTGATGATTATAGGTCATTCTCAACCAAGGGTCCAAATCTCTATCTTCCAATCTTCAAATGAAAAAGTGTCCAACATGAGATGTGCTTAAAATGATGTTTCTATGTCAGATATGAAGTCATGGTAAGTTGGAATGGCTTGTATCACAAATTTGCAAAAATGGCCTAAAAAAAGGAAGAATTAAAGTCATTTAAAAAGTCAAATTTGTGATTTTTTGTTTTAAGGTCAAAATGGGGCATATGACATATCAATTTGATCAGAAATGAGGTTTTAAAGATGATGGCAATGCCAATTTTCCCATTTGAGGTCATTTGAACACATTTGCATTTGGTAGCTTCACATATAAGTTACATATGCCAAACCATTCATGGGATCAAAACCAAGGATCTAACCATTCTTAACACATTCAATATATCATTTGGAGAGAATTTGGATCAAAACCAAGCTGCTGAAGCAAGCTGAACATGACTGTCATGTATGAACTTCTCATGATAATTTCAAGTGCAAGAGATATTGGATATCTCACATAGATCATTCCAGAAGTTTCTAGAGCATTCCTACAGGTTCTATATAAGGTTTATGACTGGTTCAATGCCTTGGTTGGTGAAGATTGAGAGAGAATTGAGAGATAGAATTCTGATTTTGCACCTTGCAAAACAGAATCTGTTACACCAATTGAAGCCATCTCAAAGCAAGATAGTGCATTCAGAAGCTCAATCTTGAGTTTGTGAGTGAGTTTGGATAGATTTCTGGCCAAGATTGCTGAAGAATTGAGAGATAGGATATTGAGTTCATCCCTTGTAACTCAAAATCGAATTTGAGGATTCAGAGAGATTCAACACAAATTGATGCATACAGAAGCTTAATAATCAATCATTGATCATATCTGGAAGAGATTGAAGGGAGATTTGAAGGTTTCATTGTTCTGTTCACTCAATTTTCACAGGTTAGTAAACTTCATCATGTAGCTTTATATAGATAGAATTGTTAGGTTTTAAATGGTTAGATGCAATATAGATCATGGCTAGGTCGTTTCTGGTAAAGAAATTCAATGTTTAGAGACAAAATCTTAGGTGACCAATTCTCTTGTGATGGATTGTTCTTGCTGCTCTTGATGAATTAAGCTTAGTTAGATAGTGGTAATTACTCAATGTAGCATGGTGATGATGTTGGGCACTTTAATTTGAAGAATGGTGATGGTTGAATCTTGAGCAGGTTCTGAGTTCTTTATCGTGTTTGGAGTTGTGATGAGAGTTAATGAAAATGGAGGGTAGATTCTTGTTCAGGGTGAAAAAGCGAGTAGGATGATGTATTTAGGGTTGAGTTTTGGTGAGGATTTAGAGAGTTGGTGTTTGGGGACGACGGTGGCGCCACCTCCGGCCACCGTCTGGTTCATTTCCCTCCCAGGATTTGAAATGAGGAAGATGATGGATTGGTCTTTAGATGAAGACTTTGACCTTGACCCAACCTGAATCCCACGGCCACAATTTGATTTTCGCTTGTGAAGGAATCTGAGTACACAAGCTAAACGCCCCGTTTCATTTATTTTTTGTTTTGGGTTTAAGGCAGGTTTTGCTATCCACACACCACTTTGAAGCCCAATTGAATTTTGCACATGAATTGATTGCTATTTGACACGGTGTTTTTTCCTTTTTCATTTGATTTTCCGTGGTATTTTCTGATTGACATGGGCCTAGTATGCGCTTGCTACGCACACCCCCTCCTGGGCCCAACTCTGATTTATAACTGAACCCAATTGCTATTCATCACACCAGTTTGCTATTTTTAATTGATTTTCTTGTATTTTCATGTTTTACATATGATTAGAGATTAATTTATAATAAATTGAAAAATGATCATTTTAGGATGAGACTTTTTCCCTGGTTTCCTTAAGGTCTCTATCATTTTATAGGATTAAAAAATATTAAATTCATGCATTTTATATTTTCTGGCATATTTTACAATTTTAATGCTTTTATTTTACTTTTGTTGGATACTTCATTTTTCTGAATTTAGTATGAGAGTTTGGTGAAGAATTTTGAAGTGATTCTTGTGAGGTTGATTAGGTTAGAGAATCATGTACACTTAGAAATTTTGTCATATTTTTGTGATTAAACTTTAGGGTAGTTTTAGAGGTGAATAGGAGAGGTGTTAGAATTAGGGTTTTAACACAACTAGTTGTAGTTTAGGGCATAGTTTGGGGACTTAGGGTTTGATTTAGGCCTTGGGGTTTATATGGGGTATTGGGTATAGGGTTAGGTTCCCTTAGAAATTTACCTAGGATTTTATGATGAGTTTTAGCATTTTACTTAATTTTTGCAATTGGTGTGTTGATTGTGGGTTTTCCCCTTGGATGTTTGGTTTGGTTGCTTTGCTTGGGCTGTCTTAATTGTGCTTTGGGTTTGGGTTTTGCTTGATGGAGCTTCTAGAGGCATTTAGGATGCTTGGAGATAAATCTTGGGGGCTTGGTCATGAAGGTCTTTCCTTGTGAAGATTGCTTTTGAAGGCTTAGGGATTAGGGCATATAGGAAGAACAGTAGATTAATCATGTTTCTTCTTTCAAACATAGAGAGCTTCTTGTGCCTCTATCCTATCCTATGATGCAAAGTCCTCTTAATTAAGTCCATATCTCCCTTGGAGGGATGATTGGCATGCCTTAAGGAGTAGAACTTTTGAGGATATCCTTCTTTGCAGATGATGGTCTCTAGTGATTTCCTTTGGTTTTCACCGGTTTCCCTTCATTATTACTTGATCTCAATAACAAATCTTTCTTGGTGGAGCTTGCTAGAGCTTGGGGATGAATATCTAAAATGTTGGAGATGCCTTTCATAAGGAGGGCTTGAAGGGGGAGTTGTGTTACTGGCAACTTTGCTGTAGGAGCTTGCCGGAGGATTGAAGCTGGGGTTTGCTGTTGCTTTTGAGCTGGGGTTTTTTGTAGCTGTGGAGCTTAATTGTTTAGGTTTTGAGGAGCCATATTTGAAGTGTGTTTTTTCTTCCCTGGAAGATGGAGATTGAAGTTTATTGAAGTTTGAAGATGAAGTTGTTGCTGTCAACTTCTGGCTGTTGCTGTCAGAGTTGTGGTTTGCTGTAGGGGTTTGGTGCTGCTGTTTGGGCTGCCTCCTATGCTTTGGGTTTTATTTTCTGTATTGTTTGTTGGCTTGTTCAGCTTGCCCCCATAGGTTTGAAGTGAATGTTGATTCACTTTGCCTGTTGTTTTCCCAGGTTCGAGGTTGAGTGGGACTCCCTTGCCTCGCTTGTACTGCTGCATTGCATGCATTTTACTGTATTTGCTTGCTTTTCTTTTCTGTTTATCCCCTAGGATCTCTGATTTCCTTTGGGCAGGAGGGAATTATGACAGACATTAGGATTCTTATCCGTGCATGACAACATTAGGTTAGTTTTTATTCCCTTTTCAACCCTAGGTTTTTAGAGCTTCTTTCTCTTCTTATCTCAAAATAACTCAAAAACACAGTAATAAGGTTAATCGATGTCGTACGTTACGAGTCTTAAGCTATTTGAGAAAGGGTTGCTGGAGAGCTTCTTTCCAGTAGTCTGGCTGCTTAGTGTGGTACCCTTTGGGTGACACGCGATGTAGTCACTCTCAAATCATAGTCTCTAGTGCGTCAGAGATTGCAAACAAGCCAAAAAACACTTCTTTCGTAAAAGATTCAAAACAAACATCAAAGTGTCATTTTTGTCCGCTTGGACTCTTAATCAAGAAAAACCCTTTCATAAGGTAATAAAAAACAGTCAGACAAGCTTGTGTCTTCCGTAGCCTGAACTACGTTTGCTCTGATCTTTCATGTTGTATGAAAGTACGTAGGCTTAGGATGTCGTATCCTAGCGAGCAACCTTCCCCACCTCCATCTGTAGGTAGGCGAACTACGTTGACTCTGATTTCTCGCTCCAGACGGGAATACGTAGGCATAAAGCGCGATACTTTGCCGAGTCATTTTCATTTTCTTTTCTTTTTAACCCAGACCTCTAGTGTAGATAGAATAACAATCCGTACCAGAAAACAAACGTGGATCCCGTCGAGTACGGCGGACGTGAGGGGCGCTAATACCTTCCCCTTGCGTAATCGACTCCCGAATCCAGGAATTTGGTTGCGATGACCATTCCTTTCCCGTTTTGCGTTAGGATTACTCTGAGCGTTTCCTTTCCCTCTTGTGGGATAAATAACGCAAGGTGGCGACTCTTCTATCATAGCCGGCGTCGATTTTCGCAGTAGCGACACCTTGGTGGGGTCTTCATCATATGTTTAAATGCTTCTTCATTGATGACCCTCATTCCCTTCATCTCTTTTTCCCATGTCTGTGGGTATGTTAACTTGGTAGCCTTCCATATTATGTCCTTCAACATCTTTCCAGGAAACTTTTTTCTAAAATTGTTATAAAGGTGCCTAACACAAAACCTGTGCTCCACCCTTGGCAATAACTCATCCATAGTAGGTAGCAGACCCTGCAATAACATACAATGTAGCATATAAGTTTGGATACCTATATCAACAGCAGCATACACAAAGTTCATTAATCAGTTTGGATACCTATATAACAACAGCGCACATACATATTTCATAACAGCAACACAAGAAAAAATAACAGCAGCATACATACATAACTTAGGTTCATATTTGGATGAGTTGTTTCATAACAGCAGCACAACATACATATTTGAGAATCTATCAATTCAAAAAAAATTGGACAACACAAAAATCATGCAACACAAAGTTCATTAATCAGTATAGCAGCATATTTGGTATATAACAGCAGCACACATACATATTTCATAACAGCAGCACAAGAAAAAATAAGTGAAGCTACACATACATACAACAACATATTTGGTAACAGCAGCATATTTCATAACAGCAGCACATCATACATATAACAGTTTGGATGAATTATTTCATAACAGCACAAAAATCATGCAACACAAAGTTCATTAATCAGTATGGCAGCATATTTGGTATATAACAGCAGCACAAAGTTCAAAAATCATGCAACACATGCATATTTCATAACAGCAGCACAAGAAAAAATAAGTGAAGCTACAACAGCACATATTTCATAACAGCAACACATCATACACATAACTTAGCTTCATATTTGGTATATAACAGCAAGATACATATAACAGCAAGAATAAATGAAAAACTTGCCTTTTGTTGGTCTGAGATGAAGGTGTAAGTCAGGCATTCATCTTTGCCTCCAAGGTCATCAATTAACAGCTCTAAAAACCAAGTCCAGCTATCCTTGTTTTCACTCTCCACAATTGCATATGCTATGGGAAGCATCTGATCATTAGGATCCCTCCCAATGGCAGCTAGTATCTGCCCTCCACACAACCCCTTAAGAAAACACCCATCTAGACCTATTACATGCCTGCACAACTTAAAACTTTCCTTACACGCAGCAAAACATATGTAAAGCCTTCTAAAATATGGTCTTTCATCCTCAACACCTACTTGTACAGGCTCAACATTGAGCTTAACTGTTGACCCTGGATTGGCTCTTAACAATTCATGACAGTAGTCATAAACCCTTGTGTAATCTCCCAAAAAGGAACCATCTACATACTCTCTAGCTGCGAATCTTGCTCTTATAACTTTTGTTTTGTTGACCCCAACATTCCACTTTTTTTGTGCCTTCTCCTTGATATCCCTTATACTCAACCTTGGATTGTTTTTCAAGCTATTTTGAATTCTTTTACGCAACCACTTTGTACTCATCAGCTTCACATTAAACTCTCTACTGCAACTGTGTTTATCAATTACTTTCCTGAGTTGCCAAGTGTCTTCATTTGACAATTTGCTACAATAAGCCTCCCACTCACAACCAACTTTACATCTAACCCTTACCCTAACTTTTTCATTTTTTACAAACCTTAGGTCTCTACCATTTTGAACAACATAACTTGTTATTGCTTCCCTAAAATCATCCTTTGAACTAAAGTACATTCCTACATCCCACTTGTAATCTGACATGTCTTTTGGCTGTCTGAAAATTTGATGTTTTTTTCTTACAACTCCACTGCTATCATCACTGTCACAACCACTTTGCATTTCCTCACTGTCATTGTCACTTCCTTTACCATCATTTTCTCCCTCCTCTCTGTTACCATCATTTTCAAGACCAACTAGGGCATCAAGTTCATCCTCCCTAATCTCATCACACCCATCAGACTCATCCTCAAAAGCAACATCTTCTGCGCTATCATAATTGTAGTCCTCATCTTCACTATCATCAGATGATAGACTTAAGTCATCATACACTGCAGCTTTGCCTTTTCCAACTCCAACATTACCTTGTTCCCCTGCAACACTCCCTTTTTCAACTCCAACAGTATGATCATCCACTGCAGGAACCTCATCAACTCTAACAGCAGTGGCTTCATCAACCCTAACATTGGCTTCATCAACCCTAACATTAGCTTCATCAACCCTAACTTCACCTTCCACAACTTCTTCATGTAGTTTGCTAAGTAACTCCTCTACCTCGTCTACAATTTCAGCAGGGTCCTCATCAACTTCATCAACAACAACATCACAATAGTCAGGTTGAGACAATGTGTGTTCAATATAAATATCAACAGTTTGGTGCACCCTATACAAATCTGCAATTTCTAAAGCACCATTGTCATCAACAAGTCGGTTCATCCCAAATTGAGGGTCCTTGTAAAATATTGTTTCAAACTCCCTATAACCTAAGTCTTTCAATACACCAACTAGCTCAAAATAACTCCATCTGTCTACATCCACCTTCAAATCATCTACTACTCCATTCTCATATACAGTACGACCTTCATCTGTGAACTCACCACTATGATGAATTTTCAGAGTTATGTATTCATCCATGATACCTAATCATACCATGTAAGTAGTTAACGTTTAAACTAACAAATTTATATAAACCCTAAATCTGAACCTCTACCAGAAAACCCTAAATCAAAGAGAAATGAACTAACCTTCAAGCTTCAACCTTCAATCTTCAATCGTGTTCAATCTTCAATCTTCAGTCGTGTCCTAAATCAGAGAGAATCGTTCCTTCCTTCCTCTTCTTCAATCTTCAATCTTCAAGCTTCTTAAATCGTTCCTTCCTTCTTCTTCTTGTACAAGTAACGTGACTAATGAAGACAGAAGCATTTGCTCTTCTACTGTGACACTTCACTTCACTTCCACCTCAACACTCCACGTGGACAAACGTGGCAATTTTTTCAGAAACAAACTAACGGCAACAGACGGAAGGATAAACGTGACACCATTTTAAAAGTTAAAGGACCCATTTGGCACTTTTTAAAGATAAGGGACCAAAATGGATCCCGAGTTAATGTTAAGGGACCAAAAAGATTATTTTGCCTTAAAATTAAAGTTAAACAAGATGTTAGAATTAATTGTTTTTATGGTTTTTTGAGATAAATTTAATGATTAATTGGAAATCAGGGGAGAATTGGTTAAGTAAACTAATTAACTAACTAAAGTTCTAAAATTATCTTAAAAGGTTAAATTAATTAAAAGTTAAATTAAATAGATTAGAAAAATAAAATGTTTTTGGATTTTTAAACAAGTAAAATTTTTTTTATGGGTTTTCCTAATTTATTTAGAAAAGTGAAATTAAACTAAAACTAATATACACATTTTTTATTTTAAATTGAATTAGATATAAATACTAGTTATATTTTCTTGCTTTTCCATTAATTTGAAATTAGATTATATTTTTTTCTTAAAAAAATATTTTTATGGTTTTTTATTATTATTGTTTTGTTTTCATATTTATTTTAATTAGAGTTAGTGGGTTAGTTTTTATCTTATTAATAATATATTACAAAAAAATAATTAAAAACTTAAAAAAAATAAAATAAATATGGGTTGGGCCTGGGTGATGAAGCTCCAGGACCCAACCCGGTCCGACACCAGCAAATGAAAAGGGAAAGGAAAGTGTTTCTATTGAAACCCTAGAAGTCCCAAAACGGCGCAGCCCTCCGACCGTTCTTCTTCTTCTCACATCCTTCCTCTTCTTCTCTTTCGTCGCTCTTCTCCCTACTTCTTCTTCTCCATCGCTCTTCTCCCTCTTCCTCCCTCTCGCCTCCTTCAATTCTTTTTTCCCGATCTACTCTCCTTCTCTTCGTATTCTTTTTCTTCCTCACTTTCTCCTTAATCATATCTGGAAGACATGAAAACGAAATCTATCGATTATACATCAACGTTTAAGGAAAATAACTTACGGTAATGTGTTTGCACAGGGTTCGCGACAGGTGGTTTTGAATGGAAGTTTTTTTTTCGCGGCGATGAAGAGTGGGGCTGGAGCGAGGGTTTGGTAGCAGTTAGCGGGTAAAGAATGGCAATTCGCAAACTCCAGTAACGACTTCACGGTGGGAGAGGTCGAAGGTTGGTTGGACGACGACGACTTCGGGGTGTGATGGTGACGAAGTCGTCGAAGATAAGTTTCCCCTTTTTATGATTTAGGGTTTTAAATTTCTGATTTTTGTTTGTGAATCTGTGGATTTATTTTGTGTGTTGGTGTTTTTGCCCTGTCAATCCCCCCGTTTTGTGTGAACGTTGTTCTATGTATTTATAGACCATAAAACTCAATTGAGATTTAATACCAAATCTGGATTTGTATTCTTGTTTTGGAAACAAACAACCTTGTTGTCTCTGATTAATTCATTGCCATTGTCAAAACAGAATCGAGTTGGAAACATTTGGAAATGAATCCCTTTCATTTACTGTGTCTGAAAATGTTTTGGAAAGGTTTTAAAACATGGGCTTGAATCTAATAAGTGCGTTTTTCCAATTTGAATTAACATGTAATATTGTTTCTTGAATAGCTTTGGAATATCTGACCTGGTTGTGAACTTTTGATAACATTATTTCCTTTTTGGTTACAACATGTTGGAAACAGCCTGTTGTCTAATTTTAATTTCTCTTTGAATATGTTTGCGATTCTTCAATCTCTTCTTTAACTTGTTCTCACTTCTTTTCATGTACTAATTGTCGCTTCCGCGAAAATAAGGTGCCGGCAAAACAGAAGAGTCACCACCTTTCGTTATTTATCCCTCGGAGTGGGAAAGGAAACGATCGGAAAAAACCTGACAAAATAAGGTAAGACAAGGTCATCGCAACCGTTGTCTGGGTTCGGGAGTCAGTTACGCAAGGGGAAGGTATTAGCACCCCTCACGTCCGTCGTACTCGACGGGATCCACGCTTGTTGTGTTTACTGGACGGGTTGGTTTGTCTATCTACCTATCAAAGCTGGTCTGAAAAAGAAAAGAAAGATGACTCGGCAAAGCGTCGCGCTTCATGCCTACGTATTCTCATCAGAGAATGAGAAATCAGAGTCAATGTAGTTCGACCTACGACGGGTTATGGGGAAGGTAGCTCGCCAATACGTCAGTATTGTGCCTACGTACTCTCAACGGGTATGAGAGATCAGAGCTTACGTAGTTCGGGATACTACGGATTACGGGAATTCAGATTCATCTGTTTTATCGAGTAGGGTTAAACAACAGTTCCAGCAGTTAGGGACAAAGCCTGTTTGCGTTGGCGCTGAAGTTTAACGACACTCTTTTCTTCAGAAAAGCTTTCCTTTGAATTATGGGCCCACGGGGCAAAAAGGTTTGAAGTTTGTTTTCTGTCTTTTACGAAAGAAGTGTTTTTTATTGTGTTTGCAATTTCAATCGCACTAAAGACTATGACCTGAGAGTGAATGCGTCGCATGTCACCCAAAGGGTGCCATACTAAACATCCAGACTGTTGAAAAGACGCTCTCCAACAATCCTTTCTCAGATAGCTTAAGGCTCGTAACATACGAAAGAAATCATTCATGATTACTGTATCTTAAGCTGTTTTGAGATGAGAAGAGAACAGGCTCAACTACGGGGAGACTATCAAGTCCTACTGTTGTCATGCCAAGGATTCATCCTATGGTTGAGGTTCGAAACAGGGAACTCCTAGAAGTTATCATGCATAGGTTTCAACCTAAAGTTCTATCATCATTTCCTTATCAAAGGAAATGAGAGTCCTAAGGGATCATGTCAATGACACACAGAACCAGACAAAGCATCAGCTTAAACAGTAAACAGAAATACAGTAAACGATTGTAAAATGCATGCAATGCAAGTGAGGGAGGAAATGTGTGTGGGGCAGCAGCCTCCACAAGCTCATCTCAACCTCAAGCCAGAATGAATAACAGTAATCATACTGAGGAAAATAAAACATGCTATCAAGTAAAACAGTATACTGCAATCATACAGTAAAAATAACATGCTATCAGGCAAAAACCACATGGGCAAGGGAGCAGGGCTCTACCGAATACCCGCAAGCAAAGCCATACAGTAACAATACAAGCAGAGGGAGCAACTCAACCTCTAGTGCAATCATGCTCCTAGATTAAATCAATCTAAATATGGACTTATTCTAATGCATCAAGCAAGTCAAACAAGGCACATCAATACAGAAAAGACACAGACAAGAAAACAGATCAACTCCTCCCTCTCCCAATTCCAAGCTTCAGCTCTTCTAACAGCAACTCAGTCTTCAGACCTCCATCACTCTTGACAAATATCAACTTGCTTTTCCAGGTTTTCAATCCATCAAACATAAGTATCAACTTAGCTTCACCTCTCCAAGCTTTACCAGTCTCAACTTGGTCTTCTTCTCTCACAAGCTTCAGCTTCTCAGAATACTCTTTAATCATTTAGAAGTGTCAACCTCATCCTTCAGTCTTTAAGCCTCAGCTCTTCATTCAATCTTTACTGGATCTTCAAGCATCAACTTGCTCTTCTTGCTCTCCAAGCTTCAGCTGCAATGGCAATGCTCAGGGAATCATCCTCTTCTATACTCTTCAATGAAGTCTTCATCTTCAAACTCAAGCCCAACATTTTCAAGATACTCAAACCAGAAAAAATCACTTAACTGGATAAGCTAGGATATTAAACTGCTTATTGACCACCAAAGGTGACCTATAAGGGTTCAACATCAAAAGAATGGTTCCCTCAAAAGTTCTACTTCCTAGGTACCATCACTTATCCCTCCAAAGGAGGGAGGTGAATACCATGGAAGGACCTTGAATCATGGGGAAGAATGGAGGTGAAAGATACCATCCATGTTTAAGGAAGAAATTAACTAAGTCTAAACTCTACTTAATTCCTAACCCTAAAACAACAACAAAACAAACAAGTCTTCAAGCTCTCAAGCTCCTCCTTCAATCTTCAAGTCTTCCACTATGCTTCTCCATGCTCCACAAAGCAATACCAAGCCCACCAAGCCAAGCAAAAGCCCCCAAAGCAAGGCAAAACAAAATACAAGCCCACAAGGGCAACACAAACAACAATCAACTACAAAAATCCTTTAAAAATAGTATACCACTATATTAAAATCTAATATAATTTCTAGGGGATCCTATATACCTACCCTTAATACCCTATATGTCCCAATATCTATCTTGACCTAGAAACCCAAAATTCTAGTGTTATTGTGGACCTATGTTAAGGATTGACCTAAATCTACACAACCTAAAGTCATCTAATCAAAACTAATCAAAAAATAATCACAAAATTATGAAGTAAATCCAGAGGGGAGCTAAAGTCCTAATCTAACTATCCTAAAAAGAATGGCCTAAAAATTCAAAGGGAACTAGCTAAATAAAATTCTACAAAACTATGCATCAACATAAGATGAATTAAAAAGCTATTAAAAGAGAAAATACACAAAAAATATTAAAAATCCATGAAATGCAAATGTTTTGATTTTATAATTTTCTAGACATTAACATAAAATAGGATAAAAAATCCCCATGCCAAAATCATTATTTTTCTATTTAATATGATTTTTCAAAGATTAAAGAAAAATGGAGAAAAAGAAAATAAAATGTGAAATGTGTGGTGCAGATAGTAACCCAGTGCAGTTCAATATGAGAATGGGCTTGAAATGGGGGTACATAAAGCAAATGCGTTAGGCCCATGATTTAATCAGAAAACCAACTCAAAAATATAAAGAAAAAGGAAAAACACGCGGTGCAGAAAGTAAAGAAAACTAGTTCAAATCCACAATGGGCCACGGGGGGTGTGATTAGCAATTAGTAACTAAAGCCCAAGCGAAAAGTTAAATGAAACGGCTGCGTTTGGTTGTCTTCAAACTTCCCTCTTCAAACGTGAAATTAAATCTTGGCCACACAATCTGATCCCAGTCAATGAGTCTACTCTCCATCCAACGGCCATAGCATTATCTTCTTCCCTCAGCCATGAAAACGGGGGAAAGCTCCATGGTTGCATAGCTTCAATATCATCATCCTCTCCACTCGGGTTCCATCCAAACTCAACCAAAATCCATGGTTCAAAACCCTAATCTGTTCTAAATTCATCCCTGATCACAACCATGGTATTAGAATCAATTGAAATGCCCTCAATCTCTAAACCCGATCCAAGATCAAAACAATGCTCAAACTTCAACTTTAACGATTCTTGAAATTGATTGGCTCAGAATGATCACCACCTCACACTGGTTAAAACTTGCTATTAAACTCATGTTATATCTCACTATACATCGTGTTCTTGATCAAAACAAAATTGGTGTCACTAACTCAAACCTCACCAAATGCCCTCAAACTTTCCAGAATCCATCTCCTAACCATCTCTAACCATTCTAACCTAACAAATATAACTAATTATGCTTAAATTAGGGTGTAGAGTAAAAGTTGCAAACCTGGAAATTTCTGAGTAACAGGTAGATCAAATCTTCAATTCAACACCTCAAACTCTTCAGAATCACTCCTTGATTGATGTTAGTGCTTCTGTTTGCAAAATATTTGATCCAAGAAGCCTGAATCTCCAAACTCGATAGTGACTTGCAGCTCCCAAAATCCAAATGCTATCTTCTCAATTCTTCATGATCTTGCTCTCAGTTTGGTATGCACACATTCAGTATGATCAATGGAAGGTGTTAGGATTGAAAGAATCAATGGAAATGGTGTGGAATATAGAAATTGGTTTCAACTTGCAATGGAAGAAAATGAAATGGCAATCTCACTCACCTCTCTAATCTCTCACCAACCTTGCATCTGAGCAAGTTCTAATCAATATATAGGATGGTTCTAAACCATCCAGAACTTTTTGGAATCATCCAATGAGAATTTGAGATTCTCATGTCATGAGTTTTTTGATTTCAATCCATCTCATATACCAACTTGTGTTATACCTCTTGCAGCAACTTGTTCTCCTTTGAAATCTCCTTAGATGAGATGCATGATATGTTAGGACACTTTGCTAGCTTGTGCATTGCTCTTCCTTATGTTTTGCATATGTACCTTAATATGCAAGTAACCATTTTCCAAAGCAAGTCCATGATTTAGGCCTCAAATCAAAAATGTGGCTGAACCATTGTTTCTAAAATGCTTTCTAGAGTCAAAATGGTATATTACATGCCATGGTTTGGATGTGTAGCTTGGAAATTTCAATTTTCAACTTTGACTTATTTAACTTATGCCTCCATGTTAGGTCATTTTTATCACTTTGAGCTACAAGCCTTTTCAACATCTCATGACTTCCTTACTAGCCTTAAAACCTCATTTTAAGCAAGTTTTATGTTGAAGATTTTTCCATTTGAAGCTTGGAAATAGGAGTTATGGCCTTATGGTTGAAATGACCTATAATCTCTAAATGACCAAAATGCCCTTGACTTGTCAAAGCCATAACATGAGTTCTACAAATCCTATCAAGGATTTCTAGTACTCTCTAGAAAGCTAAGAAGATAAGGAACAACATTCATGTTGACCAAAAGTTCATAGGAATCATCCTTCTTGGGCAAAAGTTTGATGGAAGTTGGGTGACTTTCAAAGCCCCAAATTCACATACCTCAGATGACCTGTAACTTGTCAAAGTCATAACTTGAGCTCTACAAATACTATCAAGGACTTCTAGTACTCAAATTAAATCTAATAATAAGCTCTACAACATTCATGTTAGGGGTAAGATGAGATGACAATCACATCTTGAGCTAAACTGCCTTGAAGATAGGGTCAAACTAGGGGATTTTACACTGTCAAGCCTTAGAAACCCTAGCTTGAAACTTCTCAAACTCCTCAATCATGATGATTAGACCTTGGAATCATCCTTATAGCATCTCAATGCATCAATCCATGATCACATGGCTCTTGAATTAGGTCTCAACCCTCTCCAAATCATCAGTGGACCTAGGGTTGACCCAGTCAAACCCTAATTACACCACTCATGGCTAGGTCTTCTTTAATCTTGCACAATGACCTCTATAGGCTTCATGATGGCTTTCAAGACATCTCATAAGCTCTCTCAAGGCTTCAAGTCCACATGCATGGCTTCAGAATCATCTGAGGACTCCCCACAACTCTCAAGTTAGGAGGCACACAACCTTGGTTTTAACCAATCCCTCTGAGGATCTCTTAACTTCTCTGACAAAGATATCAACCCTTGAACACTTGAATAACCTTCTTGGCTAGCTTCAAAGTCTTGTATAGATCTTGATTGATAGTCATACCTCTTGATCTCCTGCATACATATCAATGAAATGCAAATGATAATGCTAATGTGAATGAGATGAAACACAAGTTAGGTAAAGAAATGTTGGTCAAATTTTAGGGTGCAACATCCATCCTGGAGCAATGTTGAATATAGCAAAGTTTAATACAAGGTTTGAGCTTTGAGAAACCAGGTGTAAAGTACGGACGCAAATAAGTGTTGTTGCTACTGGACTTGACCATCATGTGAAATTCGGTATGAATGACTTTTACAACATAAGTTTTAAACTTGTGTGTATGTAATAACATCTTTAGACAGAACTGATACAATTTTGTTTGGATGTTGCAGGGACTTCTCATCTGCCGAAATTATTAGAGAGAGTGTCACAATCTTCACTGAGTCTCGTACCAAGTGCTCTTTTGGGAAAGTTGAAGTTTTTTGGGTAGTAGCTTCATGTGCCTCATGTACAACTTTTAGACTTTGTGTCTTTGGCTTTGTATACCCCTTCTGAACAAACATTGGATTTGGGTGTACTTTGAATTTTGATTTCAGTTTATTATGAAGCTTTTATAAATCCAAAAGTAGGACGTGGAACTTCTGTATTCCTTTGGTTATTCTTCCATTTGTAAGGAAAATCTTGGAAACTTGGTATTTTATATTTAGAAAAAAACACACAAGTTTTGAACATTCTTGATATGCACTCTTGAAAATAGTAACTTGGAGGTTTGTATTTGCCGTTATAATTTCGAGTGGATATGATTATGGCATGCTAACTTGAACCTTTGATCATTTAAATTTCCTTAAACACTTTGAATGAGTTCCCATCCCCCTTTTTTCTTTAATAATTAACTTCAACTTGTACTTAGAAGAACTTTTATAATATGAGAATCCTCGGTATGTAGTTATACAAATCCCATTTTGTGAAATTGGAATATCGAAACATGGAAATGGTGTGGGGATTTTTGTGTTTGATCTTGCGACAAACCTTAATTCTTCGGATCTGTGCTTTTGTCATTAAATTACGAACTATGAACCTCTAATTATCTTAAATTCTGAGTCTTTGCAATTGAGATGCAAATCCTTACACCGAGGCTTAAAACGGTGTTGATGACCAATCTGTGAACGTTTAAGATCCTTATCTCTATATAGGGTCAACCTGACGAAATGCACTTACGAGTCCGCTTTCAACTCAACTACAAAACGCACAACTAAACAAACCGGTTAGTAAAAAAAATGAAATATGGAATAAAACGAAATGTAAAAAGATCACTGCAGCTGTAATACCCCAAATTTTGCCCTAAGATTTGTCGTCGCATTTCATTGCATTTAATTAATTACTAACAAATTTGTGTAGTCGTTTGACTTTTTGCAGGTAAATATCATATGGCATGTTTTTTTTTTCTAAAAAGTAAAAATGGCACAATTGGCAAGAGGACATGTGTAAGGAGTTGTGAGTGTGAGAGGTTGAGAGTTCGAATCTCACCTTTGTCACTTTTTTTGTTTTTTATTATTTTTACTCTAAATTTTTCTATCTTTCATTAAAAAATAACAAAAATAGTTTTTTTTTATTATTTAATTATTATTTTCGTATTTTAATTAAATCATTTTTTAAAATATTATTTTTTTTCACTTTTTTCTAAATTATTCATAAAAATATCCAAAAAATCATAAAATAAAAAATATTGAAAAAAATTTTGTTCTTTTTATAATATTTTTGATTTTAGGAATCAATAGGATTATTAGTTTTTATTTTAAGTTTATTTTAATTATTTTAAATTATTTAAATTTTATTTTTTTTCTTAACTAATTATTTAGTTTGGGCTTTAAAATGGGCTTTAGGGACATTATTGACAATTTGGTGTTAACCCTAATTTGTTCCCTATATATACATGTGTTGCTTTGTTGAAAAAGGGGAGAATGAAAAAAACCTAAGAGGAGTGAGTGTCGTTTACCGTTATTTCTTTTTCTTCATTTATTACTGTTGTTTCTTTTTCTTCATCTTTTACCGTTATTTCTTTTTCTTCATCTTTTACCGTTATTTCTTTTTCTTCATCTATTACCGTTATTTCTTTTTCTTCATCTATTACTGTTACGTTTATATATTTATAATTTTTAAATTGTTAGAGTTTATATATATATATATATATAAGATTAATTTTTGATCGAATTATATCGATACGATGTTTGCACATTTGTGTGCATGACGCGTGACATTTGTGTTAGTTCGATCTGGTTGCGATGATCACATTTTTGCGTGAGCAATAATACTGTTTTTTTGCTTAATTTCTTTTTCTTTGCGATAAATTTTGTTTCGTCCGATTTAGATCTGGTTGCGATGAGCGCATTTCTGCGTTAGCAACATTGTTGGGTTATTTGGCACATTTAAAATTCATTATTGCCTTATTATTATTATTATTATTATTATTATTATTATTATTATTATTATTATTATTATTATTATTATTATTATTATTATTATTATTAGTATTATTATTATCATTATTTATTATTATTATCATTATTATTATTATTATTACTATTATTATTATTATTGTTATCATTAATTTATTAAAACTTGTTATAATATAAAAATCTGTTTTTTTTTAAATAAATAACATTAACATCTTTTCCAAATTAATATGAAAATCTATTATTTTTAAGAAAAACTTTTTTTTTAGATAAATTTAAAATAATAACTAAAATCTTTTTTTAATAATAACATTAAACCTTTTTTTTTTAAATAAAACCTTTTTGTTAGATAATTAAATTAAGACTATTTTTGAAATTTTTTTTTAATAATATTAAAACCTCTTTTTTAACTTAAATCAAAAGCTTTTTTATATATCACAAATAAACAACAAAGAATATCTAACTTTCGCACTTTCGTTTCATAACTCGTCTGATTACTGTCTGACTCTGTCTACTAACCTTGTGTATTCAATGTGCAGCTTGTTACGTTGCTATTAGCTATTTTAATGTGTTTTTCAATTCAAGTTGTATTATAATTGTATCTGTTTCTCATTTGTAACTTCGCGAACAAATTATCGCGTTTACCTTTCCGCACTTTAATTTCTGCTGTTTGTATGGTTTAAATTCGCGCATTTGCATCGTTAATTTGTCCCATTGCATTCCTCCGAAGGATTAGGTCTAGCCGTTTGGCCGCCACGCCGATAGTCCTCAAAACTTCAAACCCTTACCAACCCTAACTTTTCACAAATGTCTCGCCGTGGACAAAATTACAAAACTACCCCTAGCTTTAGGTCAAAGAGTCGCCGCACTCATTTTAGGGTTTCCCGCCGCGGAATCCCTAACCTAACCCTAATGCACTTAACAATTTATAACATAGAGATCGGAGTTTAAGACTCCATGTAAGCGTGTCCTTAAGATGCGTTTATTCCCCTTGAGACCTTAACCACAGTCAAGAAGTCTCTAACCTCCCTTTTGAGGGGAACTACAGTTACTCTGATTCCATTCCCGTAAGGATATGTAGGCACAAGATGCGATGTCTTGCCGAGTAAACTTAGAATTAACCCCTAGGTCTTTTTTAATTTTCAATCCTTTGTATATACCCTAAAGCAAAATAATTAATGAAATAAATAAAAAAAATAAACAAAAGGTTCCCGTAGAGTACTACGGAAGTTTAGGGTGCTAATACCTTCCCTAAATTTAACCAACCCCCGAACCTTAGATCTCTCCCTTTTAGGTTTTTCCTTTCTTTAACCTTTCCTTCGGATAAATCAAAGACCGGTTGTAAATGAATTAAGATTCAAGTTAATCAATAGCTTGACATCCAAATTTCACCGCAACAGAAAATGGCGACTTCACTGGGGAGTCCTAACTATTGAGGGTTATCCCTATTTTGTTTATTTTTCTTTATATATTTGTTTTACTATATATTTTGCTCACTTGTATGTATATATTGGGGTACCTTACTTGGAGTTACTGTGTTGTGAGATAAGTCCTACACCCGGACTTGAGCGACCTTATGATGGGATGGCTGATATATTCGACGAGGCGTATAGGGAGTGAGTCCCGACTAAGCTAAATCGAGAATCACCGCTCAGTTGAGACACTTTCGAAAATGGTTCGGTTGATCGAGTGTAGTCGTGAAAACTTTTACCGTTATCGATTGGAGTCTGTGATACTGGGAACCGTAGTACCTTTACACCATCTTGACCTTATATAGGACGTAGTGCGGGAACTATATGGGAGTAGTCCTACAATGGTTGCTACGCGACGCTACACTTAAAAGAGGTTCTCTTGAGAATATTATTGACCCTCGAGTCAGTCGGGAAGTCGATAATATCCGAAAGATGGACTGATGACTTTGGGCACTGATTTAGAACCCTTGTTCTGCAGGTACAATCAACCTATAGTACACACCACTTTGGGAAGGGTAGACCCTAACTCCATTCATTGTTCCTCTAACCTAGGACCTTTGTTTTCTTATGTATGTTTGTGCTTTGCATCCATAAGCATCAATATCATTTCTAGTTTCAAGGAATTCAACAGTCCTTTGCAAATTCAAGAGGTCCTACATTTCAAAGTCTAACAAATTTCTCCAAAAAAGGAAATTTTTGCAATCGACCGTTGAAATTCTTGGAACCATTGCATGGAATTAGCATCATATCTTTGCATTGCATTTGTCCCCCAGTTTCTCCTTCTTGGTCCTATCGTCTTCTAGTGTACCTTTGAGTCGTCAAGCTGATTCCTCGACACAGATATCAGACCAGAAACGGAACAGGAGTCACTTTGATCCTATTCTCATGACTTACACAGAGCTATATCCTGAATTAGTCCGGCAAAGACTGATTACTACAAAGGCTTTACCACCTCCTCTTAATCCTCCGGCTGGATTTAGAGCTGATCTCCATTGTGCGATGACTTGGAGCATTGTTTTGCATTGAAGGCTAGAGTATGTGAATTGGTTAGAACTGGAATACTTGATTTTACAGACAGTCATCCGGATGTTCAGAAAAATCCCTTGCCAGTACATCAGAAATGAAGTTTTGTCACTAGGCCTTTTGTTTCTCGTTGTTTGCACTTTCCTTATTTTGTTTAAGTTGTTTGCTTTTAATTATGTTTGTACTTTCATTAATGAAATAAGCATTGCGACTTTTGATTCAATTCATTTCCGTCCATTTATTTGCATCTTTATGCTTTATTTATCAAATGTTTACTTCTTGTCCAAAATTTTGATATGCTAAGATTGGAGGGAGGATGATGAAAACGTTATACCCATAATTGCTGTCAGTATGCTTTCAATCAAACCTTGTTGACAATGTAAGGCATTGTTTCAATTCCCAAACACTGGAGAAATAAGGAAGTTAATCCCTCGTCACCCCCTTCGAGCCTAGAAGTTGGAGTTTCTTTCGTTACAAAAAACCCACAATTTTAACCTTGGGATGGGTAGTTCTCAGTTAACTTGGTTGTGTGTTCATACGATACACCTTTCATTAACGAATTTTCCTTCGCACACGTCAAATAAGTGTCGAAGATGTTTTCTAATCAAAAGGTCGATGATGGTTCACCGTAATCATTAAAATCAAACAGTCACTTTCCTTCACACAAAAAAATAATATAAAAAAATCAAAAGAAGCCCGCTAAGTCAAAACCTATGAAGGAGACTTAGGCAAAACTGGGGCATCCCGCTGACTGTAAACTCTAAAATAAACAATTCAGGCAAAATTTAGGGATAATACAAAGAGATTTTTAAATCCTTATCTTGAAAATCCTCAATGTCAAAACAATCAAATGTTATAGGGGAGTAGTGGCTGCCTTTTCATAGGTCCCTTTGACTTCTGAGTCATCATTGCTACGATCAATGAAATCCCTAACTTATGGGAACCTGAATGCATAGTATGGGTTAACTGAGCATAGGACTGAGGATCATCATGTAGATTGGGTGGGTACAAATAAATTTTGAGCCTTTATCTTTTGTTTCATAAACCGTGAACCAGGCCACATTACAACCCTCAAAAGACCTAATTGAAGCAAGGTTATTTTGAAAGTATACTACAACAAGGTTGCGTAACCTGACTCCTAAAGATCTTTGTGAATCATTTATTTTGGCAGTACACCTTTGTTTTAAACTTTGAGCGTCTTGAACCGTTGTGTTCTGACTAACGACTCATGTATTTTCCATCTTTCAAAAATAATTTTGATTTCAAAAGTCGCATGAACTTTGCATTACCATGTTTGTATGAATATTTTTGTTTGCAAACTGGCTTTCCTCTAAGGAATTTTCAAACAATGAGAAACTTGGTCAAGTGATCTTATCAGGGGCAAGTTCCTTTTACATCCTGTCAAAGAATTAGTTCAAGATTTGTTCAAGGCAATATCTTCTCAGATTTGGTTTATCCAGAGAATTGTTCAAGACCCAGACTGGGGCAAGCCCTCCGAGGATACAACAAAACAGTCGATTCCACGAATCAGACAGCTGAAGCAACTATCAGTTCATTTGACCTGGGGCAGTTTACTCGCATAATCCCTAAGCAGTTATTCATCATTCCTACAGTGACTATCAACTTGATACAGTTTAACAGAATGACAGTGATCTCCGTGTTGAGGAATCAGTCCTCCAGTTTTGTCATCTCACAGAAAGAGTCGAGTCTTGTCGTCGACGTCTGCATTTGCATTTGATCATATGTCATAGCATAATTCCTATACATGTGCACATCTTGGGTGCTTTATTCCCCATTTACATTTCTATCTTGGGTGCTTTACTCCCCATTTACATTTCTATCTTGGGTGCTTTACTCCCCATTTACATTTCTATCTTGGGTGCTTTATTCCCCATTTACCTCTCTATCTTGGGTGCTTTACTCCCCATTTACATTTTTATCTTGGGTGCTTTACTCCCCATTTACATTTTTATCTTGGGTGCTTTACTCCCCATTTACATTTCTATCCTGGGTGCTTTACTCCCCATTTACATGTCTATCTTGGGTGCTTTACTCCCCACTTACCTTCTATCATTGGGTGTTTTATCCCCCATGTACCTTTATCCTGGGTATTTTATTCCCCGTTTACCAGATATTCCTGGGTTTACCTAACATCATGGCGTTTTACCCCCATTTGCTTTTTTTTTCTCCCTGAGGTCGTGTTTTACTCGTGTCTTACCTTGTGGGCAAAATTTATTTACTTGGCATCATGGGTGTTTTATCCCCATTTGCGTTTTTCTCCCGAGGTCGTGTTTTACCCGCGTCTTACCTTGCGGACAATTTTTAATTTACTTGGCACCTATCAACAATTCTGTGTCGTGTCTACCCGACGTTCTTCCAGATATGACATGTCTTCTTCCCTAGTGCAATTCCTCGGTGGGTCGTCCCCTGTGACGTTGTTTCGTCTGTATCCGTGCATTTGTCATTTTCATCATACACATCATATCAGATTCATATTATATTTAGCATTATAGTTCGTTTTGTTTTGTCCATATCATTGCATAGCACTGCGTCTAAAGGCAAAATTTTCGGTTATCTATATTTAAATCCCTCCACCACGATTTCTCGAGTCTCCGTTGCTCGAATCACCCGGTGAAGTTATTTAAATAGGGGCAACTGTAATACCCCGAATTTTGCCCTAAGATTTGTCGTCGCATTTCATTGCATTTAATTAATTACTAACAAATTTGTGTAGTCGTTTGACTTTTTGCAGGTAAATATCATATGGCATGTTTTTTTTCTTTCTAAAAAGTAAAAATGGCACAATTGGCAAGAGGACATGTGTAAGGAGTTGTGAGTGTGAGAGGTTGAGAGTTCGAATCTCACCTTTGTCACTTTTTTTGTTTTTTATTATTTTTACTCTAAATTTTTCTATCTTTCATTAAAAAATAACAAAAATAGTTTTTTTTATTATTATTTAATTATTATTTTCGTATTTTAATTAAATCATTTTTTAAAATATTATTTTTTTTCACTTTTTTCTAAATTATTCATAAAAATATCCAAAAAATCATAAAATAAAAAATATTGAAAAAAATTTTGTTCTTTTTATAATATTTTTGATTTTAGGAATCAATAGGATTATTAGTTTTTATTTTAAGTTTATTTTAATTATTTTAAATTATTTAAATTTTATTTTTTTTCTTAACTAATTATTTAGTTTGGGCTTTAAAATGGGCTTTAAGGACATTATTGACAATTTGGTGTTAACCCTAATTTGTTCCCTATATATACATGTGTTGCTTTGTTGAAAAAGGGGGAGAATGAAAAAAACCTAAGAGGAGTGAGTGCCGTTTACCGTTATTTCTTTTTCTTCATCTATTACTGTTGTTTCTTTTTCTTCATCTTTTACCGTTATTTCTTTTTCTTCATCTTTTACCGTTATTTCTTTTTCTTCATCTATTACCGTTATTTCTTTTTCTTCATCTATTACTGTTACATTTATATATTTATAATTTTTAAATTGTTAGAGTTTATATATATATAAGATTAATTTTTGATCGAATTATATCGATACGATGTTTACACATTTGTGTGCATGACGCGTGACATTTGTGTTAGTTCGATCTGGTTGCGATGATCGCATTTTTGCGTGAGCAATAATACTGTTTTTTTTGCTTAATTTCTTTTTCTTTGCGATAAATTTTGTTTCGTCCGATTTAGATCTGGTTGCGATGAGCGCATTTCTGCGTTAGCAACATTGTTGGGTTATTTGGCACATTTAAAATTCATTATTGCCTTATTATTATTATTATTATTATTATTATTATTATTATTAGTATTATTATTATCCTTATTTATTATTATTATTATCATTATTATTATTATTATTACTATTATTATTATTATTGTTATCATTAATTTATTAAAACTTGTTATAATATAAAAATCTGTTTTTTTTAAATAAATAACATTAACATCTTTTCCAAATTAATATGAATATCTATTATTTTTAAGAAAAACTTTTTTTTAGATAAATTTAAAATAATAACTAAAATCTTTTTTTAATAATAACATTAAACCTTTTTTTTTAAAATAAAACCTTTTTGTTAGATAATTAAATTAAGACTATTTTTGAAATTTTTTTTTAATAATATTAAAACCTCTTTTTTAACTTAAATCAAAAGCTTTTTTATATATCACAAATAAACAACAAAGAATATCTATAACTTTCGCACTTTCGTTTCATAACTCGTCTGATTACTGTCTGACTCTGTCTACTAACCTTGTGTATTCAATGTGCAGCTTGTTACATTGCTATTAGCTATTTTAATGTGTTTTTCAATTCAAGTTGTATTATAATTGTATATGTTTCTCATTTGTAACTTCGCGAACAAATTATCGCGTTTACCTTTCCGCACTTTAATTTCTGCTGTTTGTATGGTTTAAATTCGCGCATTTGCATCGTTAATTTGTCCCATTGCATTCCTCCGAAGGATTAGGTCTAGCCGTTTGGCCGCCACGCCAATAGTCCTCAAAACTTCAAACCCTTACCAACCCTAACTTTTCACAAATGTCTCGCCGTGGACAAAATTACAAAACTACCCCTAGCTTTAGGTCAAAGAGTCGCCGCACTCATTTTAGGGTTTCCCGCCGCGGAATCCCTAACCTAACCCTAATGCACTTAACAATTTATAACATAGAGATCGGAGTTTAAGACTCCATGTAAGCGTGTCCTTAAGATGCGTTTATTCCCCTTGAGACCTTGACCACAGTCAAGAAGTCTCTAACCTCCCTTTTGAGGGGAACTACAATTACTCTGATTCCATTCCCGTAAGGATATGTAGGTACAAGATGCGATGTCTTGCCGAGTAAACTTAGAATTAACCCCTAGGTCTTTTTTTAATTTTCAATCCTTTGTATATACCCTAAAGCAAAATAATTAATGAAATAAATAAAAAAAATAAACAAAAGGTTCCCGTAGAGTACTACGGAAGTTTAGGGTGCTAATACCTTCCCTAAATTTAACCAACCCCCGAACCTTAGATCTCTCCCTTTTAGGTTTTTCCTTTCTTTAACCTTTCCTTCGGATAAATCAAAGACCGGTTGTAAATGAATTAAGATTCAAGTTAATCAATAGCTTGACATCCAAATTTCACCGCAACAGCAGCTAAAGGTAAAATTTAGGGTATGACACCCACCATAGTATATCTTTGGTTCTTTGAAGATGCTGGTCGAATCTCTCCCACTATATCCAAAGTCCATCCTCTGAAAGGTCATGATTTCACTATGGAGTGCAATTCACTTGCAGGAATATGTTGTATGCCAGCATGCATCTGGCACTCTTGGCAACCCTTGGCAAATTCTATGCAATCTTTCAACATGGTAGGCCAGTACATGCCCTGTCGAAACAACAACCACTTCATTTTATGGCCAACTTGGTGTGCTCCACAAGCCCCACTATGAACAGTCGAAATTGCCAAATATGCCTCTATTTCATTGAGGCATTTCAACAAGACTCCTTCAGGGGTCTTTTTGAAAAATTCATTACCTATAAGTATATAACTTAAGGCTTGATACCTGACTTTCCGCTCCGTCGAACCCGTTGGATTTTGCAGGTACTCGACTATAGGCTTTCTCCAATCTTTCTCTGTTAGCCCATCGACAGTAAAAATTTCAAAATTTTCGCCATCTATGCACCCCAGTTTGGTTGTTTCTAAATCTGACAGGCATAATCCAACAACCATTACCTTCCCCCTTGCTTCAATTACTTCTCGAAGGTTTTCCTTTGACACTTTGTATCCAGAAGCAATCTGAGCTAAGTCATTAGCAACTTGATTTTCTATTCTGGGTATATGCACCCCAGCCACTACTTCAAATTTCTTTAGTATCTTATTTGCCATCACAAAGTACATAATGAGATTTTCTTTAATGCATTTATATTCCTTTGTGATTTGTTTTACAATCAACTCTAAATCTCCCATTATTTCGACTTCGGTTGCCCCTAATTCTAACAAAATTTCAAGGCCATCAATCAATGCTTCATATTCAACCTCATTGTTAGAGCAAGGCCCTTCGACCTTGTACTTAAATTTTATGGAATTTTGTCAGGAGAAATAATGAATATACCCACTCCTGTTCCATTTTTATGGCTTGATCCATCAAAGTATAACTTCCAGGAGTTCAGTTCAACATAATTCAAATCACTTTCGGTTATAGAATGGTCAACTATAAAGTCGGGCACTATTTTCCCTTTCACGACCTTTAAAGGTTGATATGTTAACGAATATTTTGTTAATGCTAATGCCCATTTGCCAGTTCAACTATGAAAAATAGGTTTAGATAACATATGTTTTATAACATCAAAATGAGACGAAGCATACACATCAACAGGCTTTATATATTGCTTTAATTTAGTACAAGAGAAATACAAGCATAAACATAACTTTTCAATCATGCTATACCTAGTTTCTGCATCATTCACAACTCTACTAAGATAATAAATGGCTCTTTCGACTCCATTTTCATCTTCTTGAGCCAACATGCTCCCTAAAGTTTTATCTGATGCAGCTATATAAAATCTCATACTTTTATTTCTACAAGGTGGTGCCAGAATTGGAGGGAAACTTAGGTAGTCCTTGAACTTGTCAAAGGCTTCCTGTTGTAATTGTCCCCACTCAAAACCATCTTTGTTGAAACGCAACAATGGTGAAAAAGCTTGTGTTTTGCCACTCAGGTTGGATATAAACCTTCTTAAGAAATTGGTCTTGCCCAATAATGACTGCAACTCCTTCTTGGTCGATGGCGCTTTCTCTTCCATTATGGCTTTGGTTTTATTTTGATTTATTTCTATCCTTTTCCTGTGGACCACAAAGCCTATAAAATCTCCTGCCTGTACACAGAAAGCACATTTAAGAGGGTTCATTTTAAGACCAAATTTTCTCATCCTTAAGAAGGACTGTCGAAGATGGTCAATATGACTCTTCCCAGAAATAGACTTTATAACAATATCATCAATGTAAATTTGCATGAAAGTTTCTATAAAATCATGGAAGATTGAATTCATCGCCCTTTGATAAGTAGTACCAACATTTTTAAGACCAAAAGGCATCATTATCCATTCATAAGTGCCTA
Source organism: Lathyrus sativus (assembly GCA_963859935.3). Classification (NCBI taxonomy): domain Eukaryota; kingdom Viridiplantae; phylum Streptophyta; class Magnoliopsida; order Fabales; family Fabaceae; genus Lathyrus; species Lathyrus sativus. The sequence continues at coordinate 372,366,144 of OZ012736.1, read as the reverse complement.
AAGCTCCAGGACATCTAAAAGCAGTTTTAGGAGCATCTTCCTTCGCAATGAATATTTGGTTATAACCAGAATATCCATCTAACATGCTAAGGTATTCATGTCCTGCTGCAGAATCTACCAACATTTCTGCTACTGGCATTGAATACTCGTCTTTTGGAGTTGCAGCATTTAAATCTCTAAAATCTATGCAAACCCTTAAAGAACCATTATTTTTTATAACAGGCACTATATTAGCCAACCATTCGAAATACCTGGTAGTGCGGATGAATTTGAACAAAGCAGTCTTTCGACCTCCTCTTTGATCTTTGAAAGTATTTCTGGTGCAAACCGTCTTGGACCTTGCTTGATTGGTTTTTTTCCAGGTGTCATAGGAAACCTATGTTCAACGAACTCCCTGCTCAAACCTGACATTTCATCATAATCCCAGGCGAAGCAGTCTTTGAACTATTTCAATAGCTGAACTACCTCAAACTTCAGTTGGGGGTTTAAATTGGCACTGATGTAAGTAGGCCTTTTAACTGCCCCTCACTAAGGTCAATTTCTTCTAAAGGATCTTGTGCTAGCATTTTGACATTATTTGCCAGCAAATATTTTTCAAACCCCAAAGGCTCATCCTCATATATGGCGTCAAACCTCTGGTTTTGCTCTCCAGTTTAGACCTTATTTTCGCTACTGCGAAAAACGAGGCCGGTAAGACAGAAGAGTCGTCACCTTTCGTTATTTATCCCTTAGAACGGGAAATGAAACGATCGGAAAAACCTGACGCAAAGGTATAAGACAAGGTCATCGTAACCATTGTCTGGGTTCGGGAGTCGGTTATGCAAGGGGAAGGTATTAGCACCCCTCACGTCCATCGTACTTGATGGGATCCATGCTTGTTGGTTTGTCTACGGGTGAAAAACAATCTATCTATGGCTGCTAAAGCTAAACGGAAAGAAACTGACTTGATAGAGCATCGCGCTCTATGCCTACGTATTCTCTCGTGTAATGGGAAATTCAGAATCAATGTAGTTCGGGAACTACGGGGGAGAGTTTGCTCACCAAGACGTCGCGTCTTGTGCCTACGAACTTTCACACGGTGCGAAAGATCAGAGCTTATGTAGTTCGGCTAACTACGGGTAAACAGGGTGTTCTCGATCACACGGGGGTGAGAGAAAGGATTCACGATACTAGCGTACGCATTCTAGCAGTTAGGTGTATGCTGCTCGACCATTGGAGACTTAGGCGTTACCTGTTTGCGGTAGAACGAACGTAGTATGTCGGGTTTAAAGGTATCGGAACCTACGGGAACTAGAACTACGGTCTGGTCTTGATTGCGCTCGGGCAAGAGAAAGGGAAATATTAGTCGTTAGCGGGAAAGTCTCGATCGCACGGCAGCGAGAAAACAGAGAAGTTAGTGGTTAGTGTGCTCGCTAGGATATCACATCCTATGCCTACATATTCTCGTCTGGTACGAGAAATCAGAGCAGCTGTAGTTCAGCCAACTACAGCAAAACAGGGAAAAAGGGAAAAGGGAGCTCGCTAGGATCATCGCAATCCTATGCCTACGTACTCTCGTCTGGTACGAGAGATCAGAGCAAACGTAGTTCGGCGCTACGGAAAACAAGTCTCGATTGCACAGGGGCAAGAGAAGGGGTCTCAATCGCCTGACTGCGAGAGAAAAGGGTTTCGATCGCACGGGGGCGAGAACAAAGAGGAAGCAGACTCAACACCTAAACGGGAAGGAACCCGGGACACACACGCAAGAACCTAATACGTAGGAGCGAGTGCGTCGTATATCACCCAAGGGACATATACTAAACACCCTAAACGATCGAGTGGAGACCGCTCGATTGTCATTTCCCACGTATCTAACGCTACAGCTCACAACACTCGACAGTTGCACGAAAACTTGAATAAGAAAGATGATATCGAACGAAGCGTCTCCGCTGGCTCTCGACATGTGCGCATGCTCCATTCCAATCTTCTCCTCTCCGGGTCCTGGATGATGATGCTCGAATCAGAATCAATGTAACGCTTAGACCGTCATGATTTGACTTATACGATAAATCAAACTCTCAGAGGTAGCGTATTGATATCCGTGTCAAAGACAAGATAGAGAAATGATATCGAAAATCATTCTCCAATTGAATAGTGTCACACGGCCAGCCAAAAATAAAATCGGAGATAAAATCGGAAGAGAAAAGAAACGAGGAGAGAAATCCAACACAAAATGGAAATAAAATGCTACTCCTAAAATACGGCAATTAATTTCTACTAGAAAATATTCCAAAGAAATACTAAGAGAAAATGCATAATAGAAAAATGGCATATAAATTCTATCCTAACTCTATAATATTCTATAAGAAAAAATAGAAACGAAAACTCTATACTATGCACAATGTTCTATAATTTGCTATAAAGAAAATAGAATGAAAAATTCTATACTAAAATCTCTATAATATCCTATAAGAAAAATAGAATATAAATTCTAAAAATATAAATTCTAAACTAAAAAATATGCAATAATATTTTAGGAAAATAAAACTATAATCCTAAAAGAAAATAGAAAAATAAAACTACTCTCTATTACAAGCACATGTCCAATACAAGCAAGAAATCAAAACTAAAGGGGAGGGGGGTACAACCTGAAAAAGGGTGTAAAATGCAGAAAAAACACCAGGGCTCAGCCCACAATACAATCAGAAAAATGAACAAAAAAACAATGGAACCAAGGGGGTGCGCGCTGAAACTGAGGGTGTGGCCAGGAACTCGTTGTTGTTGGGCCTAGCCCGTCAAAATCTCTAACAGCCAAAAAAAAGAAAAAAGAAAGGCTGGGGGTGTAAGTTTGGAAACGGGGGTATGAGGTCTGAACGCATGGGCCCAAGGCCCATCTGCCAACCCAATCCCCAAACCTCTCCTCTCCTTCGTCCAAACTCCACAGAAACCCTAGGTTCCTCTTTCCCTCAGATGCGCCGCCGTTACCTCAACCTTCTCCGTCTCAACCTCTCACCTCGTTAAACCTCTCATCATCTCCACCTCTTCCATCACTTCCATCTTCCAATCCCAATCCTTTTCTCCCTCAGATCTCCTTTTTGTTCAGAATCTTGTTGATCGAAGCTTCATGAAAGCGCACTGAAAATCCAAGACACAGTTGAGTCTGCGTGGAAGCCACGATGGATCTGCAATGGCATGATTGTTTGAAGATCTTTGAAGCTTCGTTCGTGTGTGCTGAAGCAAAGTTGAAGGAGGTTTTCTTTTGGATCTTGATTTGCATGTGGAGATGGAGTCAGATCTGGAAACGGTTGAGTTCTTGAAGTTTTCTGAGAAAACGGTCGAAGATCCTGATGAACGGTTGAAGTTGGTGGCTTGTAGCTTGACGAGTTGGAAGATCTTAACGAAGAAGATGATGATCTAAAACAGTGAAGATGAAGATCGCTGGGAAATCGAATGAATCATGATGAAGGTGTTGAACGTGTTTGCGAATCTTGATGGAGGTTGATGAATATTCATCATTTTTGATGAATTTATGGAGAATCCGGAGGAAGATTGAGGAATGGCGACGAACAGGTGATGAACACGGTGGTTGGATGAATGAACGGTGGAGATTTCTGGGGAAATGATGAACACGAATGGATCTTATTAAGGATTTTGGAAACTAATTGATGAAGGTTCATGATTCTGGAGACTGATTGATGAAGTTTTCGGCGATCGTTATTGTTTCCGGCGACGGTTACAGGGTTACTTTGATTTTTCCGGCGACCGCCTCCGGAGGTTTGCATGCCGGCCGGTGAGGGAGAGACGGGCGTGAGACACGCGGCTGCACGCATGGAGGGTGTGGGTGAAACGTGGCATGCGAGTGGGAAAGTGTGAGGTGAGGTGGTGTCCATGCAAGTGGGTGGAGGGTGATGTGTCAAGAGGAGAGAGAGAACTAAGTGGAAGCTCTTATATTGACAAGTGGCGCTGAAAAACGGGTTAGGCTCCCAAAATGGATACTTGGCCCACCAAATGGCTAAACTGTGATTAAAACTCAATTAAAAACTGATTCACATTAAAAGACTCAATTAAACGAATTAATTAAAAACTGATGCAATTAGTGCCTATTAATGAAAACAAAAATGGATTAATCTGGACCATTAACTCATAATTAACCTAATTAAAATGCTAATTAACTAATCTGCCAATTAATACTACTCTAATTAAAAATGAAGATTAATATCCTAGTTAAACATCTAAACCATTAATCCTAAAAAATTAAATCTATTAACATCTAAACCAAATTAAGTCTAAAAAACTCTATAAAATCTACTAGTATCTAAACCAATTAATATCTAACAAGAGATTTAACTCTATTAAATTCTAAACCCATTAAAAATAGGAAACAATCTATTAGACCTATTTAAACCTATTTATAAAACCTATTACATCTAAACAAACTCAATTAATATCTAACAAGAGATTTAAATCTATCAAATATCCTATTAATTTCTAAAATGAAACAATTAACATCTAATAAATTCTAAAAAGAGAAGAATTTAAAATCTATTTAAAAAAATCTAGAAAAAGAATTATCCTATTAAAACTATTTAAAAAACATATTTAATATCTATTTAAAATCTAGACAAAACAATTAATCTATTAAAATCTATTTAAAAATTCTAGAAAATAAGGGAAAAAATCTAAAAATGCAATAAATCCAATTAAATCGATTAGAAAAAAGATGCGCGAATACAGCGAAATAAACGGTAAAAACCGGACACCGGAATGTCCTCAAAAATAACAGCGAGAGTTGAAAACACCGGGACGAGCACCAATTCTCAAAACAAATCCTCGTATTCGAACTGACCTGAAATTCCTGCAATGCCAGGAGAGGGTTGTAATCCCGATAAAAGCCAATCTGACTGAAAAAATACAATGTATGTGGTATGTAAATGCAACATGCAAAATGAGTCGAAACATAAGCCAAATGCGATAATTGGTTGGTCAAATTTTGGGGTGCAACAGCTGCCCCTATTCAAACGGCTTGGACCTGAAGGGTTGAGAAGCGAACGACTTTCAAACATTCAAAGGTAGAAGACGGTTGAATACAAAAGGAACCCAGAAATTTGCCAACCTGCAGAAATAAACTGCAAAAACTGCTTTGGAGAACAAAATATCCAGAACACTGAATCCAGTTGTCACGACAACAAACTGATCAATCATCTGACAAAGAAACTGACTTTAGCACCAGTTACCTGTGTGACGCCACAGATAACAAACCCGAAGGTGGATCAACATGCACTTGATCCTCTCACGTCGTCTAAAGATAGACAGTAAGAGAAATACTCACATCGTCTAAAAGAAGACGGAAAGACACCATCCCGAAGGAGAACAAAATCCATACTCACATCGTCTAATGATAGACAAGAGGAAAATCAATCCAAATCTCGCATCATCTAATGATAGACGAGAGGAAAATCATACAATCTAAATCTCGCATCGTCTAATGATAGACGAGAGAAAAACTTGTCTGAATCTCGCATCGTCTAACGGTAGACGAGAGGAAAATCATAACTAAATCTCGCATCGTCTAATGGTAGACGAGAGAAAAAACTTGTCCGAAGAACCACATCGTCAGTGAGAACTAGCGGAAAGAAAACCATATAAACTGCAACACCACCCATCAAATTTCAGAATCCTTTCGTCTATAGGAGTTGATGGAAAGAACAATATCCTCAAAGGGGCTACATCATCAATAAGGATTGACAAGAAGAAAACCACCTTCAAGGAGCCATGTCGTCAATAAGAATCAACAACCAGGAAAATCGAACATTCTTCAAAGAGCTTCGACGTCAATAAGAATCAACAGTCAGGAAAACACCTCTTGAAATGTCATCTCATCCAATTAAACAGAAATAAAACCATATCTGAAAGATCGCCTTGAAACCTCACATCGTCTAATGATAGACGGAGAGAAAACCATACTCAAGCTCGCAACTTCTGAAGATAGACGGAGAAAATTCCATACCCAAACTCGCGACGTCTAAAGATAGACGGAGAAAATTCCTACTGGAGGAACACATCGTCAATAGGAATTGAAGGGAAGAAAACCTGCTCGGAGGTACACGTCGTCAATAGGGATTGACGGAAAGAAAAGTCTGTCGTCATCAGATGATTGATGGACAAAGCAATTATCGTCGTATAATCTGAAAATCAAATAATCCAAAGAGTTGTCTGAACAAAGCTGCTGGATAAATGCCCCATGAATTGATTGCAGAGTGTTTCACATTGCCACAGAAGGCTGATAGAAAAACTGGCTTATGCTTCATATGCATATGCGTATGTTGGAATTTTTCTATGGCGTAATGCTCCATATAAGATGGAATGCTACACATTTTGACGATGAAATGCAAGTATGATGCAAATATGGTGATATATGCAAAGATGCAACATGCAGGCTCGAGCTACTGGAGAAAAGCTGTACACAAAAGGACCATTCCAGCAAAATAAATGCTGGAAAGGTGAAGCCAACTCCGCTGCTGGAGAAACTGGATGCGGAACCGCTTCAGCAAAATAAATGCTGAAGACAAAGCCAACTCCGCCGGGGATAACCGGGTATCACAGAATTATTCCAGCAAAATAAATGCTGGAAAGGAGAACCGACTCCGCTGGGGGATAACCAAAGGTGCTAAGTATGATAGGACTTCCCTAGGGATATCTTACCCGTGCCAATGAAAATTGGACTTTTGCTGGGGAAAACAGACGGAGTCTTCCTGCGTATGAAGATTGGATTTTGAGACTGATGCGCCAACACGGATTGGGCCTCATGGTGATTGCCAATATGGATTGGGCTTTAGGAATGGCGTGCCAATAAGGATTGGGCTTCCTGACAATTGCCAATAATAATTGGGCTTTAGGCTATCCGCGATGGGTTAGGTACAACTGACGCTGGACAACATCCTGTCTGAATTCACAGTTTCTGGTTGGAGGATCAAGGGATAATAGCACGACTTCCCGACATTCGTCTCACACTTGAAGATTAGGCTGAACTTGCTTGAGTAGCTCTGAGTAGCTCTGATGACATGGAGAGGAACAATTCCTTCGCTTCTGATATGCCCCAGTATGTGGGATCTCTGTAGGGATATTCCTCAAATGGAAATCTGAAAATCGGTACCCTGATGGTCTCATATGAACTGCCCCAGCACTCTGAACCTCGGAGAGATGCTTCGGACCAAATGCCCCTCGGGCAAGAAACAACTTTTGCGCTTTTCTTAGAGCGGCCTGCCCCTGTCTGCAACGACTTTGCCCCTGATTGGCTAATCTGCGGGGAGATACACTGGTTTCGAGAGATTCACGGGATCTCGATCTGACTGCTTCAGAATAACTGACTTTGAATGGCTGACATCACTAGGGATCACTTGGTATAGCTTGCCCCGGTTCACGAAGTACTCGGCATTCTTCATTCTATCCTGATCAGACTTCCCACTGTAGGAAACTTTCCTGTCGTCAAGCGCTTACTTGCAAGTAAAACAAGTTGTTCTGCATAAAAGACATATTAATGCAATGCGTATGACAGTTTTGACATCCAATTTGTTCACTAGAAAAGGAAAACACAGTTTATGACATATAATGAACAAATCCTTTTATTAGAATATCAACATCAGTACCAACATGGTAAGAAGAACCCTTTTAGGAGTCAGTTTCGACACGATCTTTACCGATGTATGCCTTTGAAACAAACTGCTTCAATTAGGACTTTTGAAGGTTGTAACGTGGTCAGGTTCATGGTTTTGAAAGGAAAGGATAAAGGCTCAAAGTTTATTTTAACCCACCTGTTCTCCGTGATGTTCTCCAATCCTACGTTTAGCTAATTCGACCTTAGCGCTCACTTCTCAGAGGTTGAAAGATAGGAGTGATAGTTCGAGAACCCATGAGTTTTCGAAGTGACAGCCACTCACTTTTCGTCTTTTCCACTTGGGGTCACACGACTTGTATTTCGTTTGAGGATTTTTCTTTTGTAATCCTTTTCATTTTTTTCAGTTTTTCGCTTTCCCTAATTTTTGCATGGACTGACTCTTTTGAGCTTCTTTTGATTATTAAGTCCAGCGGGATGCCCTCGTTCTTGCCTAAGTCATTTGTTTTCAAGTTTTGACTTAGCGGGCTTTTGATTCTTTTTCCCCCTTTTTTTTGAACAAGTCGTGTGACACTAGTTATCTGACTCTCTGGGGAATAATGTGACTGTTTCACTCCTGAAGCTTAACCATTGTGGTTTTTTAGGCACGACCTCTAGAGGTGTGATTGATCCTTGAACGGACACTCCTTTCTGTAATTTGGACACTCGGTCAAATTAGCTAACACCTACCCTGCCCCGGGTTAAGATTGAGGGTTTTTCGTGTTCCGAAAGAAACTCTTACTACTAAGCTCAAAGGGGTTAACAAGGAATTATCTTCCTTATATCTCTGATGTTTAGGGATTTGAAACAATGCATGTACATCATCAACAGGTTTTATTTTCAAAAGCATACAATCAGGAGCTTGCGCGTCTTTTAGACTTCGTCATCCTCCCTAGATTTCGCTTAACCAAGCGTTGGATATCTGTAAAACAATGAGTGAACATGAATGGATTAAATCAAAACATGTGTATTCATTTCATTATCAATATCAATTGAAAACAATACAAGTTTTACGAACGCAATTTGCGCTTTAACAGAAAAGAAACTACAAATGCAAAGAAATGACATGATAAAACACAGATTGCCAATTTCTGGGAACCGGGCTTTTCGAACTTGATTTGCTGCTGAGCCAACCATCTTCAGAATTACTCGTTGGAATCATCCTGATACTCTTCTGAACATCTGCTCTCAGTGAATTCTCCCATAACCTGAACAGATACACCCACTTGGCTGGATGAAGGAAGGTCGACACCCTGAGGCGTGATAGATATCCTGTTAGAATCCAGCAGAGTCTGAACTTGGCTTCGAAGCACCTTACAGTCATCTGTTGAATGCCCCTGTGCTCCAACATGGTACTCACAACGGGCGTTGGCATTAAAACCTGGAGGATAAGGCGGGATCATTGGATCGGTCTCTTTCGGCACTATCAGCCCACTTTTGACCAAATCCGGCAACAACTGACTATACGACACCGATAGCCGAGTAAATTGCCTTTCAGGTTTCCTTGGTCTTCGTCGGGCGTGCTGACACGGCTGACGACGATACGACTGTTGACTCTGGCGGGTAACAGATATTTGACATACAGACCCAACAGGTTGCTGGTTCTGAACACTCGAAGTGTCTGGATACTGAATCTGAGGTACGAGAGATTCTGGGATGACATCACTTTCTTTCTCCCACTCTTCTTGAGAACTGACAGTTGATTCATCTTCATAAACTGAAGTATGAGGAATGTCTTGAATATTTCTGCTCTTGATTCCGCTCTCAACACGTTATCCTACTCTTATCAAGTCCGCAAAGCTCGTCATTCACAACTAAACATTATGTCATAATAACGGCCCTTCAGAGTACCCAAGAAGAGGTCAACCATTTCTCTCTCCACAAGCGGTGGTTGAACACGAGCAACCAATTCTCTCCATCTCTGCACATACCCTCTAAAGGATTCGTTCTCCGCCTGAGATAATTCTTGCAAATGCACGCGACTAGGAGTCATATCCAGGTTGTAGTCATACTGCTTCACGAAGGCATTAGCTAAATCAGACCATGATTTGATACTGTCACTCTTCAACTGCATGTACCAATCCAAAGATGCCCCGATCAAACTATCTTGGAAATAGTGAATCATAAGCTTGTCATTGGTAACATGTGAAGTCATTCTTCTGCAGAACATAACCAAATGTAGCTTCGGACAATTATCCCCCTTGTATTTCTCAAAATTGGGCATCTTGAACTTTGGAGGCATCACAAGACCTGGCACCAAACACATGCTCGTAACATTCAGGTTAAGAGCATTCTTACTCATCAGGGTAGCAATCTGATCCTCCAACAACTGGAATCTTCTCATATCCTCAACAGTCCTCGGGTCCTCAGCATTAACCCTCGGAGCGGCCCTCTGACGATCTGGCACAGGGAAAGTGAAATGCTGATAGTCTGTGTCACGGAGAGAAGATGCATCTCTGTCTCTGACAGGAATCTGCACAGGCTGGGCTTGAGCAACATTGTTCACCGGAGTCCTCTGAACATTGACCTCTCCTCTAGTCATAGCTGTTATGGCTTCCATGCACTGACTCAACTGGTTCTTCAACAACTCAAACTCGGCCCTGGTAACAAACTGATTCTGCTCTACTGAGTTCATGATCTGCCTAGTGTCACTACTGCGAAAATCGGCGCCGGCTGAACAGAAGAGTCGCCACCGTGCGTTATTTATCCCAACGGAGGGAAAGGAAACGCTCGAAGTAAACCTACCGCAAAGACAGGAAAGGAATGGTCATCGTAACCAAATCCTGGATTCGGGAGTCGGTTACGCAAGGGGAAGGTATTAGCACCCCTCACGTCCGTCGTACTCGACGGGATCTACGCTTGTTTTCTGGTACGGATTATTATTCTATCTCTTCTACAGGTCTGGGGTTAAAAGAAAATAAAATGACTCGGCAAAGTATCGCACTTTATGCCTACGTATTCCCGTCTGGAACGAGAAATCAGAGTCAACGTAGTTCGCCTACCTACTGGAAAGGAGGGGAAGGTTGCTCGCTAGGATATCGCATCCTATGCCTACGTACTTTCATACAATATGAAAGATCAGAGCAAACGTAGTTCGGGCCACGTACGACACAAGTCTGTCTGACTGTTTTTATCTCCTTATGAAAGGGTTTTTCCTGATTATGGGTCCAAGCGGACAAAAATGACGTTTTTGATTGGTTTACAGTCTTTTACGCAAGAAGTGTTTTTTAGTGTGTTTGCAATCTCTGACGCACTAGAGACTATGACTTGAGAGTGACTACGTCGTATGTCATCCTAAGGGTAACACACTAAGCAATCAGATTACTGAAGAGTGACCCTCCAGCAGCCTTTTCTCAAATAGCTCAAGGCTCGTAACGTACGACATTGATCAACCTTATTACTGTTTTTTTTGAATTATTCTGAGATGAGAAGAGAAAGGAGCTCTAAAAAGCCTATGGTTGAAAAAGGGAATCAAAATCTACCCTAATGTTGTCATGCATGGATGAGATCCTAATGTCTGTCATATTTCTCTCTTGCACAGAGAGAAACAGAGATCCTAGGGGATAAACGGAAAAGCAACAGCATATATACAGTAAAGCGGTAAAATGCATGAATGCAACAATACAAGCGAGGCAAGGGAGTCCCACTCAACCCTGAATCTAGAAAACAACAGGAAAAAGTGAACAAGATTCACTTTAAACCTAACAAGGTAATTATCAAACAACAATCAAGAAACTCAAACAGTTGACAGCATCAAATAGCTAAGTAGCAGTAAGTCCTACTTCAAACAGTTGCACAGCTCTGACATCACCAGCTCCTTCTTCTAACAGTCTTCAAGGCAATGAACTTCATCCTCAATCTCCAAGGGATCCTTCAAAGCAAGCTCTCCAACAGAGAAATGATGTTATCAGAAGAAATTGAATGTCAAACCGTTCATTGACGATCCAAGGAAGCCTATGAACAGTTGACATTATAGGAGACTGTTTCCCTCAAAGTTCTACCTCTAGGGTATGGACACTGATCCCTCCTAAGGAGAGAGGTGAGGACCATAGAGGGACTTTATGTCATAGGGAAGAATGGAGGCAAAAGAGGCCATCCATATTTGTGAAGAAATTTTCTATTCTAAGGCTCTATCTAGCTCCTATGTCCTAGGTCTTCAAACAGCTTCAAGAAAGCCAAGCCTCTTCATCAAGCTTTGATCTTCAGCTTCAACTTCGTCTTCAATAGCTCCATCATCATGCTCTTCAAACCAAGCCCACACCCCAAGCAAAGCCCAATGGGCCCACACAAACAAAATAAACCCCAAAAGGGCACACCAAACAAGCATACAATTGCAAAATATACTAAAAATAGTAAAATAATAGGTAAAATTATAACATTATTTCTAGGGGATCTACTATACCTACCCTTAATACCCTATATGCCCCAAGTCCTAATTCAATCTAAAAACCCAAAAGAAATTGTTTTAATGCACCTAAGTTATGTATAAACCCTAATCTGATCATCCTAATATTCACTAATCAAAATTACCTAAAAATAATCCTAAAAATCATGGAATAAAACTCAGGGGTACCTAATGTGTGTATTTAATTGCCCTAAAAAGATTGGCCTAAAAAAGCAATAGGAACTACCTAAAAAAAAATTTACAAGATCATGTATCAACATAAAAGAAATAAAATGCAATAAAAGTGGAAAATATACAAAAAATACTAAAATGCATGAAATGACAAATGTTTTTATTTTATATTTTTCTTGAAAAAAATATGAAATAGGAGAAAAAACTCCCATTAAAAAATCATTAATTTTCAATTTGATATGATTTTTACAAGATTGAAATAAGATGGAGAAAAGTAAAATTGGAAATATGAAAATGGGGTGCAATCAATAACCAGACATAGTTCAAATTCCATATGGGCCCAGACTGGGGGGTTTAGAAAGTAAAGCGCCAGGGCCCATTTATTACTCAGAAAACAATTAATAAAACCAAAAGAAAATAAAAAAAAGTACGGTGCAAATAGAAACCCATTTCAGTTCAAAATATATTGGGCCTCATGAAGGGGGTGGGGATAGCCATTGTTCACTTAAGCCCAAGAACACATTTTAAGTGAAACGTTGCGTTTCACTCAGCAAATACCCTTTACAAACTGAGGTGAAATGATGGCCACACGATTGGCATTTTGGTCCAAGTCAAACCCTAATCTAATGGTCAATAACTCGTCTTCTCCATTTGAAATATTTTGGAGCCAAACTCCATTGATGAAGCTCCAAGAAAGCTCCAAACTCAGCAACATCGAACCTCATCAAATCTTGATCAAAAATCATGAAACAAAACTCTAACCTGCTCCATTTTCTTCCCTGAGTTCATCTATGGTCTTGGAATCCATTGATATCATCTCTAACATCAAACCCGATCCCATCCCCAAAATTGATCAGAAATTCAACCATCACCAATCATCAAATTAAATGTCTCAATGTCTTCCTTACTCATCACTGATCAAATACAACTAAAAACCTAAGGTTCTACTTGCATATTCATGGAGTTCTTGATCTCAACAGAATTTGTGTGCACATATGAATCATCATCAATCCTTCTCAAACTCTCCAGAAAGTGTCATCTAACCACCTACATCACTTCTAACCTAGAGATTCTTGTTAATTCTATCTAATTCAAGCCATGGTGAGAAAGTTAATAACCTGTAAAGATGAGTGAAACAGATGAACCAAAGCTCCAAATCAATGCTTGGTAACTTCCAGATTCGATCAGTGTGATGATTGCTTGCTTCTGTATGCAATAGATCTTCCTCAAATGGCCTGAATCAGTGTAACAAAATTTCAGTTGCAGGTGAAGAAGTGAAACTTCAAGAACTCGATTCAGGCTTGGATTCTCTCAGATTTTGATTGGAACATTCTCAGTGATGATTATTGAATTGATTTGGATCAAAAAAAATGAAGAAATGATGGAGAATTGGGTGAATTCGAAATTGAATTGCAAGTGAGCAAGATGGATCTCAATCTCTCTTCTCTGCACCAAATGAAGTTCAACCTTTGCTTAGATCAACTTAAATTCATATATAGGTAATGTTAGAAAGATCTAGAATGCTCTGGATGGCTCCAATGAGATTTTGGATATCTCATGGCATGAGATTTTGAAAATGGCCAATGCAAAAACCAGTTCAGGATTGCCTTGTTGCAGCAGCTCAAAGTAGCTTGAATTTCTCTCCATATGATAATTAGAATATGTTTGAATGATCCCTTGCATTGCAATTTACCCCTAGCTTGGTTTAGCAAGTGTAGCTTAAATGACAAGCAATTGAACATGACTTCATAATTCTGGCCTTAACTCAAAAAAGTAATAATACCATTGATCTCAAAATGCAATTCCCATTCAGTTTGATAGGTCACATGATGTATTTAGGCTTTGGATCAAAAAATCCCAAATTTGGTCACTTGAAAATGGACTTTTTACCTTCCATGTTTGGTCAATTTTATCATTTTGAGTTCCATGCATTTCCAAACCATCATGACCTCTTTTCTTGACTCAAAACATCATTTTGAGCAAGTTTGATGTTGAACATTTTTTCATTTGAAGCTTGCAAGTAGGATTTTTAGGCATATGCTTGAAATGACCTATAATCTTACTTTCCCAAAATACCCCTGGCTTGCCAAGATCATAAGTAGAGCTCCACAAATCAGATTGAGGCATACCATACCTTTCTAGAAAGGTAAGATCATGAGGAACAACTTTCATGTTGGCCAGAAATCCATTTGAAAATTCCTTATGGGGTAAACGTTGCTTGGAAGTCAAGTAACTTTCATAGATAAATTTCAGATGCCTCTGAGGACCCCTAACTTGCAAGAACCATAACTTGAGTTCTATAAATCTCCTTGATGCCTTCCACCACTAAAATTAAAGGTATTGAGATTTTATACAAGTTTCATGTTGGCCAAGGATCCATTTGAGACTTGCATTTTGAATTACTTTGCTTGGAAGTTTGACCCAAATCAGGGAATTTTACACAGAAACCCTAATTTAGAAACTTCTCTTCTTCTTGATTTCTTTTGATTTCTCCTTGGCACAACACTACATCCATATACACATATCAAATGATGAATCCCACATCCTTCAAATAGGCCTTGATGCCCTTTAATCAAGCATTAGACTTAGGGTTGACCTAGATGAAACCCTAATTGACTGTCTTCAACTGTAGTTCTTGTCACCACACCAATGACTTGTCTCATCTTCAAAATGACCCTCTAGGTCTTCCATGATGTCTCTACACATTACATGCCTCAGTTCATAGCTCACAACCTCTATGATGATCTTCAAATACTCCCCAGATAGGCTATAAATCCACTGCTTGATCTATTAACTTCTCAGAGCTTCACCTTCTTTCTTGGTGACTTGAATAGGCTTGGGCTTGAATAAAAACCCCTTGGATATGCTTCTTGAGATGAAAAATAGCACTTGATCCCTTGTTGGATGGCTTGCCCATGCTATGCTATGCAAATGAATGAACTATGTATATGACCTACTATGCAAATGATAAAGCTATGAAAACACAAATCAGGTAAAACCAGTTGGTCAAATTTTAGGGTGCAACAGCTGCCCCTATTCAAACGGCTTGGACCCGACTGGGTGAAACGCCCGGAGCCTTCAGACAATCGAGGTACGAGACGGTTGAATACCAATAAACCCGGAAATTTGCCAACGGCCAGAAATATCTTGCGAAATAAACTGCACCACTACTTGGGGACACTATCTACAAATCTGATTTCAACACTATCCTGTCAATACTGGAATAAACTTATTGACTTCACTGGGAGAAGTATTTTTGTCTAATATAAGAACGCAATTCTGTCTTGCCATACAGGAAAATCTTCTTCCCCATCCATAACTCCGCCCTTGCTACGGGAAAATAACTCCGCTCTTGCTACGGGACGCACACTGTCCATCCATACAGGAAAATAACTCCACCTTTGCTACGGGATGTACCCTGTCCATCACACAGGAAAATAACTCCGCCTTCGCTACGGGACGTATCCTATCCATCACACAGGAAAATAACTCCGCCTTTGCTACGGGACGTAACTCTGCCAAATACAGGAAAATAACTCCGCCTTTGCTACGGGACGTAACTCTGCCAAATACAGGAAAATAACTCCGCCTTTGCTACGGGACATAACTCTGCCAAATACAGGAAAATAACTCCGCCTTTGCTACGGGACGTAACTCTGCCAAATACAGGAACATAACTCCGCCTTTGCTACGGGACGTAACTCTGCCAAATACAGGAAAATAACTCCGCCTTTGCTACGGGACGTAACTCTGCCAAATACAGGAAAATAACTCCGCCTTTGCTACGGGACATAACTCTGCCAAATACAGGAAAATAACTCCGCCTTTGCTACGGGACGTAACTCTGCCAAACACAGGAGAATAACTCCGCCTTTGCTACGGGACGTAACTCTGCCAAATACAGGAAAATAACTCCGCCTTTGCTACGGGACGTAACTCTGCCAAATACAGGAAAATAACTCCGCCTTTGCTACGGGACGTAACTCTGCCAAATACAGGAAAATAACTCCGCCTTTGCTACGGGACATACTCTTGAATACAGCTCCTCTACCTATCTTTGTAGTAGCTAACTCCATCAGTCAAATGGGTAACACATAATGGTCCAATCTTTCAATCTTTAATGATGACATGGCAATAAATCTGAAAAAGACTCTACTGGGGATTTTCTAAACTCAAACTGCCAGACACCTACGTCGCCATAGGCGGCAGTTTCCACAAATTGATTCACGAAATCTCTTGATACCGTTATAACAACAATCTTGAAGAAATACTCCGCTGGAGGGGTAAGAGAAACTTAAACAAGCAACTCTGTGGGGAATAATGACAAAACAAACATTATCATTACATGTCTCACGCCGAGACCTTGAATGTTTGGTAATTAATTTGAGCAAGAACTCCCTCCACCTGCAAGGGAAACAACACTTGAAAACAAAAGGTTAACCAATCTGGCTTATGTTTCAAAATGCATATGTTTGACAATGGCGTAATGCTCCACACAACATGGAAATGCTACGCGTCTTTTTTTTTTTATTTGGTGGATGCAAATATGACACTATATGTCGATGCAAATGAAGGCTCGAACTGCTGGGATAGCTCCAACAAGCTTGCTTCATCAATCTTGGCCGTCGGGGACAAATATCACCTTGCTGGGGTGTGAACGGGTATCACAAAGTATTCCGGCAAAATAAATGCCAGGACACACAACCAACTCGGTCGGGGAGAGTTTTAACCTTCGATTTCCACTGGGAGGAAAGAAAACACTTGCTGAAAAGAGAGAACTCCGCTGGGGACGAAACGATTCTCTTGGGGAAAATAAATGACCCTACTGGGAAGGGAATCTCTGCCGGGGAGAGTAGACTGTCTGGGTACAGCTCACAAGTTTGGAAATAATAATCTTCTGAGGCTAAACCACTCTGCTCGGGATGTGGGATCCTTTTGGGGGACACCACACTGTCTGAATACAGCCTTCGATCTTGGAATTGTCAATTCTGCTGAGGGTAAACGACCTTGCTGGAGAATGTCCTTCAGATAAGCTGCGACTAGCTGGGGAATTTGATCCTTCTTCAGTAAGGGACATTGTTATCTCAGCTTCAGGGAATGAAGCGCGACCTGCATGGAGATTCACTTCACATAACAATCAAGTCTTTTCGTTACGAGCTTCTGGTTAGGACTGCAATCTTCCGATCATCCACTTCGTATGGTCAAGAACCCTGCAACACCACAAACGAGACAAGACAAGTCTATACAACCAAATCTATTCAGGTTAGCGTTAGTGACATCATTTTCAGTCAATTCGAAGTTTTAGCAATTATTGGCAAAGGCCAGCGATGTTATACACTTGCTAGTTTTATTAAACATTGGCGTTTGTCATGTACAAAACAGTAAAGAACAAGCATCAAATACTGAATAACATGTTTTATTGATTGAGCCCCTGAATGGGCAGAGTTTTGTACACTGGATGTACCTCCTGAAAAGAGGAAGTTACGCATAACAAATATACAAGTAAGCACAGGAAGCATAAATACAATGACAAATCAAATTTACGCATATGTCGACAACGTGATGCAGACGAACATCATGAGCTGATCCTCCTATGACTCGCCTGACTCTGGCGCTTTCCCAGTGTTCAAACTTCTGAAGAGATTGTATCTGATAATCGAACTCCCAGGTATATTCTCCCGCACCAATATGCACCGTAGCACCAAATTCGGACCGCAGTCATTTGCTTTTCAAATCCCTAACTTTTGCGTGAACCGCCCTTTACGGGTTTTCAGTTCACCGGGATACCCTTTTTTGCCGAAGCCGCCCAGTGTAGGTTTTCAACTTCGCGGGTGTACATTTTTTCAATTTTATCCCTAATTTTTGCCCGAACCTTTCATTCTGTTTTTGGTTCGCCAGGATGCCCCATTTTTGCCTGGACTCTCCCTTTTGTTTTTGTCCAGCGGGTCAATTTCAAGCAAAGTATTTTTTAAGTGCGTCCGAATTCACAGGCGACGTAAAGTCTTCACCGTCCATGATGGACAACAATAAAGCTCCTCCTAAAAATACTTTTCTAACAACGCATGGCCCTTCGTAGTTGGGGGTCCACTTGCCCCTGTGATCTGCCTGTGGCGGGAGAACCCTTTTTAGCACAAGGTCGCCCGTCTGAAAGCTCCGAGGACGTATCTTCTTATCATACGCTTTCTTCATTCGGCTCTGGTACAACCGACCATATGCTAGAGAAGCTAACCTCTTCTCATCCATTAAACTCAGCTGGTTCAACCTGTCTTTCACCCATTCTGCCTCGTCGAGTTGGACATCTCGTAATACCCTCAGGGAAGGAATCTCAACTTCTAATGGTAACACTGCTTCCATTCCATATACCAACGAGAACGGGGTTGCCCCGATCGATGTGCGTACCGTCGTACGATAACCGTGCAAAGCGAAAGGTAGCATCTCATGCCAGTCCTTATAGGTCACCACCATCTTCTGAACAATCTTCTTTATGTTCTTATTGGTCGCTTCAACGGCGCCATTCATCTTGGGTCGATAAGGAGAAGAGTTGTGATGCTCAATCTTAAAACTCTAACACAGCTCCTTCATCATCTTGTTATTTAAGTTCGAACCATTGTCGGTAATTATTCTCTCGGGGATTCCGTATCTGCAAATGATATCTCGTCTGATAAACCTGGCTACTACCTGCTTGGTCACATTTGCATATGATGCCACTTCCACCCACTTGGTAAAATAATCAATTGCTACCAAAATGAAACGGTGTCCGTTAGATGCCGTCGGCTCGATCTTTCCAATCATATCGATTCCCCACATCGAGAAGGGCCACGGTGACGACATCACGTTTAGAGGACTCGGAGGCACATGGATCTTATCCGCATAGATCTGGCACTTATGACACTTCTTCGCAAACTTGAAACAGTCAGTTTCCATAGTTAGCCAGTAATAACTTGCCCGCAGCAGCTTCCTCGTCATAGCATGCCCACCAGCATGTGTACCAAATGTACCCTCGTGTATTTCCTCCATGAGCAACTTCGCCTCTTTCTCGTCTACACAACGTAGCAGCACCAAGTCGTGATTTCTCTTATACAGGACACCGTCCGGATTCAGATAGAAATTACCCGCTAATCTCCTGAGAGTCTTCTGATCGTGACTGGATGCCCCAGCCGGATACTCTTTGTTCTTCAGGAAATTATGGATGTCAAAATACCAGGGTTTATCATCAAAGACTTCGTCGATGGCAAATACGAAGGCGGGTCTATCAAGCCGAGAGATAACAATTCTGGGAGCCTCATTCCAGAAGTTGACTTTATACATGGAAGACAATGTGTCCAGGGCGTCAGCCATCTGATTCTCTGCTCGCGGTACATGATGCAACTCAACCTTGTCAAAGAAGGGCAACAATCTCCTCGCGTAATTCATGTATGGTATCAAGTTGGGCTGACGCGTCTCCCATTCTCCTTTTATTTGATTTACCACCAGAGTTGAGTCTCCGTATACATCCAGGTTTTTGATTTGCAAATCAATGGCCTCTTCCAGCCCCATGATGCAATCTTCGTATTCGGCTTCATTATTGGTAACCGGAAAGGTCAATCGAGCGGTAAATGGGATGTGCGACCCATGTGGAGTAGTGATGATTGCCCCTATTCCGCTACCGTAGGAGTTTACAGCCCCGTCAAAGATCAACTGCCATTTGGAACCCAATTCTGGTCCTTCGTCCGGCAACGGTTCTTCACAATCTTTCATCTTTAGGTACATGATATCCTCGTCAGGAAAATCAAACCTCATCGATTGGTAGTCCTCAATAGGCTGTTCTGCCAAGTACTCAGATAATACACTCTCCTTTATAGCCTTCTGCGAGACATACTGGATGTCTTATTCGGTCAAAACCATCTGCCAACGGGCAATTCTCCCCGATAGTGCCTGCTTTTCAAATACGTATTTGATAGGATCCATCTTCGAGATGAGCATGGTTGTATGGTTCAACATGTACTGCCTCAAACGCTTGGCGGCCCATGCTAGCGCGCAACAAGTTTTTTCGAGCATCGAATATCGAGATTCACATTCAGTAAATTTCTTACTCAGGTAGTAAATCGCATGCTCTTTTCGCCCTGTCTCGTCATATTGACCGAGAACACAACCCATACTTCCCTCAAGAACCGTCAAATACATAATCAAGGGTCTCCCTGCCACTGGAGGTATCAAAATAGGAGGCTCCTGCAAATACTGTTTTATTTTATCAAACGCCTTTTGGTCGTTTTCATTCCATGTCACAACCTGGTCTTTTTTCAACAGCTTCAATAACAGCTCACACGTAGCTGTTAGGTGAGATATGAACCGAGCGATGTAGTTCAACCTCCCTAAAAACCCGCGCACCTCTTTTCTGTTTTAGGCGTCGGCATCTCTTGTATTGCTTTTATTTTTGCAGGATCAACCTCTATTCCTTTTTCACTCACGATAAACCCTAGCAGTTTACCCGATCTCACCCCGAAGGTGCACTTGTTAGGGTTCAGTCTCAGCCTGAACTTCCTAAGCCTTTTGAATAACTTTAGCAGATTGACCAAATGTTCCTCCTCCGTCTGGGATTTAGCAATCATATCATCGACATAAACCTCGATCTCTTTATGCATCATGTCATGAAAGAGAGTCGTCATTGCACGCTGATACGTTGCCCCAGCATTCTTTAATCCGAAGGGCATCACTTTGTAACAAAATGTTCCCCAAGGCGTAATGAAGGTAGTCTTCTCCATGTCTTCTGGCGCCATTTTAATCTGATTGTAGCCCGAGAAGCCATCCATGAAGGAGAATACAGAGAATTGAGCAGTGTTGTCAACCAGCACATCGATGTGAGGAAGCGGAAAGTCATTTTTTGGGCTCGCTTTGTTCAAATCACGGTAATCTACGCACATTCTCACTTTACCGTCTTTCTTTGGCACTAGTACAATATTAGCGACCCATGAGGGATATTTTGTAACAGCTAGGAAACCAGCATCCCACTGCTTTTGGACCTCCTCCTTAATTTTCACTGCCATATCAGGTCTAGTTCTGCGAAGCTTCTGCTTAACCGGTGGGCATTCTTCTTTTAGCGGCAGACGGTGCACAACCATATCCGTATCCAGCCCAGGCATGTCTTTGTACGACCAAGCGAATACATCACTATACTCTCTGAGCATTTCAACCAATCTTCGCTTGACGTCGCTCTGCAGCGCGGCTCCTATACGGATGTTCCTTTCAACCTCTTCTGATCCCAGATTAATGATCTCAATGACCTCCTCATGAGGCAGAATGATTCGTTCTTCTTGCTTTACCAACCAAGACAACTCTTCTGGAACGTCGCCATCTTCAACCATCTCTTCTTCGGCCTGAAATACCGGGTGCTCAAAGTCGAAGTGAGTCATAGGCGGTTCAATGATGTCATCTGAAAATGTTATCTATTTGGTAGTCACAGGAACAATATCCTGAATAAACCAATTGCATAATCCTTGCCCTGACACGCTCGGCTGAATCCAGGCATCCATGTCGCAGTCGCTGCCTCCTTCTTCGGAATCTGAAACAGCGTTGATGGCCTCGTGATACACTCCACTAGCTGTGATTGTTATTGGTCCTTTGAAACGGGGTGCTCCAGCAGCAGGCGTTGATGATGGCAGTTGATATCCCAGCCCAAATTTGTCCATCTTCACGGGAATATCCAGAACCTTGCCCCAGCCTTTTGTCTCACCAGTCTTCACTAGAGCCTGAGCCTCCTTGTATGACGAGACTGCCACCTCTGACGCTTTACTCGGCCCTGGAACTTTGTCTTTGATGCGCAACCCTTCAAAGGCTTGACAGGTTGTTTCATGAATCTCGCCGTCGACTTCTACGTACTTGAATGATGACAGATGGCTGACCAATATATCTTCTTCTCCACAGACTGTGACCACACTGTCCCCTACCATGTATTTCAGCTTTTGGTGCAAGGTAGATGTGACTGCCCCAGCACCATGGATCCATGGTCGTCCGAGAAGACAGCTATATGCGGGCTGGATGTCCATAATGTAAAATTCGGTTTCAAAAATCTCCGGCCCCACCTGCAGAGGCAAAGTTATGGATCCAAAGACTGACCTTCGTGTACCATCAAATGCCCTGACCACCAAGTCACTAGGCGTACAAATGATCCCCCTGATGTCCAATTTCATCATATCTTTCTTTGGCAGCACGTTCAAGGAAGACCCGGTATCTACCAGCACGTGGGACATGACTGTGCCCCTGCATTCAACTGAGACATGCAACGCCATGTTATGCTCTCTCCCCTTCGGGGTCAAATCAAAATCCGTAAATCCCAAGCTATGTCCGGCGTTCACGTGCGCCAATACCCCCTCCAACTAATTCACAGAAACATCTTGGGGTACAAATGACGTGTCCAGAATTTTCAACAATGCATTCCTATGAGCTTCAGAACACAATAACAGTGACAATATAGATATCTTCGATGGCGTCTATTGAAGGTGCTCAACAATCTTATAGTTACTCTTACGAATAAGGCGCATAAACTCTTCTACATCTTTCAGTGACGTTTCTTTTCCGTTCCTCTGCACAGGGACATCCTCATTCATTTTTCCTTTTCCTTTCGCCAATCGTTCAGCCTCTACCTCAGGCGGTATAAAAATTCTCCCACTTCTCGTCATCCCTCCGGTCCCGACGACATTGTCTACAACCTCAGCTGGCTGTTTACTGATATCAATTTTCACCCCATCACAGTATGCTTCCAACCCATAAGTCCAGGGTACCGCCTTAGTGCTCTCATAAGGGGTTGGCTCTGCCTTGGTGATAGTGATCGGCGGTCGCCTGGCTGGCGCCGTTATAGTTATTGTTTTTCGGGGGATTGTCACTGTAGCTACATCACTTTGCTCATCCGCTAATACCTCTGCAGGTTTCTCAACTGTCGTTCTGTCAAATTGCACCGTGCCTTCATCTATCAAGGTCTGAATACCCTTCTTCAATTCAGCACAACCCCCAGCTTGGGTCCAACACTCTAGGCAAAACTCATTGCAGCCCGGATACACACCTCCTTTCAATAACCTTCTCTTTATCTCACACAACGGTGTTTTTAGGTCATCAACATTCATGATCAAGTTCAAACCCTCCTCGGTCAAAATAGCATTTGCCCCATGGTTGGGCATGGGCTGTTGTACTATGTTCGGACCGGCTTGTCCAAAATTTATGGCTTTGCTATCCAACAGATCTTGCACCACATGCTTGAACGCGTGGCAAGTCTCTATGTCATGGCCAGGAGTCCCGGAGTGGAACTCGCAGTGCTTGTTCGCATCAAAACCGAACGGAGGAGTACCCGTCATTGGCGCCATAGTCCTTTTTTCCACCAAGTTCAAACCCAGTAGCGTCTGTAGCAATTCTGCATACGTTGAAGGAGGCGTTTCAAACACCCTCCTTGGTTTGACCCCCTGAATTCTGCGTTGGGCAGGATGTAACCTTTGTTGTGGCTGCTGTTGTTGCAGTGGTATCTGCTGTAGTGGTATTGGTTGTTGATGAAATGGAATTGTGACACTTGCCACCTGTTGCGGATGATTGTACTGATTCCGCCCTCTGCCTCGGCCTCGGCCCCCGAATACTACACTTGTGTCACCTTGACGACGACCACCGAAAGCTCTTCTGTTACTGCCAGCTGAAGTAGATTCCTCAGCTTGGAATCTCCCCATTTTAATATTGCTTTCAATTTTCTCACCCATCAAGATTAGGTCCGAGAAACTGCCCAAGGAAGTATGAAACAGCTTATCATAAAACATACCAGTAAATGTTCCTATGAACATATCATTCATTTCTTTGTCATCCAACGGAGGATGAACTCGTGCGGCCATATCGCGCCACCTCTGTGCATATTCTTTGAAACTCTCATCTTTCTTCTGGGACAACCCCTGTAATTGGACCCGGTTGGGTGCCAAGTCACTATTGTACTTATAATAGGCCACAAACGCTTCAGCCAGCTGCTTCCAAGTCTTTACCTGAGTAGGCTCCAATCCCATGTACCATTCAAGGGAAGGACCAAACAAGCTATCTTGAAAGAAATGCATCAGCATCCTCTCATCGTTCGAATACGCCGACATCCTTCTATAGTATGACCGCACATGCACCATTGGACAGGTATCTCCCTTATATTTGTCAAATGTGGGAGCTTTAAACTTTAGCAGTACCCTCAGGCCAGGCACCAGACCCATTGTGGTCATATCTAAACCAACAGTACTTTGATTCACAACACCTTTCATCTGCTCCTCGAGCATCTTGATTCGCTGAGCATTATCTACAGGACCTTCAAAACCCCCACCAGAGAAAGCATCTTCTTGCTGATCTTCTATCCAATTACCGTTCCCATTTCTGTATCCATCATACGCATTGTTACGACCAAATCTAGCCTGATTCATCACAGGGCCCCGCCCCTTGTTACCATAACCTTGAGCGACCCCGGCAGGTCCGAAAGACATCACTCCAGCACCATTTCCATTACCGAATCCGCCATAACCCTGATTGGTATTACCAAATCCGTCCTGTCCGAATCACCGAGCGTTGAAGCCGTACTTCCCATCTTGATTAGCATAATCAAACCCCTGGTCGTTATAGCCAAATCCGTTATTACCGAAGCCATTACCTCCAATATTATCACCACCCAGATTGGCATCTCCGAACCCAACGTTGTTGACGACAGTCTCGTTACCGATTCCTGCGTTACCGTTCCCGGCGCCAGCGCCGTTGTTCACATTCACAGCAGGTATGTTCGCCACAGGTGGAGCTACCGGTGTAGGAGTACCATCCCCGTGAATGGTGTCAACACGTACAGAATTGTGGTCTTCGTTTCCATGCCCAGCAGTCCTCGCTAGCAGGGGCTGCACCAGAGCTTGCAAATTTTCCTGGCCTTTCACGATTGTCTCCATCGTCTGCATGAACAATGCCAGCTTCTCACGTATGTCCTGCATTTCGTTCTGCATCTGATCCATAACTCTCTTGCAGCTGGTACGAGTAGAGTATCGGTGCGGGCGTTGACTTTCAATCCTGAAAAGACCTGTGAAATTGTAGGGGCTGAGATACAATTCAATAATTACCTGTAATGCAGTATGAATGCGAATGTGATTATGTAAATATGCTACAGGTTATATTCCCCCGATTCTAGTTCCAGAGAGAAAGCCATTATGGCGATGGAGTCCTTATTCAGCAAGCAATAAACCAGAAACTCCTCATATATAACAAGTGCCAAGAGGCTGAGTACTGAATACAACCGAAAAGACCTCGGCCAACAAGTCTGGCGATGGTCCAAATATGAGTACAGAAAGTAAGGCAAAGATACGTCAGGCCAAATGGCGTGCTCGGACGTCCTCCAATATCCTCATCGTCTCTGAGTGTCCTACTCGGGAGATCAACTCCTGCACCAGTAAAGCATGCTGCTCAGTAGTGGATCTCAGCTTTGTAGCGTCGTCCCGGGGAGCTCCTCTGCTCGAACTCTCGTCAGATCTGTACCTCTTGGGCCCGACCTTCTCCTTGCAACCTCTCGACTTCTCGTCACCGTCACTGACTCTGAGATTAGCATTATTCCTCAGGGATGTTACTTCAGCAATCTTTGCTTCCTGGGCTTTAACCTATGCTTCCAACGTGGCAATCTGCATTTTCAGTTTGTCTTCGCGCTCTTTCTGCTTGGTGAGTGTGGCCTCCCACAAAGCCTCCCACTTGCTGATACGAGCATAAGCCTTGCTTAGAAGTTCCTTCTTGGATGTAAGTACCTTGCTAACCCCGTTCAAAGTTATCCCTACTTTTTCTTTCTTGTTGGTTGCTTCTGTCAGCTCTGATCCCAACCTGTTAATCAATTCGGTCTGTTCCTTCACTGTGAGGGTGGCTTCCTTATTCTCTCGTCGTAACTGGAAGATCTCCCTCTCTAACTCCTCGTTAGCTTTCTTCAATTCCTCATTTGCAGCCAACAACTGGTTATACTTCTCGCTCTTTTCTGCAGGAGGTACCTCAATCAATGGAAGATACAGTGGTTCCCTAGTGGGATAGGGCATCAAAGACATACGAGCTTTCTCACGGACCCAGGCCAAATAAGGATCATAAGCTCTGTTGTTGCTCTTACCGAGCAAAGCCTTCCCCCTCTTGTGGATGCTAGCCCACGCATGCCTCAACCTGATCAAAGTAGTCTCGTTTAAGGAGCCCGTGAGATACAGAGATTCCTGTATCTCAACCTCAATAGGAGCATCTTTCAAGGCGTAACCAAACTGTCGTACCAATAGTGAAGGATTATAGTTGATGCAGCCTTTCCGTCCAATCAGAGGAACATTCGGAAAGCCCCCGCAACTATATATAATATCAGTACCAAGCATGCCTCGATCAAACCAAATGATGTTCTCAGCAGATAGCCCCATCAACCAGGACGGACAATCCAAAGTATCAACGGTATCAACAAACGGCCCAGTCTTCGGAAGGTGCCTCTGGAACCACCTGTACAGGAGAGGAAGACAGCAGGATACGTTCTTGCCACGACGTTTCTCATTCTTGTAGTGAATAGAATGATAAACGTCGCCCAAGAGAGTAGGAATGGGATTCTTCGAAGCGAGGATCAGGAAGGCATCCGAATCAACAAAGTCTGGCACATTAGGAAACAAGACAATCCCGTAAATGCAGACAGCCAGAATAGCACTAAAGGCAACCCAACACCCATTCTTCGTGCACTGTGCGGCCTTCTCAACTAGGACAGATAGGTGAAAACCATAAGCGCCATTCAACTTGACTAAGCCTCCTGGAAACTCAGAAGCGTCCAGACTGACAATCTCTGTGAGCGTAGCTAATTCAGGCTCAGTGTCAATGTGTACAAAGGGCATCTGGTCTAGCACGGGAATATCCAACATGAAATGATACTCTTCCAAAGTGGGTGCAAGAATGTAGTCTGGAAACAAGAAACATCTCAGCTGCGGCTCATAAAACTGCATCAAAGTATACACTCTAGTAATCTCGAAAGCCGAAGGTGTATACAACAAACTAAGCAGCCTCCCATAGGATACTCTGAACCCAGCCCTCACACTCTCATCTGCCAAAGCAACTAAACCCAGTAATGAACTGATGTCTGGTGACTGCAATCTGTAAGCAACCGTCTTTTTCAGGGACTCCATGCCTGGCTAGAAGATGTCCTAGAATCAGAGGGGAATAATCACCTGCAACATAAATACATGTTAATGAAATGCAAACATGAAAATGCACATGCACATGCAAACATGGGATCAAGTGCCATGCTGATAGACCGGGTTGCTCTGTACTGAAGCCTTGAGAACCAATCATTCTTTATTTCAAACCAAACTAACCACTCAAAAGAGACCTGTAACCCCATTTCACTGATAGAGGTAAACCAGGTGTTCTGAGGTCAAAGGTTCCCTGCAAACAGACCCTCCTACCCCTCACAGGTGTTTTCTTAACTCGCAGACGAAGTACGGCATCCTATGCGGGTTCAACGTCACAGACTTTCAAGAGTGATGATACGATACCCAAAAGGTGTGGCATCATCATCCCTTGAAGCAGCCTCACTTAGTTGAATCCCAATTGATAGGTTCCCAGAGTCGACAATCCTCGGGTCAGACAACTTGTCGAGCCCTAAGGGCCAGGCAAGAAGCGTCAAAGAGAATCTCGTCCGAGTGAGATTTCGTGGCTAGCTGGTGCAAGCTAAGCAAGCAGGTTTACCACTACTCTCTCTCTAAGTCTATAGGTGTACTCAAGCCTGGGTTTGGCTTATCTCTCAACAGATTACCCCCTCATACCCACAGAAATAATCACAATAAAATAATGCTGAAAGTAAAAAACAGAAACGTAAATCCATACAAAATCCTCGACGGGAAAACAAGCGCTAGGATTGACTCGCGTAGGGAACCGTTGGAGTCCCCAGCAGAGTCGCCAGCTGTCGCTACTGTGAAAATCGGCACCGGCTGAACAGAAGAGTCGCCACCGTGCGTTATTTATCCCAACGGAGGGAAAGGAAACGCTCGAAGTAAACCTACTGCAAAGACGGGAAAGGAATGGTCATCGCAACCAAATCCTGGATTCGGGAGTCGGTTACGCAAGGGGAAGGTATTAGCACCCCTCACGTCCGTCGTACTCGACGGGATCCATGCTTGTTTTCTGGTACGGATTATTATTCTATCTATTCTACAGGTCTGGGGTTAAAAGAAAATAAAATGACTCGGCAAAGTCTCGCACTTTATGCCTACGTATTCCCGTCTGGAACGAGAAATCAGAGTCAACGTAGTTCGCCTACCTACTGGAAAGGAGGGGAAGGTTGCTCGCTAGGATATCGCATCCTATGCTACGTACTTTCATACAACATGAAAGATCAGAGAAAACGTAGTTCGGGCCACGTACGACACAAGTCTGTCTGACTGTTTTTATCTCCTTATGAAAGGGTTTTTCCTGATTATGGGTCCAAGCGGACAAAAATGACGTTTTTGATTGGTTTACAGTATTTTACGCAAGAAGTGTTTTTTAGTGTGTTTGCAATCTCTGACGCACTAGAGACTATGACTTGAGAGTGACTACGTCGTATGTCACCCTAAGGGTAACACACTAAGCAATCAGATTACTGAAGAGTGACCCTCCAGCAGACTTTTCTCAAATAGCTCAAGGCTCGTAACGTACGACATTGATCAACCTTATTACTGTTTTTTTGAATTATTCTGAGATGAGAAGAGAAAGGAGCTCTAAAAAGCCTATGGTTGAAAAAGGGAATCAAAATCTACCCTAATGTTGTCATGCATGGATGAGATCCTAATGTCTGTCATATTTCTCTCTTGCACAAAGAGAAACAGAGATCCTAGGGGATAAACGAAAAAGCAACAGCATATATACAATAAAGCGGTAAAATGCATGAATGCAACAATACAAGCGAGGCAAGGGAGTCCCACTCAACCCTGAATCTAGAAAACAACAGGAAAAAGTGAACAAGATTCACTTTAAACCTAACAAGGTAATTATCAAACAACAGTCAAGAAACTCAAACAGTTGACAGCATCAAATAGCTAAGTAGCAGTAAGTCCTACTTCAAACAGTTGCACAGCTCTGACAGCACCAGCTCCTTCTTCTAACAGTCTTCAAGGCAATGAACTTCATCCTCAATCTCTAAGGGATCCTTCAAAGCAAGCTCTCCAACAGAGAAATGATGTTATCAGAAGAAATTGAATGTCAAACCGTTCATTGACGACCCAAGGAAGCCTATGAACAGTTGACATTATAGGAGACTGTTTCCCTCAAAGTTCTACCTCTAGGGTATGGACACTGATCCCTCCTAAGGAGAGAGGTGAGGACCATAGAGGGACTTTATGTCATAGGGAAGAATGGAGGTAAAAGAGGTCATCCATATTTGTGAAGAAATTTTCTATTCTAAGGCTCTATCTAGCTCTTATGTCCTAGGTCTTCAAACAGCTTCAAGAAAGCCAAGCCTCTTCATCAAGCTTTGATCTTCAGCTTCAACTTCGTCTTCAATAGCTCCATCATCATGCTCTTCAAACCAAGCCCACACCCCAAGCAAAGCCCAATGGGCCCACACAAACAAAATAAACCCCAAAAGGGCACACCAAACAAGCATACAATTGCAAAATATACTAAAAATAGTAAAATAATAGGGAAAATTCTAACATTATTTCTAGGGGATCTAATATACCTACCCTTAATACCCTATATGCCCCAAGTCCTAATTCAATCTAAAAAACCCAAAAGAAATTGTTTTAATGCACCTAAGTTATGTATAAACCCTAATCTAATCATCCTAATATTCACTAATCAAAATTACCTGAAAATAATCCTAAAAATCATGGAATAAAACTCAGGGGTACCTAATGTGTATATTTAATTGCCCTAAAAATATTGGCCTAAAAAAGCAATAGGAACTACCTAAACAAAAATTTACAAGATCATGTATCAACATAAAAGAAATAAAATGCAATAAAAGTGGAAAATATACAAAAAATACTAAAATGCATGAAATGAAAAATGTTTTTATTTTATATTTTTCTTGACAAAAATATGAAATAGGAGAAAAAACTCCCATTAAAAAATCATTAATTTTCAATTTGATATGATTTTTACAAGATTGAAATAAGATGGAGAAAAATAAAATTGGAAATATGAAAATGGGGTGCAATCAATAACCAGACATAGTTCAAATTCCATATGGGCCCAGACTGGGGGGTTTAGAAAGTAAAGCGCCAGAGCCCATTTATTACTCAGAAAACAATTAATAAAACCAAAAGAAAATAAAAAAACTACGGTGCAAATAGAAACCCATTTCAGTTCAAAATATATTGGGCCTCATGAAGGGGGTGGGGATAGCCATTGTTCACTTAAGCCCAAGAACACATTTTAAGTGAAACGTTGCGTTTCACTCAGCAAATACCCTTCACAAACTGAGGTGAAATGATGGCCACACGATTGGCATTTTGGTCCAAGTCAAACCCTAATCTAATGGTCAATAACTCGTCTTCTCCATTTGAAATATTTTGGAGCCAAACTCCATTGATGAAGCTCCAAGAAAGCTCCAAACTCAGCAACATCGAACCTCATCAAATCTTGATCAAAAATCATGAAACAAAACCCTAACCTGCTCCATTTTCTTCCCTGAGTTCATTTATGGTCTTGGAATCCATTGATATCATCTCTAACATCAAACCCGATCCCATCCCCAAAATTGATCAGAAATTCAACCATCACCAATCATCAAATTAAATGTCTCAATGTCTTCCTTACTCATCACTGATCAAATACAACTAAAAACCTAAGGTTCTACTTGCATATTCATGGAGTTCTTGATCTCAATAGAATTTGTGTGCACATATGAATCATCATCAATCCTTCTCAAACTCTCCAGAAAGTTTCATCTAACCACTTACATCACTTCTAACCTAGAGATTCTTGCTAATTCTATCTAATTCAAGCCATGGTGAGAAAGTTACTAACCTGTAAAGATGAGTGAAACAGATGAACCAAAGCTCCAAATCAATGCTTGATAACTTCCAGATTCAATCAGTGTGATGATTGCTTGCTTCTGTATGCAATAGATCTTCCTCAAATGGCCTGAATCAGTGTAACAGAATTTCAGTTGCAGGTGAAGAAGTGAAACTTCAAGAACTCGATTCAGGCTTGGATTCTCTCAGATTTTGATTGGAACATTCTCAGTGATGATTATTGAATTGATTTGGATCAAAAAAATGAAGAAATGATGGAGAATTGGGTGAATTCGAAATTGAATTGCAAGTGAGCAAGATGGATCTCAATCTCTCTTCTCTGCACCAAATGAAGTTCAACCTTTGCTTAGATCAACTCAAATTCATATATAGGTGATGTTAGAAAGATCTAGAATGCTCTGGATGGCTCCAATGAGATTTTGGATATCTCATGGCATGAGATTTTGAAAATGGCCAATGCAAAAACCAGTTCAGGATTGCCTTGTTGCAGAAGCTCAAAGTAGCTTGAATTTCTCTCCATATGATAATTAGAATATGTTTGAATGATCCCTTGCATTGCAATTTACCCCTAGCTTGGTTTGGCAAGTGTAGCTTAAATGACAAGCAATTGAACATGACTTCATAATTCTGGCCGTAACTCAAAAAAGTAATAATACCATTGATCTCAAAATGCAATTTCCATTCAGTTTGATAGGTCACATGATGTATTTAGGCTTTGGATCAAAACATCTCAAATTTGGTCACTTGAAAATGGACTTTTTACCTTCCATGTTTGGTCAATTTTATCATTTTGAGTTACATGCATTTCCAAACCATCATGACCTCTTTTCTAGACTCAAAACATCATTTTGAGCAAGTTTTATGTTGAACATTTTTCCATTTGAAGCTTGCAAGTAGGAGTTTTAGGCATATGCTTGAAATGACCTATAATCTTACTTTCCCAAAATACCCCTGGCTTGCCAAGATCATAAGTAGAGCTCCACAAATCAGATTGAGGCATACCATACCTTTCTAGAAAGCTAGGATCATTAGGAACAACTTTCATGTTGGCGAAAAATCCATTTGAAAACTCCTTATGGGGTAAACGTTGCTTGGAAGTCAAGTAACTTTCATAGATAAATTTCAGATGCCTCTGAGGACCCCTAACTTGCAAGCACCATAACTTGAGTTCTATAAATCTCCTTGATGCCTTCCACCACTGAAATTAAAGGTCTTTAGATGTTATACAAGTTTCATGTTGGACAAGGATCCATTTGAGACTTGCATTTTGAATTACTTTGCTTGGAAGTTTGACCTAAATCAGGGAATTTTACACAGAAACCCTAATTTAGAAACTTCTCTTCTTCTTGATTTCTTTTGATTTCTCCTTGGCACAACACTACATCCATATCCACATATCAAATTATGAATCCCACATCCTTAAAATAGGCCTTGATGCCCTTTAATCAAGCATTAGACTTAGGGTTGACCTAGGGTTGACCCAGATGAAACCCTAATTGACTGTCTTCAACTGTAGTTCTTGTCACGACACCAATGACTTGTCTCATCTTCAAAATGACCCTCTAGGTCTTCCATGATGTCTCTACACATTCCATGCCCCAGTTCATAGCTCACAACCTATATGATGATCTTCAAATACTCCCTAGATAGGCTATAAATCCACTGCTTGATCTATTAACTTCTCAGAGCTTCACCTTCTTTCTTGGTGACTTGAATAGGCTTGGGCTTGAATAAAAACCCCTTGGATATGCTTCTTGAGATGAAAAATAGCACTTGATCCCTTGTTGGATGGCTTGCCCATGCTATGCTATGCAAATGAATGAACTATGTATATGACCTACTATGCAAATGATAAAGCTATGAAAACACAAATCAGGTAAAACCAGTTGGTCAAATTTTAGGGTGCAACACCTAGAAACTAACTCAAGTCTGATGCGAATGCCGAGAAGTCAACTGCGAGTTGGACAAAAGACGGGGTAAGCTTTTTGTTCCAGCTGAGGATGGACATGCAAGCATGAGATGCACATGAAATGCAATGCAAAATGCAACAAACATGGGATCACAACCCCCCAAAGCTCTGAATACTACTGCGCTGCTGACGGGATAAGTTTGCTCTGACAAGAGAAAACCAAAATACCGGGTAGGCTGGAAGTCAAGTTTCCTGCAAAAACCCTCCCACTCACGGGTATGGACCTAAACTGACACGGGTTTGGTATCCTATGCGGTCATCAGTGTCACAGACTTTCAAGAACGATGATACGATACCCAGAAGGTGTGGCATCATCATCTCTTGAAGTGGCCTCACTCGGTTGAATAACAAGTGATCGGTCCCCAGAGTCGACAATCCCTAGATCTGAAATCCTTTCAACGGCCCACTAGGCTGGAAATGGAAATCATCTCAAAGAACCTCGTTTGAGTACAGATTTCATGGGAACTAGTGTATGCCTAACATACAGGTTCACCACTAATCTGCTTCTAGTGCTAGGTATATCCTCGAGCCTGGGTCTGGCTTATCACTCATCAGAGCCCCTCCCGCAACAACACAGTAGCAACAGATAATAATAGAGTGCGGGAAATGTAAATACAGTAATATACAACATACAACACACAAAAATAAACACCCACAGACAAGCAAACAAGCGCTAGGACTGACTCTCGCAGGGACGTTGGATCCCCCGATTGACTCGCATAGGGGACGTTGGATCCCCAGGAAACTATCCCAGTCCCCAGCAGAGTCGCCAGCTGTCGCTACTGCGAAAAACAAGGTCGGCAAGACAGAATAGTCGCCACCTTTTGTTATTTATCCCTTAGAACGGGAAAGGAAACGATCGGAAAAACCTGACGTAAAGGTATAAGACAAGGTCATCGCAACCATTGTTTGGGTTCGGGAGTCGGTTACGCAAGGGGAAGGTATTAGCACCCCTCACGTCCATCGTGCTCGATGGGATCCATGCTTGTTGGTTTGTCTACGGGTGAAAAACAATCTATCTACGGCTGCTAAAGCTAAACGGAAAGAAACTGACTCGATAGAGCATCGCGCTCTATGCCTACGTATTCCCTCGTGCAATGGGAAAGTCAGAGTCAACGTAGTTCGGGAACTACGGGGGAGAGTTTGCTCGCCAAGACGTCGCGTCTTGTGCCTACGTACTTTCACACGACGCAAAAGATTAGAGCTTACGTAGTTCGGCTAACTACGGGTAAACAGGGTGTTCTCGATCACACTGCGGTGAGAGAAAGGATTCACGATACTAGCGTACGCATTCTAGCAGTTAGGTGTATGTTGCTCGACCATTGGAGACTTAGGCGTTACCTGTTTGCAGTAGAACAGATGTAGTATGTCGGGTTTAAAGGTATGGGAACCTACGGGAACTAGAACTACGGTCTGATCTTGATTGCACTCGGGCAAGAGAAAGGGAAAGATTAGTCGTTAGCAGGAAAGTCTCGATCGCACGGCAGCGAGAGAACAGAGAAGTTAGTGGTTAGTGTGCTCACTAGGATATCGCATCCTATGCCTACATATTCTCGTCTGGTACGAGAAATCAGAGCAGCTGTAGCTCAGCCAACTACAGCAAAACGGGGAAAAAGGGAAAAGGGAGCTCGCTAGGATCATCGCAATCCTATGCCTACGTACTCTCGTCTGGTATGAGAGATCAGAGCAAACGTAGTTCGGCGCTACGGAAAGCAAGTCTCGATTGCACAGGGGCAAGAGAAGGGGTCTCAATCGCCTGACTGCGAGAGAAAACGGTTTCGATCGCACGAGGGCGAGAACAAAGAGGAAGCAGGCTCAACGCCTAAACGGGAAGGAACCCGGGACACATACGCAAGAACCTAATACGTAGGAGCGAGTGCGTCGTATATCACCCAAGGGACATATACTAAACACCCTAAACGATCGAGGGGAGACCGCTCGATTGTCATTTCCCACGTATCTAACGCTACAGCTCACAACACTCGACGGTTGCACGAAAACTTGAATAAGAAAGATGATATCGAACGAAGCGGCTCCGCTGGCTCTCGACATGTGCGCATGCTCTATTCCAATCTTCTCCAATCCGGGTCCTGGATGATGACGCTCGAATCAGAACCAATGTAACGCTTAGACCGTCATAATTTGACTTATACGATAAATCAAACTCTCAGAGGTAGCGTATTGATATCCGTGTCAAAGACAAGATAGAGAAATGATATCGAAAATCATTCTCCAATTGAATAGTTTCACACGGCCAGCCAAAAATAAAATCGGAGATAAAATCGGAAGAGAAAAGAAACGAGGAGAGAAATCCAACACAAAATGGAAATAAAATGCTACTCCTAAAATACGGCAATTAATTTCTACTAGAAAATATTCCAAAGAAATACTAAGAGAAAATGCATAATAGAAAAATGGCATATAAATTCTATCCTAACTCTATAATATTCTATAAGAAAAAATAGAAACGAAAACTCTATACTATGCACAATGTTCTATAATTTGCTATAAAGAAAATAGAATGAAAAATTCTATACTAAAATCTCTATAATATCCTATAAGAAAAATAGAATATAAATTCTAAAAATATAAATTCTAAACTAAAAAATATGCAATAATATTCTAGGAAAATAAAACTATAATCTTAAAAGAAAATAGAAAAATAAAACTACTCTCTATTACAAGCACATGTCCAATACAAGCAAGAAATCAAAACTAAAGGGGAGGGGGGTACAGCCTGAAAAAGGGTGTAAAATGTAGAAAAAACACCAGGGCCCAGCCCACAATACAATCAGAAAAATAAACAAAAAAATAATGGAACCAAGAGGGGGTTCGCGCTGAAACTGAGGGTGTGGCCAAGAACTCATTGTTGTTGGGCCTAGCCCGTCAAAATCTCTAACAGCCAAAACAAAGAAAAAAGAAAGGCTAGGGGTGTAAGTTTGGAAACGGGGGTATGAGGTCTGAACGCATGGGCCCAAGGCCCATCAGCCAACCCAATCCCCAAACCTCTCCTCTCCTTCGTCCAAACTCCACAGAAACCCTAGGTTCCTCTTTCCCTCAGATGCGCCGCCGTTAACTCAACCTTCTCCATCTCAACCTCTCACCTCGTTAAACCTCTCATCATCTCCACCTCTTCCATCACTTCCATCTTCCGATCCCAATCCTTTTCTCCCTCAGATCTCCTTCTTGTTCAGAATCTTGTTGATCGAAGCTTCATGAAAGCGCATTGAAAATCCAAGACACAGTTGAGTCTGTGTGGAAGCCACGACGGATCTGCAATGGCATGATTGTTTGAAGATCTTTGAAGCTTCGTTCGTGTGTGCTGAAGCAAAGTTGAAGGAGGTTTTCTTTTGGATCTTGATCTGCATGTGGAGATGGAGTCAGATCTGGAAACGGTTGAGTTCTTGAAGTTTTCTGAGAAAACGGTCGAAGATCCTGATGAACGGTTGGAGTTGGTGGCTTGTAGCTTGACAAGTTGGAAGATCTTCACGAAGAAGATGATGATCTAAAACGGTGAAGATGAAGATCGCTGGGAAATCGAATGAATCATGATGAAGGTTTTGAACGTGTTTGTGAATCTTGATGGAGGTTGATGAATATTCATCATTTCTGATGAATTTCTGGAGAATCCGGAGGAAGATTGAGGAATGGCGACGAACAGGTGATGAACACGGTGGTTGGATGAATGAACGGTGGAGATTTCTAGGGAAATGATGAACACGAATGGATCTTGTTGAGGATTCTGGAAACTGATTGATGAAGGTTCATGATTCTGGAGACTGATTGATGAAGTTTCTGGCGACCGTTATTGTTTCCGGCGACGGTTACAGGGTTACTTTGATTTATCCGGCGACCGCCTCCGGCGGTTTGCATGCTGGTCGGTGAGGGTGAGACACGCGGCTGCACGCATGGAGGGTGTGGGTGAAACGTGGCATGTGTTGCACCCCAAAATTTGCCCTCACAATACAAGACTTTGTGTTCCAAGAAGGTTCACAAGGTTCACAAAATTCACAATTGGTCAGAAGAGTTGACAATTCCCTCAGACAATGCACCTCCTAAGCAGTGCATCCAAAACTAGGGTTTTGACTTTAATCAGGCTAAATGGACTTCCAAGACTTCAAGTGAGCTTCATAACATCTTATATGTGTATAAGAACCCCCATGTCAAGTTTCAAGACTTTTCTCAAAAGTTTGCTCAGTCAGATGATCAGATAAGTCAAAAGCAGTCAATGCAGTTAAAAGGTCAAACTGAGGTCAACTGTGGTCAAACCAAAGTCAAACTTCATGATTTTTTTTTGCCAACATCAAAGAGAGGTTGGGTGAGAAATATTATCATAATAACTGTAATACCCCAAATTTTGCCCTAAGATTTGTCGTCGCATTTCATTGCATTTAATCAATTACTAACAAATTTGTGTAGTCGTTTGACTTTTTGCAGGTAAATATCATATGGCATGCATTTTTTTCTAAAAAGTAAAAATGACACAATTGGCAGGAGGACATGTGTAAGGAGTTATGAGTGTGAGAGGTTGAGAGTTCGAATCTCACCTTTGTCATTTTTTTTGTTTTTTATTATTTTTACTCTAAATTTTTCTATCTTTCATTAAAAAAATAACAAAAATAGTTTTTTATTATTATTTAATTATTATTTTCGTATTTTAATTAAATCATTTTTTAAAATATTATTTTTTTCACTTTTTTCTAAATTATTCATAAAAATATCCAAAAAATCATAAAATAAAAAATATTGAAAAAAATTTTGTTCTTTTTATAATATTTTTTATTTTAGGAATCAATAGGATTATTAGTTTTTATTTTAAGTTTATTTTAATTATTTTAAATTATTTAAATTTTATTTTTTCTTAACTAATTATTTAGTTTGGGCTTTAAAATGGGCTTTAGGGACATTATTGACAATTTGGTGTTAACCCTAATTTGTTCCCTATATATACATGTGTTGCCTTGTTGGAAAAAAGGGGGAGAAGAAAAAAAACCTAAGAGAAGTGAGTGTCGTTTGCCGTTATTTAGTTTTCTTCTTCATCCATTACTATTGTTTCTTTTTCTTCATCGTTTATCGTTATTTCTTTTCCTTCATCTATTACTGTTGTTTCTTTTTCTTCATCTTTTACCGTTATTTCTTTTTCTTCATCTATTACCGTTATTTCTTTTTCTTTATCTATTACTGTTACGTTTATATATATATATAATTTTTAAATTGTTAGAGTTTATATATATATAAGATTAATTTTTGATCGAATTATGTCGATACGATGTTTGCACATTTGTGTGCATGACGCGTGACATTTGTGTTAGTTCGATCTGGTTGCGATGATCGCATTTTTGTGTGAGCAATAATACTATTTTTTGCTTAATTTCTTTTTCTTTGCGATAAATTTTGTTTCGTCCGATTTAGATCTGGTTGCGATGAGCGCATTTCTGCGTTAGCAACATTGTTGGGTTATTTGGCACATTTAAAATTCATTATTGCTTTATTATTATTATTATTATTATTATTATTATTATTATTATTATTATTATTATTATTAGTATTATTATTATCATTATTTATTATTATTATCATTATTATCATTATTATTACCATTATTATTATTATTGTTATCATTAATTTATTAAAACTTGTTATAATATAAAAATCTGTTTTTTAAAATAAATAACATTAACATCTTTTCCAAATTAATATGAAGACCTATTATTTTTAAGAAAAACTTTTTTTTTAGATAAATTTAAAATAATAACTAAAATCTTTTTTTTTTAATAACTAGAACCGTTATTTATTTTATTTTATTATTGTTCAATTCAAATTTCATTATCATATTGTATCTGCTCCTCTCATGTAACCTCGCGAACTTAACAATCGCTCTTTAAATTCTGCCTTTAAATTTCTGCTTGCATGGTTTAAATTATGACATTATCTCTCTGTTTGCATGATTCAATTATCTCACGCGTTTACCATTATTTCTGTCACATTGCACACATCCGAAGGTTAGGTCTAACTGTTTGGCCGCCGCGCCAATAGTCCGTCAAACTTCACACATTCAATTTCAAATCCTCAAAACTACAAACTACAAACCCTAATTTTCACAAATGCCTCGCCGCAGGCAAGATTACAATTTTACCCTTAGCATTAGGTCAAAGAGCCGTCGCGCTCATTTTAGGGTTTCCCGCCGTGGAATCCCTAATTTAACCCTAATTACAACTTAACATTTCAACGTAGAGATTTGGAGTTTCTACACTCCACGTAAGCGTGTCCTTAAGATGCGTTTATTCCCCTTGAGACCTTGACCACAGTCAAGAAGTTTCTAACCTCCCTATTGAGGGGAACTACGATTACTCTGATTCCACTCCCGTAAGGATACGTAGGCACAAGATGCGATGTCTTGCCGAGTAAACTTAGAATTAACCCCCTTTATTATTTATTATTGCTTATTTATATTTTATTTATCTTTGCTATTTAATTATTTTGCTTATTATTTTGTAATTGTTTCTTGGATTTAAAGTTGTTTAATTATTTAATTATTATTATGGTTAGTAATTAGGGAGTGTAACAACATGTACGTAATATTAAAATAAATTTAGATCACTTTTAAATAAAGATAATTAAAATAAACGCGTCACACACGTAAATCGATTTTAATCGCCGTCTCACTTCCTAAGGATATCCCTCAAGTTGCCTACGAATAATGGTTAAGTGGGGTGTATAAAGCAAGTCCCTCAAATAGAAAAATCATCAAAGTCCCTTATGGTTGCCTTTACGAATCGAGTCCCTTTCGAAAAATGATGATGGTCCCTTATATGTGCTTATTACATCCCACAATGGCCTTCAAAGTCAAATTGTCCCTCACATGTCCCTTAACATCCAAAGTAAGGACTACCTACTCCATTATAGTAGGGATAGTCTTACTAAAGGAAAGAATGAAGAATAAGAAAGACCTTTAAACATTAGGGTAGGTTACTCCTAGGTGCTTGCTCACTTCAAAATTGTTTCGCACTTAAACAAATTTTCAACAAGTTTTCAAACAAGTTCTTAACACATCCTTACATGGATTATTTATTAACTATTCTGAAAATTTTCTATTCACACACTACAATTTCAAAACAATTCAAAAGTGAGCTTAAGTACCTAAGAGCCCATGGATAACCATGGATGAAAAGGATGCTAATACCTTCCCTTTTCATAACCTACCCCCCGGACCCAAAATATTCTCTAAGGTCTTTCCTGTTCTTTTATAACCTTTCCTTATGGATAAAATAAAAGTCGGTGGCGACTCTTGTTATCCGCAACATTGTTTAAAGTCAGTTCACCGGGTTACAGAACTGGCGACTCTGCTGGGGATTTATTTAAGAGGGGTACCCTTAGGAATTAAGATCACTTTAAATTGTTTGCCTTGTTTGCTTTATTATTATATTGTTGGGGTGCTCTTATGTGTGAAAGGTCCTAACCCGGATCTAGTGTACCTTAGGTAAATGGCAATAGACCAAGGAAACTGTACGACGTATATCGATACGGTTGATCTGGTGGCCATAGTTAGTGCGACTTCTTGGTTGGTGCTTATATTCCTTAAGTCAAGTTGAGGATAATATTGAGGCTGCCATATGTTGTCAATGCACTAACTGACTTTTAGAACCCTAGTTAACTCATCTTGGCCTTTAGAAAGTAGTGAGGTAACCGGCTTTGGTGCAGACTGAAGTTGGTTGACACTCGATACTACGCTCATTGAGATCTTAAACTTGGAGGGTTTTGGTTGGCAAGTAAGTTGCCTTCTGAACAACCACCCTTGTGAAGGATCAATGATATTGAGATCCCTTAGAACCTGGTTACTTTTGTAGGACAGGATGAACCATCTAACTTCAGGGGAGGGTACTTGCCTTTGAACCTCATGCAAGCCTTTAAACCTAGGGCTATGGTGTGACTTGTTTGTGTGTGCCACATGTTTGTGATTGAGCATGACATCATGACATCATCATGCATCATAAGCATATCATTTTCCCTAACCATTTCAAGGACCAAAGGATTTATCTTTGTTCTTTGTTGCAGGTCATGGCTTCTGCTCGTAGAAACACCATCAGGATCAACTTTGTAGGGATACCTGCTAAGCTCAAGGAGTTGGTTTCCCTAGTGCCTGATCATTCCCAGTTCAACAAGAGACATGGTCACTTATTGGATCTAGTTACTTCAGGGTTCAGTGAAGACATGATGAGTGTGCTGTTTAAGTTCTTTGACCCTAAGCACCATTGCTTTACATTTCCTGATTATCAGCTGGTTCCAACCATGGAGGAGTTCTCTAAACTTCTGGGTATACCTGTTCTTGATCAGAAGCCATTCACAGGCTTAGAGAAGGAGCTTAAACCAGAAGTTGTTGCT
Source organism: Lathyrus sativus (assembly GCA_963859935.3). Classification (NCBI taxonomy): domain Eukaryota; kingdom Viridiplantae; phylum Streptophyta; class Magnoliopsida; order Fabales; family Fabaceae; genus Lathyrus; species Lathyrus sativus. The sequence continues at coordinate 372,324,625 of OZ012736.1, read as the reverse complement.
GCAACTCTACATCTGAAGAAGTCTGACATTGTTCTAGAGACGAGAAGTGGAGTTAAAGGTATTCTTGCCAAGGTATTAGTGGATAAAGCTCAAATGTTCTTGAAGGCTATGAGCTACGAGGCTTTTGAGGAGATCTTAGCCTTATTGATTTATGGCTTAGTGTTGTTCCCCAATCCTGATCAGTTCATAGACGTTCATGCCATCAACATATTCCTGAGTCACAATCCAGTGCCTACCTTACTTGGAGACATCCTACATTCTCTTCACACCCGTACTACAAGGGCAAGAGGAACTTTGATGTGCTGCATACCTTTACTTTCTAGGTGGTTTATTTCTCACCTTCCTCGCTCAGTAATGAAGAATGAGCAAGGGTTCAGATGGTCCAAGAGGATCATGTCACTTTCTCACTCAGACATCCATTGGTGCTCCAGATCTATGGAGAATGTCACCATCATTGACCGTTGTGGGGAGTTTCCTAATGTGCCACTTCTAGGCATAAGAGGAGGCATCACCTACAACCCATCTCTAGCTTTACGACAGTTTGGTTACGCCCGGAGCGATGGTCCACATGACATGTTGATTCAGGGCATTGTGTTTGACTACGACAACGATCTTCAGGGTTACCGTCAGAGATTCATCCGAGCTTGGGGAAAGGTAAACAGGATTGACAGCAAGACACTGGAGCCTAAGTACACTATTCCTATGGAGGCTTATCTCAGATGGGTACGATCTCGTGCTCAGACACTCATGATGCCATATCCTGCCGTCCTACCAGTTACCATGGAACCTGTTGCTGAAGGAGACACAGCTTATACCATCCTTCACCCAGACATGCCTACTGATATGGAAGACTTGCAGAGATCATGGATCCAACTGAAAGAGCAAAGGGATACTTTCGAGGCTCATTACAAAGCAAGCCAAGCAAGGATCCTAGAGCTAACAAAGCTACTGCATGAGGAACGAAACCTCAACTCATACCTCAACACAAAGAGGAAACGTCCATGGGAGACTTAAAACCCCATCTTTTGTACTTATTTCGTTTTCATTTTTTGTAAGCCTAAAAGGCAAAACAAGTTATTACTAATAAAAAGTTACTTTCTTGTTTGTTTAAGCAAATTTAAATCCTGCGGTCCTTGAAAACATTGCATATGCATCCCCATATCATTGCATCACAGGTTTATAATTGTGCACAGGTTTCTCATCTTCTCGCTGTTTATTTCAGCAATGGCTCTTGAACAATCAGTTAAGGATCTCCAGGCACAGAATGCACAGTTCCAAGAGCTGATCCTGAACCTATCCAAGGGGCAGGATGAATTGAAGACACTGCTGGCCAAGAAGACTAAGAAGGCTAGAAGGTCTGCTGGGTTGCTCAACATGGGAAGAAGGTTCAAAGGTCCTGTCAAGACCAAGGAACATGTTGAAGACTATGAATCTGAAGAATCTGAGCAGGAGAGAGGCAGTCTCCACAACACTATGGGGGACTCTGATTCTGAGGCTAACTACTACCATGAGCCTAACGAAGACAAATTCAAGATGCTGGTGGATAGAATGGATGCTATGGAATTACAGAAATCATCTGGGCTGGATTTTGAGGATTTGAGCTTGATATCTGGGGTGGTCATACCCATTGGGTTCAAAGTTCCTACATTTGTTGTCTATGATGGGGTCTCTTGTCCCAAATTGCATCTGAGGTCTTATGTCAGAAGAATGCAACCCCACACTGCTGATAAAAAGTTGTGGATCCATTTCTTTCAAGAGAGTTTATCTGGAGCTCAGCTAGAGTGGTATTATCAGTTGGAGAGCGTCAACATCAGAGATTGGAACGACCTTGCTGAAGCTTTCTACAAGCAGTATCAATACAATGCTGACTTAGCCCCCACTCGCATGCAGCTTCAAAGCATGTCTATAGGTGCCAAAGAAAGCTTTAAGGAGTATGCTCAGAAGTGGAGAGACTTAGCTGGAAGAGTTCAACCCCCTTTGACTGATAGGGAGTTGGTTGATATGTTCATGTGTACGCTGAATGGTCCGTTTTACAGTCATCTCATTGGAAGCTCATCATCTGGCTTCACTGAGTTGATCATGACAGGAGAGCGAGTAGAGAATGGTATCAAGAGTGGTAAGATCCAAGTGGGCACTTCTTCATCAGGTGCTGCAAAGAAGCCTCCCACTGGGAAGAAAGAATCTAATGCTGTGTATGGTCAGCCTGATCGTAACAGAAGGCATCAGTCTGTTAGTGCAGTTCATATTTCAAATCCAACTCCTGCAACAACAGAGCAGCCTCAAGGCAACCAACAGAGGGCTAGAAGACAGTTCACGAAGATCAACATGTCAATGGCTCAGGCATTGCAACACTTGTTGAAGGCTGAACTTATTACCCTGAGAGAGGCTCCTCAGAATCCCAATGTTACCTCTCCCAAGTACAATCCCAATGCACGATGTGCATATCATTCAAACTGTCCAGGACATGATACTAATAACTGCTGGGTCTTGAAGAACAAAATTCAGGATATGATTGATGCTGGAAAAATTGAGTTTGATCCACCAGGTACTCCAAATGTGATTACAACTCCAATGCCAAATCACGAGAAGACTGTCAACGCCATTGATGAAGATATTGATGAAGATCTGCATGTCTATTCAGTTATGGAGTTGAGCACACCATTGTCTGTTATCAAAAAGAGGTTAGTACAAGCTGGGATCTTTCCAGGTTATCATGAAGATTGTCTATATTGTACCTATAAGCCGGATAGTTGCTTCATTTTGAGAGATGGGATTCAACGTCTCATGGATAAATATACTATAGTGTTTGAAAGAAGACCAGCATCTGTAGAAAGTATGGTGGATCATCTGACTCAGGGTAAGAAGATTGAAGAGGTTGACATGGTTGACAAAGTACCACTAAGAATCACTTCAAAGGGTCCCATTAAAATCACTCATCAGGGCCCAATCAAGATTACTGCTGAAGGTCCTGTAAAAGTTGTTGCTGAAGCCAGAGTAGCTCCTCTGATCATTACCACTCCTGGTCCTATTCCTTATACATCTGACAAAGCTGTGCCTTGGCACTATGGGTCTGATGTTTACATCCATGGTGTCAAGCAGGAGCCTTTACCTGATATGCCTGTTGACATTGATAATATTGCTGGATCTAGCAAGATCACTCGTAGTGGAAGAGTCTTCTCTCCTCCAGTTGCTTCTAAGAGTGCAGTTACCCCTGCTGTTACTTCCACCACTGATGCTCGGGGCAAGGGTCCTGTTTTTGAGCCTGTATCTACTGATGTGCCAGCTGCTGATGACCTCTCTAAGCAGATGGAAGAAGTATTGAAAATCATTCGCAAGAGTGATTATGATATTGTTGATCAGCTGGGGCATACTCCCTCAAAGATTTCTATGCTCTCCCTGTTATTATGTTCTGAGGCTCATGCCAAGTCATTGATCAAGTTTCTAAAGATGGCTCATGTACCCAGTGCAATTTCTGTGGACCAGTTTGAGAATTGTGTTGCTCACCTGACCTATGACAACGGGTTAGGATTTTCTGATGCTGACTTGACCCCTGCCAAGAGGGATCATAACAGGGCCTTGCATATTTCAATTGAATGCAGGGGCACTACCCTGTCTCATGTGCTGATAGACAATGGTTCCTCTCTGAATGTGTTGCCTAAGGAAGTCCTGAACAAGCTGAGTCCTGAAGATACGGTATTGAAGCCCAGTAATATTGTGGTAAAGGCTTTTGATGGTTCTAGAAGAGTAGTGCATGGGGAAATTGATCTTCCAATCAAGGTTGGCTCTCAGGTGTTTACTGCTACATTCTATGTGATGGATATTCGTCCTTCGTACTCATGTCTGCTTGGTCGTCCCTGGATCCATGGGGCAGGTGCGGTGACCTCCACATTACATCAAAAGTTGAGATATCCGGTGAATGGAAAAGTTGTTACTGTCTTTGGAGAGGAAGAATACTTTGTCAGCCATGTAAACACTTTCAAGTATCTGGAAGTAGAAGGTGAATACATTGAAGCTCCATGTCAGTCATTTGAAGTGGTTCCCTGGGCTGTTAAGGATTGTGTGACTCCTCCTGCTGTGAAGAAGGTTCCTGTGGTCATCAGAAACCCTCCAACAATGGCAATGGCCTCCCTCAATGATGCAAAAGCTATGGTGGAAGAAGTTGGTTGTACTATTTGGGGTCAGCTTCCTGATATTCCATACAAGTCTGACAAGTTTGGTTTGGGTTTCACTGCAGAGTCCCAGAAGGCTGTTCGTCGTGCTCGTGCCGTTCGTATCACCAATCAAGGGGTTATCAATGCTGTGGGAGATCAAGATGAAGACTACAACTTGGAGGCATGGATTTTTCCTACTGTGGGTGCTGGACTCAATAATTGGAAAGCTGAAGATGTTATCCCTATCTCCTTTAGTCAGGAGTAAATACTATTACTGTGTTATGTTTTTAAATTTGTAATTTCTGGAACAATTAAAACTTTCAAGCCATGTGCCTTACCCGGGGCACAATGGTGTGCTTGTTACGGGTTGTCATTTCATTTGCATACTTCATTCAATAAAATCAGTGGACGTTTCGTTTTCGTAAATATTGTGTTCCTTGTCTTTCTTTTTCCTTTTATTTTTGCTTTATCAGCTATGTGTTCTTACACACACCCACGTCACTAAAATGCAGATCCTCATCCACTCTGGATCCAGTTGATAACAGTTCTACTATTGCCAATTACAATTTCGAGAATCCGATCTATCAAACTGAAGACGGAAACGAGGACGATTGTGAAATACCTGTAGAGCTTGCTAGGTTGTTACAACAAGAAGAGAAAGCTATACAGCCACATGAAGAGCCAGTCGAAGTTGTGAATCTGGGAACTGAAGAAAACAGAAAAGAGGTCAAGATAGGGGCTGATTTAGAGGACAGTGTCAAGAGCAGGTTGATTCAGATGCTATGTGACTATGTGGAGATCTTTGCTTGGTCTTATGAAGATCTGCCAGGGTTGGATACAGACATTGTGGTTCACCGTTTGCCAGTGAAAGAAGATTGTCGTCCAAAGAAGCAGAAGGTCCGTCGTATGCGTCCTGAAATGTCAGAAAAGATCAAAGCAGAGGTAATGAAACAGTTCAATGCAGGGTTCTTGGCCGTAACTTCTTATCCTCAGTGGGTTGCAAATGTGGTACCAGTTCCTAAGAAAGATGGTAAGGTACGTATGTGTGTAGACTACAGAGATCTGAACAAGGCTAGCCCTAAAGATGACTTTCCACTTCCTCATATTGATATTCTGGTAGACAACACTGCTCAGCATAAGGTATTCTCTTTTATGGATGGTTTCTCTGGTTACAATCAAATCAAGATGGCACCTGAAGATATGGAGAAGACTACATTTGTGACACAGTGGGGCACCTTTTGCTATAAGGTAATGCCATTTGGTTTGAAGAATGCAGGGGCAACATATCAGCGTGCTATGGTGGCTTTGTTTCATGATATGATTCATCATGAGATAGAGGTATATGTGGATGATATGATAGCCAGGTCTCAGAATGAAGAACAACATCTTGATCATCTGCACAAGTTGTTTGAGAGGTTGAAGAAATACAGGTTGAGATTAAATCCAAACAAGTGTACTTTTGGAGTTAGATCTGGAAAGCTCTTGGGTTTCATTGTCAGTGGAAAAGGTATTGAAGTGGATCCTGCAAAAGTGAAAGCTATACGAGAGATGCCAGCTCCCCGTACTGAGAAGGAGGTTAGAGGTTTCTTGGGACGATTGAACTACATTGCAAGATTTATTTCCCAATTAACTACCATCTGTGAGCCAATCTTCAAGTTGTTGAGGAAAGATCAGGTGATGGAATGGAATGATGAGTGCCAGACTGCCTTTGATGAAATCAAGAGATATTTGCTAGAACCTCCAATTTTAATGCCACCAGTTGATGGAAGACCCTTGATTATGTATTTAACAGTATTAGACAACTCAATGGGGTGTGTATTGGGGCAACATGACGAGTCTGGTCGAAAAGAGCAGGCAATATACTACCTTAGCAAAAAGTTTACCGACTGTGAAACAAGATACTCACTGCTCGAGAAAACTTGCTGCGCTTTGGCATGGGCTGCTCGCCGACTAAGACAGTATATGTTGACCCATACTACCTTGTTGATTTCGAAGATGGATCCAATCAAGTACATATTTGAGAAACCTGCTCTCTCCGGAAGAATTGCAAGATGGCAAATGATCTTGACGAAATATGATATACAGTATACTACTCAGAAGGCCATTAAGGGGAGTGTTGTTGCTGATCATTTGGCTCATCAAGCAGTAGATGATTACCAGTCAATGAATTTTGATTTCCCTGATGAAGACATTATGTCTGTTACCAAAGAACCTGGACAATATGACGGACCTGAACAAGGATCCCGATGGACTATGGTTTTTGATGGTGCCTCCAATGCACATGGTAATGGTGTTGGTGTTGTGATTAGTTCCCCTGAAGGTTGTCATACCCCGATTACTGCCAGACTTTGTTTCTATTGTACCAATAACATGGCTGAGTATGAGGCATGTATCATGGGTATGCAAGTTGCTATTGATATGAAGATTCAGTTCCTTGAGGTGTATGGAGATTCAGCTCTGGTAGTAAGTCAGATTAAAGGAGATTGGGATACAAAGCATGATAATCTCATTCCTTACAGAGAACATGTGTTGTCTTTGATCCCACATTTCAAAGAGATTACTTTTGGACATATTCCACGAAGAGAGAATCAGTTGGCAGACGCATTGGCCACCATGGCATCTATGTTTGAGATCAGCTGGGATGATGAAGCTCCCAAGATTACCATTGATAGATTTGAGAAGCCTGCATACTGCAATGAGATTGACATTGAAGGGGCAGAGGAGAAGCCTTGGTTCTATGAAGTGAAAAACTATCTTGAAGCTCAGGAGTTCCCTGAAGGGGCATCTGTCAAAGATAGGAAGTTCCTGAGAAGGTTTTCTGCTAAGTTCTTTCTGAGTAATGGCATTCTGTATAAGCGTAATCATGATTCAACTATGCTTCGTTGTGTGGATAAGAAGGAAGCTACAGAAATTATGGAAGAGATGCATGATGGGACCTTTGGCACTCATTCTAGTGGTCATACCATGGCAAAGAAGATTTTGAGAGCAGGTTACTATTGGTCTACCATGGAAGCTGATTGCTATCAACACTCCAGAACATGTCACAAATGTCAAATCTATGCTGATAAAGTACATGTACTTCCATCTCCATTGAATGTGTTGACTGCTCCTTGGCCCTTTGCCATGTGGGGCATTGATATGATTGGTGAGATCAAGCCTACTGCTTCTAATGGGCATCGTTTCATCCTGGTTGCTATTGATTACTTCACGAAGTGGGTAGAGGCAGCTTCATTTGCATCTGTGACTAAGAATGTTGTGGCTCGGTTCATTAAGAATAATCTCATATGTAGGTATGGTATCCCTGAAAGGATTATCACTGACAATGGCTCTAATCTGAACAACACTATGATTACTGATCTCTGTACGCAGTTCAAGATTAAGCATCACAACTCTTCTCCGTATCGTCCAAAGATGAATGGGGCAGTTGAAGCTGCTAATAAGAACATTAAGAAGATTGTACAGAAGATGACTGTTACTTACAAGGATTGGCACGAGATGTTACCATTTGCTCTGCATGGTTATCGTACTACAATACGTACTTCAACAGGGGCAACCCCATTCTCCTTAGTCTATGGTATGGAAGCAGTTCTGCCTATTGAAGTTCAGATCCCCTCCTTGAGAATTATGAAGGATGCAGGCTTGGATGAAGATGAGTGGATTCAGACTCGACTTGACCAGATAAATTTGATTGATGAGAAAAGGTTAGCAGCAGTTTGTCATGGCCAGATGTACCAGAAACGGATGATCAAAGCTTTTAACAAGAAGGTTAAGCCAAAGGTATATCAGGCTGGTGACTTGGTAATCAAGCGTATCATATTACCACAGGGTGATCCTAGGGGCAAGTGGACTCCAACATATGAGGGACCATTTGTAGTCAAGACAGTGTTCTCAGGAGGTGCCATGATACTGACTACAATGGATGGTGAAGACTTCCCACAACCTGTAAACGCAGACATAGTTAAAAAATACTACGCATAAAAAGAGACCCGCTAGGTTGACAGGCCTAGGCAAAAATAAGGGCATCCCGGCAAACCAAAAGGGTTTGGGCAAAAATTAGGGATATATATATAAAAAGATGTACACCCGGCAAGTCGAAAACCTGAAAAGGCGGCTTGGGCAAAAAAGGGTATCCCGGTGGATTGAAAACCTGAAAGGGCAATCCAGGCAAAAGTTAGGGATTAAAGCGTATGACTATGTCTCGTTTGGATCACTCATGAAACTGCAATCAGTTGTACTACTTACTCAAGCTCAAACAGATAAAGCTCAATCCAATCGTTTCCGTCTCAACAGCAAGAAGATGAGATACTTGAGTGGCAATAGTAGAATTGAAACTCAATAGGATTATTTCCCACATAGCTGATTCTTTTTGTAAAACTTCATGACAAAATTCTCTTACTAGGGTTTATGTCTCCTTGTACAAACTTACCCGTGTATGGGTCACTTTTGATATAAATAAATTCCATCTTTTGAATCCAGATTCACTTTTACCCTATTTACATAAGCGAAACGTCCATTGGTTGTGTTTGAATGTATGTATGCCTTTGAATATGATTGATGTTTACCAGAAACGCATGTATGCTTTTAATATGATTGATGTTTACCAGAAATGCATGAAAATGCAGTAATAGTATTTACTAAGGACGAACGAGGGAAGGATTTCAACGAAGCTTCGCCGGTTCATCTTTACAAGACAGTTACAAACCATCAGTAGGACTAATCCATTTTCACAAAGTCTAATCTCCCCTGGAATTTATATCCATCTATTTTATCCTCATACGGATATACGGGAAATTACTTTCCAATAAGGGCACGATGAACGAAGACGGGATGTTATACTTATCCTACTATCAAACGAAAACGAAGGTTATCTATACCCTACTATCCCCAACAACGGGAGGTTATCTATACCTTGTTATCCCCAACAACGGGAGGTTATCTATACCTTGTTATCCCCAGCAGACGGAGGGTTATATATTCTTCAACAACGAATCGGGATTTATTTTCCTTGGCCAGCAGTTGTTATACAAGGATATCCAGACACTTCCAGCAGTGTCATAGCATACATACATCATTTACATCATACCATAACATATATGTCTATAGTACATTACCTAAGTGCATCATGTCATACATGCATACATAAAGCATAAACTAATGTTGTTATACAGAATGCTACCTTGTTTTCAGGTTAATTATCCAACAAACAATCTTATGATCTTTGGGACTGCTTTATTGTAACCTCAGGGTTACTTTATCCTCCTGATGAGCTTCTTATTACTTTGGGACTGCTTTATTGTAACCTCAGGGTTATTTTATCCTCCTGATAGCCTCTCATGACTTCAAGACTGCTTTAGAGCTACTGATTGCTCTATCCTCCTGAAATCATCCTATTACTTCAAGACTGCTTTAGAGCTATTCATTGCTCTATCCTCATGAGGTCATATTACTACTTCAAGACTGCTTTAGAGCTATTCATTGCTCTATCCTCCTGAAGCCATCTAATTATTTCAAGACTGCTTTAGAGTTATCCATTGCTCTATCCTCCTGAAACTACATTATTATTTCAAGACTGCTTTAGAGCTATCCATTGCTCTATCCTCCTGAAATCATTACTTCAAGACTGCTTTAGAGCTATTGATTGCTCTATCCTCCTGAAGACATATCACATTATTATTTCAAGACTGCTTTAGAGCTGTTGATTGCTCTATCCTACTGAAGCCATTCTATTACTTCAAGACTGCTTTAGAGCTATTGATTGCTCTATCCTCCTGAAGCCATTATTACTTCAAGACTGCTTTAGAGCTATTGATTGCTCTATCCTCCTGAGGTCAGATTTATCACTTCAAGACTGCTTTAGGGTTATCATTATTGATTGCTCTATCCTCATGAAGACATGTTGTTACATCAGTATTACTCCAGACTCCTGACAGTTCTCATTATACTACTGAGGAACTTTCCCCTAGTGGCATCTTTAAGCCCACTCAATCATGTTCAACCAACCATCAATATCACTCCATGCACTGGTGAGTGCAAATTTTTGGGCTTTTGTGTTCAATCCCCTTCAACCTTCCAGGTTACGACTGGCAAATATACCAATCTAACCCCTCAGGTTTCAGAAAATTGAACAGGGGCAGCTGTTGCACCCCAAAATTTGCCCTCACAATACAAGACTTTGTGTTCCAAGAAGGTTCACAAGGTTCACAAAATTCACAATTGGTCAGAAGAGTTGACAATTCCCTCAGACAATGCATCTCCTAAGCAGTGCATCCAAAACTAGGGTTTTGACTTTAATCAGGCTAAATGGACTTCCAAGACTTCAAGTGAGCTTCATAACATCTTATATGTGTATAAGAACCCCCATGTCAAGTTTCAAGACTTTTCTCAAAAGTTTGCTCAGTCAGATGATCAGATAAGTCAAAAGCAGTCAATGCAGTTAAAAGGTCAAACTGAGGTCAACTGTGGTCAAACCAAAGTCAAACTTCATGATTTTTTTTTGCCAACATCAAAGAGAGGTTGGGTGAGAAATATTATCATAATAACTGTAATACCCCAAATTTTGCCCTAAGATTTGTCGTCGCATTTCATTGCATTTAATCAATTACTAACAAATTTGTGTAGTCGTTTGACTTTTTGCAGGTAAATATCATATGGCATGCATTTTTTTCTAAAAAGTAAAAATGGCACAATTGGCAGGAGGACATGTGTAAGGAGTTATGAGTGTGAGAGGTTGAGAGTTCGAATCTCACCTTTGTCATTTTTTTTGTTTTTTATTATTTTTACTCTAAATTTTTCTATCTTTCATTAAAAAAATAACAAAAATAGTTTTTTATTATTATTTAATTATTATTTTCGTATTTTAATTAAATCATTTTTTAAAATATTATTTTTTTCACTTTTTTCTAAATTATTCATAAAAATATCCAAAAAATCATAAAATAAAAAATATTGAAAAAAATTTTGTTCTTTTTATAATATTTTTTATTTTAGGAATCAATAGGATTATTAGTTTTTATTTTAAGTTTATTTTAATTATTTTAAATTATTTAAATTTTATTTTTTCTTAACTAATTATTTAGTTTGGGCTTTAAAATGGGCTTTAGGGACATTATTGACAATTTGGTGTTAACCCTAATTTGTTCCCTATATATACATGTGTTGCCTTGTTGGAAAAAAGGGGGAGAAGAAAAAAAACCTAAGAGAAGTGAGTGCCGTTTGCCGTTATTTAGTTTTCTTCTTCATCCATTACTATTGTTTCTTTTTCTTCATCGTTTATCGTTATTTCTTTTCCTTCATCTATTACTGTTGTTTCTTTTTCTTCATCTTTTACCGTTATTTCTTTTTCTTCATCTATTACCGTTATTTCTTTTTCTTTATCTATTACTGTTACGTTTATATATATATATAATTTTTAAATTGTTAGAGTTTATATATATATAAGATTAATTTTTGATCGAATTATGTCGATACGATGTTTGCACATTTGTGTGCATGACGCGTGACATTTGTGTTAGTTCGATCTGGTTGCGATGATCGCATTTTTGTGTGAGCAATAATACTATTTTTTGCTTAATTTCTTTTTCTTTGCGATAAATTTTGTTTCGTCCGATTTAGATCTGGTTGCGATGAGCGCATTTCTGCGTTAGCAACATTGTTGGGTTATTTGGCACATTTAAAATTCATTATTGCTTTATTATTATTATTATTATTATTATTATTATTATTATTATTATTATTAGTATTATTATTATCATTATTTATTATTATTATCATTATTATCATTATTATTACCATTATTATTATTATTGTTATCATTAATTTATTAAAACTTGTTATAATATAAAAATCTGTTTTTTAAAATAAATAACATTAACATCTTTTCCAAATTAATATGAAGACCTATTATTTTTAAGAAAAACTTTTTTTTTAGATAAATTTAAAATAATAACTAAAATCTTTTTTTTTTAATAACTAGAACCGTTATTTATTTTATTTTATTATTGTTCAATTCAAATTTCATTATCATATTGTATCTGCTCCTCTCATGTAACCTCGCGAACTTAACAATCGCTCTTTAAATTCTGCCTTTAAATTTCTGCTTGCATGGTTTAAATTATGACATTATCTCTCTGTTTGCATGATTCAATTATCTCACGCGTTTACCATTATTTCTGTCACATTGCACACATCCGAAGGTTAGGTCTAACTGTTTGGCCGCCGCGCCAATAGTCCGTAAAACTTCACACATTCAATTTCAAATCCTCAAAACTACAAACTACAAACCCTAATTTTCACAAATGCCTCGCCGCAGGCAAGATTACAATTTTACCCTTAGCATTAGGTCAAAGAGCCGCCGCGCTCATTTTAGGGTTTCCCGCCGTGGAATCCCTAATTTAACCCTAATTACAACTTAACATTTCAACGTAGAGATTTGGAGTTTCTACACTCCACGTAAGCGTGTCCTTAAGATGCGTTTATTCCCCTTGAGACCTTGACCACAGTCAAGAAGTTTCTAACCTCCCTATTGAGGGGAACTACGATTACTCTGATTCCACTCCCGTAAGGATACGTAGGCACAAGATGCGATGTCTTGCCGAGTAAACTTAGAATTAACCCCCTTTATTATTTATTATTGCTTATTTATATTTTATTTATCTTTGCTATTTAATTATTTTGCTTATTATTTTGTAATTGTTTCTTGGATGTATAGTTGTTTAATTATTTAATTATTATTATGGTTAGTAATTAGGGAGTGTAACAACATGTACGTAATATTAAAATAAATTTAGATCACTTTTAAATAAAGATAATTAAAATAAACGCGTCACACACGTAAATCGATTTTAATCGCCGTCTCACTTCCTAAGGATATCCCTCAAGTTGCCTACGAATAATGGTTAAGTGGGGTGTATAAAGCAAGTCCCTCAAATAGAAAAATCATCAAAGTCCCTTATGGTTGCCTTTACGAATCGAGTCCCTTTCGAAAAATGATGATGGTCCCTTATATGTGCTTATTACATCCCACAATGGCCTTCAAAGTCAAATTGTCCCTCACATGTCCCTTAACATCCAAAGTAAGGACTACCTACTCCATTATAGTAGGGATAGTCTTACTAAAGGAAAGAATGAAGAATAAGAAAAACCTTTAAACATTAGGGTAGGTTACTCCTAGGTGCTTGCTCACTTCAAAATTGTTTCGCACTTAAACAAATTTTCAACAAGTTTTCAAACAAGTTCTTAACACATCCTTACATGGATTATTTATTAACTATTCTGAAAATTTTCTATTCACACACTACAATTTCAAAACAATTCAAAAGTGAGCTTAAGTACCTAAAAGCCCATGGATAACCATGGATGAAAAGGATGCTAATACCTTCCCTTTTCATAACCTACCCCCCGGACCCAAAATATTCTCTAAGGTCTTTCCTGTTCTTTTATAACCTTTCCTTATGGATAAAATAAAAGTCGGTGGCGACTCTTGCTATCCGCAACATTGTTTAAAGTCAGTTCACCGGGTTACAGCATGCGAGTGGGGAAGTGTTAGGTGAGGTGGCGTCCATGCAAGTGGGTGGAGGGTGATGTGTCAAGAGGAGAGAGAGAACTGAGTGGAAGCTCTTATATTGACAAATGGCGCTGAAAAACGGGTTGGACCCCCAAAATGGACACTTGGCCCACCAAATGGCTAAACTGTGATTAAAACTCAATTAAAAACTGATTCACATTAAAAGACTCAATTAAACGAATTAATTAAAAACTGATGCAATTAGTGCCTATTAATGAAAACGAAAATGGATTAATCTGGACCATTAACTTCTAATTAACCTAATTAAAATGTTAATTAACTAATTTGTCAATTAACACTACTCTAATTAAAAATGAAGATTAATATCCTAGTTAAACATCTAAACCATTAATCCTAAAAAAATTAAATCTATTAACATCTAAACCAAATTAAGTCTAAAAAACTCTAAAATCTACTAGTATCTAAACCAATTAATATCTAACAAGAGATTTAACTCTATTAAATTCTAAACCCATTAAAAATAGGAAACAATCTATTAGACCTATTTAAACCTATTTATAAAACCTATTGTATCTAAACAAACTAAATTAATATCTAATAAGAGATTTAAATCTATCAAATATCCTATTGATTTTTAAAATGAAATAATTAACATCTAATAAATTCTAAAAAGAGAAGAATTTAAAATCTATTTAAAAAAATCTATAAAAAAGAATTATCCTATTAAAACTATTTAAAAAACATATTTAATATCTATTTAAAATCTAGACAAAACAATTAATCTATTTTAAAATTCTAGAAAATAAGGGAAAAAATCTAAAAATGCAATAAAGCCAATTAAATCGATTAGAAAAAAGATGCGCGAATACAGCAAAATAAACGGTAAAAACCGAACACAGAAATGTCCTCAAAAACAACAGCGAGAGTTGAAAACACCGAGACGAGCACCAATTCTCAAAACAAATCCTCGTATTCAAACTGGCCTGAAATGCCTGCAACGCCAGGAGAGGGCTGTAATCCCGATAAAAGCCAATCTGACTGAAAAAATGCAATGTATGCGGTATGTAAATGCAACATGCAAAATGAGTCGAAACATAAGCCACATGCGATAATTGGTTGGTTAAATTTTGGGGTGCAACACTTATCTGGTGGTTCTGGGCCGAAGTCCTTACCAGGCCCTTCTTGGTGAAACTCAGAAATGGCTTCACCATCCATGTGGTTATTAACAGCTTCTAGAGCCTCTTGTAACTTTGTTTCAGCCGCATAGGCCGAAATTTTCTTCAATGCTTCAAATTCAGTCATGGTCACTGAATTCACTTCCCCACCCTGTGGGGTCTACTGGAGGCAAGCCTAAACAGGGAATCCTTCCTCCTGGTGTCTCACTGTCCCATCTAAAACCTTCGACAGGATGCAAATACAATGAATGAAATGTCTCTTTGTCTGGGGCGGACTCAAAATCTGCTGGAGGACATGGAGCAATGTTCGCCAAGTGCTTATTAAACTGTCTCCCATCAACATGATTGATAGGTATTTTAAATTATCCTTGATCAGCTTCAATGTTTTCCACTATACCATCTGGCCTCCAAATGGTAATTCTCTGATGCATTGAAGAAGCCACAACATCTATGCCATGAATCCACTCTCTTCCTAGGAGCAGATTATAGTTTGCTCTAGTTTTGACAACCATGAAAACTGTGGGTCTCGTGATGGTTCCCATAGTAAGATCAACTTGGATTACCCCTAATGATAACACGAAATCATATAGATATTTTTATGCATAATTCAACTAAAGTCTAACCGTTTTCGATCCGATTTCGGGTTATTTTCGTGTATTTGTCTGACGTTTTGCAGGTATTCAACGATCACGTCTAAACAAGGCAACATGAAGAAAAGAAGTAATCTCAGATGAAATATGGACGAAAAAGGAGTGAAAACACAATGAAAAGCGCAGGAAGTTGTTTTTGCTGATGTGACGACCGTCACAGCTTCATGACGACCGTCACACGGGTGACGACCGTCACACCTTGTGACGACCGTCATGCAGGCAAAAACGCCCCACTCAAATTACACGTCAAAGAATCAGTTCCAATTCCCACAGAGTGGACCACTACTCCCTAAATTATCTGCCTCAAAGTCCATCATCTTCAGTGATAACCGTTGGGATTCCACTTCTATAAAAAGGGAAGCAGAGGACTTCAGAAAGGGTGCTGCATTCATACCACGAAGTGCTGCCGAATTTATTTACAGAGCTTATTTCCCAGTTTTATATTCTTATTTGTTTCTCTTTACCTTTCCTGTATTCCATTTTCCACTCTTCTATAATTTCTACTTGTACTGTACGATCAAATTGGCATTAGAGATCAGAATCCTGCCAACATTTGTGGAGGATCTGCCCAAAGGCCAATTGGCATATTTACAGGTTTCTCATTTCAATCGATTTCAGTTTTATTATAATGCAAATCATTATTTATTATTTTTATTTATGTTTTATCTTTCCCAAATCCATGTCTAGCTAAACTTAGGTAATCGATATGTAGTAATAATTCGAATGGGATTTGATAACAACTGGTTGAAAAACTTTCTTTTCAAAAAAGTAATTTATGGTCTGAGTGTTTAAAATTGATTCACTGAATAAACTTCGTCGCGAAAGCGAGAACTTATTTAAAAGTAGTTTTGCCACGAAAGTGGGAAATTAATTAAGATACAAACCAACAAGCGAAAGCTGCGGTAAGGTCAGATAGTAAACACTAGTCATTCATTTTAATAACAGCAAAAGCACTTTAAAATGAATTAGAACTTAGAGATTTCCAAAAAATAATTTTAACCCCGAACGGGATACGAAAGTGTACGTTTGGCCCTTAGGATTATGATTAGCATCAATAACCATTGTGAGGCGAGAGTCTTCAAATCACCATTTTCTGCTTAAATAAACTTTGAAAATTATTTCGTACACCAGTAACTTATCAAATCCCTGAAGAACACAATTACTACGTATCGATTTAATCATTTATAATCTAAATAGTACTCTTAGTTCCCTTTTAGTGACAATCTCATTCCCTTAAACATATTCTACCTAGCTAAACATAGTAACTCCCGAGAACACTAGTTTGATTACGAGTCCCTGTGGGATCGATATCTATTATTACTACGCGATAGACTGTGCACTTGCAGTTAAGTTGTATTAGACATAGAAAGTCGCGATCAAGTTTTTGGCGCCGTTGCCGGGGACCCGTTTAGTCAATAGTGTAACCTTCTGTTACGCCGTATAGACTAGGTTAACAATTTTCATTTTCCCTTTACTAGTTCTGTCGATTGTATGCCAAGAAATCGCCCGCAAAGCGATATCGTAAAACCTTCAGTCGCAGAACTAGAACGCTTCTTACATTTAAGAAGTAGAATCATTGAGTACCAACTCAAACAAATCAAACATAACACTCCCGAACCTCTCACTCCCATTCCCAAATCAGAAGAAGAAGAACCAGAGATGGCTGAAGGACCTCCAAACAAACCGCTGAAGGCATACGCTACACCCTCTCAGATGGAGCCTAGAAGTAGCATTGCTGCCCCAGCTATTACCCGAAATGATTTTGAGCTGAAACCATCATTGCTGTCGGTTGTACAACAAAACCAATTCTCAGGAAACGCAACTGAGGATCCGAACGAACATCTAACGAAGTTTGTACAATACGCAGACACAGTGAAAGCAAATGGAGTAACTCCAGACGCGATAAGACTTCGTCTTTTCCCATTCTCTCTTAGAGACAGAGCATGGACATGGTTACAATCATTACCATCCAACTCCGTTACGACGTGGGAGCAATTGAAGAACGTCTTCTTAGCGAGATATTTTCCGCCAAGCAAAACTGCTATGCTTAGAGCTCATATCAACGGATTTCGACAGAAAGATACTGAATCTCTTTACGAAGCATGGGAACGATTCAAAGACATGATGAGAACATGTCCTCACCACGGTCTAGAAGACTGGGTGACAATCCATACTTTCTATAATGGGCTTCTATACAATACTAGATTGACAATAGACGCTGCCGCGGGCGGTGCACTTATGGATAAGCCATACGATGAAGCCTATCAATTAATAGAAAACATGTCACAAAACCATTGCCAATGGGGAGGTGAACGCACTCCAATAGAGAAAACCACAGCGAAAGGTGGGATGTACGAGATCAGCAGCCTTGAAAATTTCAATGCTAAAGTAGATGCTCTAGCACAGAAGATCGATAGTTTGACCATTAACCCCACTGCAACTGTCGCTGCAGTAACTCCAAATTGCGAGTTATGCGGAAGCACCACTCATAATGCACCCGAATGCCCATTGCTATCCGGAATCCCACCAGACCAGGTAAATTATGCTCAAGGAAATCCCTACGCAAATACCTACAACCCAGGTTGGCGAAATCATCCAAACTTTTCTTACAAAAGCGAAAATGCATTGCAAATGCCTACTGCTCCGCCAGGATATCAAAAACCAGCTGCTCATAATGCACCTAGGAAATCGAACCTCGAATTGATGATGGAAAAGTTCATAGCTACTCAAGCTCAAACAAACAAAGAATTCCTGAATCAAAACATACACATTAGCGAGCAAATTAAACAGTTGACAGGAAAAGTAGACGCTTTGGCCACCCACAACAAAATGTTAGAAACTCAGATATCACAAGTGGCTCAACAGCAAGCATCTGCTGCCGCACCTGCTGGCACATTTCCTGGACAACCCGAACAGAATCCAAAAGGCCAAGCAAATGCTGTGATACTAAGAAGTGGAAAAGAATTGGATGAACCGATCGATCCGAGGACCGAAAACTCAGTCATGCAACAAAAACCAACTGAACAAGCAGAAAAGGAATCCGAGTTAGAGAAGAAGGAGGACAACGAGAAGGAGGATACCGCAAGTGAAAAAACTCAAGCACCTCCAAAGCCATATAAACCACCTATCCCTTATCCGCAAAGACTAATAAACTCCAAAACTTCAGGACAGTTTAAGAAATTTGTAGAGCTCCTTAAACAGTTGAATATTACTATTCCTTTTACAGAAGCGATAACTCAAATGCCGTCATACGCTAAATTTCTCAAAGAAATCCTGTCGAATAAGAGAAAGATCGAGGATAATAAAACAGTTACACTTACTGCAGAGTGTAGCGCTATTATTCAAAACCGCATGCCTCCTAAATTAAAAGACCCAGGTAGTTTCTCCATACCCTGCGTCATAGGAAAGTTCGTAATAGACAAAGCTCTATGCGATTTAGGAGCCAGTATCAGTGTTATGCCCTTATCTATATGCAAAAAGCTGAATATGGGAGACCTCAGACCAACCAAAATGTCCGTACAATTAGCTGACAGATCAATAAAATACCCAGTCGGAATACTGGAGAACGTTCCAGTACGCATAGGACAATTCTACATTCCAACCGACTTCATAATCATGGACATCAAGGAAGACACTGTAACCCCAATTATCCTAGGAAGACCGTTCCTAGCTACAGCTGGAGCTATTATAGACGTGAAGAAAGGAAGGCTAACATTCGAAGTAGGAGAAGAGAAGATAGAGTTCATTCTCACCAAGTTCTTACAAGCACCAGCGATAGACGATACCTGCTATTTAGTAGACGAAATTGACGAATGCATAAGAGAACTTGAAAATGAAGAGACCACGTATTCGAAAATAATAAAGATTCAAATACCAGATATTTCTGAAGACGATAATTGGCGTAAACCGTATAAGGACGACAGCCTAAGCGAAAGCTTAGCACTGACCCCAAACCATATGCCATGTCTAAAGAACCCATCTTTAGAACTCAAAACACTACCCAAAAACCTCAGATATGAATTTCTAGACGATGAACTAAAAAGACCACTGGTAGTCAACACCGACTTAGGACAACCAGAAACCGAAAAGCTATTAGAAGTCCTAAAGAAGTACCCCACCGCGTTAGGCTATAACATAAGCGATCTAAAAGGTATAAGCCCTTCGATCTGTATGCATCGAATTACAATAGAGGAAGACTCTAAAACCTCTCGAGAGCATCAGAGAAGACTGAACCCCATCCTGAGCACTGTAGTCAGAGATGAAGTAAAGAAATTGCTAGATGCAGGAATCATCTATCCGATCTCCGATAGTGAATGGGTCAGCCCAGTTCATGTCGTACCGAAGAAAGGAGGAGTCACAGTAGTTAAAAACGAAAAAGGCGAATCAATAACAAAAAGAGTCGTGACTGGAAGCAGGATGTGCATTGACTATAGAAAGCTTAACAAGGCTACGCGCAAAGATCACTTCCCGTTACCCTTCATAGACCAAATGTTGGAAAGATTAGCCAAACATTCATATTTCTGCTATCTAGATGGTTACTCAGGATTCTTCCAAATTCCCATCCATCCTGATGACCAAGAAAAGACTACATTCACCTGTCCTTATGGTACTTTTGCTTACGGTCGAATGTCGTTCGGACTCTGTAACGCTCCAGCAACATTCCAAAGATGCATGATGGCAATCTTCGCAAATTTCATAGACGACATTATGGAAGTATTTATGGACGATTTCTCGGTATGTGGACAAAGTTTCGAAGGATGCCTACAGAACTTAGAAATGGTATTAGAACGTTGCGTAAAAGTAAACCTCGTCCTAAATTGGGAGAAATGCCATTTTATGGTCCGACAAGGAATAGTTCTAGGACACGTCATATCAGATAGAGGGATTGAGGTAGACAAAGCTAAAATAGAGATTATAAAAGATCTCCAACCTCCAAAATCCGTACGAGAAATACGGAGTTTTCTAGGACATGCCGGTTTCTACAGAAGATTTATAAAAGATTTTTCGAAAATCACAAAATCTCTGACCGGCCTGTTGATGAAAGATGTTGAGTTCGTCTTCGACGACAACTGTTTAAAAGCATTCGAAACATTGAAATCAGCCCTTATCACCACACCAATCATGCAACCACCCGATTGGCGACTACCGTTCGAAATCATGTGCGATGCGAGTGATTATGCTGTAGGCGCAGTTCTAGGACAAAGGAAGGACAAGAAACTCCATGCTATCTACTATGCCAGTAGAACCTTAGATCATGCCCAAATGAACTACGCTACCACAGAAAAGGAACTTCTAGCAGTTATATTTGCGCTTGACAAATTCCATTCTTACTTAGTAGGAGCAAAAATTATCATATACATAGACCACGCTGCCATAAGGTACCTAATAAGCAAAAAGGATGCCAAACCAAGACTATTGAGATGGATCTTGTTATTACAAGAGTTTTACTTAGAAATCAAAGATAAGAATGGAACCGAGAACGTTGTTGCAGATCACTTATCCCGAATAGAAGGCATCAAACACGAACCAGTACCGATAAATGACGATTTCCCGTATGAACGTCTGATAGCCAAATTAGAAAGTGACACACCCAATTCAATCTCGGAAGATCCAGAATTCGAAAAAGCCGTAGAAGCCGTCTATGCCCAAGTCACATTACCTTGGTATGTTGACATCGTTAATTACCTCGCTGCGGGCGTGCTTCCACCGGATCTTACTTATCAGCAAAAGAAGAAATTCTTCCACGATCTGAAACACTATTATTGGGACGAACCCCTACTCTTCAAGAGAGGGGCCGACAACATATATCGTCGCTGTGTCCCAGAGGAAAAAATAGAAAATATTATTTCCCAATGCCACTCAGCACCATACGGTGGTCATGCTAGTACATCCAAGACGTGCGCTAAGATTCTCCAAGCCGGCTTATTCTGGCCTACTCTCTGGAAAGACGTTCACATCGCTGTGCAAAAGTGTGATAGATGCCAACGAACTGGCAACATCTCACGACGCGATGAAATGCCTCAGAAAGGAATCTTAGAGGTAGAAATCTTTGACGTATGGGGAATAGATTTCATGGGACCCTTTCCACCTTCTTTTGGTAATAACTACATACTCGTCGTTGTCGATTACGTGTCTAAATGGATAGAAGCCATAACTGCTCCAACAAACGACGCACGAGTAGTAATCAAACTCTTCAAAAACACAATCTTTCCTAGATTCGGTGTACCGAGACTCGTCATTAGTGACGGGGGATCTCACTTCATATCACGAATATTCGATAAACTTCTCTCTAAATATGGAGTCCGACACCGAGTAGCTACGCCTTATCATCCGCAAACTAGCGGACAAGTAGAGGTCTCGAACAGAGAGATAAAACAGATCTTGGAAAAGACCGTCGCTACCTCAAGAAAAGATTGGTCGTCAAAGCTACAAGAAGCTTTATGGGCTTATAGGACCGCATTTAAGACACCAATAGGTACTACCCCCTATAAATTGGTTTATGGTAAATCCTGCCATCTCCCTGTAGAATTAGAGCATAAGGCCTTTTGGGCCATTAAGACACTCAACTTCAACTATACCGAGGCAGGAGAAAAGCGAATCTTGAACTTACACGAGTTGGAAGAACTTCGATTAGACGCTTACGAAAATGCCCGTATCTACAAAGAACGAACTAAAAAGTGGCATGATAAACGTTCAATCAGGAAAC
Source organism: Lathyrus sativus (assembly GCA_963859935.3). Classification (NCBI taxonomy): domain Eukaryota; kingdom Viridiplantae; phylum Streptophyta; class Magnoliopsida; order Fabales; family Fabaceae; genus Lathyrus; species Lathyrus sativus. The sequence continues at coordinate 372,302,420 of OZ012736.1, read as the reverse complement.
AATTCAGTGTGGGAGACATCGTATTGCTCTTTAATTCACGATTAAAACTCTTCCCAAGTAAACTAAAATCTAGGTGGTCTGGACCTTATGAAGTGACTAAAGTACTTCAGAGTGGAGCTGTTGAAATTACCGATAAGATGAATGCGCCGTTCATCATAAACGGGCAACGTCTAAAACACTATAATAAGAACGACAACAGTCCCCAAAGCAGCAGTATAGATTTGCTTGAGCTTCCAGCTCAAACACCCGAATAGCTTCTCACCAAGCTATCGTCTGGCTTTAGACGTTAAAAACAGCGCTTACTGGGAGGCAACCCAAATTTCCCTCGTTATTGTATTTTTCTTTAAAATTTTACTTTGAAAATCCATCGAAAATTCTAAACTTATAATTACTACTACTTTCTACTTTCGTTCATTTTCATACTTTTATTCTTATTTTATTTTCTCTCTTTTGTCTTTTGTTTCTACCGCCTTTCGTTTCTAAAAATCCTGACTTCAATTTCCTGTTTCAAACTTTTCAGGATTTTTAAAAGCCTTCAAAACATTCCTTTTGTTTTCTCCGAATTACCTGCGAGTATGGCCGAATACGACTTCACAAAGGTTCACTTCCGAGGACTCGCTCAAAAGGCAAGATTTGCAGCACTGACCGGAAGAGAATTCGCCTTAATGCTGTATTATGATAAGGCTACTATGGATAAACTAGGGATCACAGATAGCATTCAATACTTGTTCAATCAACTGGGTTGGGAGAACACTGCTCTGAAAACACGTTTCGCTACCTACAAGGATCTTACCTATGAACTCCTTAGTTCTTTCAGATACATACCCAATTATGGTTTTGGATCCAACACAGAGTTGATTACCTTCCGATTGTTTGGAATGGACCAAACCCATAGCCGGATGTCACTAGCTAACCTCCTAGGATTCCCTAGCGGACCGCATGTGTTCATCGGTGCAGAAGATGACGATATTGATTTTCAACTCGATCAATTCTGGGGTAGAATCACAGGCGACTATCACCCTGAACCAGACAGAATGTACAATGATGACATACACAAACCAACCTTCAGATACTTCCATAAGATACTAGCTCACACCTTGTTTGGAAAAGAAGAAAATATTACTGCAGTATCTAAAGAGGAGTTATTCATCATGTTCTGTGCTTCTCAGGGACGGACAGTAAATGCAGTGCCTTTCATTATGAGATCTTTCAAACGCCTCACACTGGAACCTTAGACACCTATCCTTATAGGAGGCCTAGTAACAATGATTGCCCACGAGCTTGGCCTTAGATTTCACTTAAATGCCATCACTCGTTTTGGCACCATCCGACCCATGAACATACAATTCTGCTTTAACAGGCGCATCTTAGGAACTATGGGACCTGGACCGTATGAGTATCTCATTAACGAAAAACCAGTACAGCTATTCACACTGCCTGATCATCTGATAACAAGTATCCACAACAAGGACAACTGGATCTATGAATTGGATGAGCCTATGGGACCTCCTTCACCATAGTCAACACCACATAACTATATGTATGACAGTGACCACATCTCTGAGGCACACGACTATATGTACTATGAGGACGCTGTATCTGAAACTGAAGTAGACCCTACGACTCCTCCGCACTACAACACTTATCCTGAGCCTATCCCTGAGGAAACCACCGACAAAATAGATGCCGTGTTACTCAGATTGGACGACGTCGATACAGCTCTGACTAATGTAAAAGCTGACATCGCAAGCATGCACAGCGAACTGGTAGGCTTCATGGATCTAGTCTGCGACCAACTCGACTACTATTCACGGAAATTCGATGAGTTGAAGGCACGAAAAGATTAGTTATTAGCTCTTAGCAGTAGTTTCAGTTTAGTTTAGTCTAGTTAGTTTCATTTAATCATTTAGATTTTTCGCATTGTTAGTTTTCTTTATGTACTACATACAATTGTTTCAATTTTATGTTATTTCAATTCTAGTTTTTATGCAATTATTCTATTTTCGCATTATCCGTTGTTTGTTGGCTATTAAATTTTATTGTAGTATCATTACTAAGCCTTAAAGTCACTACGAGAACGCCCTCAGAGCAAAATTCTGCGTTCTGCAGATTTTGCTGTTGTGACGACCGTCACAGGACCCTGACGAGCGTCACGCGGGTGACGACCGTCACACCTATGTGACGACCGTCACGCAGTCAAAAACTGATATCTGATAAAACAGGGTTCGTGGTCTCTTCCACTTCCCCCCATTATCACTTTCAATCATCCTAACTCCTACCCCACTACGAATTTTCGTCCTCCCCACATTGAACTATATATCTCAACTCCAAATTCAACCTCCAAACCACACTTCTGTCAGTTCTTCCCTCTCTACAGAAAAACCCCAATCTTCAGAAACCTCTCCATCTTCCAACAATGGCAAGGAATGCAGAAACCCCAGATGTCATCGCATTTCATCAGAGGTCGCTCCAGCCGACTCATTATCCGCACCTTCTATCGCTTACGGAGCTCGGACTCCTTGAAGGCGTAACCTGGATGCTTCAAAGAGCAGGCATCTGGCACCTCTGCACCAACCCACAGCCAACATATGAACAACTCACTCTTGAGTTCTTGAGTTCGTTCACTTACGTCACAAGCAACGGCGAACTTAACCAACACTCAGGTGCCGCTTGCTTCCGGATGTTTGGCGTCAACTATCAGATGCACCAAAATCAGATTGCCAGCATCCTACAGCTACCTCGCGGTGACAACGCTCACCACCGCATCACCGATCAGTTTCAACACGAAGCTTTCGCGCTGTGGTATCAGTTGACCGGCCTCAATGCCGATGGTTGGGACTCCCTACACGCCACTCATATCCATAACCCAACCATCTGGTACTTTCACAGAGCGTTGGGCAACACTATTTTCGCCAGAGACAGCAACCACAAAGTGAACTCAAAAGAGCTCTTCTTTCTCCATTGTGTCTTCAACAATGAACCTGTCAACGCTGCCCCATTTCTGCTGGCTCATATTCAGGCCAACTGCAACCATGGCTCGAAGCCATTCTACTTTGGCGGGATTGTCACGGCTATTGCACTTGGGCTGAACCTTGGCGACCGCCTCCAGCACCTCCAGTCCATCCCCTCGGTGTTCCTTGACACCGACCACTGCAGAGCCTCCCATCTCATCCGCTCCCGAGCTGACGGCAAATACCATCCGGTTGTGCGTGGCAAGACCGTCCGAAGCATCATCCTTCCGTCCCGCACCCGCATCCATCCAGAGGACCGTACCAACTGGTTGTTCGACCTCACTGCCCCTCCCGCTGCCGCTGCTCTCACTCAGGACCACACTCACGGTTCCGACGATGAAATCCAAGCTGAGTTGGACAGGTCCGAGCAGCCAGAGGCATCGCAGCCTCCTCCTCCCGTAGGTACATCCTCTCGCCGCCACCGCCATCATCCCGTGCCAGGCTACACAGAAGAGGACCTCCGCCGCTCCCTAGACCAGCAGGCACAGATACTCGCGATGCTGCAGCAGTAGAATCAGCGAGCTGACCAGTTCGAAGCTTGGCACCGGACTCAAATGCAACAACTTCACACTGGCCAAGCTACGATCACTGAGAGCCTAGCGAATCTGACCTTGCAGGTCGAAGGACTCCGAGACACCGTCTACCACACCGGAGCTATGAGCTATGAGGATAGAGTAGCCCTTGCCAGAGCCAGAGGACGCCAGCGCGGACGTGACAGAGGCCGTGACTAGATTTCCATTTTTTTTTCCTTCATTGTTTACTATATTTCAGTTATTTGTATTTTCACTTTCAGTTGTATCTCCCTCTCGCGTGCTTCAAGAATCAGTGAGGATACTGATCGAGATAGTGTGGGAGCGGAGCCTTTATTTCCATTCCACTGTACTCTGAATTTCCTTTATTTCCTTTATTTCCATTTCACTGCACTTTTAATTTTCGTAATTTCTATTTTAACACTTTCTATTTCTAGCAAATAAAGCTCGTCTATATATTTTTCCCGTTACGCAAACAATCCCCACATTATTCAACGTAAACAAAATTTTTAGTTCGTTCCTCAAAAGCAAAAGCATCACGAGAATGCAACCGAGTTCAAACCAAGTTTTGAAACTCCAAGGAAACGACAGTTCTAACAAAACCAGTATCGTCCAGACACCTTAGATCTCTAGTTTATGCGAGTCGGTTTCACTACCTACGTGTACCAAAGTCTCAAGTGTCTACGCAAACTCAGCCCCAAGTAGTTTATACTAGCAGTCAGCACCATCCTAAAAACACTTCTAAGCGAGCGACCGATGCAAATAAGTGTATGATCTCCAAAAAGATGAAAAATCATGAAAAGAGACCTAAATAGCCCAAAAATATAAGACACGTTTCCTTCTAAGTTAGGTGCTCCTCACCCGAGCATTTAGCCCAACGGCACGAAAACTCATTGAAAAATCAATGACATAAGCTTATGATCAATGAAGAAGATCAAAAACAAGAAATGAGATCATATTCACTAACAGGTCGACTTGCCATGAAAGTGTACGGACAACGGGCTTAATGTGATTGCGCTAGAACAAACAGGGTGAACTTGCCGCGAGAACCTTGACACCAAGCTACAGTAGCATGACTGGGACCGATTTGCATAAAAAGGAGACCTCCGAAGACCTGTAGTCCAGTGTCGTCATGATACTCGTCTTGTTCCTACCAAGAATCCCGGTTTTTCCAAATTCTGCGAACGAAGAAGCTGCCTCGTGCTTGCCGACTTTTTCACGTTTTACTTGAGGACAAGCAAAGATTCAAGCTTAGAGGAGTTTGATAACACGAAATCATATAGATATTTTTATGCATAATTCAACTAAAGTCTAACCGTTTTCGATCCGATTTCGGGTTATTTCCGTGTATTTGTCTGACGTTTTGCAGGTATTCAACGATCACGTCTAAACAAGGCAACATGAAGAAAAGAAGAAATCTCAGATGAAATATGGACGAAAAAGGAGTGAAAACACAATGAAAAGCGCAGGAAGTTGTTTTTGCTGATGTGACGACCGTCACAGCTTCATGACGACCGTCACACGGGTGACGACCGTCACACCTTGTGACGACCGTCATGCAGGCAAAAACGCCCCACTCAAATTACACGTCAAAGAATCAGTTCCAATTCCCACAGAGTGGACCACTACTCCCTAAATTATCTGCCTCAAAGTCCATCATCTTCAGTGATAACCGTTGGGATTCCACTTCTATAAAAAGGGAAGCAGAGGACTTCAGAAAGGGTGCTGCATTCATACCACGAAGTGCTGCCGAATTTATTTACAGAGCTTATTTCCCAGTTTTATATTCTTATTTGTTTCTCTTTACCTTTCCTGTATTCCATTTTCCACTCTTCTATAATTTCTACTTGTACTGTACGATCAAATTGGCATTAGAGATCAGAATCCTGCCAACATTTGTGGAGGATCTGCCCAAAGGCCAATTGGCATATTTACAGGTTTCTCATTTCAATCGATTTCAGTTTTATTATAATGCAAATCATTATTTATTATTTTTATTTATGTTTTATCTTTCCCAAATCCATGTCTAGCTAAACTTAGGTAATCGATATGTAGTAATAATTCGAATGGGATTTGATAACAACTGGTTGAAAAACTTTCTTTTCAAAAAAGTAATTTATGGTCTGAGTGTTTAAAATTGATTCACTGAATAAACTTCGTCGCGAAAGCGAGAACTTATTTAAAAGTAGTTTTGCCACGAAAGTGGGAAATTAATTAAGATACGAACCAACAAGCGAAAGCTGCGGTAAGGTCAGATAGTAAACACTAGTCATTCATTTTAATAACAGCGAAAGCACTTTAAAATGAATTAGAACTTAGAGATTTCCAAAAAATAATTTTAACCCCGAACGAGATACGAAAGTGTACGTTTGGCCCTTAGGATTATGATTAGCGTCAATAACCATTGTGAGGCGAGAGTCTTCAAATCACCATTTTCTGCTTAAATAAACTTTGAAAATTATTTCGTACACCAGTAACTTATCAAATCCCTGAAGAACACAATTACTACGTATCGATTTAATCATTTATAATCTAAATAGTACTCTTAGTTTCCTTTTAGTGACAATCTCATTCCCTTAAACATATTCTACCTAGCTAAACATAGTAACTCCCGAGAACACTAGTTTGATTACGAGTCCCTGTGGGATCGATATCTATTATTACTACGCGATAGACTGTGCACTTGCAGTTAAGTTGTATTAGACATAGAAAGTCGCGATCAGTGGAGCCTACTTTCCCTTCATAGTTTGACAGAACCATGTTTTGGGGCTTGGTATCATCGTCACACTTCCCAATCTTACTTAGCAAAAATTGAGGCATCAAATTCACAGTTGCGCCACAATCCACCAATGTTTTGTTGACAGGTACATTCTCCACTTTTCCAGTAATGTAAGAGGCTTTAAATGACCCTTCATAGCCTCTGTGGGGTGTTCAAAGAGGGAGTTTTGCTCCTCTACGCACCCATTGTTCATTATATAATAACACACAGGTTTATGTGCAAGCATTTCCATCTCAGTATTCTGATCGAAATCTTCAACTTCTATCACTAGGTCAAATTCTTTGGGCAAGACAGATACAACATCACTATGATGTCTAGGGAAGCTACTGATTTGCTGTCGAAGTTGTCAGTCATGTTCTCATCATCTTTGACTTCTTTTTCTGGCTGGTACTTTGAACCGCAAACAATTGTCTCCTTATATGCATTTTCTCAGCTATTCCCACGTGATTTCCCATATTGGTTGACTCTCCTTATCTTGGCACCTGAGCTTCCCTGAGGGACTTTCGCCTACATTGTTCTCTTTGCCACTGTGACCTGGTCATAGGGTTCTTACCCTTGTAGTTCTGAGAAATATATGCTGACTTATTGGTTGTATGGTTTTCCTTTCGATATTCAAAAGAAGAACCCCTTTTTACGTCAAATTTCTGCCATTTCTTCTGCCCTCTCCCTTCGACAAGTTTTATCCAGCTTCCTGTTGGTACATTCCCAGCTGGTTTAAATGTGTTCGGCCTAGCTTGGGTTTTCACTCCCGTCGAGGGTCTTCTGGAATCAACACCTCTTGGGCCCTGGTTTACTTTCTGCCCCCAGTTTCCATTGGCTTTTCTGTTTCCTTCTAGATTATGAGCAACTTTTTCATCAAAAATGGCTCTACACCTAGGACACAACATCACTCCTGATCCATTCTTTTGACAATGATGCAGAAAATCAACAATGGGTTCCTCCTGCTTGGGGTACACCATTTTCTTACGTTCCTTTTATTCTTCTGCCTCATTTTTCTCTTCAACCTTTCAATCTGTGATCTCGGCCATGTTGATACCAACCTTATCTTCCAGCTCCATCTTAGAAAAGTGAACCTCCAGATTTTCAGTGGTTTTTTCCATATGCTTACCGTCTACTTCCTTTGTTACCTCCTGCCAAGTGGAATCTTCTGCTTCGACCACCGTTTCAGCATTAAACCTTTCAATGTTAGGAGATGTTTTGAAGTACTGTTATGCTGCCATGCATATCCAATTCTCTAACAAACAACCATCCATCTCCATCATTTCTCTTACCAACATCATGTTGTTCTCCATTTCTCTAACGAATTCGACTTTGGAGACGTTTCTGCCCAGCGCCTCATTGGTGTTGATACTACCAGAGCTAGCATCAGATTTCTCACTTAATTAAACCATGTTAATGCCCTCAGTCGCATTCATTTTCAGTTCTCTTAGTGCCATGTATACTTCATTGGCAGCTCTATCCAACTCAACAAACCTATCTGCAATTTTCTTGGTTATCAATATCAAACCACTATCATCAGCACTGCCTCCATTTGGACTATCCGCAGTCTTGTTTGAGCCTTCAAAAGCTTCATCTCTCAGTTTGTGTTTTTCATTTTTGTCTAAACACTCATTTGCTTTGACCATTATAAGCTTTGTGGCGAACTCTTCAGGAACCTCCACCACATTAACTGAAAAATTGGAACATTCAATGGCTTCGACCATCTGGATCTCTTCAGGATCTGCATAGAGAGCCTCTGTGGTTTGCAATGGGTCAGAGTCAATCTTCATTTGGGCTTTGTCCCCAAACTTCAGCCTTCCTTCTTGGGTGGCACCTTGCACCAAATCCCTGAAAAGAAAACATTGAGAAGTTTTATGACCCAAAAAATTGTGGTACTTACAAAAGCCTCTTTTCTTTCTTTTTTCTAAAGGTGGCATTTTAGCACCAGTAGACACTATTATCTGCCCATCCTTGACTAACAAATCAAATATTTCATCACGTTTAGTAACGTCAAAAGTAAATGTTTTCTTAGGAAATTTGTCATTAGATTCGATAGGATTTTTTCCATTTGAGGGGCTAATAGTTTACAAGCATAAGGTGGACCTTGCTTTAATTCAGCAACATCAACCTCAATCTCGTCGACATGAGATGTTTCATCATATAGATTCTACACATCTTCACTACATTCGACAAAGGCCACTTTTTTTACCCTTGTTGAATCTAGCTTTCTCTTCTCTTAGCCTCTCTAGTTGTCGAACCCTATCAGCTAACTGAGCCATGTCTCTAAGATACTGGGTATCTAGCTTCTTCCTAATGGAATAATCGAGACCCCCAGCAGCCATTTCGACCAACTCATGTTCTGGTACTTGCGTAAAGCATCTAGCTTTAAAAAGTCAAAACCTATTTAGGTACTCATCAATTGGCTCAGTGACTTTGCGTTTGATACTAGCCAGTTCTTTCAGGCTGATCTTAGTTTGTCCCATGTAGAACTGTTCGTGAAACAAACATTCTAATTGGGCCCAATTATAGACTGAATTTGGAGGCAATGTGGTAAACCACGTAAAAGCATTTTTTGTGAGAGAACTTGAGAAATATTTGATCTTAAGGCTTTCATCACCTGCTATCTCTCCTGCTTCAATCATATACCTAGCCACGTGTTCGACGGTCGATTTAGTAGTATCTCCTGCAAACTTAATGAACTTTGGAACCTTCGTTCTAAGGGGTAACTCAGACTGAAGAATATAATCCACTATGGGCGAAGTATAATTTGGCCTTGTGAAGCTAAAGTTTACGCCATTTCTAGTCATTATTCTTTCGACCATGGCTGCAAGATTATTTTCTTCTGCTGTATCCTGGTGTCGAACTTGTCTAAGGATTTGGTAAGTATTTTGATTCCTGTTCACCATGACTATTCCTGGTTCTTCCTCCATATCGATTGGTACTTGGTTCCTTCGTGGTTCGACTCTGAAAGGTTCTCCTATCTCTTGATCCTCCATGTTTGCCTCAGGTACATTTCACGGCTGATATCGTGGGGTATTTTCAACAACTATTGCTCTCTGATCAAATGCTGGTACTCCCATAAAATCAGCCATACGTGCTAATTGTGTCGCCAATTATTAGTTAGTTTGAGTAGTATTCTGAATCAACGGTTGAAAAACTTCTCCCATTGTCTGAGACAATGTATGTACCATTTACATATTACTTTCATCCGTTTGTTGTCTCAAACAGTTTATGGAAGTATTTGTAAGACTGGGTGCTTGCACAGAGTAACCAACACCTATGCTTTGGTGGTTTCAACCACCTAATCCAGATCCTTGCACTAGCGAAGATACTATGTTTTCTGAAAATATAGATGAAGCGTTCTGTAGATTTTGCATCATTGACGTAGGCATACCATAAGGTAAACTCCTTGGCAATGGTTGTGAGAAACCTGGAGGAGGAAAATGCCTATGCAGTGAACTTCCTCCTGGGGGTGTTGGTGAATTAGGAATTTGTGGTCCTATATATTCCAACACCAGTTGAGTGTACGTTCTTAGACATGTTGACCCTGAGCTTTCCATAGACGATATAGGTTCAGACGCAACTGCTGGCGGTGACTTCTGTCCTCCCGTCGAAGACACTAGAGACGATCCACTTTGCGACCCCATGCTGCTTGACTGAGTATTTGAAACACTTCCTTGAGGATCAACTTGTTGACTAGCATTTGTTGCCATTCTCTTAGTATATTTCCCTTTTGGTCTTCCTTCGTGTGTTATGGCTAACTTCCCACTCCTCAATAACATACAACGAAGTATTGTGCCAAAAGATGAATATGTTTGATGTAAACTTTAGGATACTTAGCACTGGGTCCCACCAGGTGTGCCAATTTGTTTACAGCGAAATTTGGTAAACAACAGTTGGTCTATAAATTCTGGGTAAAATTGAGTATCTTGCAGGATCGACCATGATAAATCCTAGGACATGTGCTAAGTTTGAAAGAAAAAGCTAATTTGAATTTCACGTTCGACTACAAAAGACTTGTAAAGTAGAAATAACTTGGAAATTAACAAGGTTATAAAACAACGAGCGTAATTCTTAATGCGTCGAAAGTTAAAGGGAAAACGTAAAAGACTTTGAAATTAAAGACAATAATGTAAACGAATTTGAAGTTAAAGCCCGTAATGTAAATGACTTTGAATTTAAAGACAATAATGTAAATGACTTTGAATTTAAAGACAGTAATGTAAATGACTTTGAATTTAAAGACAGTAATGTAAATGACTTTGAATTTAAAGACAGTAATGTAAAAAGTGCAATAATGTAACTGACTTTGAAATTAAAGACAATAATGTAAATGTGTGCGCCGTCGAAAATAAAACAATAGTGTAAAAGTGCAGGAAAGTAACTGTCGAAAGCAATTAAAAAGGTTTTGAAAATGACAAGTTTAAAGGAAAGTGAAGAAGGTTAAATTGCAGGTGAAGGTAAAGTGCAGAAAGTTAAATGGCATAAAGTGTAGTTGAAAAAATAGAGCTTCAGGACATGAAAATAAATGCATTCAAACATAAAAGGTGAAGATTAAAGGATAACAAGCAAATGGCAAAGATATGTAAATTGCATTAGTAAAAGGGGATGGTGTTGCATCACGTACATTCTCACTAACTCGTTTCTCTACACGCGGGTACTTTGAGTAATTTGGAGTAACTTGTACGAGACGAATGAACACCCTTTATTATATAAAAATAACTTCTATTTATAATGCTAGCAAATAACTACTAAATGACGATTATTGCTTCGCAACGTGTCCTTTTGGCGCTTTTTCCCCAACTACAATTGTTCTCGAGTTCGCCCACTACCAATTTGAAACTTAAATATTAAGAATCCCTCATGCCTTAATGGTAACTGCCACGCGTTTCTTCCAGCAGGATCTTGGTCGAAGGCTTTTCCAACACTTAGCATTTTTCTAGAAATTTTCTCAACCTCTCTTTGACTCAGGCTTCATCAAAGCTGTGTCGAAGCCTTCTTATGTTTTAAAATAACATTCTGACTTGATATAATTCTGATTTTCCTGGCGTAAAAAATGAGAACTAACACTTAATTGGTAAACGACTATTCCTTTTACTTTCTATGCTATAACTTTAATCTTCATCTTTTAAATCTTTCTTTCAGTGTTGTTTTCTCTAATTCGGAAAGTTGGATCCAATATTATATATTTCTTCATGCTGTTGTAGGATGGAAAAATGACTTATGAGATTATTGTTGCAATGGAAGAAGTGTTTCGTTGAAGTCACGAATTATGTTGGTTGACAGATATGTTTTGACATGTTTAACAACATCTTCTTTTATCTTTTATTATGTAGTAATCTCAAGTTTAAAACGTTATGTAACTGAAATCATGTCTTTTTAAATTTGTATTTAGAAACAAAACTCATTATTGTTTTGGCCATATTACATACATTTTTTAATGTATTATTTGGATAATGCATATTAGATTGGTGTATATAATGATTCTAAGTTTGTAATTATGTAAAGGTTAACAAACTGAATAAATGAATTCAAATTTGATAAATGAGAGTTGACGAGTGAATTTAAACGTACAATAACAAAGATATTTTAGTAGAAAACTTTTTAACAAATTTTTTAAATCAATCTTTTCTGAAACAAATCTCTCTAATGTTGTTTAATTTTTTCAAATACAAATAGTAAATCAATGACTTTCAAATGAAAATAGTGAAGATTTTGTTAAAAATAAAGAAGTGATAGGTACATTATATGAAAATAAAAAATAAATAAAAAGGTGATAGAAAACCAAATTCCTAAATAATAAAAAAATTATAAAACGAAAAGGAAAAAAAAGAAGTTAACAGCTCCGAAAATTCCAAATTACTAACAGAATTGACTGCGAGGATTTGTCGGATCGTGATCCGTGTACCCACAAAAATGGTAACACGCCGCGCGGGTCTTGAGTACTATGCCGCTGCTAGTTTCTTGGACGAAATTCTGACAATTTCTTTTTTCATCTCTCACCAAATAAAACAAAGGGCTCTTTTCTGTGCAAAAAGTGTCTCACTACCACTGACCCCGTCATACTTATGTGAACTATTATCCCCACCATTTAAATACACGTAAAAATAGCACAAGGAAAATTCAAACGAGGCACACTTCTTGCGTTTCCTCTCTACCACTAGACCATTGGACAATTGTTAATAATAATTTCATGTTAAATAATTATTAATTTTTTTATTAAATTAAATTGATTTAATCAAATAAATTTTAAGAAGATAAATTACATAGATTTTACATTTAATTAACTATGGAATATCCCAATTATATAATATCATTTTAAAATAACATTTATTTATATACTATGTAAATAAATATGGATAATACTAACTTGTATTTTAGGGACACAAGTTAAAAACTAAATATAAAAATAATATCTTAAAAATTGTACACTGATATTAATAAAAATAAAAATTTTAATTTTTTATTGATGTTTTTAATACAAACTTTTTATAAATGTGTTTCTTAACTTGAGTTAGCATTACTCAATAAATATTTATTTTAAAATATCATGTAATAGATATTTTAAATAAATATTATTTACATAATTATGTAATAAATTTTAAATATAAAATAAATATTTATATAATAAGTTACTTTTATTAAAAAGGAAATATAAAATAATTGAAATATGAAATATATTTTTAATGTTTAAAATATATTTTTAGTGTTTGAAATGTTTAAAATCTCACAGGTTTATATATTTTGTTTCGTTCGTGAACCATAAATGAAATTATGATTGAAAATTATATTGGTTTTAAGCTTCTGACGCAGTGGAGAGAGGAGTGCAAGATTATCATTGGAATGCTCAAGTCAATATATAAGAAATAAGAGTGAATTCAAATTGTGTTTGAAACTTGTTACTTGAATTTGATGCCTTTTTTATATATAATAGGGAAGCAGTAACTGACTCGCTATTAGTTAGAAGTAAATTGTGGGGAGTCGTTGGATGCACATATAGTTGACATCTTTGTGATCATCAGGATGTGAGTTCTCATGTGCTAAGAAGATTTTGAAAAGAATTTAATGTGTGTGTAGTGGTTGGTCGGGGTTGTTGTGATCGGCCCAGAACAGTTGCACCCCAAACCCTTGCCAATGTGTAACAAGATGAGAGTTTGTCACGTTAGCCTCCGATGTCGATCGCACTCTCTACCTATTTTTATCCTGCAGTAGCGATCATTCCAATTTCTGAGAGATTCACACATTTAATGTGACATACTTCAAACGTCTTTTCCGAGGTGTTATCATTACGATTCTTGGGAACTTAAACATTTGAGATCAGTGTGTGAATGATTTGACATGTTTAGTAGAGTCTACTTCCTTTGTGTGCTAAGATATAGTTTCCTGAAGAGTCATCGTTGCTTCTTTTTCCTCGAGCCATTTAACACTTTGCCTTCATGTTTTCGAAAAACTAGTGCATAATGAGTAAAAAATAACAGAAGAGTGCTCAGAAATCTTAGAAAAGTGTTCCATCTTCTTAGGTAGATTATGTTTACTCTTCCATCGTTTATGTTTTCTTCAAGAATAATAGTCTCGATGGAGCATTTCTTAAAGTTGGCACATCATATGATTAAGGTGTTCTAAGACCTGTTGAAAATGATAGCATATACATCAAATATGATGATTACACCATTCCCTTTTATAAGTGTACTTTCTCAGTTTTGAGTCTTCCTTATCCTTTACTGCCTTTGAGATAGAGGTCCTGAAGCATCAGACATTGACTTCTTCATAACTCCATCCTATAAGTTACGTGTATGTGAAGATTTATCTATTCTGGTGCGAGTACCTGAAAACAAATCCTTATGTGAACCTTTTCTTTCATCTCTTTAAATGACATAGTGGTCTTGTGTAACACCCTTTTCTACCCCACAAATATAATGAAAAATCAATCATATTTATCATAGTAAAATATTGAACGCAATAAAATCATCTCAAAAGGACGTACATTTCTCAATAATTCAAATATAGTCAATCCTCCGTAGACAACGGGTTTTCCCAAAATTAATCAAAATATTACTCAAAAGGCAGCGGAACTCAAAAAGGCAAAAATCCAAAGTTTTTCTTGCGCAGTAACTTAATCAAAATAACAATAATCAATAAAACATGGTTCAACTCAAAAGACCCCAACATGATGTTACATTATCAGAGCAAGACCCTCTAAGTCAACCACAATGGCCAACGACCCAAAAACTTCAAAAAGTCATCGATGACATCTGTAACGCCCCGATTCTGATTTCCCATTTTTGTTGAGTCTTTTTGATTTAATTGTGGAATTATGTGTTAATATGTTATGTTTGCATATTATGCTATTTTACCGATTTAGAGAGTTTTCGGGGAAAATAGATTGGAGGGTATTTTAGACATTTAGTATTTAATGTTAAGTGGATATTTTGTGAGAAAATGGATTAATAGATATTTTGAGAGAAATAGAATAGAAGGAATATAAGTGGAAAGAGGAGAGAAAAGAGATAGAAATAGAAAGAAGAGAAAAGGAAGAGAAAGAAAGAAAGAGAGAAGAGGAGAAAGAGAAGAAAAACTTGGAAATCATCAAGATCAAGCACCTAGGATTCAATTTAATCGGGTAAGGGTGTGAAATCTTATTATTTTCTCAATGTGTATGATTATGTATGTGTTTGTTGGATTGATTTGGATTGTTGAAGAGTTTTTACTCATTTTCCCTTTTAGGGCAGAAGTTGGTTTAATCGGTAGAATCGATGTTTTAACGGTTAAGATCTAGAATTAATGGTGTAGATTAGTCGAAGAATGATAGGCTAAGACTACTGGAACTTGTTGGAATTAAATCAGATGATTTTGTGGACTTGTGTGATTTTGGACAGTTGGGGTTTTGAACATCGCAAACGTTCGCTAGCACCTTCGCTAGGCGAGCAGGTCGCGAGTGTTCGCTGTAGCGAGCTAGTAGCGAATGGTCCCAGACTTGGACAGAATGGAAGTGACCCTCTTCGCTAGTAGCGAGGGGTTCGTTAGGCAAAGCCCTAGCGAGTGAGTAGCGAGCAAAACCAGTAGCTTAGGATCAGGCTTCACTAGCACGTTCGCTAGGCGAGCCTGTAGCGAATGTTCGCTAGGGCCTCGCTAGGCGAGTAGGCCAGCGAACGTGACAACAACTTATTTATTTTGATGCTTCCATCCAATGTTGACGATTCCGATATATATGTTTATAACGTATAACTGTGTGTTGTTATATGACATGTTGTGTGTAACGCCCGTTCATTTTAATTAAATTATTTATGAATTGTCGGTGTGCCTTTACGTGGGAGTGTGTCTGAGAGCGTTGGTGGGTATCCTTAAAGTATAGGAAACCATTTATTAAATCATTGAGATTGATAATAATATAATATAATTAATAATGATGATAATTTAATAACTAGTATTATTATTATTATTATTATTATTATTATTATTATTATTATTATTATTACTATTATTATTATTATTATTATTATTATTATTATTATTATTATTATTATTATTATTATTATTATTATTATTAGATGGAATAAAGGGAATTAGGGAGTTATTAGAGAAGTTGGGGGAGAAAGAGGGTTATCACGATAAACTGCTCATAAAACCAAATTTGAGGAAAAAGGTTGAAGAGAAGGAGGAACGTGGCTGTTGAGAGAAATGGAGAGCAGAGAATCATCCATCAGGGAATTGGAAGATAGTTGCAGAAAAGCCGCCGGAGAGCAGAACCAGAACCGGAAGCTTGGAATTGGCCTCTATTCTAAGGTAAGGGTGGGGTTCAATTCTATAACCGTGGGTATGATCAATTTCATGTAGGGAATTGATTCATAGGTATAATTTCCGTTAATCGATAAATGTTAGGGACGAGGTTTTTCTAAGTAAGAATGAATGCGTTATATACGATGCTCTAAGGTTTCCCTAATGGGGCAAATACGTAGTAATGTTCTCGTAAGTTGAAGAAAGAAATATTAAAGATTAATGTTCCCGTAGTAACATTACCGTAGTAATGTTCCCGTAAGTTGAAGAAAGAAATATTAAAGATTAATGTTCCCGTACCGTAGTAATGTTACCGTAGTAATGTTCCCGTAGTAATGTTCCCGTAGTGATGTTCCCGTAGTAACGTTACCGTAGTAATGTTCCCGTAAGTTGAAGAAAGAAATATTAAAGATTAATGTTCCCGTAGTAACGTTACCGTAGTAATGTTCCCGTAGTGATGTTCCCGTAGTAACGTTACCGTAGTAATGTTCCCGTAAGTTGAAGAAAGAAATATTAAAGATTAATGTTCCCTTAGTAACGTTCCCGTAGTAACGTTCCCGTAGTAACGTTCCCGTAGTGATGTCCCCGTAGTAACGTTACCGTAGTAATGTTCCCGTAGGTTGAGAAATATTAAAGGAATATTAAGGGTAAATGTTCCCGTAGGTTGAGAAATATTAAGGGTTAATGTTTGTCTACGCCTGCGTTAATGTTTATGTCGTTAGTTTATGTAGTAATGTTGGGAATCGGCGCCGACACGCGCTAATTTCCCATTTGTTGAGGAAATGTTATTATAATTTTCTCCTTGGATTACGTGGATAAGTTGTAGTTATATTACCCGTATGAAGGTATATGAAAATGTGTTGAGTTCTTATTTGTAGTAATGATGTTGTCAGTTGTTCTCTGACATGAAAATGCTGTTGAGTTCTCGATTGTAGAGACGAGGTTGTTTTTAATTATTCTCTGCGAAAATGTGTTAGAGTCTTATTCGTAGGAACGATACTGTTGGTAGTTCTCTGATATGAACATATTGAAATGGTGAGTCCATAATATATGCAAAATGTGATGTTTCTGTTATGGATAATTGGTTGTAGGCGTGATGCCTTGTTGCACGGTTGTTGCACAGTTGTTGTTGTTGTGTTATAGTCCATAATAGTTGCATCTCATAGCATATCATTTAGCCTGGATTGGCGACGGTTGTGCATGTATTGGCGTTATTTGGAGTGTTGGCTCCTAGATGGGTTCGGGGTGTTGGCCCTGTCCCGAGTTGTGGAGAGTTGTCTCCCGAATTATTGTGGAGAGTTGTCTCCCGAATTATTGTGGAGTGTTGTCTCCCAAAATGGTACCACATGCATATGCACAGTTGAGTCGCATTGTTGAGTCGCATTTTTGAGTTGCGTTGTTGAGTTGTGTTGATGAGTTGCCGAGATATGATGATAATGGTTGTGGTTATGAATAAAGAGTGGTTGTAGTTTATTATTACTAATATTTACGCGAACTGCTGGAATTGTAATGCTGTGATAATATTCTGACATGACTTTTATCATGCCTTATGTTATGTTGTTGATATCTCACCCTTTACGTTGTATGTTACCTCCGTTGGTGGTAATTTGCAGGTAATCCGGAATAAAGTGTAGCTTTGTCGATTAAGTTGTCGTTGGTCGCTCTGATACATAGTACTCTTGGGGGGATGAACGATTGTAGTCATTGTTTTATTTATCTTCTTGTTGCTGCATTTTACTAAATGTTTTCATTGCATTGGGTGCCTTTGTTAATGCGCCGAATGTTGGTTGCACGCACTAAGCCGGAGAATCGGTAGTGCTGAATTTCGATGGAAAACTAGTTATTTTAATGAATATATGCAAGCTGAAGTACTTGCTGAATTTTAATGGAGTTTTGTTTGTAATTTATGGTATTACGTTGATTATCATAAATGTTGAAAGTGCATGATGTTCCGCTGCAAATGAATATGTTGCTATATGATTAAGATGTTATATGAGTTGTTATTAGATGTTCATCCAAGATTATGTGCTATGTATCATCACTAAATGCATGTTGTCCAATTAAATGGTAAAATGTATGTTTTTGTAAGTTGAATATGTGACACCTCTGTTGCGTCTCAGTTCTTGTGCGTGTGACGGTCGTCACGACTCCATGACGGTCGTCATGCCTGCAAAATTCGTGCACTCTGATTTTGATTTATTTTAAATATGCGTTGGGTTAGAATGGGGTGTTACATAGTGGTATCAGAGCAAGTCGGTCCGTCCGACCAAGTTGTTTAATGTTGTGTATTCCCTGGTATGCGACATGTGTGTGAAAACACTGTCGGTACATGTTGTGTTGTGGAACCTTTGTCTGCAGGAGTGAGAATGATTCAAGTGGGGGAGAAGCTTGTGCTTCTCGAGGGTGCTGCAAGTGTGGAGTTGTAGCTCGGTGTGTGGTTGAACGCTCTTATAGTTTGGTAAAGGTGGTTAATACTCCATCATGATTTTCAAATGTCTGTTGACAAATTGAGGAACTGATCACCCTTAATCTCTTGTTGATAGTGGTTGGGATTGTGTTAGATGGGATAGACGTGTCTTGCAAGCTTAGATGGCGTGAGCAGCGAATTGTCTTGAGTTAAGCTAAGTGCCTAAGAATTGTTTTGACGAGTCGGCGCAGGACAATGTTGAAGTGTTTAATTTGATGGGAATTTTTGAGTTATAATGAAAGTGAGAAGTTGGCGATTTGCCGATTAATTGTGGTTGGCTGGAAGTTATCCTGACAAGATAGTGATATACAGCCAGGACGTGAAGTGGAGTTGTGACCGACTTAGTTACGACAACTAGTCTGAGAGTGAGAGCTCCATATTTCATGTCTGTTTGGATGGTCAATGGATTAAACGGATTAAGTATTGTTGAGACTTGGGTCTGGCGTGTGTGCTAAGACAACAAAGTGTGAGGTTGAGTATATAAAAGGTGAGCAGTGACTCCGGATGATTAGTAAAGAGAGTAAGATGTGTTGAATGATCTTCTAAGTGTGAAATTGTTGTCGTACGTCGAATTCGAGATCGTAGCTTCTTACGGAATCAATGTTTTTACGGACGAAAGTTGGAATAGATTACGCTGTTGTGTCGGGTAATGTTAGGCCGTGATCGAGTATGCTTGTTTTATCGAATTTGATTGATTTTTGCAAGTTTTTGCATTTTTGGAGATTTGAGGATTTAAGATTCGGATTGAAATTGAAAGTCGTAGAATTCACGTTTGATGGTTCTAAATCACTAATATATGTTTGGTGTGAATGAGTATGTGTTTGTTTCGAAGAAAATAATTGAATCGGTCGGATTTTCGGGCAAAAATGCTTAAACCCGTAGTAGTCTTTATGCAGAAAAATTTTGTTTTGGAAAAACTTTGAAAATTCATAACTCTTGAACCGTATGTCCGTTTTGACCCCCGTTCGAAGCGTTGGAAAGCTAACGAGATGTTCTTTCTAGGAAAAATTGTTTTGAGGCCTGTACCTGGTTCAATTATAGCAGAAAATTGAAAATGTATCGTGTGTTGATTTTTGCCGAACCCGACATGACCATTTGTTGTGTTTATGATGCCCTGTTGATATGCTAAGTGAAACTTCAGCGAGTTTTGGTTATGCTTTAAGGGAACTTGAAGTACATAAGAGGAATCATCTGATAAGTGATTTAGAGTTGGTTGCTGTTGTGGTTGTGCCGGAGTTGGAAGCTTCAATTAGTTAGTGTGAGACTTGAAATGCCTGGTGATCTCAAGAGCTTAAGGTATTTATTTGATTTGGAATCGTTGAATATGAGGCAGAGAAAATGATTGGGACTCCGGAATGGATTATGGTTTCGGATTGAATTACCATTCGGGGAAATCAAAACGTGGTAGCTTATGCATTGACTTGGAAATCTTTGCATATGCCGATGATGGTGGTGAAAAGAGTTAGGACGAATTGAGCAATTTTTGTGATATGAGTTTGGTTTGTGAAGAGACTTCTTATGAAGTTTAGCTTAGTATGTTAGACCTTACTAAGGATATTCTTGACGAGATTCGATAAGGTCAGAATTCTAGTTTGAGTTGGTAGATTGATTGAATCTGAGGAATTAAAGTCGAAGGGATGATTTTCATATTAATGGAAATGGTATCATGAGATGTCGTGATAGAGTTTGTATTCTAGATATTATTGAGTGGAATAAGAGTATTGAGGTAGATGAAGTATCCATCCCGGTGCTATGAGGATGTAACCGGATTTGAGGAAATTATTTTGAGGGCCATAGTTGAAGAGATAAGTGGTTGAGTTTGTATGTGCTGATTAGACTTGTTGGAAGTCGAAGAATAAACGTCAGAGACCGTTGGGTCCGATGCAACCGTTGAATATTCCAGAGTGGAGATCAGATAGTATTCCCATGGATTTTGTGTTGGGTTTTCCGGAGAATTTGAGGGATATGATTTTACTTGGGTGATTTTGGATAGAATGACTAATTTGGCTCTTTTCCTAACAAGTGAGATTAATCATTCTATGTTGAAGCTAGCTGAGATTGTGCAAGAGACGACTGAAAAGATCCAAAGGATCCAAGAAAGATGCGTTTTGAGAGTTACGATAGTAACTGGTGTTGGTCGAGCTTGAGGTCTCGGGAGCACACTGTGTTTTGTGATCTGTATCAGAGTGGCGCAGCGGAAGCGTGGGAAAAATAGCAGGTTAGACTGTTTTACCGCTGTCACTCGTGGGAATTTACATGATGTGGTATGTGCCTAGGTTGAAGAAGTACATTAATTCGGATGGATGGTGTACAAGTGAAAGGTAATTTGACTGTGGAGGCGTTGCTAGTTCGGGTGGATGAAAGAGAAGCAACTTCGAGGTGAAGAAATTGCTTTGGTGAAAGTGGTATGGTTAGGAGTTGTTTGATTGAGGTAATTTCGAGGACGAAATTCTTTTAAGTAGGGGAGAGTTGTAACGCCCGTTCATTTTAATTAAATTATTTATGAATTGTCGGTGTGCCTTTATGTGGGAGTGTGTCTGAGAGCGTTGGTGGGTATCCTTAAAGTATAGGAAACCATTTATTAAATCATTGAGATTGATAATAATATAATATAATTAATAATGATGATAATTTAATAACTATTATTATTATTATTATTATTATTATTATTATTATTATTATTAGATGGAATAAAGGGAATTAGGGAGTTATTAGAGAAGTTGGGGGAGAAAGAGGGTTATCATGATAAACTGCTCAGAAAACCAAATTTGAGGAAAAAGGTTGAAGAGAAGGAGGAACGTGGCTGTTGAGAGAAATGGAGAGCAGAGAATCATCCATAAGGGAATTGGAAGATAGTTGCAGAAAAGCCGCCGAAGACCAGAACCAGAATCGGAAGCTTGGAATTGGCCTCTATTCTAAGGTAAGGGTGGGGTTCAATTCTATAACCGTGGATATGATCAATTTCATGTAGGGAATTGATTCATAGGTATAATTTCCGTTAATCGATAAATGTTAGGGACGAGGTTTTTCTACGTAAGAATGAATGCGTTATATACGATGCTCTAAGGTTTCCCTAATGGGGCAAATACGTAGTAATGTTCTCGTAAGTTGAAGAAAGAAATATTAAAGATTAATGTTCCCGTATTAACGTTACCGTAGTAATGTTCCCGTAAGTTGAAGAAAGAAATATTAAAGATTAATGTTCCCGTAGTAACGTTACCGAAGTAATGTTCCCGTAGTGATGTTCTCGTAGTAACGTTACCGTAGTAATGTTCCCGTAAGTTGAAGAAAGAAATATTAAAGATTAATGTTCCCGTAGTAACGTTACCGTAGTAATGTTCCCGTAGTGATGTTCCCGTAGTAACGTTACCGTAGTAATGTTCCCGTAAGTTGAAGAAAGAAATATTAAAGATTAATGTTCCCGTAGTAACGTTCCCATAGTAACGTTCCCGTAGTAACGTTCCCGTAGTGATGTCCCCGTAGTAACGTTACCGTAGTTATGTTCCCGTAGGTTGAGAAATATTAAAGGAATATTAAGGGTAAATGTTCCCGTAGGTTGAGAAATATTAAGGGTTAATGTTTGTCTACGCCTGCATTAATGTTTATGTCGTTAGTTTATGTAGTAATGTTGAGAATCGGCGCCGACACGCGCTAATTTCCCATTTGTTGAGGAAATGTTATTATAATTTTCTCCTTGGATTACGTGGATAAGTTGTAGTTATATTACCCGTATGAAGGTATATGAAATTGTGTTGAGTTCTTATTTGTAGTAATGATGTTGTCAGTTGTTCTCTAACATGAAAATGCTGTTGAGTTCTCGATTATAGAGACGAGGTTGTTTTTAATTGTTCTCTGCGAAAATGTGTTAGAGTCTTATTCGTAGGAACGATACTGTTGGTAGTTCTCTGATATGAACAGATTGAAATGGTGAGTCCATAATATATGCAAAATGTGATGTTTCTGTTATGGATAATTGGTTGTAGGCGTGATGCCTTGTTGCACGGTTGTTGCACAGTTGTTGTTGTTGTGTTATAGTCCATAATAGTTGCATCTCATAGCATATCATTTGGCCTGGATTAACGACGGTTGTGCCTGTATTGGCGTTATTTGGAGTGTTGGCTCCTAGATGGGTTCGGGGTGTTGGCCATGTCCCGAGTTGTGGAGAGTTGTCTCCTGAATTATTGTGGAGAGTTGTCTCCCGAATTATTGTGGAGAGTTGTCTCCCAAATTATTGTGGAGTGTTGTCTCCCAAAATGGTACCACATGCATATGCACAGTTGAGTCGCATTGTTGAGTTGCGTTGTTGAGTTGTGTTGATGAGTTGCCGAGATATGATGATAATGGTTGTGGTTATGAATAAAGAGTGGTTGTAGTTTATTATTACTAATATTTATGCGAACTGCTGGAATCGTAATGCTGTGATAATATTCTGACATGACTTTTATCATGCCTTATGTTATGTTGTTGATATCTCACCCTTTACGTTGTATGTTACCTCCGTTGGTGGTAATTTGCAGGTAATCCGGAATAAAGTGTAGCTTTGTCGATTAAGTTGTCGTTGGTCGCTCTGATACGTAGTACTCTTGGGGGGATGAACGATTGTAGTCATTGTTTTATTTATCTTCTTGTTGCTGCATTTTACTAAATGTTTTCATTGCATTGGGTGCCTTTGTTAATGCGCCGAATGTTGGTTGTACGCACTAAGCCGGAGAATCGGTAGTGCTGAATTTCGATGGAAAACTAGTTGTTTTAATGAATATATGCAAGCTGAAGTACTTGCTGAATTTTAATGGAGTTTTGTTTGTAATTTATGGTATTACGTTGATTATCATAAATGTTGAAAGTGCATGATGTTCCGCTGCAAATGAATATGTTGCTATGTGATTAAGATGTTATATGAGTTGTTATTAGATGTTAATCCAAGATTATGTGCTATGTATCATCACTAAATGCATGTTGTCCAATTAAATGGTAAAATGTATGTTTTTGTAAGTTGAATATGTGACACCTCTGTTGCGTCTCAGTTCTTATGCCTGTGACGGTCGTCACGACTCTATGACGGTCGTCATGCCTGCAAAATTCGTGCACTCTGATTTTGATTTATTTTAAATATGCGTTGGGTTAGAATGGGGTGTTACATAGTGGGTAGCCGTATGACGTGAATCCTAGATTATGGAATCGATTGTGAAATGTGGCTTTTTGGCATATATGTGTGCATTGTTTAAATTGATTAAAAATGCATGGTGATTGTGATGGAGTCTATTGCCATTTGGCTTGATATTGTGAATGCATATTGATTGTATGCGATAGAATGTGATGAATGATGAATACAATCTGGAATATGAATTGTGGATGTATGATGATTGTATGAGATTAGATGAGATGAATGCATGATTATATATATTTGTGAATATGTATGCATTTCAAGAAGTGTATGGAGTCATTTTGCATGTGAAGCATCATGATATACATTCTTGTGCTGATTGATTCCTCGGTGAATCTGTTGAATGATTGTGTTCCCTTGTGGGGTGTGAGAAATCCTTAAACATTGTGTGCCCATGTGAGGTGTGAGCAATAGGTAAATTGATTCAGCGTAGAATTTGCTGAACGATTGTGTGCCCATGTGGGGTGTGAGCAATCGAATTGTGTGCCCGTGTGGGGTGTCAGCAATCCATAAACATTGTGTGCCCATGTGGGGTGTGAGCAATGGATGAACATCGTAGGCCCGACAGGGAGTTACTTCGGTAACGAGAGATGGTTCCAATAAGTTCCTGAGTGAACTTGAGATGATTGAGTCGGTACCGCATGTACATCTGCATAGAGCCGTGAGTCGGTCTCTATGAGTTGCATTTATCATCATGAATTGTGTATTGGTAAATAAACATAATTATAAATGTTTATGTGAAATGATCTGAATTGTAGAAGCATGATTGATGAATATGCTTAGTTGTGTGAATATGTATATTGTAAGGTATACGAATGAATGGTGAATATATGCATGATGAATATGCTTGGTGAATGATATATATGTTGTGATATATATATGATTGAATTGTGTCGAATGTGGTGAGAATGTAGAATATGTGTATTCTATGCTTGTGTGTATGTGTGTGTGTCTATATATATATATATATATATATATATATATATATATATATATATATATATATATATATATATATATATATATATATATATATATATATATATATATATATATATATATATATATATATATATATATATATATATATATATATATATATATATATATATATATATATATATATATATATATATATATATATATATATATATATATATATATATATATATATATATATATATATATATATATATATATATATATATATATATATATATATATATATATATATATATATATATATATATATATATATAATTATATGCATTGATTATTATGATAATATTTCTTACCCTTCTGCTGTTTTATGATGCATTGCAGAGTAGGGTTGCTGGAGGTCTTTTTGTGAAGCGTGACTTCATTCTTTTTGGTCGGTTGGCTCTGATATGTAGCACCGGGTAGCTAGGATTGCATAGAATTCTTTTGTGATACGTTGTATATGTATCTGCTGATGAATGTTTATGAAAACATGTTGAATGATGATGTGAATCAAACTGAATGATAAGTATATATATATATATATATATATATATATATATATATATATATATATATATATATATATATATATATATATATATATATATATATATATATATATATATATATATATATATATATATATATATATATATATATATATATATATATATATATATATATATATATATATATATATATATATATATATATATATATATATATATATATATATATATATATATATATATATATATATATATATATATATATATATATATTTGAAGTGATTCAATGTTTAGATTTTCCGCTTTTATTCTAAATATTGAGATGTGGGTGTAAGGACTAAGTTCCTCTGTTTGAAAGTTACCCCACTGTTGCATATCTTGTTGAGCAGGTGTTGTATGTTTTAATTTCATGGATAATGTGACATACCTCTTTTATACCATGTTTAAATATGCTCTGATAAATGAATTGTTATATGTGCCTAAATGATTTATTTGATTATTTGGGGGTATAGAAAGGGGGTGTTACATTAAGTGGCATCAGAGCTAGTGTTGAGTTAGCCGTGTCTGTCTCGTTGTTATGTTGGTTAAACGGTTGTTTAACCTTGTTGTTATTTTTGGGAATAATCAGAATATGGCTGGTCGTAACGGCAATACGATGGCTGCGACATTGGAGGCAATGGCTAGGGCGGTGCAGGGTGCGCCAAATGTGAATGTTAACGATGAGTTCAGGAAGAATCAACCACCGGTCTTCAAAGGAAGGTTTGATCCCGATGGTGCCCAAATTTGGTTGAAAGAGATTGAAAGAATCTTTAGAGTCATGGGTTGTGCGGAAGAGAATAAGGTGAGACTTGGGACTCACATGCTGAGAGAAGAAGCCGACGATTGGTGAGTCGGAATGCGACAAGTTCTTGAGGTAGATGACGAAGAGATAACTTGGAATCTAATTCGTACCGAGTTCTTGAGGAAGTATTACCCCGAGAGTGTGAAGGGAAAGAAAGGAGATGGAATTTCTTGAGTTGAAACAAGGTAGTATGTCCGTAGTGGACTATACTGCTAAGTTTGTGGAATTGGTTCAATTTCATCCTTATTATGCTGCTATTACTGCTGAGTTTTCTAAGTGTGTTAAATATGAGAATGGCTTGCGTCCTGAGATTAAGCAAGCGGTGGGATACCAAAGAATAAGGATATTTTTGAATTTGACCAAATGTTGTAGAATTTTTAAGGAAGATAGCAAGGCTCGTTCCACTCATTATAAGAGTTTGAATGAGAGGAAAGGAAAGCAACAAGTTAGGAGTGGACCTTATGTGACACCTGTTGATAAGGGCAAGCATAAGGGAAACATTGAGAAGAGATCCAGAGGAGGAAGTTCTGGTTCCGTCAAGTGCTACAAGTGTGGCGAGATGGGCCATAAGTCTTTTGAGTGTGGGAAGACCATTACGAAGTGTTCTAACTGTGGAGGTATTGGACATGCTACAACTGATTGTAGAAGGAATGTGGTAAAGTGTTTTAATTATGGAGAAGTTGGTCACATTAGTACTAAGTGTACTAAGCCGAAACAAGCTCAAGCGGACGAAAAGGTGTTTGCATTAGCAAGTTCAGACACTACTAGTGCAGATCATTTGATTAAAGGTACATGCTTTATTAGTAATATGCCTTTAGTTACTATTATTGATACTGGAGCGACTCATTCGTTCATTTCTTTTGAGTGCGCTAAGCATTTGGATTTGTGCATGTCTTCTTGTGGTGGTGAGATGGTTATTGAGACTCCTGCTTCAGGGTCGGTAACTACTTCTTTGGTGTGTGTAAGTTGTCTTTTGACCATGTATGATAAAGACTTCATTATGGATTTAGTGTGCTTTCCGTTAAAGGTTTTGGATGTGATATTGGGTATGAACTGGTTACAATTTAATAGAGTTCGTATAGATTGTTATCACAAGTTGGTGAGGTTTCCTTCTTTGGAAGATGATGAAGATGAGAGTTTTCTATCCACTAAAGAGTTGAAGAAACTTTTAGCGGATGAAGCTCAATTTTTTGGTTTGTTTGCATCATTGTCGATGGAGAGCGGAGTTGAGTTCGGTGTGTTTCCTGTAGTGTGTGATTTTCCAGAAGTGTTTCCGGAGGATATTACAGATGTACCACCGGAAAGAGAAGTTGAGTTTTCTATTGATCTAGTTCCTGGTACTAGACCAGTTTCGATGGCACCACATCGTATGTCAGCATCGGAGTTGGTAGAATTGAAGAAGCAATTGAATGACTTGTTGGAAAAGAGATTTGTAAGACCAAGTGTTTCTCCTTGGGGTGCACCGGTATTGTTGGTAAAGAAGAAAGATGGAAGTATGCGGTTATGCATTGATTATCGACAGTTGAATAAGGTGACGATTAAGAACAAGTATCCGCTTCCAAGGATCGATGATTTGATGGATCAATTGGTCGGTGCGTGTGTTTTTAGCAAGATTGATTTGAGATCGGGATATCACCAGATTCGTGTGAAAGAAGAGGATATTCAAAAGACGGATTTTAGAACACGGTATGGTCATTATGAATATTTAGTGATGCCATTCGGGGTTTCTAATACGCCGGGTGTGTTTATGGAGTACATGAATCGTATTTTTCATGATTTATTTGATTATTTGAGGGTATAGAAAAGGGGTGTTACAACATCCACGGCTAAACCTGGTCATCTGCACGTTACCCATGTGGAGGCAACATTCAAACAGGTGGTGGAGTGGAAACCATCAAGGCGATTCTCAAAGCTCGTCTAGATCTTTATCTGACACGGTTAAGTATTTGATAAACACCAATACCAGAACTAGAGCTCTAATACCAATTGAAGGGGGTGAAAAACACAAGAAAGGGGGTTTGAATTAAATTTCACCAAATATGAATTTTTGTGCGGAATTAAAACAATGCTAACAAGATAAATAAAAATAAGCAGACACAATTATTTTTATCCTGGTTCACTATTAATAAAGTTACTCCAATCCACCGGCCAAGGTGATTTCTCCTTAGACAAGGACGTAATCTAATAATATCAACAAATTACAACCTCTAAGTGTTAGAAAATAACTTAGCCATCTCAAATATCCATACTAACGACTTAGTCACTTGAAGAATCTACACTTTGAAAAGTGTTACAAGGTGTGTACATGAATTTCTTCTAAACAAGTAGATGACACAATTGAAGTACAATAACACAAAAGTGCTTCTAGCAAGATATGAACAACAACTCCTTGCTAATTTACAAAACTATCTTAAGAATAATGTTATAGAGATTTGCATCGTATCATCATGAGTTTTGTGAGCATAAAATCTTCTTTTAATGTTTCTCTCATTTCTTGTAGAGCTATGCTCTAATCTGGTTGAGCATTGAGCATCTTCTTCTTGAGCTTACAACTTGGTGCTTGATTCCTCCTTGCACACATACTCTCGGGTTTTCTTTAGCTCCTTATGTTTTGTTCTAGTTACTCTCTTGATTTTCCTTAACTCTTTTGGCTCTTGGTACTGAAGCATTTTAGCACTTCGGCATTTAGCATTTGTGCTCAGCACACAACCATATTTCTTCAAGCATTCAGATCTTTAATATATAGAGATTGAGAATAGATCCGTTGGAAGGTATAATAGGAAACACATTCCACCTGTAATATCCCAACATTCACTGAAGGAATGGTCACATCATAATAAAAAAAGTTGTCCTTGCGCCACCTAGTCTAGGTAGAAATCACAGGCTATTTTGTACTTTTATATTCAACGCTTTATCCAACCATCCTTAATCTTCTGTCATCTAATTCTTTAGAGGCTTCAAATGTAGATTTGATGAAGCATGTTGTAGAGAGATCAATACTTATAACTTTAGAACCTAAGTCTTCAGAGTCTTAGATTTTCGTTCAACAGAACTATCTTAAGAGTCTCAGCACCTGGTTTTTTTAGGAGTGGTGTCTTCAGAATCTTCAAAACTCATTCAATAGAACCTCGTCTTCAGAATCTTCAAAACTTTGTTCAGCACATATTTGTCTTAAAAATCTTTCGAACTTCATTCAACAAAACCTTGTCTTCAGAACTTGATCTTCAGAAATGATGTCTTTATAATCTTTAGAACTTCGTTATACAGAACTTTGTCTTCAGAAAAAGAAAAACTCCTCAGCTTGCCTCCTTCTCAAGATTCAGTCGGATACACTCTCTTCTAGAGACACTTCCAGCAGAACCAACCATCTACACATAGATAATCAAACACCATAAAGTCTTGATCATGCTTCACAATGAATAGATAATTCACTTCTAATCCAATTGGTCAGAACCAAAACTTTTCTTCTTAAAGAGATAGACAACTAAATTGATGTTTCAAACATAAGTTAAAACATCATCCTCATCTGGTTTGGTTCCGGAGTTAACATCCATAAGAATAACTCTCCACATGGTAATCTGTACACTTCTTTTTACAATGACCACAAGAGGATCCCAATAGATCACATCTGCAGCAGCTCATGGATCATCATAAGACGCATAATACCATAGAGTGAAATAAACTCTCTTAAGCCTCAGGAAGCTTCATCATAGAAGCACAATATTTAGACATCATGTCTGACATTACACGATCAACACCAATCCTTAAGCATCCACAGAGGAGATTCCCTCTAACAGATACCATAATGACTGACAAAAGTATAAGATATATATTAAGCAACAAAAACAGACTTTTCTTTGAGGTCTGCTTCTCCTCTGCCCTTAATTCTTCTATCCTCCATTTTGCACAACACACTTCGAGCCAAAGTACATCAACACTATCAAGCAGCAGACTTTAGCAGGTGGTTCCTTGACGCACACTCCATTACCACCATCCTTCATAAGAGACCAAACAAAATACCTTCCACAAGGTTCTTGACCATATGGAAACAACAACATAGCTGAATCTTCCAGTACTAACACTCTCTTACTCCAGACAGAACTCTGGAATACTCATATCAAACATCTTAGATGAGACTCTAAGAAGAAGATATGAAAACACCAAGCAATCAACAACTATATTGAGCTCTTAGCTATTGCATGATCCAAACAGGATGAGATAGACTTAGAAAACAACCATATTGTTGGAGAGCATCCATTCCTATGAAGACCAACATATACAAGATGATACATCTTTAATGCACACCAATGACTTCAGCATCAACATCTAGATGTTCAATCCAATGTTAGAACATTTCATTTGCATCATTGACTTGACAAGTCAACTAATGAAACCCCACATGCCTGAAGCAGTATTGGAGATTAGACCCTTAGACTTCCAGATAGTTTCCACCTTGAAAGTCCTTTCCAACAGAACAAGAGTTCCATGTTCTCATAAACTTGATCATAAAATCAAGTTTGAGTAAACAACCTCCATTTTGAACATAAGAAAGAAAAGCAATAAACAATCCTTTGCAAGAGGAATAAATACCATGATGATAGTTTGCTATAAACACAATTCTCCAAGGAAATGATCCACACACGATCAGAGTCCCCAAGAGAAAGTGTAGTTACGGCTATTCAGCAAGATCACTCATATCCAGCTTTGACAGACCATAAATGTCAGAGTGAATGTCCCAGACATGTTTCCATGACATCCATGTGCAAAGAAACTTGATGAGGTGTCTCTACAATCCTTCGGCATAAAGTACGCCACAAGATCCTTCAATGGAGTACCAAAACTCTAGCTTCAGATCAGAAATAACTTGACCTAAAGAAAACTCACCAAAGCAAATGATGTCTTAATCTTCATCTTCACCAGCATACATAAATAAGAAAAAACTCTTAGATAGAGGCTTCCTCGGTAACATACCCGAATACTTTTCAAGATCAATCTGAAGAAGATTCCCAACACACAATTATTTATCCTTCAGAACATATGTTGCATCTCTCCTTTGTCCGAGAAGATCGCTCATTGGGATAACAAGATTCTGTACACACTCTACAGAAGCGATGTCTCAACATCTGGTTGAACTTCGGGTCCTTTTCCTATGAACAAGACATTGGATCTTGAGTTCTTCCACTGTCTAAAGCTGCACCTTCAGCTGTGAGATCATCTTTCTTGAACACCACATAAAAAGGATAACTAATTAAATACTTGCTAAGGCAATAAATATCAATTGATTTTAAATCCAATTCTGTATTCTTTATATTTGCATCCCTCATTGGTATGGAAATTTCATGTCTTCCTTCAGGTATCCTTGAAGCATCCACTTGACCATCTACTTCGGACAAACACATTAAGAACTGCCTTTATGAGTGGACTTGAGAGACAAATCAAGTATCTTAGGAAAATCATGACATAGAGTGTTTATCAAATTCAATGGATACACAAGCCCTCAACTCAACCTCTTTCGTTCACTTGATTGGAACTATCTCCCAAGCAACACAAAAAGATCCTTCAGAGGACTCCAGGTCACAGTGCTTTATCCTGTCTATTACTCTCAACAAAAGGCAACTGGAATGACGATAGAAACTGATACCACCTTCAACATGCACCAGGTAAGATGTCAGAACATCTTATAAGCCACCATGCATAACAATAGCATCATTATCAGCAGCAGCGGATGAAAGCTCATTGAGCACTCAGTCAACCATCAGTAGTTGTCAGGCCTGATTCAGAAAACTAACTTCCTAGCTTCCAATCTCCTTAAGGACAATAGAATGGATGATCTGATCACACAAACTCCTTCCTTGCTCAAAATACCAGAAAGTATATTTCCTAGAACTCATCTAAAAACAGAACATGATGCCTGCTCTGATACCAATTGAAATTCTGGTATATAGATCACAGATGTCCTAAGAGATGTCGAGACATTGATCTCTGCTACAAACTAAATAAGGATAGAACATAAACATTTTATTCTCTTAAACTCAAGAACACTTTGAACCTTCAAGGTCAAAATAGTGTCATGACAGATGTTTCAACATCTGTCAAAACATATACTTCAGATCAAAATCACATACTGAACAAAACATAATAGAATGAAAAATAACACAAGATACGATGACCCAGTTTGATGCAATTCACCTACATCTAAAGGCTACCAAGTCAGGAATGAATTCACTATTAACACTATTAATTTATAGCTAAACTCCACCATTTACAACTCCTCACTTAGTCACTACCTAGTACAATTCTATCTAGAAATTACCATTTAGATAAAAGAACCCCATCTCAATTACTAAATCACCTCAGTGATATCTAATAGTTGCAATCTCCAGCAACTGCATCAGACTGTTCAATTGAAAGACATTCCTTCCAATATAATATTAAGTCAAGACTCTTGACTAAAAAACATGCATGAATTTTCTTAAAAGCTTCACCCAAGAACAATACACAATTCATTACCTACAAGTTTCTGAATCTATAAAACTATGTCTATCATAATGTATTAATCGATACAAATGGTGACTTACAACACAAGAAAGTACACAACTCTCAAAACCATAAACCCTTATTTTCTACTTTACAAAAGTCTTAATAAGAATTCTTATTCTAACCTAGGTCTTGATCTTCCTTTTATAGCCTTCAGCTGTCCATGGGCTTCGAAGTTTCTGTTTAATCTTCCCTTGACCCATGTTCTGATTGCTCCTTAAATCTTGGACTAGATCTGCAACAAATTTGTTGTACCAGATTAGGATGTCCAGTCCACAATGGTAGGACATTTTGACTGACATGTCTTCCTTTAGCAGATTTCTTCTTGTTGGAACATCTTGTGCAACATCATGTTTTACCAAAATTTTAGTTAAATCTTTAGAGCCTTCAGTTGATGTATTGTTAGATGAGATGTTGTTGCATATGATGTTAATGATAATTGAGACGGTGTTACATATGATGTTAATGATAATTGAGACGGTGTTACATATGATGTTAATGATAATTGAGACATGGTTGCATATGATGCTGATTATAATTGAGATGATGTCGTGTATGATATTGATGATGAATTAGGTGTGAGAATGTTATATGTTATTATGCATTATTGTGTATATGTTGTACTCTATTCTTCATTTTATACCAATTATTATTGAAATTAATTCTCATTACTTCTGTTTGAATGTTGCCTTTACATAGACATTGTACAAATACTCATGGAGTTGCTTTTTAATTTAGCACTTTATTTAGTATTATCTTTCTCTGATCATGTAACATCGGGTTGGAAACGCTTGCTTTAATTTTATGATATGTTCATGTTGAAGTCGTAAGACTAATTTTTTTATGGTGCATTCTTAAGCATGTTGAGAGGATTGATTATAACTCTCTTATTTGTTATTAAAGTTGAATTTTGAGACCAAATGGCATTACTTACCTTATTTTCCATATTTTTTGATGATATTTCCACTGTGATGATACTTTAAAATGGAGTGAGCATGCGATGACATGTTTAATATGAATTGATGTAACCTATGCTACGTAGCAGGATTTGTTTTTTGATGTGTGTGACACCCTTGCGGTTGTGATTTTAATTAAATTATGCGATGATTGTATATGAGATTTAGAAGGGTGTTACATTTGTGCTAAGAGTAAAGTCTCTCGCTTGTGGGAGTGGATATGAACCTTTTAGGTAGGCTCGATTGAGGTTTTTGTTGTCAAAACACATCCTCTTTTTCCAAAAAAAATTCTTGACCAATACGACATTGGATATCCATTAAGTATATCTTACTTCTGAAATAAAGTTGGCAACAAGTAGACCAAACATCGTCCTCATAGTTACTTCTTCATTTTTAAGGGTCGTTGTTTTCTTTATTATGCCATACAATAATCGGATGGATAAATGTTTAATTGGTGACTAGCCAAGCTGGGGTCTATACCGAGCATCTCACTGGGAGAAGTTGTGAAGAGGTCGACATTATCTTTAAGGTATACAATGAGCCTTTTCTGATCACGTACGTAAAATCAACCCATATCTTAACCAATCTATTTGGATTATTATATAGCTTTATAACATCAAAGTTATCTTCTAGAACTTGCCTCAAGGTTTTCGCTTTGGCTCTAGGCAAAGAGCCAAGCTCATAATCTTATAGGGTTTCATCTTCTCGCATGTTAAGGTCGACCATACAGACGGTAGTTCCCCGAGTGATATTCTTTTTCTTTTCTTGGCGACCATATTTACTAAGGGGTTCTTGATTACTATTTAATGTGTCCGATAAGCTACACATAGATCACTTAAGATGACAACAGGTTTTCTGAAATTGTTATGACACTTTACCTTCTGATGGACTGTAGAAGCCATCACATCCAATGTCACGAGGAATGGTCTCCATAAGATGATGTTGTACATATTTTTGAAGGTGATTACTATAAAACGCACATTTACAGTCATTTTGTTCTTTCCTTTTCGACAGAAACTAGTAGTTATACAACCCTAGATGGATGAGTAAGAGAACATTAAAGGCCAAGACATCTTTTCTCTCAAATGGCTTAAGATCCCGTTTTCATAGCCATAAATTGTCGAAGATGCAAAGTACATAATGTTGTAAGAACTCCCATCGTCGATAAGGTTTTCTAGCGTTTAGTGATTTGCCATGGTAGCAGTTATGACTAGTGGAAGCAAAACGTTCGACACTCCATATATTTTCTCACGCTCTTGAAACCCTAAGGTATGTTTGTTTTCTTCTCGCTTCTTAGATACCACTGGTGATCTCGAATAACATCGTAGTTGATGTTTTTCGTTCTTCTCTTCCTTGAAGATAATTCATCGGCGATCAAAGGGATGTCAAGGTAAGGGAGCAATCTTAAAGTTGACAGATTTGTGGTGACTTTAGCAGGTGGGTCAAACATCATTTCCTTCTTTAGATTAAAATCGTAGTAAAGATCCATGACTTTAGGATCAGAGAAGTTGATCGTAAAAATTCATGAGAATCAGAAGTCGATTTCCAAAGATGGTGCCAATGCTTTATGCGGTAACTAGAAATTTGAGGAGATCTCGTGGACTTGAGCTCTGATGCGATAGAGTAAACTCCAGTTACAAAGAAGCAAAAGTGGACCTGCAAGGTTAACACTCCAATGTCAAAGTCAATGAATGAGCGGAAGAATAGTTTGAGTGTGTGAATGAGAGAATACTTATAAAGGCACATGATGGAATTTATATAACATAGACAATTAGAGTCGTTCTTGTGTGATCAAATGCCTCACACCGATGAATATCTAATTATATCTGACGATGGTGAGCATTTCGAGTCTTCAATGCCTTGGCTCACACATTCATAAATTAGGCCCTCTCATGTTTAAGCTTTAACACCCTTGAACATGTGGTCGACTATGAACAAAATTCATTTTATCTATTAATCTTTGTATCTCAAACAATTAAAATATTGTCAGCTAACTCATAAACATGACTATAGCCAAAAATAACTTTCCTTCCTTATCATCCACCAAGTAAAACACTTTATTTTAAATTTATTTATATTAATTAAAATTTTAAATTAAATTTTAATTAATTTTTTTCTCCTAGTGCCATAATGATTATTTTAAACTTTTTGATACGCTTGTATCGTAAGTTTAGAATCATTTACCCATTCTAAAAAAAAGTCCATTACATAAATATCATTTCTTTTATCCGAATGAATTTTGTAATTTTTTTTCATATATATAAAACAAAGGAGATTTCGTTAAGAATAAAGAGGTGACAGTACATTATATGAAAATAAATAAAAAATAATAAAAGGAAAAGAAGAAAAAAAAATGTTAAAAGAGGTGTTCCGAGAATTCCATTCCAACTTAACAGAATTGACTGCGAGGATTTGTTGGCTACTCACCTGCTCACCCAAGAAAGAGTTGCTATTTTTTCGGACGAAACCTGACATTTTCGTACTCACCACCACACCATAACCAAAACCCTCACTCACTGAAATATTCATATTCACTCACTCACACTTTCGTTTTTCATCTCTCACCATATACAACAAATCTTAATCATCACACTCAAATACTGCGCTACACAACACTGCCTTCTTTTAACCGACCACTACCCTGCACATTTTCTGTTCTAATCTCTCTCTTGTTTGTTACTTTTCTTATTCTTTCTCTCAGTTTTTGAATCAATCAACCCTTTGAATCATCAATGAACAATACAACTGATCAATGGTTCAGGATGAAAAACGACAACCCTGATCCTCCTATTACCACTGTTCCATTGCTCCAACAACAACAACATCAATCTTCTCGATTGTCGTCTCTTCTGCATCAATCTTCTTCTCCTTCAAATGGCTTTACTTCATGGGGTAATGACCTCATCATCAACAACAATAACAGCAACAACACCTGGAATATGAATCATCATCGTGATCATGAATATGATCATGATTATCATCGTTTGTCTCTTAACCTTTCTGCTATCACTCTTTCCGATGAAGATCATCATCAACCTAACACCACCACCAACAACAACACCAACAACAATGTTGCAAGAATCCGAGGTAGGAATGTTGTTGACTCAAACATCAACATCAACCACGTCCCTGGTATTTGGGAAACTCATGCATACAGCAACAACAACAACATTGTTGAAGATGAAACAGTGACAGCAACACCCCCAACAAACAGCCCACGTTATCCAAAATCACTTTTTGGGGTTTCATCACCTTCACAAGGTTTACTCTCTGATATCAAATGGGGTAAGCAAAAAGGTAACACCTTTGCTGGAGTATCTCAAATGGGTTCTTCTATTGGTCTTGGAAATGGAATAGGAAACACTGTTTCTTATGGTCATTATTATGGACATGGGAGAGGTAGGGTTGTTCCTGTTCAGCTGCAAAGCTCATCTTATAACAACCCTTATGAACAACAACAGCGTCTTGTGTATTCTTCACCAAGGTCATCTTTTGCAACTGAAAATGATTTTCCAACAAATCCTATCATGTACAACAACGCTCCTTCATCACCATTTTATTATCCTTCTAATAGCCATTTTCAGCTTCCTCAAACTCTTTATCCTACTACACCTATTGAGGAACCACTGGCTTTTAAATGTGATAATAGTTTCATTCTTCAAGAGAAAAGGGACTGGAATTCATTCTTCGGTGGTGCTACTGCTGCTTCTAAGCATCCTTACTCACAAGGGAGTTTGGGAGTGATTCCTCAAATTTCTCATCATTTTCCTATTAGAACTGAAAACACTCGTGCTTTTGCAACCGATGATGATGTGCAACAACATCATACTCTACAGAGTTACATGATTCATACAGCAAAGGATCAGAATGGTGGTCGACAACTGCAGAAGCTGGTTGAGGAAGGGTCTGTTGAGGATAAGGAAATCGTGTTTAATGGTGTTATTGACAACATTGTTGAGCTTATGATGGATCCTTTTGGGAACTATCTTGTTCAGAAGTTGCTGGAGTTTTGTAGGGAAGATCAAAGGTTGCAGATTGTTCATATGCTGACTAAGGAACCTGGTCAGCTAGTCAGAACATCCTTAAACACACATGGGTATATCATTGTTCTTTTTACCTAATATTTTTGACATTCTAAGATTTTGATACATTGATATTAATGATAATAATGTAAATATTTCAGTACAAGAGTGGTTCAGGTGCTGATTTCAACTATCAAATCAAGGAAGCAAATTGCATTGGTGAGGACAGCAATTCAACCTGCTTTTCTTGAGCTGGTTACGGATCTGA
Source organism: Lathyrus sativus (assembly GCA_963859935.3). Classification (NCBI taxonomy): domain Eukaryota; kingdom Viridiplantae; phylum Streptophyta; class Magnoliopsida; order Fabales; family Fabaceae; genus Lathyrus; species Lathyrus sativus. Next base: position 372,264,602 of record OZ012736.1, on the reverse strand, counting down.
ATGGAAATCATGTCATACAACGTTGCTTAACATGCTTTAGTGTTCAAGATAATGAGGTATATATACCACTTTTTTAAAACATGTGTTACTTTTAGTTTATTGTAGACCACAATTAGCGGTTCTTTTATGTTTATTAATTGAATAATTAGCATCTATCTATATGGAAATTCATTATTGATAGTATCATAGTTTTTTCAATTTTCTGAATTTCACTCTTTTGTTCTCTCCAATATGATCCAGACTGATACTGCTGTTTCTGCGATTTGCATATATATTTTAAAGCATATGTCTTGTGGCATTCTCTTGATAGTTTGAAGAACATATATTGGTGAAACTGTTTGACTTGGATTTTTGTGTATTTGATTGAAATTAATTTGAAAGTTTGTTGATTTTCGTTCTCCTCTATGATATATGACAGTTTATCTTCGATGCTGCGGCGAAATACTGTCATGATGTTGCTACTCATCAACATGGCTGCTGTGTGCTTCAACGGTGCATTGATTATTCAAAGGGAAAGAGTCAAGAAAGACTTGTCAGGGAAATCTGCAAACATGCCTTAAATCTGGCTCAAGATCCATACGGGTAACTCTAATTGCTTATTTACATCTATATATGTGTGTTTTCATAACAAACTAGTCTTAATATATTACAATATGTTAGAAGAAACAAGTTAATTGAAAATTTCTATGTATAAGTTTTTTTTATTAACAAAAACTGAACCATTAGAGAGCTTATAGACAAAAGCTAAACCAAACATACCTTAATATTTATGCATATCTCAAATTGATGCTGTAAATTTGTATGCTAGCTAATCAAGATAATACATTCAATCATTGTTTTTCAGAAACTATGTTGTTCAGTACATTATACAGATGCAGATTCCAAGTGCTATAGCCAAGTTGACTGCTCAATTCAGAGGAAACTATCTAAGCCTCTCTACTCAAAAATTCAGCAGCCATGTAGTTGAAAAGTGCATTACATATATTCCAGAGAATAGAGCAAGGATTGTCCAAGAACTGGTGTCTATTCCTCGCTTCGAGGCTCTGCTTCAAGACCCGTATGGAAACTACGTCCTTCAGTGTGCCCTTGACTATACTAAGGTATAAATTTTACACGATCTCACACCCACAATGAGTGTTTTGATCATTTGTAAATCATCCTAATTGTTTTAACTCTTGATGCAGGGCTCCTTGTTCATATCTTTGGTTGATGCAATCAAAGCACACAAACACTTGCGCACGAGCCCGTATTGCAAGAGAACATTCTCAAAAATCCAGATGAAGAAGTGATGTCAGTACTCAAAACATGTTTTGTTGTTGTTGTTTCTTATCAGAATTCTCCTAGTTGCATCCAATTAGTTTCTATGTGTAACTTAGCTAGTAAGTCTAGCATAAAAAAACTTAAATTATTAGCCTATTACTAGTATTTGTTGTTGTGTATGTGTCTTCAGACTCCGAGCTTCCTGTAACGGGGAATTGCAGCGACCATATATACTAGAGAACATTGTGGTGCTCATCAGTTGAAAACAAGTTTGCAATTTTCCGTTGAAGCCAGAGTCTGGATGAATGTGTTTTTAGTTTTTAGTGCTTATTATGGTTATGTAATGTGGAGTTGTTACCTTATGGATGTGTTGTGTGTGATGCATCCATGATGATGGTATTGTTATGAAGGTTTGTAGAATGTGTACTTTTTCCTGGATGTTGCTTTGGGAAAAACATTTTGTTCCAAGACTGGGGATAATGTACTTTTTGAATTCTAGTTAATAAAATTAGGAGATTTTATGAATTTTTGTGTGGTATAATGATGGTTATTAGTTTATTTTAAAGTCATATAATATTATGGTTTGATAGTAGAAGTTGTTTAGAGAAAGTAATAGATGTGAATATTTTAATTTTCAAATTCAACTACCTTTTGGCTGGAACTGAAACATGAATTAAGAAACAGCATGACAGTGTATTAGAATGAATATGTATGAGATGGATATGCATTAAGAAGCCTTTCTTTGATTCCAGGTATATTTCGGAATCACTTTTGGGTTTGGCAAATTTACTTTATGTTTCTATTGACTAAAATGTAATTTGACTGTAAATTTGTTTCTTTGATTTATGAACTCAGAATTTATTTTAGTTTCAAAATTTACTCAATCCAGAAGCAAATATTTTTCCCTTTTTGCAATAACATGACACATATTCCGAATTTTTTTTTAAAGTAGCAATGTTATAATTTTTATTTACCAAACAAAATAATGTTTCAATTAATTTACGAAAATGGCAAGGTTTTGAAAGGTGGAAACAGTCATTCGCCAGATGAATTGGCGAATTAGGCAAATCCCATTTCAACAGATTCGCCAGATGAATTGGCGAATTAGCCAAACCATAACAAACTCGCCACATGAATTGGCGAATTAGCCAAACCATAACAAACTCGCCACATCATTTGGCGAATTAGTATAACTTTATTTTTTGTTTTTTTTTTCTTTTTATATTATGATTTCATATTTTTAAAGTTTAAAAATTTATTTGTTTTTAATTATTATTATTACTAATTTAAGTTTAATATATTAATTTATAATATAATTAATTTATAATATAAGTTTAATTTTAATTTAAGTTTTATTTTTAAAGTTTAATTTTAATTTTAACTTTAATATAAGTTATAATTTTAATTTAAGTTTTAAAATATAAAATATTTTGATTATTATTTTGAATTTTTTTTTAAAATAACCATGTTAATTAATTATTTAATATTTTAATATATTTTAAGTAGAAATTATTTAAATAAAGTTAAATTTGATTCAAAATAATTATTAATATAAAGTTGAAATGTAAAAAAATATATGATTAAACATAGAAATTTAAAATTAAATTTGATTGACTTCCTAATTAAAGTTACAAAATATTGAACATTACGATAAAATGAAAATTACAATATAATTATTGTCCGGCTCTATCTAAGTGACCACCAGTGCCACACCGGGGGGGTTGTGCGTTGCGACGAGGTCGACGACTAGGTTGCTGCGGTGTTTCTGGTCGTTGTGTGTTGGCATTTGGAGGAGGGTTTTGCTGGGAGGGCCCCGGGATATCATAGAGATTTTGCATCATTTGGCCCCAATAACCGGAAGGTCCACTGTCAACTGCGCTTCCGTAATCAAGCCCGACGCCCATGTTTTCGAATGAGTGTCTGGCAGGTTGGGTGGAGTATGGACGGTATGGTTGTCCGAAGGCGTACATTGAATTGGGTTGGGATGGTTGTGTGGGCTGTTGTGGGGTTTCGTAGTCGAATAATGGGTAGTTGGAGGGATAGTTGGAGGGGTAGTTGGAAGGGTGGTTGGAGGGGTGGTTGGATGGGTAGTTGTAGGGGGTAGGGTTGAAAGAGTTGTCTGGGCTATAATGGTCAGGCTGGGACTGGGTGGTAGGCATGTAAAGGTTTTCAGAAGGTTGATTTTGTTGTGTGGTTGACGTTGAAGCTCGTTGCCTTGGATCAACCAAATACGTTGGCTGGGACAGAAATTGCTCAGATGTTGTGACAGACCTAAACCAAGTCATGTATTGAATACTTGGTCTAGCCCCGTGCACAATCCGGTCGGTTAATATGTAGCGGCTTCTTCTGTCCCATTGCCTACACAACGCCTTGGCAAACTCAGTCCAGCTACTAACACTCCATTGTGAGTCCACTCGTTTTTGATGCCACCGTCCCAGATTTACCGGATCCTCTGGGATATCTTGATGCATCCCAAATTGAAGTTTGACCCGGTCACTTTGGTGCATCTCTATTGTAGTGAACCTGATAATGGGTGTTCGCGAGGTCCACACAGCAACATCATTAGGGTTGGGTTGGTGGTCCAGACCCTCGTACGGCATCCATACAAACTACAATAAAGGTTGATGTGTTTAGTCAGACAGACAAATTAAATGTTATGCATACAACTTAGACAAACTAATGGCAAACAACTTACATCATCTGGCCCCAGGTGGTCGATCAGGTTGCGATATTGAATTATAGAGTGCCGTGGACATCTCTGGTAATTCATGCCGGGAACAGACCACCTAAAAATAAGAAACACATCTAAGTCAGAATCGGAAACACATGTAAGAAAGTATTGACTTGTTTTTTAAATTTAAAAATAAAAAACTTACTTGTTGGCATACGGGAATGTGAAAGGGTTACGGTTGATAGGAGCAAGTGTTGGCATCCTTGACCAACCCCACGCTTGTAGGAGATAGGCACATCCATAAAAAGTACACGCATCTTTTTTCGAAGTCTTGCATAGTGCGCTATACAAATGGGCGAGTACGGCTGATCCCCAACTATATTCAGACACTTTGTTAATATTTTGTAACAACGGTAAATACATTGTATGGACGGTATTTCCGGTGCCCTCCGGAAATAAAAAGTGCCCGAACAGAATCATAATATAGCACCTTGTTTTTATTATTTTTTCATATTCCGTGCTATCGTCATCCAAGACAAGAGAACTGTAGTGTTCTCTAAGGTATTTTAGATTTATGCCCTGACCCCTAGGGCGGCCTCCTCTTTCCGCCTGAGGGTCGTCCTCACATAGAGGGGCGCCCAATAAATCTTTACATAGTTGGTCAGGAACACCAACGTTGCCGTTGACAGCCGTACCATCAATGCGTAGGCCGAGCAACATGTAGACATCTTGGAGAGTCACAGTGCACTCACCGAAAGGTAAGTGAAATGTATGCGTCTCTGGTCTCCAGCGTTCTAACAACGCTAGAATAAATTTCATATCAAGAGAATATGATTGGATTTTTAGAACATGACCAAACCCACAATGATGAAGGTAACCCGTCGTGCGTGGGTCGTGTGGTACATAATCATGTACACGACAACGAAACCTTGAAACATCCTGCAAAGAAATAAATGTTTCGTTAGACAAGAAGTGCAAAGTTATAAATAATTATGGTTTGAGATGTATGACTTGTAAACTTACAAACTCAGCAATATTTTCGAGTGTCCCTCTGTGAGATTCTCCCATTGTAAGTAGAGACATTGTTGCGATGTAAAAAAGGTTTGAGATGTATGAGACAAAGAGAGTATGAGAGCTAGAGAGGTTTGAGTGGTTGAGACTTAGAAAAATTGGGAGTTTGAGAGTATGAGAGCTAGAGAGGTTTGAGTGGGTGAGACTTAGAAAACTTGGGAGTTTGAGAGTTTGAGACAAAGAGAGTATGAATGTGTGAGTGTATATACCCCATATTTATATTCAAAGAGTGGATATGGTTTAAATGCATGCTTGACACTTGGCGTGACATATGTGTGTTTTGTTATTGCATGCTGAGCACCTTGAAGGTATTATTTTTATTATTATTAGTATTAATATTTTTATTAGTGCATGCTGAGCACTTGGCGTGAGGCAGAACTTTTATGAGTGCATGCTGAGCACTTGGCGTGACATGTGAGTGCATGCTGAGCACTTGGCGTGAGGCAGAACTTTTATGAGTGCATGCTTGACAAATTACTAACAAATTTTTTAAATGATATTGTATTAGATGTTTTAGTATGTTGATTTAGTAAAATTATTTAAATTAACTAGACTAATGTATTTAAATTTACTAGACTAATCTATTTAAATAAATATAAACAAAGGAGTTATTTTTATTATTATTAATATCAATATTATTATTATTAATATTAATATTATTATTATTAATATTATTATTATTATTATTCATATAAATATTATTAATATTATTGTGAAAAAGGAGATTCCCTCAGTGTAACGTCTAATCAAACAGACTGCATGGCATTTATTGTAATGCAATGTATCAACGCAGATGCTCGTAGGCCTGCATGGTCAATGTAGGGATGCAGATCACATTTTAAAAAACGAGATTCCTTCACTGAAACATCTAATCATATTATATAATATTTTTATTCATCATTTTATATAATATTTTTTTTTCATCATATTATATTATATATTTAATTAAACGTTTTGTGGTTCTTTAATTGCATAAAATAATTTTATTCATCGTAGTGTGATAAATGAACATCACAATTAAAGGCAGAAGTTTGCGTTGTCACTTCACAATTAAACGTTTTGTGGCAGAAGTGCAGGCATGCAGAGATTCCTGAACATCACAATTATGGAGCATGCGTGATAAATGAAAGGCAGGCAGAGATTCTTGACTTGAGCATCACATGTAAATGCAGAACTTTGCATGGTCATTGATTATAGAGTAGACAGGACAAGTGAAAGGCAGAACTTTATCAAACACTCAAACACTCAAACATTGATTATAGAGTAACACGCAAAAACACTGAGCCCATTTTATAAAGCCTTTGTCAAACACGCAAAAACACTAACAAAAGTCTCAAACACACTAAAACATTGAAACACTGCATTATTCAAACACCACAATTTCCACAATGTCTCAAACACCACAACACATGATTGCCGCTCATATGAATGGTGAAACTTTCGAATGTGAGGTATCGGGATACAGTTTCAGAAACACGGAGGTTACAAGATTTTTAATTGACAGAAGGTCTAACTTTTTACACCTTAAGTCAAGATTAGAAAAAAAATTGCAGTGTGGTCTAGTTGGGCAAATAATATACAAAAACCCAATATTCTTTGCCGGACTTGATTCATGCAAATTTTTTTCTTTAAAGGTGCGAGATGATGAAGACGTGCGTAACATGTTCCGCACTCACGAGTATTCAGGGTTCTCAGAAATCATGGTTTACGTTACGTTACAACAACAACAACTATCTCAGCAACTTGATTCGTCACAAGTTTTTTGCGATTCTGAAGATGAACACCCCGAAGTCAATGTCGTTGACGAAGAGGAAGAAGCAACTGAAGTCATAGTTGACGAGATGGTGAACAATCCGGAGGATGAAGTTCAACCTGAGAATGTCTATTGTCCACCAAAACACATGACTGATATCACCTTAGGTGATGATGAACCCCCAACGGATGTTTTCTTCAACCCCAACTACACAACACATGGCCAACTTAAAGAGGGTGACGAGTTTCGTACAAAACAAGATTGTGTCCGGGCTATCAAACAGTTTCACATGGAATTGTCAGCCGATTACAGAGTTGATCACTCAAATCCAACGCGGTATATGATCTATTGCCGTAACGAGGAGTGCCCGTTCAAATTAACAGCATCTTTCAGGAAGAGAAGCGATTCCTGGAAGATAGGGTCAATGGGTCCGTCCCACAGCTGTATAATCTCGAATCCTATGCAAGACCATCGCAAACTCAACTCTAAATTGATTTGTGATGAGATTCTATCAGTCGTCAGCGACAACCCATCTTTGAAGGTGAGTACCATAATTGCACATATGGTACAACGGTACAACTACACTCCTTCGTACCGAAAAGCCTGGATAGCCAGGAATAAAGCTGTTGAAATGGTGTTTGGAAATTGGGAGGAGTCATACAAGGAACTTCCTAAATTTCTAGTAGCCCTTAAACACTACTCTCCAGGAACAGTTGCGATATTGGAGACGATGCCTGCTTGTACACCAGACGGGAGTTATGTTGCTGGAAATGGAATTTTCCACAGAGTCTTTTGGGCGTTCGAACCATGCATCAAAGGGTTTGCATTTTGTAAACCAATAATTCAAATTGACGGAACCTGGCTTTACGGGAAATATAAGGGCACACTTCTGATGGCTGTTGCACAAGACGGGAACAACAACATTTTCCCGATAGCCTTCGCCATAGTTGAAGGGGAGACTGCTGGGGGTTGGAGTTTTTTCTTAAAAAACCTACGCTCTTACGTGTCTCCCCAACCTAACTTATGTTTGATCTCCGATCGACACCCATCCATCGAGAGTGCTTACAACAACCATGACAACGGTTGGCAGGATCCTCCATCGACCCACGTCTATTGCATAAGGCATATTGCCCAAAATTTCATGAGGGAGATCAAAGACAGGACGCTGCGGAAGAAGGTTGTGAACGCGGGGTATGCACTAACTGAACCAACATTCAGATACTACCGTGACGAGATCAGACTGAACAACGCGGATGCATTAAGATGGATTGATGGCATTGATAGGGAGAAATGGACGCGGGCATACGACCATGGGGTGCGATGGGGCCACATGACAACCAACCTCGTCGAGTCAATGAATTCTGTTTTCAAGGGAATTCGAAACCTCCCAATTACTGCTTTGGTAAAGGCAACCTATTTTAGGATGGGATCACTTTTTGATAGCAGACGTGCAAAGTGGGGTTCGGTATTACAATCGGGTCAGCTGTACAGCGATACTGCAATGCAATTCATGAAAGACGAAGCTGCGAAAGCCAACACCCACGTGGTCACAATATTTGACCGTACAGCTGGTTGGTTCAGTGTTGTCGAGGCTATAGATCACAATGAAGGAAGGCCCAGAGGATGTTATCGTGTTGAATTAGATAAGAGCTGGTGTGATTGTGGAAAGTTTCAAGCATTCTGTATGCCTTGCTCTCATGTCATAGCAGCTTGTTCAAAGGCGCGCCAGGACCCAACCAACCTTCTTTCTACAGTTCACCAAGTCATTAGTCTATGCAATGTCTACTCATGCAGTTTTCATGTGGTGGCAAAGGAAGACTATTGGCCGGAATACGAAGGCGAAATTGTTTGGCATAATGACTTGATGCACAGAAAGAAGAAGGGTCGGCCTAACAGCACGCGCATACGAACAGAGATGGATACCTCAGATAAGCTAGTGAGATTGTGTAGTTCGTGTCGGTAACCAGGACACAATCGTACGACATGTCCAAACGTAGGACCAAGCAACAGATCATAGTTTCATTTGTAAACGTGTCCATTTAATTCAATAGAAACTTTCATTTGATTAACATTCATAAATTAAACAAACATAACAACAAAGTAAACATTCATAAATTAAACAAACATAACAACAAAGTAAAGACATAAAACAAAACACTGGAACAGAGCGTCTACGATATCACGACCATCAACTTTATCTCCTTTGGCGTCAACATCATCACGAGGACGCCGGCATCATTTTCCACTTTTCTCCATTCACGAGTAACTCCGTTTCTATCGGTCTTCTCCACCAACCTCTCAATTTTCCTAATCTTTTCTCCTGGAGCAATATCCCCTTCTAGCCAGCGGTTCAGTTCCCTGTGCAAGTGCTCCAACGTCTGCGTATTCCAGAGGAGCACCTTCATCGGAGGCTTTGTTGCTGAAAACACCACAAGGGCATTTCTTTTCATTATATCAAACGTTGGAAAAGGTTCCTCCGATGCTGATGACGAAGAAGAAGAACGTTGATTTAAAAATGCAGACATTATAGACTCCACTCAACAAACATGTGTTTGAGCTCGTATTTATAGCCAAGTGAAAATAAAATGAAAAAAAAAAAAAACAAAAAAACAAGAAAAAAAACAAAAAAAAAAAAAATAAACAAAAAGATTGAACCTAGGCTAGCAAGGTGAAATGCGCATTTGGTGACAAAGTGATTACCACTGGGGGGGACTATACATTCATTGATAAAAGCCACCCTATAAATATATATGGGAAGTTTAAAAACCAGGCTTGGCAAATTTTTAAAAATTAATACAAATAATACATTTATAAATTCAAAATAATAATCAAAATAATAAAAATATAAATAAGTTTAAAAATAATATTTATAATTTATAAATTCAAAAATTAATTTATAATTTAAAAATAAGTTTATTAATAATATAAATAAAATTCAAAATAATAATCAAAATATTTTATATTTTAAAACTTAAATTAAAATTATAACTTATATTAAAGTTAAAATTAAAATTAAACTTTAAAAATAAAACTTAAATTAAAATTAAACTTATATTATAAATTAATTATATTATAAATTAATATATTAAACTTAAATTAGTAATAATAATAATTAAAAACAAATAAATTTTTAAACTTTAAAAATATGAAATCATAATATAAAAAGAAAAAAAAAACAAAAAATAAAGTTATACTAATTCGCCAAATGATGTGGCGAGTTTGTTATGGTTTGGCTAATTCGCCAATTCATGTGGCGAGTTTGTTATGGTTGTTATGGTTTGGCTAATTCGCCAATTCATCTGGCGAATCTGTTGAAATGGGATTTGCCTAATTCGCCAATTCATCTGGCGAATGACTGCTTCCACCTTTCAAAACCTTGTCATTTTCGTAAATTAATTGAAACATTATTTTGTTTGGTAAATAAAAATTATAACATTGCTACTTTAAAAAAAAATTCCACATATTCCAGTGTAGAAAAATAGTATTGATTGTTATAAAAGAGAGAGAAACGATTTTTATTTTTTTATTTACTTGAAAATTTCACTGGAGACAAACCCTCTCTTTACTGTTACATTGTATATTTCAGGTTTTTAATTATGATTTTAGAAAGTAGCAATGCAAGAAAAAGGAAATTTGGCATTGATGCTAGTAGTTAATAATTATAAATCAGAAACATGAATTCATTTTAATTGATTTGGGCGACTCTCTTATTTCTCTCTCATGCATCAAACAAGAGAAATAAATGCTCTCTTTTCTATTTCTCTCTTATTTACTTCTCTAAAAACAAATATATTATATGTCTAAGAAACAATGATAAATGATAAAATCAACAAAGTAGGAGAAGAAAGGATTATTTTCGTCCAATGATCTATTTATAAAATAAAATTGTTTTAAAATTAGTGGTCTTTTTTAATTTTCAATATAATATTAATTCTTTTCTCATTAATATCCTCTCCGTCCCATAATAAATGATTCATTTGAGCTATCTTAAAATGAATGATTCATTTTAATTTTTAATGCACAAATTCCACCTTCTAATTACTTTTATCATTTCCAATAATACTTGATAAGTACTTTAGTAAAAATATCATCCTCTTTCTTTCATTAATTTTTTTTAATCTTTGTGAAATATCAACTCGATTACTCACGGTAGGACGAAGGAATATTACTTTCATCATTTTCAATATTTGATAAAGAATACTAGTAGTACTTTAGTAAAATCATTATTCTTTCTCCTTCATTTATACATTTTTTTAATTAATATAAAATTATCAATGATCAAGTGAAGTGTATCAATAAAATAGATAGAATAATGTTTTTACTAAAATATTATTTATCCAGTATTGAGAATGATGAAACTAGAACTATATTCATCCTACAATAAGTGATTTATTTGACTATATTATTTCACATGAAAAATGTATAAATGGAAAAAGGAGAATGATAGTTGTACTTTTTTTTTTGGGTAAAAGGAAGGGCCTAATCCCGAAAAACAAAAAACTACCCCGGAACAAATCTAACAATGGGTATACCCAGAATGTCGCCCTCATACAAGTGACTTATTATCGAGGGACACGAATCCAACCAACATATGTCTCCAACATGATGAATACCTTGCTTAGCCAAGGCATCAACACACAAATCCGCTACATGTAAACATGCATAATACGGATCTCCTTGTAGTTATTTGCGATCGTCTTGATTTTTTCAATTAGGCTTCTCCCCATTATGTTACTAGCTTGTCTAGTATTGATGTCGTGCACCACTTGAGAAGAATCCACACAAAGATCAATCCTGGTGAATCCTTTATCGATGGTTAAAAGAAGGCCTTCTACGCTCCCCATAATTCCGCTGTGTACACATCACAATGGTTTTATATGCTTAATAAAACCCCCAAGTCACTCTCCTTGATCTCCTCAAATAATTCCTCCACAACCTGCAATTGCAAGCTTGTCTCTGGCCCAATCCATGTTCAACTTAACCCTTACAAGTAGGTCACTCATTATAGAAAATAGGAAGTATTTATCGATGGGTAAAAATGAAGAAATTAAACGACCATTTATTGTGGGATAATTTTATTTGACTACTTGACCACTCATCGTAAAACGAAGAAAATATATAAGAATACTCACTTTCATAAGAATGACGGTCAGAACTATTTCTCTGATAGACGCGACACAATGACAACATGTTATTTGAAATAGGCTTAAGTGTTGAGTGAATTTTATTGGACCATTTAACAAGTTAAAATAAAATCAATTATTTATTGAGATACAAGTGCAAAAAAAATTATGATCTTGATCAAAATCTTTTTGGTTATGTTCAATTTAATTTTAATCAAAGTAATTTTATAAAATTCATTTTATTAAAATCAAAATTTATTACACATAACATAAATTATAATTATTATTTATTATCAAATTCTATGCAAAGATTTTAAATCGGTTTGCCATTGTGGCTCTAGGTTTTAGCTCTGTGGTTGACGAAAACTATTTTTTCAACTCCTTTAGATGCAAAGTTGGAAATGGAATGGAAATTAATTTTTGGCACTCTATCTGATGTGGGCTTGATTTACTGAGTAAATTATTTACTGTAATCTTTGAAATTTATTTTAGCAAGGAAGCAAGAGTAATATAGGAAGGTAGACTAGTGGGAATTGGGAGTAGAACATTTGTTTAATGAAAAATAATATGGTTTTAGAAGAAGTTATTCAGCTTGAAGAGCTCATACAAATTCTTGATCAGGTTAGTATCTCACCAGATAAAGAGGATAGACACGACTTCTCAGTTAGAAACGCCTATTATATATTCCAACAATCTTTAGGGGGAGACTATCAAACCAAATGAAGTATGCTTAGAAGGTTTGGATAAAATTTAGAATTCGAGAATTCCTAGTGAACACACTTTTTGTTGGAGGTTGTTGCTGAATGGTTTTCCAGCTAGGTCTCAATTGGTCAAGCCTGAAATTTTAGATGGTGTCCGTAACTCAGTTTTCCCTATGTGTTTTTCAGCTGAGGAAGAAGATATTCATCTATTCTTGGATTGTGCAATTAGTCAAGCAGTTTGGAAGAGTTTGTGCAGTTGCCTAGTGTTGCACCCTAAAATTTGCTCAACCTTATTCACTTGGTTTAGGTTTCAATATCATTAGCATTTGCATATAGAGTCATGTGCATAGCCTAACCATCTGCATAGCATAAGCATGGCAAGTCATTCAACAGGGGACCAATCATTATTCTCATTTCTAGAGGCCTATCAAGAGGTTATTATCCTGATTCAATTTCATTCAAGTCATCAGAAGAGAATTTGAAAGCTATCAAGTCAATGGATCAAGCAAGTGCATCCATCTCCTATCTGAGGGTCTCTGAGGATCAACAAGAAGTGTGAGCTGTGGGCTGAGCATGGAGAGTATGTGGGCATCATGGGAGACTTATAAAGTCATGTGGAGAAGGAGACAAGTCATTGAGGTGATCACAAGTATTGCAGTTGAAGACAGTCAACTAGGGTTTCATCTAGGTCCACCCTGGATCAACTCTAGGTCAGTTGACTGATTGAAAGGCATTGAGGGCTATTGAAGAGATATGGGGTCCATCATTTGACATGTAGAAAAGGATATGGTGTTTTGCTAAGAAGAAATCAAGAGAAATCAAGGAGAAGAGGAGTTTCTAAATTAGGGTTTCTATGTAAAATCTCCTAGTTTAGGTCAAATTCCCAAGCAAGATAAGTCAAAATGCAAGCTTCAAATGGATCCTTGGCCAACATGAAACTTGTAGAGGATCTCAAGACATTTAATTTGAGTGGTGGAAGACATCAAGGAGATTTATAGAACTCAAGTTATGGTCCTTGCAAGTTACAGGTCATCTGAGGTATCTGAAATTTTGTCTGTGAAAGTGACTTTACTTCCAAGCTATTTTCCCCCTCAAGGAGATTTCAAATGAATTTCTGGTCAACATAAGAATTGTTACTCATTGTCTTAGCTTTCTAGAATGGTATGGTATGCCTTCATATGATTTGTGGAACTCTACTTATGGTCTTGGCAAGCAAAGGGTATTTTGGTCATCTGAGGATTACAGGTCATTCTTAGCCTATGCCTAAAACTCATACAAGGAAGCTTCAAATTAAAAACTTCCCAATATCAAAGTTGCTCAAAATGCCATTTTAAGTCAAGAAAAGAAGTCATGGAAGTTTGGAAATGCGTAGAATGAGACTTGACCAAAGTTGGTGAAAAATGACCTAAAAAAGGCATATAAGTTGAAAAAGTTGAAATAAAAAATTGGTTTGAGAGATCTACAAATCCAATATGGGTCATCCAATATACCAAATTGATTCCCAACATCATTTTAGAGACATTGGTTCAGCCACATTTTGAGTTTAGGCTTACAAATGGGACTTCCTTTGTAAATTTGTTTCTTGCATCATAAGGCAACTTGGTAAAACTTAACACAAGGCAAGGAAAAGCTTGGTTTTTCAAACATACACTCCCAATATCTCATGAAAGGAGATTTTAACTCAAGTTTACAAAGGTACAAGCATGAGATAAGAGAATTCAACATATCATCAAATGAGAACTTCCTTGAAATTTCCACAAGTTTCTAGATCCCTCTAGGACCAATCTAGAAGCTTCTCATTCTGTTAATCATCATCTATATAAGGAAATGAAGCCATTTGTGCATTGGTTGGTGATTCTTTGAGCTTGCAAACCTCATTTTGATTCCTTCACTCCCATTTGCATTTTCTCTTCAAACTCCATTGAAACTTCATCAATCATCTTAATTTCTGTTATCATCATCATCCACCATCATCATAGAGTAATTGGCAAAGAAAATTGAGAGGAACTCGTGGCTGGTTTGTGTGATCCAAGTTTTCACTCCAAGTTGCATGAAGAAGGGGATAAGGTGATTCAAGAAGTTTGAGCCCCAGCCATTGCAAACAGAAGAATCAGCATCCATTGGAGATCAATATTGGAGGTTAACAAGTCTTGAAGTGCAGCACAACTACACCTGCCATCATCACTTGCAAGGTATGCAACTTCATTCGAATCCCACTATTTATCCATTGATAGGGCATGCGGTTAGGATATATGTGATAGAGACCATTAGGGGATGATTCATGAGTAGTTTAAGGGCTGTTCTTGAAGGTTGTTTCCATGGCAGTTTCTGGTTAGTGATCAAGAACTCACATGTTAGAGTGCTATGATACTGGAGGTTAGGTTTAGAATGATCACCATGAGCAATAGAACGCATTAGTATAGGTTTTCTCAAGAATCTTCAGCATGCGTATCAGTGAAAATCAGTGGTGCCCTAAACTTATAGCTATCGGGTTTGGCTATTGGAGAAGTTTTAGAAAAATCTAAGGCTAAGGTTTTATAGAGGGTGAGGAGTAGACCATTTTTGGTCTTTGGATGAGGGGTTTTCATTGAGAGATGAAGGAGTACGCATTGGTTGAACATGGCTGCATGAAGGAAAGAATTCTGAAACCCTAGGTCTGATTTGGAGAAGACGATGAGCTGGCCGTCCGATTAGTCCATTTGGTTGACATTTTAAGCGCATCCAACGGCTGAGATTTGAGTTTGAAAACGGAGGAAGAAACTGAGAGTGAAACGATGCGTTTCACTTATGAAGCGTCTGGGCCTTGGATCCGAATCTCTATCCCCACCCCCCTTTGGATAGGCCCAATGATTTTAGCGTGTTTTTACTGCTATTTGCACCGAAGGTTTATTCCTTTTTCTGGTAATTTTCATTTGATTTTTGCTGAAACGTATGGGCCTAGTAACTTTGATATTCACACCCCTGCTCTGTGGCCCACCTGGATATTATAACTAGAGCGCCTTGCTATTCTCACCTCCTCCCTCTATTTCTTTATATTTCATTTTTAATTTCTTTTCATTTTCATGCATTTTCAAAAAATCATATCAAATTGAAAAAACATTATTTTCTGATATTTCTTTTTGCATTGATTTCTTCAAGATGTCTAGAAAATTATAAAAAATAAAAATTGCATTTTATTTTTTATTTGATATTTTTCCCATATTTTCCAAATAAATGCCTATTTTAGGTGTTTCATTTCATACATGAATTTGTTGATTTTTGTTCTAATAGTTGCTTTAATATTTTTAATCCATTCTTTTTAGGTTGATTAGTTTAGACATTTATCTTGTGCATACAATTTAGTTCCCTTTTTTAGAAATTAATTTCAGGTGATTAGCTTAGGTGTGAATAACATGAACAAAATTAGGGTTTAAGTGACAACATAGGTGAAGTAGTTCTTTTCCCTTAAGGATTTAGAGATTGAAAGTTTGGGGTATGGGGCTATAGGGGCTATGGGTAGTTATTAGATCCCTCAGAAATCACTAGGATTCCCCTACTGCTATTGGTATAATACTATCTGTATTTGACTGATTGGTGTGGTGTGCCCTCTGGGGATTATTGTTTGTCTGTGTGGGTATTGGGATTGTCTGGGGATTGGGGGAGCTGAAGACTTGTGATGATGAAGCCATTGGAGATCAAGAGCTTGAAGACCAACTTCCAGAGTTGATGAGGAGATTCCTGCTAGCAGCTGTTGAGGAGATTAGGGTTTAGGAGCTAGGCAGAGCTCTAGATTAGAAAGATTGATTCTCAAACATGGAAGGCCTTGACTGCCTCCATTCTTCTCTATGATGCAGAGTCTCTCTAAGACACTCACCCCCTTCCTTTGGAAGGCTTGGTGATAGTGTCTAAGAGATAGAACTCTTGAGAGAAACATTCTATGTGTTAGTAGCAGTCTGTTTGCCACCTTTGGTGGTCAACTAATTGCTTAACACCCAGTTCACTCTTGTGATTGATTCCTCAGCTTGGAGATTGAGACTTGAAGAAAAGCCATTGAAGATTGAAGACTGATAATCAAAGACCTTGCTTGAAGGCTGTGGAGATGGAGATTGATGCTTGCTGAAGCTTGTAGCTGTTTGGAGATGACTTGGAGTCAGATGTTGATTCAGAGCTGCTGTGGCTGTTTATTTTAGCTGTTATTCATTTCTGATGTATTGTTTGGTTTTCCCTGACTGTATTGTGTGTTGTTTACCCTGTTGGGTTGAAAGTGAAGTCTGTTCACTTTTGCCTATTGTTTTCTAGGTTCGAGGTTGAGCGGGACTCCCTTGCCTCGCTTGTATTGTTGCATCCATGCATTTTACTGTTTTACTGTATATATCTGATATTGTTTATGTTTCCGTCTATTCCCGTAGGATCTCTGTTTCTCTCTGTGCAAGAGAGGAGCATGATAGACACTAGGTATTAACCCATGCATGATAACATTAGGTTAGTTTGATTCCCTTCGCAACCGTAGGTTAGAGTTCTGTCTCTTCTTTCTCAAAACAAACAGAAAAACACAATAAGATTTCAAACACAATAAAAGACATTTCTTTCGTAAAAGAATGTGAACTCATCAAAACGTCATTTTTGTCCGCCGGGACTGTTAATCAGAAAAACCTTTTTTAGAAGGAATAAAATCAACCAAGACAGACTTGTGTCATACGTGGCCCGAACTACGTTTGCTCTGATCTTTCATGCCGTATGAAAGTACGTAGGCATAGGATGCGATATCCTAGCGAGCAACCTTCCCCTCCTTTCCAGTAGGTAGGCGAACTACGTTGACTCTGATTTCTCGTTCCAGACGGGAATACGTAGGCATAAAGTGCGATACTTTGCTGAGTCATTTTATTTTCATTTTCTTTTCTTTTAACCCTTAACCCTTAGTTTAGATAGAATAACAATCCATACCCGAAAACAAGCGTGGATCCCGTCGAGTACGACGGACGTGAGGGGTGCTAATACCTTCCCCTTGCGTAACCGACTCCCGAATCCAGGTTTTGGTTGCGACGACCATACCTTTCCCGTGTTGTGCGAGGTTTACTCTGAGCCTTTCCTTTCCCTCCCGTGGGATAAATAACGCACGGTGGCGACTCTTCTGTTCAGCCGGCACCGATTTTCGCAGTAGCGACAGCTGGCGACTCTGCTGGGGATCCAACGTCCCCTGGCTGCTAAGGACTACGATAGTTCTTATGCATTTGGGATCCAACGTCCCTTAAGAGAGTCGATCCTAACGCTTGTTTTCCCGTCTAAGATTTTGTATGGATTTATATTTCTGACCTTTATTCCCAGCATTATATATTGATTATTATTGCTGTATTGGGGTGTGACGGGTGTTTTGATATTGAGTGAGAAGCCGGACCTGGGCTTGAGTGCACCTTAGACTTAGAGTAGAGATTAGTGGGCGCGCACGTGCTTTGCATGTCCTAGTGTCCCGCGAAATCTACACTCAGACGAGGTTCTTCTGGTTGGCCTCTTGTCCTGCCCTTTGGGTGGCTCGGGTTGCTGGTTAGTTGGATTGTCGACTCTGGGGACCGATCATTTGGAAGTTGGCTAAGTGAGGCCTCTTCAGGATTTGATGATGCCACTCCTTCTGGGAATCGTATCATCAACCCTGAAAGTCTGTGACGCCGACGACCGCATAGGATGCCATACCTTTGTCAGTTACTAGGACATCCACCTGTGAGAGGGTTTGGGGTTATGCAGGTAACTAGACCTTCAGATACCGGTTATTTCTTGATCAGAGATCCTGGGTATTTATGGAGAGTTATGAGGTCTGTCAGAGACCATTTGGAGATGTGTTATGAGGTCTGTCAAAGACCATTTGGAGATGTGTTATGAGGTCTGTCCGAGACCAGTTGAAGAGTTTTGAGGTCTGTCATAGACCTATTGGGGTTATGATTTGAGGTCTATCAGAGACCAGCCAGAGTTATGCTGTGGGTCTGTCAGAGACCATTGTTGGAGCTTTGTTTTAGGTCTATCTGAGACCAGGGTTTGAGGACTTCTAGAGAGTCTATCTGAGACTTCTTGATATGGTTCAGGCTATTCAGCTACGGCATTTGGTCCCTGTTGCATGTCACTTGCATTGCATTATTTGCATATTCATCATCATTGCATCCTACTAACGTGTGTCTGTGCTGCAGGTGCATTTGCATTCCCCCGGTTCTAGTGTCTGGACTTCTGAGTATTGATCATGGCTGGTTTGAGGATGACCGTATAAGCTACCTATCCCC
Source organism: Lathyrus sativus (assembly GCA_963859935.3). Taxonomy (NCBI): domain Eukaryota; kingdom Viridiplantae; phylum Streptophyta; class Magnoliopsida; order Fabales; family Fabaceae; genus Lathyrus; species Lathyrus sativus. Next base: position 372,245,778 of record OZ012736.1, on the reverse strand, counting down.
GATATTACTCCACTCCTGGGTCTGATTTCTCTTGCAGATGAGGATGTCCGTAGAAGCTTCAGGCAGAGTTACGGACGGCTGTTGAGTTTAGTTCGCAGGTCCACTGATGATGAATTGAATGGGCTGTACACCTTAATGCAATTCTATGACCCGGCTTTGAGATGTTTCACTTTTGCGGACTTTATCTTGGGGCCTACCATGGAGGAGTATGTAGAGTTTACGGAGCTGCCAGTTCAGAATGCAGTTCCTTTTATTCACTCAGCCGCTGAACCCAATTTGGAGGATCTATCCAAGGCCCTGCATATGAATGCTTCTGAGTTGTTGATGACTGCGTGGCGAGGGGTTCCGGGTTTTTCTCTTCAGTTTCTGGTTGGTAAGGCTCAAGAGTACGCCAAGAATGGGTGTTGGGTGGTCTTTAATGCTATTTTGGCCCTCTGCATTTATGGGATAGTGCTGTTCCCTAACTTCCCAAACTTCGTGGACATGGATGCATTTCATCTATTTGCTGCTGGTAACCCAGTACCAACGCTGATCGGGGACTTTTACCATTCGATGCACTACAGGAATGAAAACAGGAGAGGCAAGAACGTCTCTTGTTGCGTACCTTTGCTGTATATGTGGTTCAAGAGCCATCTTCCCTCGAGGGGACCTTTCGTGGATAATGCAATCACGCCCGACTGGCCAGAGCATATGATGAGGTTAACTTCTGAAGACGTTGAATGGTTTGATAGAGATCTGCTGGGATCCGAGCTTATATTCAGTTGTTCTGGGTACCCTAATGTCCCGCTGATAAGAAGAAAAGGGTGTATCAACTACAACCCATCATTGTTGGTCCGTCAGTTCGGATATGCGCTGAAGAACCCGCCAAGGGAGGAAGAAGTACAAGAATCTCTGTACTTCACCGGAGACGTGAAGGGGGAGTTACTAGCCAAGCTGCAGCATGCCTGGACGCGTATTAACCGAAGAGGGAAGCCGTTGCTAGGGAAGAATGACTGTCAGGCCTATGCACCTTATAGAGTTTGGATTCAAGAGAGAGCAAGTCAGTTGCGGATGCCATTTCCAGATGCACCAGCCTTTGTTCCTGTTCCGGTAGCAGAGCCAACTACTGTTTCTAGGGAGGCCTACGAGCAAGTTGTGAAAGAAAAAGAAGCCTTGATGAAGATCAACAAAGGGTTAGAGCAGGAGCTGGCCCAGATACGCAGCGAGAAAAACAAGGCCGTGTATGCTTTCCAACAACAGATTGAGCTAATGAACAGATTAGGGGCTGAGTTGACTGAGGAGAGGAAGAAGCGCGAACGTCTGGGGCAAGAGTTCAGAAGCTCCCATGACATGCTGGAATCCAAAAAGAAGGCGCTCGACGCAGCACACCGAGAGATCTCTTCTTGCAATAAGACTTGGAATGCTACGCTCACCAACAATAAGAAGAGGGAAGATAAGTTGAAGCAACAAATTTCCGACCTCGAAGAGCAGTTGAAGTCCAGCATCAAGAAGTGTGAAGAAGAAGTGATGACCCGGTATAGTCTCCAGAACGCCCTGAACAAGGCCATCAAAGGCAGAGATGAAGCTGTGTCCCAGAAGCGTAAACTAGAGGATCGCTTCGGAGAGGGGGCATGGGAAGAAACTGCTGAAGACGTGCGGCGTGTTCTTAAGAAAAGAAACCAACTTGTTGAAGGGCTTCTTGATCGACCAAGTCATCCGGAGACCAAGAAGCTACTAGAAGAGTACCAGACTTATGGGAGGGTTTGATCATTTCATGTAGTAACTTGTATGCTTTATTTGCATAGTGCTGACCATCACCAGGATTGTTGGTTGAGGTCATGCCTTCTTGTTGTACTCTCAGTGATATTGTATTCCGGGCTTATTGATTTCTCTGCAATATATGAGGCTTTCTATGATTCAGCTCCGATCTTTATATTGTTAGCACTGTCACTGCACCGACACCTTCACACTAGAATCGGGGAATGAATTTCCCTAATGCACAGACACACATTGCATTGCATTCATATTCATATTGCATTACAGGTAATCTTTGGATGGTGTCTTATTTCCTGCTCTGTACCAGGTACTTTCAGGATTGCAGATCAGCACCCGCACCGCTATTCCACTCGCACCAACTATCGAAGAATCATGGATCAAATGCAGAACGAGATGCAAGATGTGCGCGAGAAGCTAGCTCTCTTTATGCAGACCATGGAAGCTATTGCAAAAGGTCAGGAAAATTTGCAAGCCATGGTCCAACCTCTGTTGGCCCGAAATACTGGTCACGGTAATGAGGTCATTAGTCTGTGCGAGTCGATACTGTTCATGGGGATGGCACCCCCACGCCAGTGGCTCCACCTGTAGTCAATATACCTGCTGCTAATGTCAACAACGCTACCGCTGGTGGGAATGGTAACGTCGGAGTTGGGAACGAGACTGTTGTCCATAACGTTGGGCTTGGTGATGTCAACTTGGGTGATAATATGGGAGGCAACGGCTTTGGCAATACTGGATTCGGGTTCAATGATCAGAGATTCGATAATGCTGGGAAATATGGTTTCAATGCTCAAGGCTTTGGGCAAGATGGTTATGGTGTGGCCAATCAGGGTTACGGGGGTTTCGGAAATGGAAACGGCGCTGGGTTAATGGCTTTTGGGCCTGCTGGAGGTGTTCAGGGATACGGCAACAGAGGCCGAGGCCCGGTGATGAATCAAATTAGAGCTGGCCGCCATAATGAATATGATGGGTATGGAGCTGGGAATGGTATGTGGCAAGAAGATCAGCAGGAGGACGCTTTCTCCGGCGGAGGCTTTGAAGGGCCGATGGATAACTCCCAGAAGATCAGAATGCTAGAAGAGCAGATGAGGGGGGTCCTGAACCAAAGTGCTGTGGGCTTGGACATGGCAACAATGGGTCTGGTACCTGGCTTGAGGGTGCCAATCAAATTCGAAGCTCCTACGTTTGATAAGTATAAAGGGGACACATGTCCGAAAGTGCACGTGCGGGCTTATTACAGAAAGATGTCTGCGTACTCAACTGATGAGAGAATGCTGATGCATTTCTTTCAAGATAGTTTGTCAGGCCCGTCCCTAGAGTGGTACATGGGGTTGGAGCCAACTAATATCAAGACATGGAAGCAGTTGGCAGAGGCATTTGTAGCTCACTACAAGTATAACAGCGACTTGGCGCCCAATCGGGTCCAATTGACAGGGCTGTCGCAGAAGAATGGTGAGAGCTTTAAAGAGTACGCGCAAAGGTGGCGCGATATGGCTGCCAGGGTCCGCCCTCCTTTAGAAGACAAGGAAATGAATGACATGTTCGTCGGCACATTCACAGGCTTGTTTCATGACATGTTGTTTCATACATCTCTGGCCAGTTTCTCAGATTTGATCCTGATGGGAGAAAAGATTGAACGTAACATTAAGCAGGGAAAGTTCCAAGTCGAGGAATCAACTGCATCTGGCAGTAATAGGAAGGCTTTTGGTGGGCGCCGTCAGGGCGAGGCAAGCGCAGTGTTTGGAGGCCGAGGCCGAGGCCGAGGCAGAGGTCGGAACCAATATCATCAGCCGCAGCAGGTGGCGAGTGTTACTATCCCATATCAGCAACAACCACTTCAACAATAACAACCGTTTCAGCAGCAGCCAATGCAGCAGCAGCAGCCACAGCAGGGGGCACAGCAGGCTCAGCGAAGATTCCAGGGTGGTAAACCAAGAAGAGTGTTTGAGAAGCCTCCCTCAACCTACGCAGATTTGTTGCAAACGCTGTTGGGTCTAAATTTGGTAGAGAAGAGAACTCTGGCACCGATAACGGGAACTCCTCCGTATGGTTATGATGCAAGCAGGCACTGTGAGTTTCATTCTGGTGCTCCGGGCCACGATATAGAGGGTTGTCGTGCTTTTAAGCATGTTGTGCAGGATCTTTTGGACAATAAGACTATCAATTTCGGAACGGCAGGTCCGAATATAGTGCAGAAACCCATGCCTAATCATGGGGAAAACGCCATCCTGACTGAGGAAGGGTCGAATCTGATTATGAATGTTGACGATTTAAAGACGCCGCTGAGCGAGATAAAAAGCAGATTGCTGCAAGGGGGTGTTTATCCAGGATGTGACGAGTATTGCTTAGAATGCTGGACCCTAGCTGGGGGGTGCGATGATTTGAAGAAAGGCATTCAGGCTTTAATTGATGGAGGCACATTGCAGTTTGACCGAGCAACAACTGAAGAGCCTGCAGGGGCGGTAGCAGATGATCAGAGTGATGTGGCCACTGTAACGATTCCTTGGAAGACAATCACTATTGCAGCACCGGTCCAGCGACCACCGATCACCATAACTAAGGCCGGACCGATCCCGTACGAGAACACAAAAGCAGTCCCATGGTCATACGGGTTGGAGGTGTATTGTGACGGGATAAAAATTGATGTTAATAAGCATCCAGCTGAGACTGTCGATAACGTTGTGGGTTCAGGAGGTATGACAAGGAGTGGTAGGATCTTCATATCGCCTGAGGTGGAGGCCGAAAGACTAGCGAAAGGAAAAGGGAAGATGGTTGAAAATGTCCCCGCGCAAGCAAGCGACAAAGCATCGGCATCGAAAGAGGTAGAAGAGTTCATGCGCTTGATTCGAAAAAGTGATTATAAGATTGTGGAGCATCTGCAGCAGACGCCCTCCAAGATATCTATCCTATCGTTGCTCTTATGTTCTGAAGCTCACAGAAATGCTTTGTTGAAAGTCCTGGATACTTCCTTTGTACCCCAAGACGTCTCTGTGAATCAGCTGGAAGGAGTGTTGGCACATGTAAATGCAGGCCACAGCTTGGGCTTTACCGACTTCGATTTGACCCCGAAAGGGAGAGATCATAATATGGCGCTGCACATATCCGTCGAATGTAGAGGATCAGTAATGTCGCATGTATTGGTTGACACCGAATCGTCTTTGAATGTGCTGCCCAAGAAAGCGATGATGAAGCTGGATGTTAGAGGAATCTTGTGCACGCCCAGTGACTTGGTAGTCAGAGCGTTTGATGGCATGCGAAGAACAGTCTTTGGATCGATAACATTGCCTCTGCAGGTGGGGCCGGAGGTGTTTGCAACTGAGTTTTATATCATGGATATACAGACCGCATATAGCTGCCTGCTCGGAAGACCCTGGATTCATGGGGCTGGGGCAGTCACGTCTACCCTGCATCAGAAATTGAAATATATGGTCGGAGACAGCGTAGTCACCGTATGCAGAGAAGAAGACATCCTGGTCAGCCATCTGTCGTCATTTAAATATGTGGAGGTCGATGGAGAGATCCACGAAACACCCTGCCAGGCATTTGAAGGGTTGCGTATCAAGGACAAAGGTCCCGGGCCGAGCAAGGTGGCGGAGATAGCCGTCTCGTCGTATAAAGAAGCCCAAGCTCTGGTGGAGGCAGGAGAAGCAAAGGGCTGGGGCAAAGTGCTGGATATTCCTGTGAAGATGGACCGGTTTGGGCTGGGATACCAACCGTCGTCATCAACACCTGCCGTGGGGACGCCCCATTTCAGGGGGCCAATAACCATCTCTGCCAGTGGAGTATGTCGCAAGACCATCAATGCTGCTTCGGAGTCTGACGAAGGAGACAGCGACTGTGATATGGATGCCTGGATTCAGCCAAGCACGCCAGGACAGGGACTGTGCAACTGGTCTATTCAGGAGTTTGTTCCTGTGACTCTTAAACAGTAATGCTTTGCTTTGTTAATTGTTGAATAATCTGATGTCTTTCCCGGGGCATCGTGATTTGCTTAGGGCTGTGTTGTTATGAACATTGCATGTTAATCATTAAATAAATGGCGTTTTTTCATGTGCAAATACTGTAATCTCTGTCTTTCTTGTTTTGTATTTTTCAATAAAATGGCAACGTGGTTATTCGCTTTATACGCATTTTGAAGCACTTAACCATTCCTTTTGCAGGATAACATTTTCAGATGACATCCTTGAACCACCTATGACTCGTCCCGACTTCGAGCACCCGGTATTTCAGGCCGAAGAAGAGATTGTCAAAGATAGTGACGTTCCTGAAGAACTGTCTTGGTTGGTGAAGCAAGAGGAAAGAGCCATTCTGCCTCACGACGAGGTCATCGAAATTATCAACTTGGGTTCGGAAGGGGTTGAGAAGAATATTCGTATCGGAGCCGCGCTGCAGAGCGATATCAAGCGAAGACTGGTTGAAATGCTCCGAGAGTATAGTGATGTATTCGCTTGGTCGTATGAAGATATGCCAGGGCTCGATACAGATATGGTTGTGCACCGTCTGCCACTAAAAGAAGAATGCCCGCCGGTCAAACAAAAGCTTCGTAGAACTCGACCAGATATGGCAGTGAAGATCAAAGAGGAAGTTCAAAAACAGTGGGACGCTAGTTTCCTGGCTGTGACAAAATATCCCTCATGGGTTGCTAACATCGTACCAGTGCCAAAGAAAGATGGCAAGGTTCGAATGTGCGTGGATTATAGAGATTTGAATAAAGCAAGCCCAAAAGACGATTTTCCACTTCCTCATATTGATGTGCTAGTTGATAATACTGCTCAATACTCCGTATTCTCCTTCATGGATGGCTTCTCAGGCTATAATCAGATTAAAATGGCGCCAGAGGATATGGAGAAGACCACTTTCATAACGCCTTGGGGAACATTTTGCTACAAAGTGATACCCTTTGGTTTGAAAAATGCTGGGGCAACATATCAGCGTGCGATGACGACTCTTTTCCATGATATGATGCATAAAGAGATTGAAGTTTATGTTGACGATATGATTGCCAAATCCCAGACGGAGGAAGAGCATCTGGTGAATCTGCTGAAGTTATTTAAAAGGCTTAGGAAGTTCAGGCTGAGACTGAACCCTAACAAATGCACCTTCGGGGTGAGATCGGGTAAGCTGCTGGGGTTTATCGTAAGCGAAAGAGGAATAGAGGTCGATCCTGCTAAAATAAAAGCAATTCAAGAAATGCCGACGCCTAAAACAGAGAAAGAGGTACGCGGGTTTTTAGGGAGGTTGAACTACATCGCTCGGTTCATATCTCACCTAACTGCTACATGTGAACCATTATTCAAGCTGTTAAAGAAAGATCAAGCTGTAACATGGAACGAAAATTGTCAAAAGGCGTTCGAGAAAATAAAGCATTATTTGCAGGAGCCTCCTATTTTGATACCCCCAGTGGCAGGGAGACCTTTTGATCATGTATTTGACGGTTCTTGAGGGAAGCATGGGTTGTGTTCTCGGTCAACACGACGAGACAGGAAGAAAAGAGCATGCGATCTACTACTTGAGTAAGAAATTTACAGATTGTGAATCTCGATACTCAATGCTGGAGAAAACTTGTTGCGCGCTAGCCTGGGCCGCCAAGCGTTTGAGGCAATACATGCTGAATCATACAACCATGCTCATCTCGAAAATGGATCCTATCAAATATGTATTTGAAAAGCAGGCGTTGTCAGGGAGAATTGCCCGTTGGCAGATGGTCTTGACTGAATATGACATCCAATACGTCTCGCAAAAAGCTATAAAGGGGAGCGTGCTGTCTGAGTATCTGGCGGAGCAGCCTATTGAAGATTACCAATCGATGAGGTTTGATTTTCCTGACGAGGATATCATGTACCTAAAGATGAAAGATTGTGAAGAGCCGTTGCCGGACGAAGGACCAGAGTTGGGTTCCAAATGGAAGATGATATTTGACGGAGCTGTGAATGCTTACGGTAGCGGAATTGGGGCAGTCATCACTACGCCGCACGGGTCGCACATCCCGTTTACTGCCCAATTGACCTTTGCCGTTACCAATAATGAGGCCGAATACGAAGCTTGTATAATGGGGCTTGAAGAAGCCATTGATTTGCGAATCAAGAATCTGGACGTATACGGAGACTCAGCTCTGGTGGTGAATCAGATAAAAGGGGAATGGGAGACACGTCAGCCCAATTTGATACATTACATGAATTATGCGAGGAGATTGTTGCCTTTCTTCGACAAGGTTGAATTGCATCATGTACCGCGGGCAGAGAATCAAATGGCTGACGCTCTCGCCACTTTGTCTTCCATGTACAAAGTCAACTTTTGGAACGAGGCTCCCCGAATCATTATCTCTCGGCTTGACATACCAGCTTTCGTATTTGCTATTGATGAAGCATCCGACGACAAACCGTGGTATTTTGATATCCTTAATTTTCTGAAGAATAAAGAGTATCCGACTGGGGCATCCAGTCAAGATCAGAAGACTCTCAGGAGATTAGCGGGTAATTTCTATTTGAATCCGGATGGCGTCTTATACAGAAGAAACCACGACTTGGTGCTGTTGCGTTGTGTAGACGAGAAAGAGGCGAAGCTGCTCATGGAGGAGATACACGAAGGTACCTTTGGTACGCATGCCGGTGGGCATGCTATGACGAGAAAGCTACTGAGGGCAGGTTATTTTTGGCTGACTATAGAAACTGACTGTTTCAAGTTTGCGAGGAAGTGCCACAAGTGCCAAATCTATGCTGATAAGATCCATGTGCCTCCGAGTCCTCTGAATGTGATGTCATCGCCATGGCCATTCTCGATGTGAGGAATCGATATGATTGGAAAGATCGAGCCGACGGCTTCTAATGGGCACAGGTTCATTCTAGTAGCGATCGATTATTTCACCAAGTGGGTGGAAGCGGCGTCTTACGCAAATGTAACGAAGCAAGTGGTGGCTAGATTCATCAAGAGAGATATCATTTGCCGATATGGGATCCCCGAGCGGATAATCACGGACAACGGTTCAAACCTGAACAACAAAATGATGAAGGAGCTCTGTCAGAATTTCAAGATCGAACATCACAACTCCTCCCCTTACCGACCCAAGATGAATGGCGCTGTCGAAGCGGCCAATAAGAACATTAAGAAGATCGTTCAGAAAATGGTGGTGACCTATAAGGATTGGCATGAGATGCTACCTTTCGCTTTGCACGGTTATCGTACGACGGTACGGACATCAACCGGGGCAACCCCGTTCTCGTTAGTATACGGAATGGAAGCGGTATTACCATTGGAAGTTGAGATCCCTTCTCTGAGGGTATTACGAGATGTTCAGCTAGACGAGGTAGAATGGGTGAAAGACAGGTTGAATCAATTGAGTTTGATGGATGAGAAGAGGCTAGCTTCTCTAGCATATGGTCTCTTGTACCAGAGCCGAATGAAGAAAGCATATGATAAGAAGATACATCCGCGAAGCTTTCAGACGGGCGACCTTGTGCTGAAAAGGATTCTCCCGCCGCAGGCAGATCACAGGGGCAAGTGGACCCCCAACTACGAAGGGCCATACGTTGTCAGGAAAGTCTTTTCAGGAGGAGCTTTATTATTGTCCACCATGGACGGTGAAGATTTTACGTCGCCTGTGAATTCGGACGCAGTTAAAAAATACTTTGCTTAAAATTGACCCGCTGGACAAAAAAAAAAAAAAGAGAGAGTCCAGGCAAAAATGGGGCATCCTGGCGAACCAAAAACAGAATGAAAGGTTCGGGCAAAAGTTAGGGATAAAATTGAAAAAATGTACACCCGCGAAGTTGAAAACCTACACTGGGCGACTTCGGCAAAAAGGGGTATCCCGGTGAACTGAAAACCCGTAAAGGGCGGTTCACGCAAAAGTTAGGGATTCGAAAAGCAAATGACTGCGGTCCGAATTTGATATTACGTTGAGCATCAGTGCGGGAGAATATACCTGAAGGGTCGATTATCAGTTACAATCTCTTCGGAAGGGTGAATACCGGGAAAGCATTAGAGTCGGACGAGTCATAGGAGGATCAGTTCGTGGTGTTCGTCTACATCCCGTTGCCGACATGTGTACAAAATTTAATTTGTCAAAATATTTATGCTTCTTGTGCATACTTGTGTATTTGCTTTGCGTAGCTTCCTCTTTTCAGGAGTTACATCCCGTGTACAAAAAAAACTCCGCCCATTCAGGGGCCCAATCAATAAAATATGTTATTCAGTACTTGATGCTGGTTCTTTACTGTTTTGTGCATAATAAAGCGCCTAAGTTTACTGAAACTAGCATGTGTATAACATCACTGGCCCTTGCCAACAATTGTTAAAGCTTTGAATTAACTGAAAATAACGTCACTAACCTGAAGCGATTTGGTTGCATAGGCTTGTCTTGTCTTGTTTGTGTTGTTGCAGGTTTCATAGCCGTACGAGGAAGATGACCAAGAGACTGCAGTAATAAAAGACTCGACCCTCACGCAGGTCATGCATGTTCTTCCTGAAGAAGGATAGATTTCCCCAGCTAGTCGTAGCTTATCCAAAGGACATGCTCCAGCAAAGTCGTTTATCCTCAACAGAATTGACGATTCCAAGATTATAAGACTGCATTCAGACAGTGTATCTCAAGCAGAGTGGTTTAGCCGCAAAAGATTAATGTTGGTGAGCTGTATTCAGGCAGTTTACCTTTCCCCGCAGGGTCATTTACTCTCCCCCAGTGGAGTCAGTTAATTTTCCCCAAGAGAATCATTCCATCCCTAGCGGAATTCTCTTCTCAGCAAGTGTTTTCATTCCTCTCAGTGGAACTCGAAGATTAAGACTCTCCCCGGCAGAGTTGGTTGTGGGTCCAGACATTTATTTTGTCAGAATACCGTGTGATATCCGTTCACTTTCCAGCAGAAGTTCAATCATACCAAGCGCATCTGCTATTCTCCAGCGGAGTTATATTCCTCAGCAGGGTGTTACTTCGATGAGGTGTTTGGTTTAAGTTCCTAATTTCCCAGCTGAGTCGACTTCGCTCTCCCAGCATTTATTTTGCTGGAATAATTCTGTAGCATCTGGCTATTCCCCAGCGGAGTTGGCATTATCTTCAGCATTTATTTTGCTGAAGCAGTTTCTGTACCTGGCAGTTCGAGTCTGCATTTGCATCGGCATATAGTGCATTGGCATATAGTGTCATATTGGCATCGGCATATAGTGTCATACTTGCATCCACCAAAAAAATGCGTAGCATTTCCATGTCGAATGGATCATTGCATCATTGTCAAACATATGCATTTTGAAACATAAACTAGGTTGGCTAACCGTTTGTTCCAAGTATTGTTTCTCTTGCAGGTAGAGAGAGCCCTCGCTCAGAGGAATCAATAAGCATTTGAGGTCTCGGCACGAGACATTCAACGAAGTGTCAGCTTTGGCACTATTCCCCGCAGAGTCAGCAAGATAAGTTTCTCTTTGTCCCCAAGCAGAGTTACTTATTTCCCCGCCAGGGTTTCTTGTTGAAGTTTCTCTAGTCCGACCAGCGGATTGTTTCCTTCAAAGTTGTTGTGACGTCAGCATTAAAAGGTTTCGTGAGCCAGAAGTTCAGAGGCTACCGCCAGTTATTAGAGCAGGCATCCAATAGTTTGATTTCCAAATATCCCCAGTAAAGTCAGTCTCAAAGTTGCTGTAACGTCAGTGATAAGAAGTTTGCGGACCAATGGAAGGATGAGTCCTAACGTGGACGGGTTTATTGACAGGTTTTTTGTACGCTAAGAGAAGTGGGGGTCCTGACGTGGACATTTCCTCAGTTTGACGATATGTGTTAGTCCTAACGTGGACAGATTCGAGTTCTCGGTATTGATTGAAGGTGAAGTCCTGACGTGGACAAAAGTGGGTTACTCTTCGTGTTGGTGTCCTGACGTGGACAATTTTTTTCCAGCAGATAGCTTTATTCGTAATGGTGAAATGTGCGTCCTGACGCGGACAAATTTATAGTTCTTCGTGATGAGAGTCCTGACGTGGACAAATTTATCCTTCTTCGTGTTGTTGGCAGAGTGTGTGTCCTGACGTGGATGAGTTTTATTTCCCCAGCAAGTCGAAGACGCACAAGTCCTGACGTGGACAGGTTCTATTATTTCAACAGGTTGAGATGTGAGTCCTGACGTGGACAAGTCTCGCTTCCCCAGGGGGTCAAAGGTGCATGGGTCCTGACGCGGACAAATTTTATTTTCTCAGCAAGTCAAGAAGGGAGTCCTGACGTGGACGAATCTAGACGAAACATGGGTCCTGACGTGGACGAGTTATTCCTTACGTGGAAGAGCAATGTATTCCTTACGTGGAAAGATTGAAGTCCTTACGTGGACAGATCGAAATGTGATTCCTTACGTGGAAGAAAAAAAAAGAAGTTTGATTCCTAACGTGGAAAGATTGAGTCCTAACGTGGAAAGATTGTGTTCCTTACGTGGAAAGATTGGAGTCCTTACGTGGACAAATCGAAAGATGGAGATTCCTTACGTGGAAAAAGATAGCTTCCTTACGTGGAAAGATATATTCCTTACGTGGAAAGTTTAGTCCTGACGTGGACGGGTTCAGAAGAAATTTTATTCCTGACGTGGAAAGAAAGAGGTTATTCCTGACGTGGAAGAGTGTAGTCCTGACGCGGACAGATCAAAGAAGTTCATTCCTTACGTGGAAAGATTGAAGTCCTTACGTGGACGAATCAAAATGTGATTCCTTACGTGGAAGAAAAAAAAAGAAGTTTGATTCCTAACGTGGAAAGATTGAGTCCTTACGTGGAAAGATTGATTCCTTACGTGGAAAAGAAGAGTTGATTCCTTACGTGGAAAGACGGGTTTATTCCTAATGTGGAAAATTTAGTCCTGACGCGGACAGATCCAGACGAAGTCTTATTCCTAACGTGGAAATATTACTCCTTACGTGGAAAGGTGAGTCCTAACGTGGACGGTGTTATTCCTAACGTGGAAAGGGTGTTCCTTGCGTGGAAAAATCAGATTGAGTTTGTATTCCTTACATGGAAGAGCGATTTATTCCTAACGTGGAAAGTTTAGCCCTGACGGGGGCAGATTCAGATCAAGTTGGTTTCCTTACGTGGAAAAGAAGGTGTTATTCCTAACGGGGAAAGGTGAGTCCTAACATGGACGGTGTTATTCCTAACGTGGAACGGTTATTCCTTACGTGGAAAGACGAGTAATCCCCAGCACTGTCGCTAATGGATCAGTGGATTGCCGTAATAGTCAGATTCAGCTGATGAATGTCGTTACCCAAGCAGGGGCGCAGTTTATTTCTGCGGTTGGCAAATTTCCGGGTTCTTAGTATTCAACCGTTCGTACCGCGAATGTCTGAAGGCTCCGGGCTCTTCACTCAATCGGGTCCAAGTCGCTTGAATAGGGGCACCTAGGCAATGAAGTTATGTGCTCAGATAGAGAGCAGTTCCTTGACCACATGATTTGCTTCTTTTCGTATGCAACTTATTGGACCATGCGAATTAGTTGAAATTCTATTCTCTTTTAGGGAGAAGTCTTGAGTGATAGATCTAATTGAATCAAATAAACACAAATTATAGCATATTATTATATTAGAGAATAATTAACAACGATAAGAATAATGTACCTTGTAGAATTTAAGAGACGATCATCAGAAGAGTGAGTATGAGAGGGTTACTACCCTCATTGTCATCTAGGATTTTCAGAGTATGTTAATTGTTTAATGTGAAAAAATTTAAATAGCTAAACGACTAAGGGAAGAGATCTCTCATTGGACTTAACTGAATGGTTCAACCCATCATGGTTCATTCAGGCACAAAACTCAATCAAACAATTCATTTATTTAGTGTATAATAACCATAGACCATAATATAATTAATTAATAATTAATTATTTCAATCCATATTTGATAATTAAATAATTAATCTAACAATCTTTCACTTGAATGAAAATAATTAATTATTAAAAAAATATTGATTTTAATATTAGAATATCAATAATGGTCGAAACACTATTCAATCAAAAGAAATAAATTTCACAGCTGTAGAAATTATATCCGATAGAGAAAACAAAGCATACATGTTAAAAGTCACAACTTTATATAAAAAATGATGAATTTGGAGTAACATATTTAAGTTAAGAGACATATGTTATTAAGAATGGCCCAAGCATGTGAATGTGCTAATGATAAACTCCCGCTAACGTAAAATATCATAAGACTTACTCATGTGTATAAGTCCGTAGTCAGTGATTTTACTAATGCGTTTCAAATTAAAGGTCATAGAATATTCACATAGGTCTAAGAATAGTAATTATATATAGGGATACCCTATTACGAGAGTAATTACATTTAATCATAAGTACCTTCATAATACAATATCATACTCGATAGGAGTATTGATATTTACTTGTATTTTCGTATTCATGACCTCAAGAGTGTGGATGTTGAAGATATAATAACACAATATTATTGCATATTAAAGAATTATCATGTCTTTTCAATATCGACCTAAACATCAAGTTATGATGTTTCTTGAGATTAAGAGAATAATATATATCTTCGTATAAGACTTCTTAGAATTAATTTATATTTTGAAGTCTTTTTAGAATATGTTATATTTACAGTGCATATAAGAATATATGACACTATGAGAATAATAATCCAAACTTTTTAGATTATATAATTATGTACACATGCACTCCCGCTACTCCAACATTTATAAGTAGGATAAAAATTTATTAGAGTCTGCTAGTATTAAATACTTTAATGATATAATACTCAATAGTGGGATACTTAATTGCTAGTGCAAAATTATCGACAAAAGTGGTTGTACAATTTATCAATATTTCAAAACTCAACCACTTATTTTGCAAATGAATATAGCATATCTATCAACACAAGTGATTATAGAATAACAATATGAAACTCAATATTTATCAATAGCCGATTTTTTTTCAAAATTTGAGTTTCATAGTTAACCACATATTCTGCATTTAGAATTAAGGAGATTGTTAATTTTCACTTACAATTTATAATAAAAAATCATCTTATAACAAATACATTTCTTAAAAGAATTTTCATAAACATAATAACCTTCAAATAAAATAGTATGATAATTATATAAAACAAAATTATCATCATATGAGTGAGATTAAATTCCTAGTATTTAAATTGCAAAATAGGATTATATGAATTATTTTAATAGCTCACTCAAAACTCAAATGTTACAAGTCACACACACTTGAGACATAATTATGTTACACGCAGCAGAAGTAAAAGAGACTAAGGTGAATAAATGATGAACAGAGGAAATATTCTATTACAGAATGACGGCTACAAAACATGATAAAAGTTACAATGATTGTCACCCTATTTATAAGCTAAAACTAGGGTTACTAGAATAAGATAAAATACTAAAATACCCTCTAACAAACTTAGGGGCTAAGAAAATAGTACAACTAAATAAATATGAATTACTATTAATATTCTAATACCATCCCTTAATTCATATTCCATCAAAACTTGTAACACCAATTCCATCCCTTAGTCTGAGAAATTGATCAGTCTTGATAGCTTTCGTCAGAACATCTGCCAACTGCTTCTGAGTGCTGCAGTGTACAACTTCTAACACTCCACTCTGAACTTGATGTCTCAGAAAATGATACTTGGTCTCAATATGCTTGCTTCTCCCATGCAGCACTGGGTTTCTGGCAAGATTGATTGCAGACTTGTTGTCAATCATCAACTTCAGAGGTTTGTCTACTTTAATCTTCAGATCCTGCAACAGATTCAGAATCCATACAACTTGGCATGCAGTAACAGCACCTGCAATGTATTCAGCTTCACAGGTTGACAACGCCACAACAGGTTGCTTCTTAGAACACCAAGAAATGAAACCTCCCAGAAATTTGAACAAGTACCCAGATGTACTTCTTCTGTCAACTCTGTCTCCACACCAATCAAAGTCTGAATAACTTAGAAGTTCTGACTCATTATTTCCTCCAGAGGGAAATAACACTCCATACTTCAGAGTTCCTTTAATATACCTCAGAATCTTGACAGCAGCTTGGTAATGGGACCACTTAGGTTTACTCATGAACCTACTAACCATCCCAACTGAGTAGCAAATATCAGGTCTGGTATTGCACAGATACCTCAGAGAACCAACCAACTGTTTGAAGGTTGTAGCGTCCACATCCTTTCCTTCAGAGTCTGAATCCAGTTTCTGATTTGTATCAGAAGGTGTGACAGCCATCTTACAATTCTTCAGATCAAATCTCTTCAGAAGTTCTAATTCATACTTGAGTTGATGCAAAATGATACCTTTCTCAGAATATCTGAACTCCATCCCTAGAAAGTATGTCATTTTGCCTAGATCAGTCATTTCAAATTCATTCATCAGAACTTTCTTGAACTTGGCTATCTCTTGTTCAGAACTTCCAGTCAATAGTATATCATCAACATATAAACATACCAGAGTCATATTGCCTTCAGAAGTATGCTGAACATAGACACCGTACTCCATCTCACATTTCTGAAAGCCTTGCTTCTTGAAAAATGAATCAATCTTCTGATTCCAAGCTCTGGGCGCTTGTTTCAATCCATATAGAGCTATGTGTAATCTGTACACCATCCCTTCCTAATTCTTTTTCACAAATCCAGGAGGTTGTGACACGTAAACTTCTTCTTCTAATGGACCGTTCAGAAATGCAGATTTTACATCTAAATGCATCAGAGGCCAATTCCTGTTAGCAGTTATTGCAATCACCATTCTGATTGTTTCATGTCTTGCTACAGGTGCAAACACTTCAAAATAATCCAGCCCAGGTTTTTGTAGAAATCCTCTGGCTACCAACCTTGCTTTATGTTTGCCAATTGAGCCATCTGGCTTTAACTTCTGCTTGAAAACCCATCTAACGCTGATGGCTTTCTTGTCTTTTGGAAGTTCTGTCAGCTTCCAAGTCTTGTTTCTCTCTATAGCATCAAGTTCTTCTTTCATGGCCTTCAGCCAGAGCTTCTGCTTAAGAGCCTCCTCTGTACTTATAGGTTCAGAGTCTACTAACATGGCACACTGAATAACTTCTCCTTCAGAGTCTACTTCAGTGTCTTGCAGCATGTCAAATTCTGCAAATCTTCTGGGAACGCTTCTGATTCTTTGTGGTCTCTGAACTTGTTCAGAGTCTTGAGCTTCAGAGTTTCCAGCTTCAGATGGTTGACTTCCTCTAGAGCTTTGACCATCTTCAAGATCTGGCATATTTTCAGAGTCTTGGTCATCTTCAGAGTCTGAATTGCCACCAGAATCTGGATTACCATCAGAGTCTGGATCATCAGAGTCACCTTCATCTTCTGAGTCTTCTCCAGAGTCAGAATCACTATTAGAGTCAGAATCAACGTCAGAATTTACTCCAACTTCAGAAATTCTTAACTCTGACCTTTCTTCAGAAGTTCTAACATCAGAATCAGATTGAGATTTATCCCAATTCCAAACTTCTGATTCCTTCATAATCACATCTCTGCTGAATTCAATTTTATTGGTTTCTGGACAATAGAGCTTGTATGCACCTGTACTGTGGTACCCTATCAGAATCATCACTTTGCTTCTATCATCCAGCTTCTGTCTTCTGGCTTCTGGAACATGTTTATAGCAAACAGAACCAAACACCTTCAGATGACTAACACTTTGCTTGTCTCCAGTCCACTTCTGCATAGGAACTATTTCCTTCAACTTCTTCGTAGGACATCTGTTGAGTACATACGTTGCAGTGGCAACAGCTTCTCCCCAGAGTTTCTGAGGAAGCTTCTTCTCCTTTAGCATGCTTTTCACCATATCAAGCAAAGTACGGTTTCTTCTTTCAGCAAGACCATTGTGTTGAGGGGTATAAGGGGAAGTAACCTCATGCTCAATTCCATTCTCCTCACAGAACTTCTGGAACTCTTTGGAGTTATACTCACCTCCACCATCAGTTCTAAGAATCTTCAACTTCTGACCATTCTGATTCTCAGCCTTCATTCTGAATTTCTTGAATTCATCAAACACCTCGTGTTTGAACTTAATAAGGGATACCCATGTCATTCTTGTGAATTCATCAACAAATAACACAAAGTATTTATTCCCTCCAATTGATGCTACTGGAAATGGACCACACACATCAGAATGTACAACTCCCAAGGCATGTTTTGCTCTTGGAGCAGCTTCTGACGCAAATGACAATCGTGGTTGTTTTCCTTCCATGCAAACTTTGCATGATTTTTCAGGCTTCTTAATTGCAGGAATTCCATGTACCAACTTCTTTGAATTCAGATGTTTTAAGCTTCTGAAATTCAAATGACCAAATCTTCTGTGCCACAGCTCACTCTCCTTCTCAGCACATGTTGCACTAAGACATTCTGAGTCTGCAGTTCTGACATTCACCTTGAATGTTCTATTCCTTCCCTGTTCTGACTCCATAATCAACTTCTGATTGCAGTCATACAGCTTCAGAAGATTATCCTTCATGGTAACTGAAAACCCTTTCTCAATTAATTGTCCCACACTCATCAGATTGCTTCTGATGCCAGGTACATACCACACGTTCTGAATCAATGCTGTTTTCCCATTGTTCAGAGTCACTCTGACATTTCCCATACCTTCTGCATTAAGATATTTGTCATCAGCACATCTGATCTTTGTTCTCTTTTCAGAGTCAAAGTCAATCATCCATTTCTTGTTTCCAGTAAGATGATTTGAACAGCCAGTGTCCATATACCACCAGTCTATCAAATCCATATTATCAGATTCAGAAGCCATCAATAGCACAGATTCGTCATCAGAACTTCTGGCTATATTTGCTTCTTCTGATTTTCTCTCCTTGTTTGACCAACAATCTCTAGCAAAGTGACCAAACTTCTTACAACAGTAACATTGGATCTTCTTCTTGTCATACTTCTCTTTTCCCTTCTGAGCATTCTTTTGTCTATCAGAGGTTGAGCTTTCTGACTTCTGACCACCATCAGATCTTCTCCTGGCTTCTGACTGCTTCTGATACCTCCTATCAGAAGTTGCTTTCAGAGCCTGCTGCTCTACTTCCTTTTCAGAAGTTCTCTCAGTCAAACGCAACTCTTGCGCTTCTAGACTGCTCTGCAGCTCTTCAATTCTCATGGTGCTCAGATCTTTGGAATGTTCTATTGCTACCACAATGTAATCAAATTGAGGAGTAAGGGATCTCAGTACTTTCTCCATGATTGTTTCTTCTGAAAGAGTTTCTCCACATGCCTTCATCTCATTAGTGATCAGAATCATTCTGGAGATGTATTCAGAAACTTTCTCATTATTCTTCATGTTGAGATTCTCATATTGCTTTCTCAAGGACTGAAGCTTCACCTTCTTCACTGATGCGTCACCACCATAACATCTAACCAGTGTGTCCTACGCAGCCTTTGCTGTCGTTGAATCTGCAATCTTCTCAAACACATTTACATCAACACATTGATGAATAAAGAATAATGCTTTCTGATCCTTCTTGCTTACTTCCTTCTGCGCGTTTTTCTGTTCATCCGTTGCATCTGCTGCTACCGGAACATAACCATCAGTGACAAGATCTATAACATCTTGAGCACCAAATAGTACACGCATTTGGATCATCCAACGATTCCAGTTTTTACCATCAAATACTGGAAGTTTGGTGTTCATGTTACCGTTTCCGTTCATCTTCACCTTGCACAATACACTCAGATTTCTCACACAGTGTTTCCCAACCCACAGAATAAAATTCTGATCAGATTTTGTTCAAGATTCAACACTAATCTAAGAATCAAAATCAAACACACAAGACCTCACGTTCACTCGTGTTTCCTGTGTTTCCCAATGAATCTGAACCGGAGCTCTAGATACCAATTGTTGGTGCAAAGGTGAATAAATGATGAACAGAGGAAATATTCTATTACAGAATGACGGCTACAAAACATGATAAAAGTTACAATGATTGTCACCCTATTTATAAGCTAAAACTAGGGTTACTAGAATAAGATAAAATACTAAAATACCCTCTAACAAACTTAAGGGCTAAGAAAATAGTACAACTAAATAAATATGAATTACTATTAATATTCTAATAACACACACTTGAGACATAATTATGTTACACGCAGCAGAAGTAAAAGAGATTTTAATTTTAATTTTATTGAAGATACAACAAAATAGTCATAGACTTTCGTATATACATAAGACTATATTATCTTCAATATAAGTCTCTATACTAAACAAATGTTTATTAAATAAATAATATTTATTTCTTATTTTTATAAAAAAAATGATATTTTTATAAAATTGACTTGTTAGATTCTCCCACTTGATAGAGAAAGATAGTTGCATCATTAATATAAGAGTTTTAAAATAGTTAACCAAATACTCAATTATTTTCTCTATCACACACTCATCATGGCAAATAATGTCACATCGATAGAATATGTCCATCATTTACATAATACAAAGAGAATTGAAATCCATTTAATAAAATATTGAATAAAAATTATTAGATTTCATAAAATATTACATTTCTTTAAAATAATTTCTTATTTCTCAAATAATACATTCAACAATTTCAAATAAAAAATCTAACGATGTACAAATATTATGTCACAAAATTCTAATATTGATAATGTACTCGAATAATAACTTACATAATAATAAATCATAAATACATTAAACAAAATAAATTATATTAATAATAATATACGGATAGGATATAACTATTATCAATATAATATTTATTATAATTATAACAAATTTAATTTTTTTACTAACCAAAATTTATACAATTGTACCCACGATAAGCGCGTTACAATCATACAAATTAAGAATGATGATATTTTATTTAAAATAGAGAAATTTATATAATTGTATCTATGATAGGTGAGATTACAATTATACAAATTAATAGTAATTATTTAATTTTTTTAGAATAAAACTCTAAAAATAATATGATTTTTAATATACTCATAAAATTAGATTATTTATTTGATTATATAACAAAAAATAAATTTATGACAATAAATAAGGAGTTTTTAATTTAAAATATTCTAAAAAATTAATAATTTTATATAAATGCGCGCGCACGCGCCCACATATATATATATATATATATATATATATATATATATATATATATATATATATATATATATATATATATATATATATATATATATATATATATATATATATATATATATATATATATATATATATATATATATATATATATATATATATATATATATATATATATATATATATATATATATATATATATATATATATATATATATATATATATATATATATATATATATATATATATATATATATATATTAAAAAGAAGTAGATAATATTATTAACAAATGTCTATTTACATGCAATTATGTAATTAGTAAAAATAAAATAAAATAAATTTTGACTAACCTCAAAGAGTGTGACATCCATTCTTGCAAATACAGTCATTAAACTTTCCTAACTTATAGAATATTATATTGTCATCTCAAATAGTTCATAAATTAACAACAACTCATTATAACAAATTAAATGAGCATAATATATTCTAGCAACACTTAAATAAAATAGTTAATAATAGTGTTACTACAAATCAAATATATTTTTAAAAAAATATATTTTAAACTCAAATCATGAGAATATATAAGGTAAAATAGTCTATAAATCTCAAATTTAATTCACACCAAATGTTTATTTATTTTACATGATGAACTTCAATTCCAAAGTAAAATAAAATAAATATATTCAAATTGATTAATATTTTAAAATTGAAATATAAAAATATTTTGTGAATAAATAATTTAAAATAAAATACAATTCTCATATAAATTAATTATCCGATATTTATAAATTTAATAAAATTATTGCCAAGAGCAAATTTTAGAATAAATTTAGGAACTAATTATAGAAAATATTATATTTGAAAGCAATTAATTTATCAATTATTTATAATTTGTTAGCCAACAATTCCATGACTAGCATTCACAAAATATTTCAAAATATGTATCCAGTGACTTTTTTTTTCTTTATTTATTTGTGTGTATTGATAATAGGTATGGTTGTTAAACTCGCGGGTAGACTCGAAACTCGTATGAGTCTAGAAAGCAAAAACGAGTAGACTCGCGCATAGAATCATTTTTTGATAGACTCGATTAGACTTGAGTAGAATCGCACAAACTCGTGTAAACTCTCGAGTCTATGGCAAGTTTAAAAGTCTATAATTGTTTTTGAATTTTGTTTCTTTTAACCCTAAAAATGCTTTCTCCCTAAAATATTCTATTTTATTTTAAAAAAACCTTTTTTTTTGTTGCTTGTACGAGAATTAGAAAGCCTCTCTCCTAGTATCTTGTTTCATAAAAGTTTCGTCATCCCTTTATTGACAGAGTGCATTTGTTATGTCTCTTGCTTTGTTCGTGTTCGTTCTTGTAAATCAATCCTTCATTGTGTAAGTGTTTTCTTATATGTTTCACTGGGATGTTTCTCTTGTATATTCTCTTGTGGAAGTTAATTTTGTTGTTACTAACGTTGTGCAAAGTGGTGGTGGTGGTGGAAATATTGAATTAGGTGGAAGTGGAACATCAAGAAATCTAACTTTGGTTAATGATGAAGAAGATGTTTCATCTGGGGCAGAGTTTGATGATAATACTCAAGATACCGATGATGATGATGGTGGTGATGATATTGGTGGTGATGATTTCAATGGAGCTTTGGATGTTTAAATCTATTAGCATATTTGTTTTGTGATTTTTTTTATGCTTTATGTAGTAGCCAATTAAGAAGAAATTAGTACTTTAAGTCTTTAACTACATACTTTGCTATTTTGTTTGTTTTATTATTGAAGTTTTTTGTTAAGAAATTTGACATAGAGTATGAAATTTAAAATTTGATGTTTAAATAGTGTTATATTTTATACTAAGGCTAAGTTAAAATTCAAAGCATTGCTATATAACATTCTGATTAGATTTGCGTTATTTTTACTAAGGCTAAGTTCAAATCGAAAGATACTTAACTGTATTAACATTCTTTGTTTCTCTTTTTTGGAAGTGGTCATGTCATTATTAGAACAAGTGGGGGATTGTTATAATTTATAAACATTAAATTTCCATGGGTATTGTCGTATCGCTGCGAAGAGGGGCCGACAAGGACAGAAGAGTCGCCACCGTTTGTTATTTATTCCAAGGAGAGGGAAAGGAAACGATCAAAGAAAACCTACGAAAAGGGGAAAGACAGGTCATCGCAACCAAATCTTGGGTTCGGGAGTCAGTTATGCAAGGGGAAGGTATGAGCACCCCTCACACCCGTTGTACTCAATGGGATCCACGCTTGTTGTCTAAATCTATGGGTGAAAAACAAACTATCTAAGGTTGCTGCTAAAACCGAAAGAACTGACTCGATAGGACATCGCCGCCCTATGCCTATGTATTCCCTCGTGCAATGGGAAAGTCTGAGTCAACGTAGTTCGAGAAACTACGAGGGGGAGGTTACTTGCCAATACATCGCGTATTGTGCCTACGTATTCTCATCTGGTATGAGAAATCAGAGCAAAACGTAGTTCAGGCTAACTACGGAAAAATGGGGCCTCGATCGCACGGGTGCGAGAGAAAAGGTTCGGAATAACAGGCTGGTCTCGATTGCGCGGGGCAAGAGAAGGGGAAGTTAGTTGTTAGCGGGAAAGTCTCAATCGCACTAGGGCGAGAGAAAAGAGAAATTAGTTGTTAGTGTGCTTACCAAGACATCACGTCTTGTGCCTACGTATTCTCATCTGGCATGAGAAATCAGAGCAGCCGTAGTTCGGCTAACTACGGGAGAACGAGGTATTCTTGGTCGAATGGGGGCGAGAGAAAAGGTTCGGGTAGACGATACTAGCGTACGCATTCTAGCAGTTATGTGTATTGCTGCTCGACCATTGGAGACTTAGGCGTTATCTGTTTGCGGTAGAACGGACGTAGCATGTCCACGGGTTAAAAGGTACGGGGAGCCTAAAGGTGGGAAAGAAAGAAAAGTGCTCTCCAGGATCATCGCAATCCTGTGCCTACGTATTCTCAACGGGTAGAGAAATCAGAGCAGCCGTAGTTCAACTAACTACGGAGAAAACGGGTCTCAATCGCACGGGTGCGAGAGAAAAGGAGTCTCAAGTGCACGGGGGCGAGAGAAAAGGAATCCCAATCGCACGGAGGCGAGAGAAAAAGGGTCTTAGTTCTGGAACGCCTAAACGAAAAGGGAACCGGATCGGGACGCACACACTAAATCCTAAGACGTAGGAGCGAATGCGTCACATATTATCCAAAGGGCACATGCTAAACACTCTAGATGAGCGAGAAGAGGCTCCCCACTCATCATTTCCCACGTATCTATCGCTTACGACTCACAACACTCAACGATAAAATAAAAGATTGAAATTAGAAAATGTTACCAAACGAAGTGGTTTCGTTGACCCTTGACATTACGTGCAAGCTTTATTTCCAAGCTCCTCATCTTTGATCCTTGATGATGATGTTTTGAAATGCGGTTCGAAAGGGTCAAAGTGAACTGAATCGAGTCCGATGTGATGCTAAACCGTCATAGCTCGACTTATGAATGGAATTCAAGCTATAGGAGGTCGCGTATTGATATCCGTGCTATGGACAAGATAAAGAAATGATATTGAGGATCATTCTCCGATTTAATCGTGTCGCACGGACCAAAAACAGTGGGATCTCGTCTTAATCGCAAACATAATATCGATTAATCAAAGGTAGCCTATCGCGATCCCAAAGTAAAGAAAATGATCCAAATGGTCATCTTCCATAGATTTGAAATCGGGAAGGTTATCGACTTCGAAAATTTGACGCGTATGAATACAAGATTTCATCGATCACCGAAATTCAAAATAAAATCGAAAGAAGGAGAAATGAGGAGAGAAAAGAGGTGGTCTCATATCCAACATTATTCATCAATAATTTGACTGGTAATGGATTACGGAAGTGTCGTCATCAACCAAAACAGATGAAATGAAATAAACTCCAATAACAAATGAGAAATAAAATTCAACTTCTAAAATATAAGAATAGATTCTAAAAAAATAAAATATTAAGAAATCTAGAAAAATAATATATAAAATTAATATATAATTCTAACAGTATGTTTTTAAAACATATCTACAAACTATTCTATACAATATATTAATAATTTACAAAAGAGAAAAGGGGGTTCAGTATAGAAACAAGGGGGGGGGGGACAATCCATATTGCCACGGTTGGGCCCAGATCAAAAATAAAATAAACAAAATTAAAAACACAAAAAAAACAATGACCCTCTTCTCCTTGTCCGTTCAACGTCATTCCACCATTTCTCCTATTCACTTTCTCAGTTCGTCTAATCTCCTCTCACTTCTCTTTCATTTTTGAAATCTCAAACAACAATCTCAACTCAACCTTCTCTCTGTCCAGATTCTGTTTGTGTTTGATTTGGAAATAAGAACTGGGTTACAGAGCTTCAATGGTGAATCCGGGTTGATGGTGAAGTATGTTAATGGAGGTTTGAGGTAAGGGTCTTGAAATGGGTTTCAAATGGTTGGATGTTTCTCCGGGTTGTCTGGATTATTTGAAGGAGAAGATGGAGAGTGGTTTGGAATGAAAAAATGGGTTTTCACGAGTTGATGGAGTGAATTTTCAGAGGTGAGTTAAAGAGTGGTTTTCATGGTGAAGGCGAGTTTGGAGGTGCGATTTGAGTGAGATCGGTTTGAGGAAGCAATTGGAAGTGGGTTTCGAATGGTTATGTTATTGGTAATGGGATTTAGTTGGATTTTCAGATAGCGTTTATGATGAAGATTTGGTCATGGAGGTTGAGATCTGGATTTTGTTAAGGATTGTTTGAAGTTTCTTGAATGGTTTGATGAGGGTTTTACGGTGAGTTTCGGAAGGAAGAGAATGATGAAGTTTTTCTTGGTTGTGGTTGAAGTGTTGATTTGATGAAGAATATGAGGAATGGGTCATGTTTCTGGGTATTCAACTTCTAGATATTTTTGGGTTGATTGATGAAGATATGGATGTTTTATTTGAATCTGAAGATGTTGAGTAAGGGTGGTGTGTGTTACGAGTGAAATCTGGGTTGAAATGAAAGGGATGATGATGATTTAAGTATGATGAAGATGATGGTTGTTCATGAAGGAATTTCTGGGTTAAAGATGGAGTTTGTTTGATGATGCGATGAAGATAGAGGCGGGTAGGGCGCAACTGTGCGTCTAGGGTTTTTGGGATCTGTGCCACTCTGAGGTAGAAGAAGAAAAACAGTGCTTTATACCCCCACTTATCAACACGTGGCCTGCTTGATTGATGATTATTGGCTAATGCTGAATTAATTCTGACTTAAACCATGTTACGACTGATGATTAATAAAATAAAGACTTAATCAAATGCTAAATAAATGAAAAGCTAGTTAAAAAAAACGGTATGTTGATGCAACGTGTTGATTAAAAAAACTGATTCAATTAATTAAAATAATAACTAACTAAAATCTTAGTTAAATAATACTAATAAAATTCTAAAACTTAATCTAAATCTAAGCTTAATAGTAATTCTAATTAAAAGAAAATAACTCTAATATCTATTCTTAAAAATAAAAAACTATATTCTAATAATGTATTTCTAGAAATTATACTAAACAAAGAAAAATAATTCTATTTAATTCTAATAAAAATCTAACAACTTAAAAACTTTTAATCCTATGAATTAATTAAAATCTAATTTTTAAAATAAAATATTAATTCTAAAATTCTAAATAAAATTCTAAATCTATTCTAAAAATTCTATTCTAAAGTCCAATTAAAAAAAAAGATATATTCTATGAATACATTAAAAACTATTAAAATGCTATAAAAAAGCAGAAAATAAGAACAAAATCACACAAAGCACTGAAATAAAAACAGAAAGATCGGGCTAACGTCGAAACGCAACCGAAATATCAGCATAGACTGAATCACCGGGAAGAGAACAAATTCGCCTGATCTGGACATATAACTCATCACTTGAACTGGATTGAATCTCCTGAAACGCGAGCAAAGTGGCTGTAATCCCGATAATCCACTCCGACTGGCAAAAATGGCAATATGCAATAAATGATATGCAGATGTAAATGAAATGAACATAAGCCAAGAATAAGAAATGGTTAGTCAAATTTTGGGGTACAATAGCTGCCCCTATTCAAACGACTTGGACTTGAAGGGATGAAAAGCGGACGACTTTCAAACATTCAAGGTATAAGACTGTTGAATACAAAAGGACCCAGAAATTTGCCAACTGCAAAACAGAAATGTAACATGGTTCACCGGAGTAGAATCATCAGAGAAAACTGTATCTGATAACTGCAGAGAAAATGAGTTGACTCATTACCAATCAGAAAACATCGACACGCAGTCGAAAGGAACATCTGCTAATCCAAGCAGGCATTCGTTAATTAAAAGAGGCACTGAACCCAAAGGCCGGCTCAACCCAAAGTTGAGAAAAACATCTGACCGCACCGCCAGACATCTGTTAAATAAACAGGCATCGAACCCGAAGGCCGGCTCAACCTGAAGTTGAGAAGAACATCCGTCGATTCACCATCTAGGTGAAGAAATCCGCTAGGGAAATATGAACTTGAATATGTAAAATCTGTTGGGAAGAATGATAAGATGAACACATCTGTCATAGATCTTGCTGGAGGTCTGGATACCACACAGGCTCAAGAAAAACACCAATATTTGTCGGGGTCTGGATACCACACGGGCTAAAGGAAATATACCGATGTAAGCCGGGGTCTGGATACCACACGGGCAGATAGATAAACCATCACTAGCCAGGGTCTGGATACCTCACACACTAATGAAAACAACTGGTTTTAGCCGGGGTCTAGATACCACACAGGCTCAAGAAATAAACCGGTATCAGTTGGGGTCTGGATACTGTAGCGGTAAAAATCGTGAGCGTAAGTTATTAATTAACTTAACTAAAAAAAAAACAAGAGTCGCCACCGCACTTTTATTTTATCCAAATAAAGGAAAGGAAAAAGAGCGAACAAAACCAAAGAGTTCTAAAATAAGAACACGAGACAGAGATCGGGGTAAGGGGGTTGGTTACGCAACGGGAAGGTGTTAGCACCCAAAACGTCTATAGTACTCTATAGGAGCCCTTTGAAATATTTACGCTTTTTGGTTTGAAAATGGTTTGTTTGAAAAGAGATTGGGGAGATGAGAAGAGAATTATTTTTTTAGATTTTTGTGTTTGGAGAGACTTATCGTCTCATGCCTACGTACCCATAAAGTGCAATATGGAATCAAAACCCCGTAGTTCGTGGTACAAATGACAAAAATTTGTTGGTTTTGATTGATTTTAGATGTAAAGACAAGTCTTCATTTCAAGGAGAAAACTGCGACTATCCACCCACGAGCATTAAAACAACATTTGCGTCATATAAAGATGGAGGATTTGCTTGGATTATCAACAAGACTATCACTCAACATCAACGTGGAAAATGTCAAAGTCTTAATAATATGGGGAATAGGAGATTTATATCTCAACTATAGAAATGAATCATGTCTAAACTTTATGAAAAGTTTTAAAGTGAAAAAGTGCATAAAGGCACAAAAAGAGTTGATGAGTTTTTGTATTTTTTATGTCTTTTGAAATTGGTCAAAGCATGATTAACATTGATTGACTTTTATTAAGAAGAACAAAGTTTGAAAATCACTTGACGAAAGTCAAGGTTTTATTGTGAAAGCGGTTTTGAAGTTTGAAATCGAGAAGGTTTTGAAAGAGGGAGAAAGTTTTGAAAATTTAAGAAGCGGAGGAGATGAAGTGACTATCCTAAAAACCAAAATAAGAGCTAGAGGTAAGAAATATCTAACCGACTTGTAGCACACTCCAAAGCAAGCAAAAAGAATTTCATCCGATTTAAAGCATAAGCTAATGAGCGAGCCAAATAAAGGCTAAGATCCACAATACTCCAAGCATAGGAATGAAAATCCTAATTCTAAGTCCAAAAGTCCAAGGTCTAAGAGTAGTCCAAGAGCATAACCACAAAGTTAATAGCACCAAGTTTTTTAGAGATTTTTTATCCTTTATTAGTGTTTTGAACAAGATATGGTCCAAGTGGACAAAAGAGAAATGTCATAAACATAAACAAAGATATGATATGAAATGATAATATGGAAGCATAAAAGTAAGAAATAAGGAGTAAGAAGAGAATATAAACAAAATTAAACAAGGATAATGTTAGTGAATTAGTGGTTAGTGGTTAGAACATATGATCAATGATGATTAATTCTTGCACTTTAGACCAAGGTTAATGAAAACTCATTAGAGGATTGATAGAATCAAAGCCTCCTAACAATGATTTTCATAGGTATTGGACTTAAGACAAGCAATTAAACATACTTGGACTTTTAAACGTAAGTTTGAGCCACAAATGATCATTTTCCGATTAAGGGACACTTTAGCGCTATGTTAAGCAATCGTAATCGGGTTTATGTAGAAACCACGACTATCTGAGGCCGGTCAATAATAATGTTAGTGTTAACACATGTTAGAGAAGTGATATGTAAATCACTCTCCTAAAACATGCCACACAAAAAGAAAAGAGGTAGTGATCTCATCATAATCAAGACTTTTAATCAATTAATCAAAGGTAATCTATCACTATTCCAAAGTACGGAGAATTATCTAAATGATTATTCGTCCATAGATTTGAAATAATGAAGATTAAACAACCTTGATAATCAACAATCTATGATCCATAGATTTCATCGATCAAAAATAAAAAGAAGAAGAAAGAAAATAAAAATGAAAAGAAATCACAATTTGAATCTTAAATCGATTAAATTATCATCAATATCAATCACCTCTCTTGGTGGATAAAAATCAACACCCAAAGTCCATTGATATTGATGAAATCCTATCAAAATTCAAGATCCAAAACAACCAACAATTGATCCAAATTAAAATGTTTTCAAATAATTTTTTAAATGCTTTTTTTCAAGAATATTATTATTATTTTTTTTAAAAAAAATAAACTAATAACATAAAAAAAAGGGGCCACACGGCCAATTTTCTTAAAAGAAAATATAAAAAAGAAAAAAAAAGAACATAAATGAAATAATACTTGAAAAGGAGAAAGAGAAAATAAACAGAAATATCTTCTTCTCACGCGAAGCACTTCACGGCCATGGATGCTTGCTCAAATCACAACGGCGGGACACGAAAAATACGCGGTTGCAATCGAAATCAAGAGCTCTTCACAATAGTACCAACAATTCAAAGAAACGCAACAGAAAGTAACGGATCGAAACTGACGGTGAACCTCAATCTACCTTCAAACTCAGGTGAATGATGAAATCGAAACTCTCTTCTTCTTTCTTCTTCTTCTGAACTGCAAAATTCTGATTGTTGTGTTGAAGAAGTTGAAGTATGGTGAGTTTTTATGTGGAAAGGTTGTGAATGAAAAGAGAGTTGAATCTGATGAAATTTGAAGAACGGTTGAGGGTGATTTTTGAAAGTGAAATTTGAAGGAAAATTGAGGAGTTATGATGAAAATTCTGCAGGGATTAATTGGCTTGAAAAGCTTGAGGAAATGAGTGAGAGATGAATTGTATTTATAGATGAGAGTGAGTGAAAAAAGATTTGCCGTTTGTGATATTTTTCTGCGTTTTGGTTGCTACAGGTTATGCGTGACTTGAGGAGAAACTTTTTCATGTCGTTTTGGACTTTTTCTTTTTGCAGCTCACTTGGGTGACGTGGATGAGCTTTATGGCTCACATGACTTGGAAATATGGCTCAGATACGTGATGAGTTTGCTTTTACCCTGTTGCAAGTGGCTCAGCTGAAAAATTGTACAGTAGTCTAGTAAAACTCTTAATATGGCTTACTTCCAATTTTTCTTGGATTTCATTCTCTAAAATCTCAGTCTGACTTGGAGATGGTATTTGTATGTAGAAACTGAAGGACGATGATATCGTTAATTTGCAAACCGTTCCCCGTGAACCAAACCGAGAAATGAGATTGGTCTCCTCTGCGCACATTATGTCTTCTAATTGCCGGACAACCAGTTGAAGTTTTCTCCTCCGACAGTTCAGATAGTCGGGAACCTAGTGCTTTTAACATGCCTCAGCATCCTGCACAGCTTCAGTTTAGATCTAATGGCATGCTCGGCGATTGGCTTGTATGGCTTTGTTCAATTCCAAGATGTGTATTCATACTAGCATATCTAGCAGTTCCTGTCAAATTCTTATGCTCTCTGTAAGGAATATGCTGATGAGTAGAGGTGTCTCTGACTCTCAATGTTTTTTTCTCTTTTGCAAGTTTCTGCTTCTGAATTTTACGGCCACATGATTCAATATAGACCAATTGGTTCATGGCAATATGACTTATGACAAATAAGCATCTACACAGCTTTGCTTCATTAACTGTGATTGGAATGCTGCTACTAGTGTCAATGTCACTACCACCACAGTCCTTAAAAACAGAACTGAGAGATTTATTTATCAAGTCAGCTGCTATGGTTTCTGGAGTAGGGTGAACAGCATATATGGCAGTTATTGCTTTTGATATTAGAAATGTCATTACAACGGGAATATCTTTTGTTCTCAACACATCAACCGCAGAATGTAGTGCTAATGCTACACCTTGCCTACCCAGCCAACCAGCATCAACATTGCCATCTCCAGTTCCCGTGTCACGAATATACAGTGAAAATAAAGTGGAAAGTGTCTCTTGTATAAAATCTGGATGTTCATCCAAGGCAGCAGCTAGAGCTTCAGTAGCTGCCAAGCGAACATTGTAGTTAACATGAGAAAGTGCTTTGTAAATTCCCGAAAAGTCTGTTCCAAAGTCAAACCCATAATGATCCCATATGTCTTCTGCCACTTCAGCAACCGACTTTTCAGGATCATGTAATGCTATCCATATACTTGTTGCAACCTCAGTATTCTGGGTTAGAGAATGATTAGAAACAGCAGGATGCACTTGACAACATTTAAGCAGGCCATTCTCACGCGAACATCTTTTGCATAAACCCCATAAAGTGCAGAAGAAACTTCGTCAGGCTGGAAACCAAGACTCAACTCATTTAGAGCAGGTCCTATTGATGCTTGAAAATCTGGAACAACGCCAAGAACATGGTAAAGAACCGATAGCATTCGAACCCTGGGAAGAGGTAAATGAGCATCCATGTGTAAGTAAATTAACCGAAGCACGGCTTCGTGAAACTTTGTTTTCTTGGAGCACAGAAGAATTCTCTCCATTATAGGGAATACAAAAGAAAAAGAATCAACTGGAAGTGCTCCTGATTTACACGAAGTGGATAAGCCATCTATAATTCGCTCAAAAAGGCCAAGGGGTGGCCTTTTGTTGACTTCTTCTTCAACAACTGATGGAGCAAGATCCAACAGATGATGAACTTCATCAGTCACAACTAGACGTAAGGCAGTGGAAATGTCAAAGGCCCAATCACAGAGAGGAGGAGCCGTGCAACTTGATAACATCACCAGGGTTTCAAAGGCCTCGTCACTTACAATAGGTGATCGCAGTAAAGGTTCAACAAATTTGACCATTGAAGGCAGTCTACTATGTGCAAAAATTGAATTAGCAATGGCCATATTTCCAAGAGTTCTTAGCATCAAAGACATATTTTTCTGTATTTCACGGACTCTATCACGTATAGAAGCCTCCTCCTTAAGTAGCAATTCTCTCGCCTCTTCTTTTGCTGTCTTCCCTTTGTCGGCTTTCTTTGTTGCCTTCCCAGTATCCTTTTTCCCTGCACCGGCAGCTTCTCTACTAGGTTGATCTCTCTTCATTGAATGGTTAGATTGGGCATGATCCAAGCCATCTTCATCATCATACATTCGGAAACGGCCCTTTGCTTGTTTTGTGTTCTTAAAAGCAACAGATTCAGCAACATAAATGCCTTGCTCTGCGGAAAGCATTCCTTCAGGTGTCTGAAAGATCTGGATGTCATTCTCTGAAAGTGTATCATGAGAAAACCGCTCGGGAATATTTAGCAAATGCTTCTCAAACTCTGTATATGTATCTCCAGGGGTTATAGTCATCAAATTGGAGAGTGATGATATTGCTGCTTCTTGTTCTAGAGACTTAGCACTTCTCAAACCCATTGGTCCCAGTAAGACCTGTACAAAGTTTACCACATTGGCAGAAACAATATCAATTACATCAAAGCCATGTGCTTGCAGACACTTAGAGACCCTCTTCCACACTGCATCTCTTTTTGCACTACCTACTACACATGGGTGATGTGCGCAAAGGATTATTCTGACAAATGAATCAGGAGCAACTTTCATTGCTGAAGCTGACATAATCAGTAGTGCCTTTACCAAAACCTCTACAGATGGAACAAATGTGTAATACCCTAATTTTTACCCCTAAGATCCCACATTCCATTTGCATATCATTCCACAAACAAGATCTTACTTTGTGTTTCATACTTGCTTTATGTTTGTTTCTGTTTACTAACATCTAACCAAAATTACCAAAAAAATATTTTTCAATTTGTTTGTTTCTTCTTCTTCTCTGTATGCTTAGGGTTTTGCAAGGAGATTAATGGCAAGGACATTCATTCGAGTCTAAATCAGATGAAAGTTTGACCTCATCTTGGTCGAACTATCAAGAGTTTGCTTCGACTATAAGTTACCCGTGATTGTAGGCTATTTTCTCAGGCAATGTGACTGTTCAAGGTCAAGTTGTCCTATATCATAATTCATCAAATTTTCAAGCAGTGTTCTATGAGAAGTTTGGTCAGGATTATCACGATCAGGGTTCATCAGTCTAGAGTTTTGTCTGTACAAGTCAAGTTTGGCGGATGTTCGATAAAGATGTTTGTTTTGGGATGCAAGTCCAAAGTGTTTATTCAAGTGTGCAATTTCCAAGTGATTCTAAAGCACGTTTGGAGATTAATCTTTGAGTTTATTCAAGAATTCGATTCAAATTAAATTTGGAAGAGACAAGAGAGGGAATATAGGAGGGGAATTGATGCTGCCAGGCCTTGTCTTTTGCCTCCTTGGATTTATCAAGAGATTAGGGATATGTTGAATAAACAAGGTTATGCGCATGCCCGCGTAGTTGCCTTATCTGTATGGTTTTGCCGTGAAACAATTTTTGAGGCCCTCCAAGTGGTGGAACGGAAGGTCTCCTTCAGATGGTTTAATTTTAGGCTTCTGTACACTGTTGATTGGAGTGGCTTGTATTCCAATTGTTGCTATTCATTGCTCTCATGTTTTGTCTGCAAAGAGATGTCTGGTGCTCGTAGCTGCAACTGGTCTACTTTTAATTTTGATGCAGTGTGATTGTAAATACACATGCAATTGAGTCATTTATAAGAGCTGATGATACCACACAATTTTTGGATATCATTCGAGCTGCTCAAGATAGCAATGTTTACCAGGACTTGGTGAGATACTCGCTGATGGTGATGCTCCACCTGTTTTTGATGTAGATGGTGTGAACTACTTCCATGTCAAGGTTGCGGGGTTGTTGTTTGTTGCTACGACTAGAGTTAATGTTTCTCCTTCTGTTGTTTTGGAGCTTTTGCAAAGAACTGCAAGGGTTATTAAAGATTACCTTGGTGTTCTTAATGAGATTTCTTTTAGGAAGAATTTTGTGCTTGCCTATGAACTGCTTGATGAAATGATTGATTTTGGTTATGTGCAAACGATGTCTGCGGAGGTTTTGAAGTCGTATGTTTTCAATGAGCCGATTGTGATTGAGACTGCACAGATGCCACTTGGTCCCACTTCGATTTTTATGCACGGGAGCAAGCGAATGCCGGGTACAGCTATTACAAAATCTGTTGTTGCTAATGAACCTGTTGGTTGGATGTATCAGGAAAGGTCTTTGTATTGCATTGGGAAGGAAAAGAGTATGGACTTGGTCTCCGCAACTGAATTAGATCCAACTCTTTCTTTTCCATACAAACACCGGGCCGTTTTTATGGTGGAGGAGAATAACATTGGAGGTGCCATTTCTGAAATCAATAAAATAATTGGTTTCAAGATTTCTCCTGACTGCCTTGAGTTGAGAGCTTGGTTCTTGATTGCCATGAAGGATTATGAAGGAGCTCTCAGGGATGTCAGAGCAATTTTGACATTGGATCCAAATTATATGATGTTCCATGGGAATATGCAAGGCACTCGCTTGGTAGAACTCCTCCGCCCTGTTGCCCAGCAGTGGAATCAGGCTGATTGTTGGATGCAATTGTATGACAGATGGTCTTCCGTTGATGATATTGGTTCTTTGGCTGTTGTATACCAGATGTTAGAAAACAATCCAGGGAAAAGTGTTTTACGCTTTCGGCAATCTCTACTTCTGTTACGGTTAAATTCTCAAAAGGCAGCAATGCGTAGTTTGCGTCTGGCTAGAAATCATTCTTCTTCAGCACATGAAAGATTTGTCTATGAAGGATGGATATTGTATGACACTGGTCACTGTGAAGAAGCTATAGCAAAGGCCGAGGAATCAATTTCTGTTCAAAGGTCATTTGAAGCTTTCTTTCTCAAAGCTTATGCATTAGCTGACTCATGTCTTGATTCCAAGTCTTCAAAGAGTGTGATTGATCTCTTGGAGGAAGCTCTTAAATGCCCTTCAGATGGTCTTCGGAAAGGACAAGCTCTAAATAATTTAGGGAGTATATATGTAGACTGCGATAAGCTAGAACTTGCTGCTGACTGCTACAAGCATGCGCTTAACATCAAGCATACACGAGCACATCAGGGGTTGGCACGTGTATATCATCTGCAAAATCAGCACAAAGCGGCATATGATGAGATGACAAAACTAATAGAAAAGGCCCTGAATAATGCATCAGCTTATGAGAAACGTTCAGAATATTGCGACCGTGACATGGCAAAGAGTGATCTTAGTTTGGCAACACAGTTGGATCCTCTAAGGACATATCCATACAGATATAGGGCGGCAGTCTTAATGGACGATCATAAGGAAGCTGAAGCAATAGTAGAGCTTTCAAGGGCCATCAACTTTAAGCCAGAACTGCAACTGTTACATCTTCGGGCGGCATTTTATGATTCAATGGGTGATTTTGTTTCTACTGTCCGAGACTGTGAAGCTGCCCTTTGTCTCGATCCTAGCCATGCCGAGATGTTAGAGCTTTGTAATAAAGCCCGGGAGCAAATTAAGGAAAGAAAGTGAGAGAATTAGAAGTCAACAATCATGTTTTCCGTGCTTATGAGGGCCTACTCATGAAAACCAATACTTCATAATGTATGACCCATCTGTGCTATTTATATATATTGGTGTTGTCATGAGGAAAGGTGCGGTGTTGTATATTTTCGGCCGACCTTCTGGATGCGGAATCACAGAAGCTGGAATTATCGCATCTCTGCCGGCTAGTTGTTTTATCATTGCTGCTGTAAATCCTGTTGGAGGGATACGTGATTCCTCGAATTTGTTTGCACAAGATTTTGAATTGACAGATCCTGCTATTACTTGTTTTGATATCCTCTGTGTTGTGAACGACGTGATTAATCCTTGTGAAGTTTGTTGTTGACAGTCATATGGGGGATGTGGTGATCAGCTTGCTGTACTAGCTGCATTTGAATGCTGGAACAATTCGGAAAAAAATGAGTCTGGAAGCCCGGTTTTGTTCGCAGTATTATGTGTCTGCAGGTGCCACTCAGAATTCAATTAAGGTTGCTCAGTGGTTGCTTCAAGTACCTGGAGCCACTAGTTACATTGGTTGCATAGGAAAGGACAAGTATGGCGAGGAAATGACCAAGAACTCTAGACTCGCTGGTGTAAATGTTCAATACTATGAAGATGAAAATACACCTACAGGAACTTGTGCTGTTTGTGTGGTTGGTGGCGAAAGGCCACTTATTGCCAACTTAGCAGCTGCAAATTGCTACAAGGTTGATCATTTGAAGAAACCCGAAAACTGGGCATTAGTTGAAAAGGCCAAATATTTCTATATTGCTGGTTTTTTTCCTCACCGTATCCCCTGAATCCATATAATTAGTTGGCGAGCATGCAGCTGCAAATAACAAGGTCTTCACGATGAACCTTTCTGCACCCTTTATCTGTGAGTTCTTCAAGGATGTACAGGATAAAGCTCTTGCGTATGTTGACTATGTTTTTGGAAATGAGACTGAAGCGAGAACATATTCTAAAGTGCATGGCTGGGAGACTGACAATGTCGAGGAGATAGCTCTAAAGATATCCCATTTGCCAAAAGCAAATGAAGCTCGTAAGAGGATTACTGTTATCACACAGGGTGCTGATCCCGTCTGTGTTGCTAAAGATGGGAAAGTGACATTGTACCCTGTAATTCTATTGCCTAAAGAGAAATTAGTTGATACAAATGGAGCAGGAGATGCATTTGTTGGGGGATTCCTTGCCCAATTGGTTCAGGAGAAGCCTATTGAAGAATGTGTGAGAGCCGGGTGTTATGCAGTAAATGTGATAGCTTGTGTGGCGGCTGGAAGAGTTAAAGGCGGAGGTTGGATCCTAGATTCCATGCCAGATGTGTCAAAAAGAGACCCTGCTGCACAGTTCCTTATCATCTTCAGAAATAAGGACACAATTGGCTTGCGATCTCTTGCTGCCGGTGGAAAGTTATTACAGATCAATAGAAGAATGGAGTTTGTATTTGCTAGTCATAGTTTTGATGTCTGGGAGAATTGGACATTGGAAAGTTCACTAGATGAATGGAGGCCAATTTGAAGCAGCATGAAAATTTTGCTCTGCAGGCATCATTGCACTTTAATAACTCTAAGAAAGAGGCTGATGAATGTAGACAGAAGCTTACAGATTTATTGAACTATGCTAAATCAATTGCCCGACTTACACCTAACCTTGAGAAGGAATTTCTTGAGATGCCTACTACAATTGAGGAGTTGGAAGCAGTTATCCAAGCTACAATTTCTCAAGCTAATTCAATCCTATTTGTCAATCCTAACATATTGGAACAATATGAGGATCGTCAAAGACAGATAAAAGATCTTACAAAAAAAACTTGATGCAGACAAGAAGGAATCTAGAAAGTGTCTAGCTGAGTTGGAAAACATTAAGGGAAAATGGCTTCCAACACACAGAAACCTTGTGGCTCAGATAAATGAAACTTTTAGTCGAAATTTTCAACAGATGGCTGTTGCCGGAGAGGTTTCACTAGACGAGCATGATATGGACTTTGATCAATTTGGAATACATATAAAAATCAAATTCAGGGAAAATGAACAGCTGGAAGTTCTCAGTGCTCATCATCAATCTGGAGGGGAACGATCAGTTTCAACCATTGTTTATCTTGTTTCCCTTCAAGATCTTACGAACTGCCCATTTAGAGTTGTTGATGAGATCAATCAAGGGATGGACCCAATAAATGAAAGGAAGATGTTTCAGCAATTAGTGAGAGCAGCAAGCAAACCAAATACACCACAGTGTTTCTTGCTTACCCCAAAGTTGTTACCAGATCTGCAATATAGTGAGGCTTCAGAGCCAGTATTCCTGTGTTCTCAATGTGAAAGGAAAGTTTGTAAAGTTTGTTGTGCTGGGAGAAGGATCACGGCAGGAAGATTCTGGTATGAACGGTTTTGCCGTATTACCGAACTCGATCCCTGTATAATTCAGAATCAGCAACAACCGCAAAACTCCAGTCCTGCACCAGAGGAACTGAGTCCTTATGAAATAAGTGAAATATATCACTACTTCAGCCATCAATCAATGTGAGCCATTAACCAAGCCATATTCACAAGCTGAAACAAAAAATAAAAAGTAAGTGAGCCAGTTGAAAAATAATCCACGTCACCCAAGTGAGCTGAAAAAGTAAAAAGAAAGAATAACACGTGATGAGCTAAAAATGAGAAAGCAAAAACGACATGAAAAGATATCAGCAAAAGGTCACACATAACTTGCATCCCAAAACGCAGAAAAAATCTCACAAACGGCAAATCATTTTTCACTCATTCTCATCTATAAATAGAATTCATCCCTCACTCTATTCTTCAAGCTTTTCAAGCCAAGAAATCTCTGCTGATTTTCTTCCTCAATTCCTCACTACCAGAAAAACTTTCATTCATTCTCTTCTCATACTTCATTCCACCAAATTAACTTCAAATCAACCTCAAACACAGATCAATTTCGAACCAGAATTCGTTCAGAAGAAGAAGAGAAGCAAGAAGAAGCTTGGATTGATTTCTTACCTGAGTTTGAAGGTAGATTGAGCTTCACCGTCATTTTCGATCCGTTATCTTTTGTTGTGATTCTCTGAATTGTTGGTACCATTGTGAAGAGCTTTTGATTTCGATCTGTTCGGTGTAATTTTCGCATCCCGTCGCTTTGATCTAAGCAAGCTTTGAGCTCGAGAAAAAATGGTGCGAAGAAGTTACCGTGAAGAAGAAAGGAGAAGATGAAGTTTCTGTTTCTCTTTCTCCTTTTAATTTGTTTTTTTTCATTTATTTATTCTTTTTTTATCTTTTCTTTTTTATATTGTTATTAGTTTATTTTTATAAACTAATAATAATATTCTTGAAAAAAAGAAAGCATTAAAAAAATTATTTAAAAATATTTTGATTAAGTGTTGATTGTTTTGGATCTTGATGTTGATAAGATTTCATCAATATCAATGGACTTTGGGTGTTGATTTTATCCACCAAGAGAGGTGATTGATATTGACGATAATTTAATCGATTCGAGATTCAAATTGTGATTTCATTTTCTTTTTTTCTTCTTTTTATTTTTGATCGATGAAATCTATGGATCATAGATTGTTGATTATCAAGGTTGATTAATCTTCATTATTTCAAAACTATGGACGAATAATCATTGAGATAATTCTCCTTACTTTGGAATAGTGATAGATTACCTTTGATTAATTAATTAAAAATCTTGATTATGATGAGATCATTACCTCTTTTCTTTTTGTGTGGCATGTTTTAGGAGAGTGATTTATATATCATTTCTCTAACATGTATTAACACTAACATTTTATTGACCGGCCTCAGATAGTCGTGGTTTCTACATAAACCCGATTACGATTGCTTAACATAGCGCTAAAGTGTCCCTTAATCGGAAAATGATCATTCGTGGCTCAAACTTACGTTTAAAAGTCCAAGTATGATTAGTTGCTTGTCTTAACCCCAATACCTATGAAAATCATTGTTAGGAGGCTTTGATTCTATCAATCCTCTAATGAATTTTCATTAATCTTGGTCTAAGTGCAAGAATTAATCATCATTGATCATATGTTCTAACCACTAACCACTAATTCACTAACAATATTCTTGTTTAATTTTGTTTATATTCTCTTCTTACTCTTTATTTTTTACTTTTATGCTTCCATTTTATCATTACATACCATATCTTTGTTTATGTTTATGTCTTTTTTTTCTTTTGTCCACTTGGACCATACTTTGTTCAAAACACTAATAAAGGATAAAACATCTAAAAAATTTGGTGCTATTAATTTTGTGGTTATACTCTTGGACCATTCTTAGACCTTGGGACTTCATGGACATTTTGGACTTAGGATTAGGACTTTCTTCCCTATGCTTGGAGTATTTTGAATCTTAGCCTTTATTTGGCTCGATCCTTGGCTTATGCTTTAAATCGGATGGAAATCTTTTTGCTTGTTTTGGAGTGTGCTACAAGTCGGTTAGATCTTTCTTATCTCTAGCTCTTATTTTGTTTTTTAGGATAGTCACTTCATCTCCTCCCCTTCTTAAATTTTCAAAACTTTCTCCCTTTTTCAAAACCTTCTTGGTTTCAAACTTCAAAACCGCTTTCGCAATAAAACCTTGACTTTCGTCAAGTGATTTTTAAACTTTGTTTTTCTTAATAAAAGTCAATCAATGTTAATCATGCTTTGACCAATTTCAAAAGACATAAAAAATACAAAAACTCATCAACTCTTTTTGTGCCTTTATGCACTTTTCACTTTAAAACTTTTCATAAAGTTTAGACATGATTCATTTCTATAGTTGAGATGTAAATCTCCTATTCCCCATATTATTAAGACTTTGACATTTTCCACGTTGATGTTGAGTGATAGTCTTGTTGATAATCCAAGCAAATCCTCCATCTTTATGTGACGCAAATGTTGTCTTAATACTCGTGGGTGGATAGTCGCAGTTTTCTCCTTGAAATGACGACTTGTCTGAACATCTAAAATCAATCAAAACCAACAAAATTTTGTCATTTGTACCACGAACTACGGGGTTTTGATTCCATATTGCACTTTATGGGTACGTAGGCATGAGACGATAAGTCTCTCCAAACACAAAAATATAAAAAATAATTCTCTTCTCATCTCCCCAATCTCTTTTCAAACAAACCACTTTCAAACCAAAAAGCGTAAATATTTCAAAGGGCTCCTATAGAGTACTATAGACGTTTTGGGTGCTAACACCTTCCCATTGCGTAACCAACCCCCTTACCCCGATCTCTGTCTCGTGTTCTTATTTTAGAACTCTTTGGTTTTGTTCGCTCTTTTTCCTTTCCTTTATTTGGATAAAATAAAAGTGCGGTGGCGACTCTTGTTTTCTTTGAGTTAAGTTAGTCAATAACTTACACTCACGATTTTTACCGCTACAGAAAAGTGGCGACTCTGCTGGGGACTCCAACGGTTCCTAGTGGGTTTCGCCTACTTTGATTTATTTATCGCTTTCTGTTTGACTTGTTTGTTATTGATTGTTCTGTTTTGGTGCCTGGTAATTTGTGTGGTGAGATAAGTCCTAACCCGGACTTGAGTGCACTTATGATAGGAGGGTGGTATAGTCTTGTTGGCTTACGTGGAGTAGTCCTTACTAAGCTGACTTGAGATCCCCCGCTCGGTGGAGGCCCCTTTGGAAATTACTGATGTCTTACGAGTAGTCGTAATTGATATTACTTTTTCCGACTGGGAGCCTGAGAAGCTGAGGACCTTAGAACCCCTTAACCCATCTTGGCCTTATTAGGACGTGGTGCGGTGGCTGTTCAGGTGTAGACTTGAATTGGTTGTTACGCGATACCACACTCAGATGAGTTTCTCTTAAGAATATTGTTGGCCGACGAGTAGTCGTTTAAGCCGATAATATCCAAAAGATGGAATTATGATTCTGGGAACTTTTTAGAACCTTGTTCTACAGGTGATGATATAACCATAGTACATACCATTGTGGGTTGGTTGATTCTTACCTTTGGCTCCATGCTCGTGCCGAACCTTTGAACCTGTGTGCTTTGTATGTCTTGTTTGTGGGTGTTGCATCTTGCACTCATGCATTCATGAGCATTGTGTTTCAGCTGGTTTTTAAGGATCTCAGAGATTTTCTTTTGCAAACATCGCAGATATTGTTGATTATGGATATTGGAAGGAGAAACACTCAGAAGTACGGTTTTCGGGCTCCTGATCTTACAGAGTTGAGAAAGCTAGTGTCCTTGGTAGATGATCGTTCAGGCTTCCTATCTCGTTATGGGAGACTTTTATTTGTTCTTTCTACCAATATTGAAGACGGAATTCTGAATACCCTTATGCAGTTCTATGATCCTATGTACCGATGCTTCACATTTCCCGATTATCAGCTCATGCCGACCT
This sequence comes from Lathyrus sativus, assembly GCA_963859935.3. NCBI lineage: Eukaryota > Viridiplantae > Streptophyta > Magnoliopsida > Fabales > Fabaceae > Lathyrus > Lathyrus sativus. The sequence goes on along the minus strand of OZ012736.1, from coordinate 372,203,515 downwards.
TGGAAGAATATGCTTATTTGTTGGGTGTACCGGTTTCTGATAAGGTCCCGTATACTGGTTTGGAGGAAGCTCTTAAGCCTCAAGATATCGCTGAAGCTACCCATTTGACGAAGTCGGATATTGATGCAAATCTAAAGACTAAGGGAGGCCTCAAGGGTTTAACTGCTAAGTTCTTGATTGAGAAGGCTACTTTATTTGCTGACATTGGTCGCACATTGGCGTTTGAGGCTATATTGGCTTTACTCATCTATGGACTAGTCTTGTTTCCTAATATTGATAATTTTGTGGACATTAATGCTATTAGGATTTTCTCGATTGGGAACCCTGTTCCAACTTTGCTTGGTGATACTTATTTTTCCATCCATAGTAGGACCTCTAAGGGAAACGGTACCATTGTTTGCTGTCTACCTCTGCTGTATAATTGGTTCGTTTCACACTTACCTCAGACATCTGCTTTTAGGAAAAACAAGGATTGCTTAAGGTGGTCTCAAAGGATTATGTCTCTTACGCATACTGATATCACTTGGTCTTCTTCGGTTTACGATAATGTCCGGATTATTGATAGTTGTGGAGAATTCGCCAATGTTCCTCTTCTTGGAATACAAGGCGGAATTAACTACAACCCGAGTCTAGCTCGCCGTCAGCTGGGATATATGCTGAAGGATAGGCCTAAGAATATTTTATTAGAGGGTTTATTCTTTCAAGGAGGGGATGATTCTCTTGGTTTGAGAAGAAGAATGGCTCATGCCTGGACTAAGATTCACAGGTTGGGTAGAGGGGAGCTTGGAAGACAAGTTTGCATTGCTTTAGAACCGTACACACTTTGGGTGAAGAAGAGGGCTATGGAGCTTAAGATGCCTTATCCTATTGAGAAACCTCTGACTACTGTGATCTCTACGCCACTCCCTACGGCAATCCCTGTTTCTTCTGATGATGTGAAGACACTTCAAGACGCTTTGGTTAAGATGAAGGAAGAGAAAGAGATGTGGGAAAGTAAGTTTCAAGCTTCTGACAAAGAGAAGATGGAATTGCAAAAACAGATGAAGGAGAAAGATGACTTGATAGAGTTACTTGAGCGGCGCGCTGTGAAGAGGCATGCAGAGGATTTATTTTCCTCTACTACTCCATCAGCACATCCTCCTACTTCTGGTGCTTGGAAGGGTATTGTGGATCAGCTTGTGCTAGAGAAGATCACCATGAAGCACAACTATGAGAAAGAGATTAAGAGACTCCGAAGGAAGTATCAGCTTGGATCGTCATCCGATGTTCCTTAGGATCTAGCTTTTTCTTATTTTGATATTATCGTATTTTGTACTTCCAAGTGTAACTCTTTCCAATATTCAATGAAATGAAATGATTATCAGTATTTCAAGGAGTGTTATTTTTCTTTATGATGTTTGTAATTGCTTTATATCTTAAAGATCCTTGAAAACTGGTTGAAACACCTGCACCTGCATTTGCATTCGCATCATCGTGCATTGTGTGTTGCCTTTTCCCAGTTGTCTTATTTGTTTCTTTTGGCCTTCCTTCAGCCAAGCTGTCGCATCACTACAACACCTGGGCTAACTCTAAGAAAAAGATGGATCAGTTGCAACAAGAGAATCGCGAGCTCCGTGAAGAGGTATCAACTCTGAAAGATGGTTTGGAGAGACTGACTGCCGCAATGGAAGCTCTGGTGGCTGCTCAGAATCAGCCACCACTACCTCCTCCTTCTCCTGTCCAAGGAACTGTGATTTCTGAAATCGGATCAACGCCCATTTCTGTGGCCCCGATTAATGCTTCTCAATATCAAATGCCTGTTGGTTTCCCTTGGGGCATGCCTAACAATTATGTGCCAGAGGGATATCGACCTCCTGTTCCCGAAGGTTCTAGACTCCCTGCTGTCATGGCTGTACCACCTCCTGTGGTTAATGTTGTTCCTAATGCTGAAGTTCCGGTTGTTCCTACTGTCATACCTGTGCCACCGCCTGTAACTCACGCTATGCCTTATACTGAAGAACAAATTTTCCATACTGCTCCGAGCGAGAGTTTGGATGTTATGGATCGAATAGATGACTTTCAAGATCAGTTTGCTGAAATGCAAAGAGAAATCAGGGCTTTAAGGGGAAAGGAGTTATTTGGAAAGAATGCTCATGAGCTTTGCCTTGTTCCAAATGTGAAGATTCCCGCTAAGTTCAAGGTTCCGGATTTTGAAAAATACAAAGGGAACACTTGTCCGCAAAGTCACTTGATCATGTATGCTAGGAAGATGTCTACCTATACTGACAACCATCAGTTTTTGATCCACTATTTTCAAGATAGTCTTACTGGTGCTGCGCTGAAATGGTATATGGGACTCGATAGTACACAAATCAAGACATTCAATGATCTTTGTGAAGCTTTTGTTCGTCAGTATAAGTATAATCTCGATATGGCGCCAGACCGTGATCAGCTTCGCGCAATGTCTCAAAAAGAGAAAGAAACTTTTAAAGAATATGCGCAAAGATGGCGTGAGATTGCAGCTCAGATAAGCCCTCCGCTTGAAGAGAAAGAAATGACCAAGATTTTTCTGAAGACTCTGGATTCATTTTACTATGAAAGGATGGTTGCGAGCGCTCCTAGTGATTTCACGGAAATGGTTAATATGGGGATGAGATTAGAGGAAGCTGTCCGTGAGGGACGTCTGATAAAAGAAGGAAATTCTGGAAGTACAAAAAAGCCTGGTGTTGGGTTCCCTAAGAAAAAAGAGGGAGAAACTAATGCTATATCTCAGGAAAGGTCTAGAAGACGCAGAGTTGTGAACAACAATGGTAGTCGTCGTCAGCAACAAGTAGCATCTGTTATGCCTGTTGTCAGTAACACCCCTACCGCTCAAAGTTATCAACCACGTTTCCAAGAGAAGACAACTCAACAAGGTCGTACACAGAGGAAAACACAATTTGATCCCATTCCAATGACGTATACTGAGCTCTTTCCGGCTTTAATAAAGAATAATTTGGTTCAACCTCGTGATCCGCCGGCTGTTCCAACCGAAATTCCATGGTGGTATAAGCCAGATGCTCATTGTGCATTTCATCAAGGTGCCCCGGGACACGATATCGAAAATTGCTATCCTCTGAAGCATGAAGTTGCAAAGCTCGTTAAAAGTGGTATTTTGTCTTTTGAAGATACCAACCCTAATGTGCAATCAAATCCGTTTCCTAAACATGGTAATGCAACTGTTAATATGGTATATGGTTGTCCTGGTACATACCGTATTTTCGACATTCGCTGGATTCGGAGATCGCTTGTTGAAATGCATGCTACTTTGAGTGAGTTCCATGATATTGAGCATGATTATGCTGCCTGTTGTATTTGTTCTGTGAACCCTCGAGGGTGTGTGATTGTGAAAAGGGACTTACAAAAGATGATGGATGAGAATTTGATTCAGGTTACTGCAAACAGAAATGAAGTGGAGAACGAGGTGAATGTCATAGTCCCACGTTTCAATATTCCTGAGCGGGTTGTAATTTCTTACAATAGTCAGAAATCTGCTGTGACGCCTTTGGTTATCCGTTTGCCTGGCCCGACGCCGTATGAATCCGATAAAGCTGTTCCCTACAAATACAATGCTACTATGTTGGAGGATGGAAAAGAGGTTCCCATTCCTTCTCTTCCCTCAGTTGTGACTATTGCTGATGTCGGACGTGTAACCAGAAGTGGTCGAGTGTTTGCTAATGAGCCTTCAAAGACAAGTGAAGATACTGGGAGTAAGCAAATTCAGTTAAGGACTACTGTGGAGTCTGGTCAATCAAGTGATGTAAATCAGAAGTCAGATAATGATGAGGTATTGAAATTGATCAAGAAGAGTGAATATAATGTGGTGGATCAATTGTTACATACACCATCAAAAATATCTGTTTTATCTCTGTTAATGAGCTCTGAGGCTCATCGTGAATCATTGCAGAAAGTATTGGAACAAGCTTATGTAGATCATGATGTGACTGTTAACCAGTTTGATAGCATTGTTGCCAATATCACTGCGTGTAACAATCTGAGTTTTTGTGATGAAGAGTTGACTGATCATGGAAGAAATCATAATTTGGCTCTCCATATTTCCATGAATTGCCAGGAAGACGCTCTATCCAATGTGCTGGTTGATACTGGGTCATCGTTGAATGTGATGCCAAAATCTACTTTGTCCAGATTATCTTATCAAGGTACTCCTATGAGGTTCAGTGGGGTCATTGTGAAAGCCTTTGATGGATCGAGGAAAACCGTGATTGGAGAGGTTGATCTCCCTATCAAGATTGGTCCGTGTTTTTTCCAGATCACTTTTCAAGTCATGGATATTCGTCCTGCTTACAGTTGTCTTCTAGGACGCCCATGGATCCATGAAGCTGGAGCTGTTACTTCGACACTGCATCAAAAGTTAAAATTCGTGCAGAATGGTAAACTTGTCGTTGTTGGTGGAGAACAGGCTATGTTGGTAAGCAGTTTGTCGTCTTTTTCTTATATCGATGCGGAAGAGGATATTGGAACTCTGTTTCAGGCTCTTTCTGTGGTTGATAAAGCTGTTAAGAAGGATGGGGTGTCCATGTCTTCTTTAAGAGATGCACAACGTGCAGTGGATAATGGCCAAGCTGATGGATGGGGCCGAATCATTGAAGTTGCTGAAAAAAAAGATAGAGCTGGTTTGGGTTTTACATCTGGTTCTACCCAAAATGAGCTGAAGAGTATTCATGAAGTCTTTCGAAGTGCTGGGTTCATCCATTGCAAAGATCATTCTACAGCTGCAATTCTTGAAGATGACCAAGAGGAAGAAATGCCCAACTTTGTGACACGTGGATTGATATGCCAGAATTGGATCGCTGTTGATGTTCCTACTGTTGTTCATGTTTCAAAGTAATTTGTTTTTGTTTCTTTCAAAAATCCTTTCACTCTGCCCAAGGTGAAAGTGAATTTGTGAGGGCTTTGTTTCAACTTTTATCATCATCAATAAAATGTTTTTCTGTTTATCCATATGTTGTTTTCCTTTTTTGCTTTACTTCTGAAAAATGGTAACATAAAAAACCGAAAAAAGTATAATAATGTTATAATCACTCTTATCTGCATAATATTTTCATTTTTTTGTTCATATTCTAAAATCAAACATAAAATCATTGTGCAGATTGATTGTTAAACCCATTGGAAACAATGACCATATGCCCCCTCCCAACTTTGAGTTCCCTGTGTTTGAAGCGGAAGAGGAGGATATTGAAGAAATTCCTGATGAGATTTCTCGATTGCTTGAGCACGAGGAGAAGGCCATTCAGCCTCATGAAGAGCCGGTGGAATTGGTTAATCTGGGTTCCGATGATGATAAGAAAGAAGTCAAGATTGGGGCACTGCTTCAGTCAGATGTTAAGAAGAGGATGGTAGAGCTTCTTAGAGAATATGTTGACGTGTTTGCTTGGTCCTATCAAGACATGCCTGGTCTTGATACTGGTATTGTGGAGCACCATTTGCCATTAAAGCCTGAATGTTCACCCGTGAAGCAGAAATTGAGAAGAACTCATCCTGACATGGCAGTGAAGATTAAAGAAGAGGTTCAAAAGCAGATTGATGCTGGTTTTCTTGTGACCGTAGAATATCCTCAATGGGTGGCCAATATCGTGCCTGTTCCAAAGAAAGACGGAAAAGTCCGAATGTGTGTTGACTATAGAGATTTGAATAAAGCAAGCCCAAAAGATGATTTTCCACTACCACACATTGATTTGTTGGTAGATAATACTGCTAAGTTCAATATCTTTTCGTTTATGGATGGATTTTCCGGTTATAATCAAATAAAGATGGCACCTGAGGATATGGAAAAAACAACATTCATTACACCCTGGGGAACATTCTGTTACAGAGTGATGCCCTTCGGTTTAAAAAATGATGGTGCAACGTACCAGAGAGCTATGACCACCCTGTTCCATGATATGATGCATAAAGAAATTGAGGTCTATGTGGATGATATGATTTGTAAGTCGAAGACTGAAGAAGATCATATTAAAAATTTATTGAAGTTGTTTCAACGTTTGAGAAAGTTTAAGCTCCGTCTGAATCCTAATAAATGCACTTTTGGTGTTCGTTCTGGAAAATTGTTAGGCTTTATTGTCAGTCAAAAAGGCATTGAAGTTGATCCTGGTAAAGTTAAAGCTATCCAGGAGATGCCTACGCCCAGAACAGAAAAACAAGTAAGAGGATTCTTGGGACGTTTAAACTATATCTCTCGATTTATATCTAATATGACTGCCACATGTGCACCGATTTTCAAACTTCTCCGCAAAGATCAGGGTTGTGTTTGGACAGAAGATTGTCAGAAAGCTTTCGAAAGAATTAAAGAATATCTGCTTGAACCTCCTATTTTGTCTCCTCCCGTAGAAGGAAGACCTTTGATCATGTATTTGACCGTGCTAGAAGAGTCTATGGGTTGTGTTCTGGGTCAACAAGATGAATCCGGGAGAAAAGAATTTGCCATTTATTATTTAAGCAAAAAATTCACTGATTGTGAGTCTCGGTACACGATGCTTGAAAAGACATGTTGTGCTCTAGCTTGGGCTGCCAAGCGCCTCCGTCAGTATATGTTGAATTGTACAACTTGGTTGATATCTAAAATAGATCCAATCAAGTATATCTTTGAAAAGCCTGCTTTAACTGGGAGGATTGCTCGTTGGCAAATGTTGTTATCAGAATATGATATCGAATACCGAACTCAAAAGGCGATAAAAGGCAGTGTTTTGGCTGATCATTTGGCACACCAGCCAATTGATGATTATCAACCTATTCAGTTTGACTTTCCTGATGAGGATGTGATGTATCTAAAGGTTAAAGATTGTGAGGAGCCATTACATGAAGAAGGACCTGAGCCTGGATCCCGTTGGGGTTTAATCTTTGATGGGGCGGTTAATGAATATGGCAGAGGTATTGGTGCAATTATTGTTACTCCTCATGGTTCTCATATTCCTTTCACTGCAAGGTTGGTTTTCAATTGCACAAATAATGCGGCTGAGTATGAAGCGTGTATTATGGGCTTGGAAGAAGCTATCGATTTAAGAATCAAGATTCTTGATGTGTATGGAGATTCAGCTTTAGTGATTAATCAGATTAAAGGGAAATGGGAGACACGTCAACCTGATTTGATCCCTTATCGTGATTATGCAAGAAGATTGTCAACTTTCTTCAATAAAGTTGAGTTTCACCATATACCAAGAGCAGAGAATCAAATGGCAGATGCTTTAGCGACTTTATCCTCCATGATTGTGGTGAATCATTGGAATGATGTGCCAAAGATTGATGTGATGCGTCTTGATAGACCAGCTCATGTGTTTGTAGTTGAAGAAGTTGTTGATGATAAACCATGGTATTATGATATTAAATGCTTTCTTCAGAATCAAGAGTACCCACTTGGGGCATCCAAAAAGGATAGGAAAACTTTGAGAAGATTGGCTGGTAGTTTCTTCTTGAATGATGATGTGATGTATAAGAGAAATTATGACATGATCTTGCTCAGATGCGTGGATAGACATGAAGCAGATATGTTGATGAAAGAAATCCATGAAGGATCCTTTGGCACCCATGCCAATGGACACGCGATGGCTATGAAGATGTTAAGGGCAGGTTACTATTGGCTGACAATGGAATCTGACTGTTGTAAATATGTGAAAAAGTGCCATAAATGTCAGATTTATGCTGACAAGATTCATGTGCCTCCAACTCCTCTCAATGTTATCTCTTCTCCATGGCCTTTTTCAATGTGGGGCATTGATATGATTGGAGTGATTGAGCCTAAAGCGTCGAACGGACACCGTTTCATATTGGTGGCTATTGACTATTTTACCAAATGGGTTGAAGCGGCATCATATGCAAATGTGACTAAGCAAGTAGTGGTCAGATTTATCAAGAATCAAATCATCTGTCGGTATGGTGTTCCGAGCAAGATCATCACTGATAATGGGTCGAATTTAAATAACAAGATGATGAAGGAATTATGCGATGAGTTTAAGATTGAGCATCATAATTCTTCTCCTTATAGACCCAAGATGAATGGGGCTGTTGAAGCTGCTAATAAGAATATTAAGAAGATTATTCAAAAGATGGTTGTTACATACAAGGATTGGCATGATATGCTTCCTTTCGCTCTGCATGGGTATCGTACATCCGTTCGCACTTCAACAGGGGCAACCCCTTTTTCTCTTGTTTATGGCATGGAAGCAGTGCTCCCGATAGAGGTTGAAATCCCTTCTATGAGAGTTTTGATGGAAACTAAATTGGCTGAGGCTGAATGGTGTCAAAGTAGATACGACCAGTTGAATCTGATCGAAGAGAAAAGAATGACGGCTTTGTGTCATGGCCAATTATATCAACAAAGAATGAAGAAAGCATTTGATAAGAAGGTTCGACCCCGTGTGTTCAGAGAAGGTGACCTCGTGCTCAAAAAGATCTCGACTTTTACTACTGATTCTAGGGGCAAGTGGACTCCTAATTATGAAGGCCCATATGTTGTTAAGAGAGCCTTCTCTGGCGGTGCATTAATTCTTACAACTATGGATGGAGAAGAGTTCACTCGTCCTGTGAATGCCGATGCAGTCAAGAAATACTTCGCCTAAAAAATAAAAGAACAGCTCGCTAAGTTGAAAACCTGAAAGGGCGGCTTAGGCAAAAATGAGCGTCTCGGTGGATTGAAAACCCGAAAGGGCGGTCCAGGCAAAAATTAGAGACAAAACAGAAATAATTATCCCGGTAGATTGAAAACCCGAGAGGGCAATCTAGGCAAAAGTTAGGGATCATGGCAAGTAACTGCATCTGGCCAGTCTTGATCGTTTGAAGCAACATTTCCTATCAAAGGTTTTACTTCAGATATTCTCCGCTGAAGTCTCAAGCACAGTTGGAATTCAAAGTTGTTAGGGAGAATAATGGTCATTGTATTTCAATGTAGAACTTTCCATTGTACTTACCATTTTTCAAACTTTGTAATGATCCATGGAGTTACGCCATTTGCGGACTACCATTCTATCAATATAATTTGGGCCTTTGTCCCTTTGTTTGCAATTCTTATTTTGTTTCTGTTTATAGAATTTCATTTTATTTTTGATGATGATTTTTGAAACAAATGTGAATAATTGATTTAAATTTTGAAAATTATAAAAACATTTTTCTTTGATTTGTGAAAATAAAAGAAAGAATATCAACAGTAATCCCAAGAATGGTAGAATCTTGAAGCGAAAAGCGTAAGTGTTCTCTTCAGTAGGGTTCTTTCTTGCCTCTCTGGTAGAATTTATTGGCAGCTCCCCAGTAGAGTTGTGTTGATGTTTCCCCATTTGAGCTATATTGAGGTCTCTTCAGTAGAGTTTGCTGATATTCCCTTAGCAGAGTTTTGTTTCTTTGGATAAACCAGACGAGTGTTGAACGGTTTTCCACAGCAAAGTCTTGATTCAAATGATCGGACAGTTGAGAAATTTGAAGACCACTTCTCCTTGATGTTTTGCCCAGGCGGAAATTTGTCTTTGATGATTCCTAGCAGAGGTTATGCATATTTGCTTTGGATTATTCCCTAAGTAGAGAACCATGTTGAGAAGTGTTGACATAGCAGTCACCTGTCGGGTTTTCTCTCACCTTGTGATTAGGTGTTGATTTAAAATCCCCCATAGTTTGACTTTTTGCTATGATGTTAACTTCTTATTCCCCTGGCAGGGTTGAAAGATTTGTGTTGCTTTGTTTTCTCCAACAGTTTTTTCTCAAAGCGGAGTTCATATTGTTGTTCCCTTTTGTTGAATTATTGATGGTTGAAGATTGATCTTTGGGGTCTTTTCCCCAAGCAATATCTCCATTTATTCAGCGAGGTTTGAGCCTTGTGGTAGGATTTATTTTCCTTTGATGGCTCTTGTGTATCTCTTGCAGATTTTCTGTTGCTGATCCCCAGCACGATCTCCAATGATATCTCTAACTTGCAGAGATTAGCCGAGTATTTCAGTGGTGTTGTGGTGTTTTGTTCACCCTCTGTTTGCCATTTTTGTCTGATTTATCAGCATATTCATACTCATTGCATGCGCATTCATTTTGATTGAGCATAGCATGACTTTGTTGCATTGCGCATCCTGCATTTTTTGTTGGTATTTCTCTTCTCCCAATGTTGTTATCTCGCAGAATGCGTGTGTCCTCTCTTCATTAGAGTGTCGACCCCTAAGCAGAAAATACCTATCATTTTTTTTAAATTCCCCACTGAGTTTATGCCTCGTGGAAGATGCTTTGTTTAGCTTTCATCCCCGACTTTTATCTGGATGGAATTGTTCCCCAGTTGAGTTATTTCCTCATTGGGTCGAGTCTTGTTTGACCGTTTCTTTCCAGTTTGTTCCTGGATTGAACTTTGGTCTCTTGCAGCAGTTACTTTAGTTTTCCCTGGGCTGTGGAACCGGGATGACGAGAAGGTGGTTTTGAGGATTTATTTTCCTCAGCAGAATCTGTTATTGATCCCCATCAGAAGGTGAAGATTTGATTTTCCCAGTAGTGTTTTGATAACACTCTCTTGGTAATTACTTATGCAACTTCATGTGGAAGCTCTTTATTTGAGCAGCTTGTGTAATCTCCAGAAATTTACCTTCGCAATAAATAACATTTCTCTAGTTCATCCTCAACAGAGAAGTTTATTGTGAAATGATGGATCTTTATCCGACCAGCTTTTCTGACAATTGGAATTTCTGTGGAATAACTCCCGATGAGAATTCTATTGCATGATTCAACCTGCTCGTATCTCTTTTAAAGATCCCCGACAGAGTTGTTAATATCTTTTTCCAACAAATGGTTGTCTCTTTATTTGAGAAGTTTGTTGTGTGTTTGGAGCTGCTCAGTAACAAGTAGCTAATGATATAGCTCTTTCCCCTACCCAGTAACAGGTAGTCGAGTATGTTTGTCCTACCCAGTGTCAGGTAGTTGACCTTTTATCTTTTTCTCCTACCCAGTAACAGGTAGTCGAGTCCGTCCTACCGAGTAACAGGTAGTTGACATGTTGTTTACCCTATCCAGTAACCGATAGTTGGTAACCCCTTTCATTCAAGTTTATTAATCTCGCTAAACTACTCAGTAACCAGTAGTTGGCGTTGCTTCTTTTCCTACCCAGTAACAGGTAGTTGATATATTTCAACAAGTGGATTACTTTTTACCCAGTAACTGGTAATAAGTAATACATTTCTTTGTTCTCTACCCAGTAACTGGTAGATAACAATTCTCTTGTGTTTTTGCACTTATTTTCTACTCAGTAACCGGTAGAAAGTATTTTACCTATTATCTTCGGTTCGAATATCTTCGCCCAGTAACTGGCAGTTGGTATCTCTTTCCCCACTGAGTCGTTTCCTTTCCCTTATCGGAATAGGATCTTGTTCTTTTGTTTTCTCATGTGGAGTCTCTCTTTTTCTCCCGAGCTTTTGTTTGTTTCCTGTGGCATTATTTCCCCACAGAAGTCTTATGTTCGCATATCATTAGCATAATCATATCATTTTGTGGTCTCTTAGGGTTAAAAATTGGGTTTATTGTTATATTTAAGTCTCTTCTATCTGGTCGAGACAAAGATGTCAATCTTCGCGTCTCCCTATAGAAGAATCTTAAATAGGGGCAGCTGTAATACCCTAATTTTTACCCCTAAGATCCCACATTCCATTTGCATATCATTCCACAAACAAGATCTTACTTTGTGTTTCATACTTGCTTTATGTTTGTTTCTGTTTACTAACATCTAACCAAAATTACCAAAAAAATATTTTTCAATTTGTTTGTTTCTTCTTCTTCTCTGTATGCTTAGGGTTTTGCAAGGAGATTAATGGCAAGGACATTCATTCGAGTCTAAATCAGATGAAAGTTTGACCTCATCTTGGTCGAACTATCAAGAGTTTGCTTCGACTATAAGTTACCCGTGATTGTAGGCTATTTTCTCAGGCAATGTGACTGTTCAAGGTCAAGTTGTCCTATATCATAATTCATCAAATTTTCAAGCAGTGTTCTATGAGAAGTTTGGTCAGGATTATCACGATCAGGGTTCATCAGTCTAGAGTTTTGTCTGTACAAGTCAAGTTTGGCGGATGTTCGATAAAGATGTTTGTTTTGGGATGCAAGTCCAAAGTGTTTATTCAAGTGTGCAATTTCCAAGTGATTCTAAAGCACGTTTGGAGATTAATCTTTGAGTTTATTCAAGAATTCGATTCAAATTAAATTTGGAAGAGACAAGAGAGGGAATATAGGAGGGGAATTGATGCTGCCAGGCCTTGTCTTTTGCCTCCTTGGATTTATCAAGAGATTAGGGATATGTTGAATAAACAAGGTTATGCGCATGCCCGCGTAGTTGCCTTATCTGTATGGTTTTGCCGTGAAACAATTTTTGAGGCCCTCCAAGTGGTGGAACGGAAGGTCTCCTTCAGATGGTTTAATTTTAGGCTTCTGTACACTGTTGATTGGAGTGGCTTGTATTCCAATTGTTGCTATTCATTGCTCTCATGTTTTGTCTGCAAAGAGATGTCTGGTGCTCGTAGCTGCAACTGGTCTACTTTTAATTTTGATGCAGTGTGATTGTAAATACACATGCAATTGAGTCATTTATAAGAGCTGATGATACCACACAATTTTTGGATATCATTCGAGCTGCTCAAGATATCAATGTTTACCAGGACTTGGTGAGATACTCGCTGATGGTGATGCTCCACCTGTTTTTGATGTAGATGGTGTGAACTACTTCCATGTCAAGGTTGCGGGGTTGTTGTTTGTTGCTACGACTAGAGTTAATGTTTCTCCTTCTGTTGTTTTGGAGCTTTTGCAAAGAACTGCAAGGGTTATTAAAGATTACCTTGGTGTTCTTAATGAGATTTCTTTTAGGAAGAATTTTGTGCTTGCCTATGAACTGCTTGATGAAATGATTGATTTTGGTTATGTGCAAACGATGTCTGCGGAGGTTTTGAAGTCGTATGTTTTCAATGAGCCGATTGTGATTGAGACTGCACAGATGCCACTTGGTCCCACTTCGATTTTTATGCACGGGAGCAAGCGAATGCCGGGTACAGCTATTACAAAATCTGTTGTTGCTAATGAACCTGTTGGTTGGATGTATCAGGAAAGGTCTTTGTATTGCATTGGGAAGGAAAAGAGTATGGACTTGGTCTCCGCAACTGAATTAGATCCAACTCTTTCTTTTCCATACAAACACCGGGCCATTTTTATGGTGGAGGAGAATAACATTGGAGGTGCCATTTCTGAAATCAATAAAATAATTGGTTTCAAGATTTCTCCTGACTGCCTTGAGTTGAGAGCTTGGTTCTTGATTGCCATGAAGGATTATGAAGGAGCTCTCAGGGATGTCAGAGCAATTTTGACATTGGATCCAAATTATATGATGTTCCATGGGAATATGCAAGGCACTCGCTTGGTAGAACTCCTCCGCCCTGTTGCCCAGCAGTGGAATCAGGCTGATTGTTGGATGCAATTGTATGACAGATGGTCTTCCGTTGATGATATTGGTTCTTTGGCTGTTGTATACCAGATGTTAGAAAACAATCCAGGGAAAAGTGTTTTACGCTTTCGGCAATCTCTACTTCTGTTACGGTTAAATTCTCAAAAGGCAGCAATGCGTAGTTTGCGTCTGGCTAGAAATCATTCTTCTTCAGCACATGAAAGATTTGTCTATGAAGGATGGATATTGTATGACACTGGTCACTGTGAAGAAGCTATAGCAAAGGCCGAGGAATCAATTTCTGTTCAAAGGTCATTTGAAGCTTTCTTTCTCAAAGCTTATGCATTAGCTGACTCATGTCTTGATTCCAAGTCTTCAAAGAGTGTGATTGATCTCTTGGAGGAAGCTCTTAAATGCCCTTCAGATGGTCTTCGGAAAGGACAAGCTCTAAATAATTTAGGGAGTATATATGTAGACTGCGATAAGCTAGAACTTGCTGCTGACTGCTACAAGCATGCGCTTAACATCAAGCATACACGAGCACATCAGGGGTTGGCACGTGTATATCATCTGCAAAATCAGCACAAAGCGGCATATGATGAGATGACAAAACTAATAGAAAAGGCCCTGAATAATGCATCAGCTTATGAGAAACGTTCAGAATATTGCGACCGTGACATGGCAAAGAGTGATCTTAGTTTGGCAACACAGTTGGATCCTCTAAGGACATATCCATACAGATATAGGGCGGCAGTCTTAATGGACGATCATAAGGAAGCTGAAGCAATAGTAGAGCTTTCAAGGGCCATCAACTTTAAGCCAGAACTGCAACTGTTACATCTTCGGGCGGCATTTTATGATTCAATGGGTGATTTTGTTTCTACTGTCCGAGACTGTGAAGCTGCCCTTTGTCTCGATCCTAGCCATGCCGAGATGTTAGAGCTTTGTAATAAAGCCCGGGAGCAAATTAAGGAAAGAAAGTGAGAGAATTAGAAGTCAACAATCATGTTTTCCGTGCTTATGAGGGCCTACTCATGAAAACCAATACTTCATAATGTATGACCCATCTGTGCTATTTATATATATTGGTGTTGTCATGAGGAAAGGTGCGGTGTTGTATATTTTCGGCCGACCTTCTGGATGCGGAATCACAGAAGCTGGAATTATCGCATCTCTGCCGGCTAGTTGTTTTATCATTGCTGCTGTAAATCCTGTTGGAGGGATACGTGATTCCTCGAATTTGTTTGCACAAGATTTTGAATTGACAGATCCTGCTATTACTTGTTTTGATATCCTCTGTGTTGTGAACGACGTGATTAATCCTTGTGAAGTTTGTTGTTGACAGTCATATGGGGGATGTGGTGATCAGCTTGCTGTACTAGCTGCATTTGAATGCTGGAACAATTCGGAAAAAAATGAGTCTGGAAGCCCGGTTTTGTTCGCAGTATTATGTGTCTGCAGGTGCCACTCAGAATTCAATTAAGGTTGCTCAGTGGTTGCTTCAAGTACCTGGAGCCACTAGTTACATTGGTTGCATAGGAAAGGACAAGTATGGCGAGGAAATGACCAAGAACTCTAGACTCGCTGGTGTAAATGTTCAATACTATGAAGATGAAAATACACCTACAGGAACTTGTGCTGTTTGTGTGGTTGGTGGCGAAAGGCCACTTATTGCCAACTTAGCAGCTGCAAATTGCTACAAGGTTGATCATTTGAAGAAACCCGAAAACTGGGCATTAGTTGAAAAGGCCAAATATTTCTATATTGCTGGTTTTTTTCCTC
Source organism: Lathyrus sativus (assembly GCA_963859935.3). Taxonomy (NCBI): domain Eukaryota; kingdom Viridiplantae; phylum Streptophyta; class Magnoliopsida; order Fabales; family Fabaceae; genus Lathyrus; species Lathyrus sativus. Next base: position 372,188,322 of record OZ012736.1, on the reverse strand, counting down.
ACCGTATCCCCTGAATCCATATAATTAGTTGGCGAGCATGCAGCTGCAAATAACAAGGTCTTCACGATGAACCTTTCTGCACCCTTTATCTGTGAGTTCTTCAAGGATGTACAGGATAAAGCTCTTGCGTATGTTGACTATGTTTTTGGAAATGAGACTGAAGCGAGAACATATTCTAAAGTGCATGGCTGGGAGACTGACAATGTCGAGGAGATAGCTCTAAAGATATCCCATTTGCCAAAAGCAAATGAAGCTCGTAAGAGGATTACTGTTATCACACAGGGTGCTGATCCCGTCTGTGCTGCTAAAGATGGGAAAGTGACATTGTACCCTGTAATTCTATTGCCTAAAGAGAAATTAGTTGATACAAATGGAGCAGGAGATGCATTTGTTGGGGGATTCCTTGCCCAATTGGTTCAGGAGAAGCCTATTGAAGAATGTGTGAGAGCCGGGTGTTATGCAGTAAATGTGATAGCTTGTGTGGCGGCTGGAAGAGTTAAAGGCGGAGGTTGGATCCTAGATTCCATGCCAGATGTGTCAAAAAGAGACCCTGCTGCACAGTTCCTTATCATCTTCAGAAATAAGGACACAATTGGCTTGCGATCTCTTGCTGCCGGTGGAAAGTTATTACAGATCAATAGAAGAATGGAGTTTGTATTTGCTAGTCATAGTTTTGATGTCTGGGAGAATTGGACATTGGAAAGTTCACTAGATGAATGGAGGCCAATTTGAAGCAGCATGAAAATTTTGCTCTGCAGGCATCATTGCACTTTAATAACTCTAAGAAAGAGGCTGATGAATGTAGACAGAAGCTTACAGATTTATTGAACTATGCTAAATCAATTGCCCGACTTACACCTAACCTTGAGAAGGAATTTCTTGAGATGCCTACTACAATTGAGGAGTTGGAAGCAGTTATCCAAGCTACAATTTCTCAAGCTAATTCAATCCTATTTGTCAATCCTAACATATTGGAACAATATGAGGATCGTCAAAGACAGATAAAAGATCTTACAAAAAAAACTTGATGCAGACAAGAAGGAATCTAGAAAGTGTCTAGCTGAGTTGGAAAACATTAAGGGAAAATGGCTTCCAACACACAGAAACCTTGTGGCTCAGATAAATGAAACTTTTAGTCGAAATTTTCAACAGATGGCTGTTGCCGGAGAGGTTTCACTAGACGAGCATGATATGGACTTTGATCAATTTGGAATACATATAAAAATCAAATTCAGGGAAAATGAACAGCTGGAAGTTCTCAGTGCTCATCATCAATCTGGAGGGGAACGATCAGTTTCAACCATTGTTTATCTTGTTTCCCTTCAAGATCTTACGAACTGCCCATTTAGAGTTGTTGATGAGATCAATCAAGGGATGGACCCAATAAATGAAAGGAAGATGTTTCAGCAATTAGTGAGAGCAGCAAGCAAACCAAATACACCACAGTGTTTCTTGCTTACCCCAAAGTTGTTACCAGATCTGCAATATAGTGAGGCTTCAGAGCCAGTATTCCTGTGTTCTCAATGTGAAAGGAAAGTTTGTAAAGTTTGTTGTGCTGGGAGAAGGATCACGGCAGGAAGATTCTGGTATGAACGGTTTTGCCGTATTACCGAACTCGATCCCTGTATAATTCAGAATCAGCAACAACCGCAAAACTCCAGTCCTGCACCAGAGGAACTGAGTCCTTATGAAATAAGTGAAATATATCACTACTTCAGCCATCAATCAATGTGAGCCATTAACCAAGCCATATTCACAAGCTGAAACAAAAAATAAAAAGTAAGTGAGCCAGTTGAAAAATAATCCACGTCACCCAAGTGAGCTGAAAAAGTAAAAAGAAAGAATAACACGTGATGAGCTAAAAATGAGAAAGCAAAAACGACATGAAAAGATATCAGCAAAAGGTCACACATAACTTGCATCCCAAAACGCAGAAAAAATCTCACAAACGGCAAATCATTTTTCACTCATTCTCATCTATAAATAGAATTCATCCCTCACTCTATTCTTCAAGCTTTTCAAGCCAAGAAATCTCTGCTGATTTTCTTCCTCAATTCCTCACTACCAGAAAAACTTTCATTCATTCTCTTCTCATACTTCATTCCACCAAATTAACTTCAAATCAACCTCAAACACAGATCAATTTCGAACCAGAATTCGTTCAGAAGAAGAAGAGAAGCAAGAAGAAGCTTGGATTGATTTCTTACCTGAGTTTGAAGGTAGATTGAGCTTCACCGTCATTTTCGATCCGTTATCTTTTGTTGTGATTCTCTGAATTGTTGGTACCATTGTGAAGAGCTTTTGATTTCGATCTGTTCGGTGTAATTTTCGCATCCCGTCGCTTTGATCTAAGCAAGCTTTGAGCTCGAGAAAAAATGGTGCGAAGAAGTTACCGTGAAGAAGAAAGGAGAAGATGAAGTTTCTGTTTCTCTTTCTCCTTTTAATTTGTTTTTTTTCATTTATTTATTCTTTTTTTATCTTTTCTTTTTTATATTGTTATTAGTTTATTTTTATAAACTAATAATAATATTCTTGAAAAAAAGAAAGCATTAAAAAAATTATTTAAAAATATTTTGATTAAGTGTTGATTGTTTTGGATCTTGATGTTGATAAGATTTCATCAATATCAATGGACTTTGGGTGTTGATTTTATCCACCAAGAGAGGTGATTGATATTGACGATAATTTAATCGATTCGAGATTCAAATTGTGATTTCATTTTCTTTTTTTCTTCTTTTTATTTTTGATCGATGAAATCTATGGATCATAGATTGTTGATTATCAAGGTTGATTAATCTTCATTATTTCAAAACTATGGACGAATAATCATTGAGATAATTCTCCTTACTTTGGAATAGTGATAGATTACCTTTGATTAATTAATTAAAAATCTTGATTATGATGAGATCATTACCTCTTTTCTTTTTGTGTGGCATGTTTTAGGAGAGTGATTTATATATCATTTCTCTAACATGTATTAACACTAACATTTTATTGACCGGCCTCAGATAGTCGTGGTTTCTACATAAACCCGATTACGATTGCTTAACATAGCGCTAAAGTGTCCCTTAATCGGAAAATGATCATTCGTGGCTCAAACTTACGTTTAAAAGTCCAAGTATGATTAGTTGCTTGTCTTAACCCCAATACCTATGAAAATCATTGTTAGGAGGCTTTGATTCTATCAATCCTCTAATGAATTTTCATTAATCTTGGTCTAAGTGCAAGAATTAATCATCATTGATCATATGTTCTAACCACTAACCACTAATTCACTAACAATATTCTTGTTTAATTTTGTTTATATTCTCTTCTTACTCTTTATTTTTTACTTTTATGCTTCCATTTTATCATTACATACCATATCTTTGTTTATGTTTATGTCTTTTTTTTCTTTTGTCCACTTGGACCATACTTTGTTCAAAACACTAATAAAGGATAAAACATCTAAAAAATTTGGTGCTATTAATTTTGTGGTTATACTCTTGGACCATTCTTAGACCTTGGGACTTCATGGACATTTTGGACTTAGGATTAGGACTTTCTTCCCTATGCTTGGAGTATTTTGAATCTTAGCCTTTATTTAGCTCGATCCTTGGCTTATGCTTTAAATCGGATGGAAATCTTTTTGCTTGTTTTGGAGTGTGCTACAAGTCGGTTAGATCTTTCTTATCTCTAGCTCTTATTTTGTTTTTTAGGATAGTCACTTCATCTCCTCCCCTTCTTAAATTTTCAAAACTTTCTCCCTTTTTCAAAACCTTCTTGGTTTCAAACTTCAAAACCGCTTTCGCAATAAAACCTTGACTTTCGTCAAGTGATTTTTAAACTTTGTTTTTCTTAATAAAAGTCAATCAATGTTAATCATGCTTTGACCAATTTCAAAAGACATAAAAAATACAAAAACTCATCAACTCTTTTTGTGCCTTTATGCACTTTTCACTTTAAAACTTTTCATAAAGTTTAGACATGATTCATTTCTATAGTTGAGATGTAAATCTCCTATTCCCCATATTATTAAGACTTTGACATTTTCCACGTTGATGTTGAGTGATAGTCTTGTTGATAATCCAAGCAAATCCTCCATCTTTATGTGACGCAAATGTTGTCTTAATACTCGTGGGTGGATAGTCGCAGTTTTCTCCTTGAAATGACGACTTGTCTGAACATCTAAAATCAATCAAAACCAATAAATTTTGTCATTTGTACCACGAACTACGAGGTTTTGATTCCATATTGCACTTTATGGGTACGTAGGCATGAGACGATAAGTCTCTCCAAACACAAAAATATAAAAAATAATTCTCTTCTCATCTCCCCAATCTCTTTTCAAACAAACCACTTTCAAACCAAAAAGCGTAAATATTTCAAAGGGCTCCTATAGAGTACTATAGACGTTTTGGGTGCTAACACCTTCCCATTGCGTAACCAACCCCCTTACCCCGATCTCTGTCTCGTGTTCTTATTTTAGAACTCTTTGGTTTTGTTCGCTCTTTTTCCTTTCCTTTATTTGGATAAAATAAAAGTGCGGTGGCGACTCTTGTTTTCTTTGAGTTAAGTTAGTCAATAACTTACACTCACGATTTTTACCGCTACAAAATGGAACTTGAGGGTCCAAAGAAATATCGGTGTCACTTGTTCTTAAAGCTGAAAGTTTCTCTTCAATCAAATAAAGATACTTTGAAAATTCAGAGAAAAGATCTTCAGATAATTGCGGGACAGAAGTTATAATCCTCTTAGTAACATTGTAAGCTATTCTTCTAATATCCCACCTCGGATGGCATATAAAAAATATGATTAACTGTAACAGCGATCTGACTGAGAAACTGGATAATGTACGCTGTAAATGTTCGAGAAGAAGCACTTCAAGAAGATCAACACATGCAATGCTATCTTCAACTGTTAGCTTTGATGCCGTGGAAATGGGAACGAGGGAAGGTTCATTTTGTGATATAGTAGCTCATACTTTTTCCTTTACCAATATTTCCTCAGCTTTAATAGCAATGGCATCTATCTTCCCAACTAATAACAATGCATATATGCCATCTAAACGTTGCACCGCTTTGGTAAAGCCAGTTTTTACAAGTTGGACAAGAGGGCCAAGCAATGATGATATCTTTAAGACAGCATCGTCATTTTTGCATATAACGTGTAGACTCCGCAGAAAACCCCTTCTTAAAATTTCCTTCTCTTTGAGACCAGATGCGAAAAAAGAAACTAAACTCTCTCGAATAATATTTGAAGATTTAACAGCCCAGGAAGCTATAGCTGACAAAGTAGCCATTTTAACCTCTTCGTTTCCATCATCCTTGTAGCATGATAAAAGAAAATCACATATTGTTTGAGACAAAATGATGAGGTATTTCCCATCAGGTGCATTAGATAACTCTTGAATCGCATTCACCATTCCAACTCTCTGGTATGGAAAAGCGAGTCTTCCTTCTGAACCTTTAATAACAGATTTGATAGCATTGAACATTGTGTCCACCGCATCTGGATTGATGAACCTTGATCATAATAGTCATGGACCAAACTTCTCATAGAACACTGCTTGATAAACCACTGGATTTCAATACAAGACAATTTGACCTTGAACAATCTCATTTCCTGAGAAAATAACCCACCACCACGGGTAACTTATAGTTGAAGCAAACTCTTGATAGTTTGACCAAGATGAGGTCAAACGTCCATCTGATTTAAACTTGAATGAATGTCTTTGCCATTAATCTCCTTGCAAAACCCTAAACACACAGAGAAGAAGAAGAAACAAACAAATTGAAAAATATTTTTAGTATTTTGGTTAGAGGTTAGTAAACATAAAGCAAGTAGAAAACACAAGTGCGCTGAGAGAACCAAAAAAAAGTATGGTCTTGTTTGTGTATGCAAAAATGAAAATGCAATGTGGGATCTTAGGGGTAAAAATTTGGGTATTACAGCTGCCCCTATTTAAGATTCTTCTATAGGGAGATATGAAGATTGACATCTTTGTCTCGACCAGATAGAAGAGACTTAAATATAACAATAAACCCAATTTTTGGCCCTAAGAGACCACAGAATGATATGGTTATGCTAGTGGTATGCAAACACAAGACCTCTGCGGGGAGAAAATGCCACAGGAGACAAACAAAAAAATTCAGGAGAAAAAGAAGAAAAGAGACTCCACAGGGGAAAACAAAAAACAAGACCCTAATTCAATAAAAGAAAGGAAACGACTCAACGGGGAAAGAGATACCAACTGCCAGTTACTGGGCGAAGATATTTGAACCGAAGAGAACAGGTAAAATACTTTCTACTGGTTACTAAGTAGAAGATAAGTGCAAAAAACACAAGAGAATTGTTATCTACCAGTTACTGGGTAGAAAACAAAGAAATGTATTACTTATTACCAGTTACTGGATAAAAAGTAATCCACTCGTTGAGATATAATCAACTACCTGTTACTGGGTAGGAAAAGAAGCAACGCCAACTACTAGTTACTGAGTAGTTTAGCGAGAATAATAAACTTGAATGAAAGGGGTTACCAACTATCGGTTACTGGATAGGGTAAACAACATGTCAACTACCTGTTACTGGGTAGGACGGACTCGACTACCTGTTACTGGGTAGGAGAAAAAGATAAAAGGTCAACTACCTGACACTGGGTAGGACAAACATACTCGACTACCTGTCACTGGGTAGGAGAAAGAGATATATCATCAGCTACTTGTTACTGAGCAGCTCCAAACACACAACAAACTTCTCAAATAAAGAGACAACCATTTGTTGGAAAAAGATATTAACAACTCTGTCGGGGATCTTTAAAAGAGATACAAGCAGGTTGAACCATGCAATAGAATTCTCATCGGGAGTTATTCCACAGAAATTCCAATTGACAGAAAAGCTGGTCAGATAAAAAATTCTCTGTTGAGGATGAGCCAGAGAAATGTTATTTATTGAGAAGGTAAATTTCTGGAGATTACACAAGCTGCTCAAATAAAGAGGCTTCCACATGAAATTGCATAAGTAATTGCCAAGAGAGTGTTATCAAAACACTACTGGGGAAATCAAATCTTCATCTTCTGATGGGGATCAATAACAGATTCTGCCGAGGAAAATAAATCCTCCAAACTACCTTTTCATCATCCAGGTTTCACATCCCAGGGAAAACCAAAGTAACTGCTGCAAGAGACCAAAGTTTAATCCAGGAACAAACTGGAAAGAAACGATCAAACAAGACTCGACCCAATGAGGAAATAACTCAACTGGGGAACAATTCCATCCAAATAAAAACTGGGGAGGAAAGCTAAACAAAACATCTTCCACGAGGCATAAACTCAGTGGGGAATTAAAAATGATAGGTATTTTCTGCTTAGGGGTCGACACTCTAATGAAGAGAGGACACACGCATTCTGCGAGATAACAACATCGGGAAAAGGGAAAAACCAACAAAAAATGCAGAATGCACAATGCAACAAAGACATGCTATGCTCAACCAAAATGAATGTGCATGCAATGAGTATGAATATGCTGATAAATCAGACAAAAAGGGCAAACAGAGGGTGAACAAAACACCACAACACCACTGAAATACTCGGCTAATCTCTGCGAGTTAGAGATATCATTGGAGATCGTGCTGGGGATCAGCAACAGAAAATCTTCAACCATCAATAATTCAACAAAAGGGAACAACAATATGAACTCCGCTTTGAGAAAAAAACTGTTGGAGAAAACATAGCAACACAAATCTTCCAACCCTGCCAGGGGAATAAGAAGTTAACATCATAGCAAAAAGTCAAACTGTGGGGGATTTTAAATCAACACCCAATCACAAGGTGAGAGAAAACCCGACAGATGACTGCTATGTCAACACTTCTCAACATTGTTCTCTACTTGGGGAATAATCCAAAGCAAATGTGCATAACCTCCGCTAGGAATCATCAAAGACAAATCTCCGCCTGGGCAAAAACATCAAGGAGAAGTGGTCTTCAAATTTCTCAACTGTCCGATCATTTGAATCAAGACTTTGCTGTGGAAAACCGTTCTACACTCGTCTGGTTTATCCAAAGAAACAAAACTCTGCTAAGGGAATATCAGCAAACTCTACTGAAGAGACCTCAATATAGCTCAAATGGGGAAACATCAACACAACTCTACTGGGGAGCTTCTAATAAATTCTATCAGAGAGGCAAGAAAGAACCCTGCTGAAGAGAACACTTACGCTTTTCGCTTCAAGATTCTACCATTCTTGGGATTACTGTTGACATTCTTTCTTTTATTTTCACAAATCAAAAAAAAAATGTTTTTATAATTTTCAAAATTTAAATCAATTATTCACATTTGTTTCAAAAATCATCATCAAAAATAAAATGAAATTCTGTAAACAGAAACAAAATAAGAATTGCAAACAAAGGGACAAAGGCCCAAATTCTATTGATAGAATGGTAGTCTGCAAATGGCGTAACTCCACGGATCATTACAAAGTTTGAAAAATGGTAAGTACAATGGAAAGTTCTACATTGAAATACAATGACCATTATTCTCCCTAACAACTTTGAATTCCAAATGTGCTTGAGACTTCAGCGGAGAATATCTGAAGTAAAACCTTTAATAGGAAATGTTGCTTAAAACGATCAAGACTGGCCAGATGCAGTTACTTGCCATGATCCCTAACTTTTGCCTAGATTTCCCTCTCGGGTTTTCAATCTACCGGGATAATTATTTCTGTTTTGTCTCTAATTTTTTCCTGGACCGCCCTTTCGGGTTTTCAATCCACCGAGACGCTCATTTTTGCCTAAGCTGCCCTTTCAGGTTTTCAACTTAGCGAGCTGTTCTTTTATTTTTTAGGCGAAGTATTTCTTGACTGCATCGGAATTCATAGGACGAGTGAACTCTTCTCCATCCATAGTTGTAAGAATTAATGCACCGCCAGAGAAGGCTCTCTTAACAACATATGGGCCTTCATAATTAGGAGTCCACTTGCCCCTAGAATCAGTAGTAAAAGTCGAGATCTTTTTGAGCACGAGGTCACCTTCTCTGAACACACGGGGTCGAACCTTCTTATCAAATGCTTTCTTCATTCTTTGTTGATATAATTGGCCATGACACAAAGTCGTCATTCTTTTCTCTTCAATCAGATTCAACTGGTCGTATCTACTTTGACACCATTCAGCCTCGGACAATTCAGTTTCCATCAAAACTCTCATAGAAGGGATTTCAACCTCTATCGGGAGCACTGCTTCCATGCCATAAACAAGAGAAAAAAGGGTTGCCCCTGTTGAAGTGCGAACGGATGTACGATACCCATGCAGAGCGAAAGGAAGCATATCATGCCAATCCTTGTATGTAACAACCATCTTTTGAATAATCTTCTTAATGTTCTTATTAGCAGCTTCAACAACCCCATTCATCTTGGGTCTATAAGGAGAAGAATTATGATGCTCAATCTTAAACTCATCGCATAATTCCTTCATCATCCTGTTATTTAAATTCGACCCATTATCAGTGATGGTCTTGCTCGGAACACCATACCGACAGATAATTTGATTCTTGATAAACCGGACCACCACTTGCTTAGTCACATTTGCATATGACGCCGCTTCAACCCATTTGGTAAAATAGTCAATAGCCACCAATATGAAACGGTGTCCGTTCGACGCTTTAGGCTCAATCATTCCAATCATATCAATGCCCCACATTGAAAAAGGCCATGGAGAAGAGATAACATTGAGAGGAGTTGGAGGCACATGAATCTTGTCAGCATAAATCTGGCATTTATGGCACTTTTTCACATATTTACAACAGTCAGATTCCATTGTCAGCCAATAGTAACCTGCCCTTAACATCTTCTTAGCCATCGCGTGTCCATTGGCATGGGTGCCAAAGGATCCTTCATGGATTTCTTTCATCAACATATCTGCTTCGTGTCTATCCACGCATCTGAGCAAGATCATGTCATAATTTCTCTTATACATCACATCATCATTCAAGAAGAAACTACCAGCCAATCTTCTCAAAGTTTTCTTATCCTTCTTGGATGCCCCAAGTGGGTACTCTTGATTCTGAAGAAAGCATTTAATATCATAATACCATGGTTTATCATCAACAACCTCTTCAACTACAAACACATGAGCTGGTCTATCAAGACGCATCACACTAATCTTTGGCACATCATTCCAATGATTTACCACAATCATGGAGGATAAAGTCGCTAAAGCATCTGCCATTCGATTCTCTGCTCTTGGTATATGGTGGAACTCAACTTTATTGAAGAAAGTTGACAATCTTCTTGCATAATCACGATAAGGAATCAAATCAGGTTGACGTGTCTCCCATTTCCCTTTAATCTGATTAATCACTAAAGCTGAATCTCCATACACATCAAGAATCTTGATTCTTAAATCGATAGCTTCTTCCAAGCCCATAATACACGCTTCATACTCAGCCGCATTATTTGTGCAATTGAAAACCAACCTTGCAGTGAAAGGAATATGAGAACCATGAGGAGTAACAATAATTGCACCAATACCTCTGCCATATTCATTAACAGCCCCATCAAAAATCAAACCCCAATGGGATCCAGGCTCAGGTCCTTCTTCATGTAATGGTTCCTCACAATCTTTAACCTTTAGATACAACACATCCTCATCAGGAAAGTCAAACTGAATAGGTTGATAATCATCAATTGGCTGGTGTGCCAAATGATCAGCCAAAACACTTCCTTTTATCGCCTTTTGAGTTTGGTGCTCGATATCATATTCTGATAACAACATTTGCCAACGAGCAATCCTCCCAGTTAAAGCAGGCTTTTCAAAGATATACTTGATTGGATCCATTTTAGATATCAACCAAGTTGTACAATTCAACATATACTGACAGAGGCGCTTGGCAGCCCAAGCTAGAGCACAACATGTCTTTTCAAGCATCGTGTATTGAGACTCACAATCAGTGAACTTCTTGCTCAAATAATAAATGCCAAATTCTTTTCTCCCGGATTCATCTTGTTGACCCAGAACACAACCCATAGACTCTTCTAGCACGGTCAAATACATGATCAAAGGTCTTCCTTCTACGGGAGGAGACAAAATAGGAGGTTCAAGCAGATACTCTTTAATTCTTTCGAAAGCTTTCTGACAATCTTCTGTCCAGACACAACCCTGATCTTTGCGGAGAAGTTTGAAAATCGGTGCACATGTGGCAGTCATATTGGATATAAATCGGTATATATAGTTCAAACGTCCCAAGAATCCTCTTACTTGTTTTTCTGTTCTGGGTGCAGGCATCTCCTGGATAGCTTTAACTTTACCAGGATCAACTTCAATGCCTTTCTGACTGACAATAAAGCCTAACAATTTTCCAGAACGAACACCAAAAGTGCATTTATTAGGATTCAGACGGAGCTTAAAATTTCTCAAACGTTGAAACAACTTCAATAAATTTTTAATATGATCCTCTTCAGTCTTCGACTTACAAATCATATCATCCACATAGACTTCAATTTCTTTATGCATCATATCATGGAACAGAGTGGTCATAACTCTCTGGTACGTTGCACCAGCATTTTTTAAACCGAAGGGCATCACTCTGTAACAGAATGTTCCCCAGGATGTAATGAATGTTGTTTTTTCCATATCCTCAGGTGCCATCTTTATTTGATTATAACCGGAAAATCCATCCATAAATGAAAAGATATTGAACTTAGCAGTATTATCTACCAACAAATCAATGTGTGGTAGTGGAAAATCATCTTTTGGACTTGCTTTATTCAAATCTCTATAGTCAACACACATTCGGACTTTTCCGTCTTTCTTTGGAACAGGCACGATATTGGCCACCCATTGAGGATATTCGACGGTCACAAAAAAACCAGCATCAATCTGCTTTTGAACCTCTTCTTTAATCTTCACGGCCATGTCAGGGTGAGTTCTTCTCAATTTCTGCTTCACGGGTGAACATTCAGGCTTTAATGGCAAATGGTGCTCCACAATACCAGTATCAAGACCAGGCATGTCTTGATAGGACCAAGCAAACACGTCAACATATTCTCTAAGAAGCTCTACCATCCTCTTCTTAACATCTGACTGAAGCAGTGCCCCAATCTTGACTTCTTTCTTATCATCATCGGAACTCAGATTAACCAATTCCACCGGCTCTTCATGAGGCTGAATAGCCTTTTCCTCGTGCTCAAGCAATCGAGAAATCTCATCAGGAATTTCTTCAATATCCTCCTCTTCCGCTTCAAACACAGGGAACTCAAAGTTGGGAGAGGGCATATGGTCATTATTTCCAATGGGTTTAACAATCAATCTGGACAATGATTTTATGTTTGATTTTAGAATATGAACAAAAAAATGAAAATATTATGCAGATAAAAGTGATTATAACATTATTATACTTTTTTTCGGTTTTTTATGTTACCATTTTTTAGAAGTAAAGCAAAAAAGGAAAACAACATATGGATAAACAGAAGAACATTTTATTGATGATGATAAAAGTTGAAACAAAGCCCTCACAAATTCACTTTCACCTTGGGCAGAGTGAAAGGATTTTTGAAAGAAACAAAAACAAATTACTTTGAAACATGAACAACAGTAGGAACATCAACAGCAATCCAATTCTGGCATATCAATCCACGTGTCACAAAGTTGGGCATTTCTTCCTCTTGGTCATCTTCAAGAATTGCAGCTGTAGAATGATCTTTGCAATGGATGAACCCAGCACTTCGAAAGACTTCATGAATACTCTTCAGCTCATTTTGGGTTGAACCAGATGTAAAACCCAAACCAGCTCTATCTTTTTTCTCAGCAACTTCAATGATTCGGCCCCATCCATGAGCTTGGCCATTATCCACTACATGTTGTGCATCTTTTAGAGAAGACATGGACACCCCATCTTTCTTGACAGCTTTATCAACCATAGAAAAAGCCTGAAACGGAGTTCCAATATCCTCTTCCGCATCGATATAAGAAAAAGACGACAAACTGCTTACCAACATAGCCTGTTCTCCACCAACAACGACAAGTTTACCATTATGCACGAATTTTAACTTTTGATGCAGTGTCGAAGTAACAGCTCCAGCTTCATGGATCCATGGGCGTCCTAGAAGACAACTGTAAGCAGGACGAATATCCATGACTTGAAAAGTGATCTGGAAAAAACACGGACCAATTTTGATAGGGAGATCAACCTCTCCAATCACGGTTTTCCTCGATCCATCAAAGGCTTTCACAATGACCCCACTGAACCTCATAGGAGTACCTTGATAAGATAATCTGGACAAAGTAGATTTTGGCATCACATTCAACGATGACCTAGTTTCAACCAGCACATTGGATAGAGCGTCTTCCTGGCAATTCATGGAAATATGGAGAGCCAAATTATGATTTCTTCCATGTTCGGTCAACTCTTCATCATAAAAACTCAGATTATTACACGCAGTGATATTGGCAACAATGCTATCAAACTGGTTAACAGTCACATCATGATCTACATAAGCTTGTTCCAATACTTTCTGCAACGATTCACGATGAGCCTCAGAGCTCATTAACAGAGATAGAACAGATATTTTTGACGGTGTATGTAACAATTGATCCACCACATTATATTCACTCTTCTTGATCAATTTCAATACCTCATCATTATCTGACTTCTGATTTACATCACTTGATTGACCAGACTCCACAGAAGTCTTCAACTGAATTTGCTTACCCCCAGTATCTTCACTTGTCTTTGAAGGCACATTATCAAATACTCGACCACTTCTGGTTACACGTCCGACATCAACAATAGTCACAACTGAGGGAAGAGAAGGAATGGGAACCTCTTTTCCATCCTCCAACATAGTAGCATTGTATTTGTAGGGAACAACTTTATCGAATTCATACGGCATCGGGCCAGGCAAACGGATAACCAAAGGCGTCACAGCAGATTTCTGACTATTGTAGGAAATTATAACTCGCTCAGGAATATTGAAACGTGGGACTATGACATTCACTTCGTTCTCCACTTCATTTCTGTTTGCAGTAACCTGAATCAAATTCTCGTCCATCATCTTTTGTAAGTCCCTTTTTACAATCACACACCCTCGAGGGTTCACAGAACAAATACAACAGGCGGCATAATCATGCTCAATATCATGGAACTCACTCAAAGTAGCATGCATTTCAACAAGCGATCTCCGAATCCAGCGAATATCGAAAATACGGTATGTACCAGGACAACCATATACCATATTGACAGTTGCATTACCATGTTTAGGAAACGGATTTGATTGCACATTAGGGTTGGTATCTTCAAAAGACAGAATACCGCTTTTTACGAGCTTTGCAACTTCATGCTTCAGAGGATAGCAATTTTCGATATCATGTCCAGGGGAACCCTGATGAAATGCGCAATGAGCATCTGGCTTGTACCACCATGGAATTTCAGTTGGAACAGCCGGTGGATCACGAGGTTGAACCAAATTCTTCTTTATTAAAGCCGGAAATAGCTAAGTATACGTCATTGGAATGGGATCAAATTGTGTTTTCCTCTGTGTACGACCTTGTTGAGTTGTCTTCTCTTGGAAACGTGGTTGATAACTTGCAGTAGCTTGAGCGGTAGGGGTGTTACTGATAACAGGCGTAACAGATGCTACTTGTTGCTGACGACGACTACCATTGTTGTTCACAACTCTGCGTCTTCTAGACCTTTCCTGGGATATAGCATTAGTTTCTCCCTCTTTTTTCTTAGGGAACCCCACACCAGGCTTTTTTGTACTTCCAGAATTTCCTTCTTTTATCAGTCGTCCCTCACAGACAGCTTCCTCTAATCTCATCCCCATATTAACCATTCCCGTGAAATCACTAGGAGCGCTCGCAACCATCCTTTCATAGTAAAATGAACCCAGAGTCTTCAGAAAAATCTTGGTCATTTCTTTCTCTTCAAGCGGAGGGCTTATCTGAGCTGCAATTTCACGCCATCTCTGCGCATATTCTTTAAAAGTTTCTTTCTCTTTTTGAGACATTGCGCGAAGCTGATCACGGTCTGGCGCCATATCGAGATTATACTTATACTGACGAACAAAAGCTTCACAAAGATCGTTGAATGTCTTGATTTGTGTACTATCGAGTCCCATATACCACTTCAGCGCAGCACCAGTAAGACTATCTTGAAAATAATGGATCAACAACTGATGGTTGTCAGTATAGGTAGACATCTTTCTAGCATACATGATCAAATGACTTTGCAGACAAGTGTTCCCTTTGTATTTTTCAAAATCCGGAACCTTGAACTTAGCGGGAATCTTCACATTTGGAACAAGGCAAAGCTCATGAGCATTCTTTCCAAATAACTCCTTTCCCCTTAAAGCCCTGATTTCTCTTTGCATTTCAGCAAACTGATCTTGAAAGTCATCTATTCGATCCATAACATCTAAACTCTCGCTCGGAGCAGTATGGAAAATTTGTTCTTCAGTATAAGGCATAGCGTGAGTTACAGGCGGTGGCACAGGTATGACAGTAGGAACAACCGGAACTTCAACATTAGGAACAACATTAACCACAGGAGGTGGTACAGCCATGACAGCAGGGAGTCTAGAACTTTCGGGAACAGGAGGTCGATATCCCTCTGGCACATAATAGTTAGGCATGCCCCAAGGGAAACCAACAGGCATTTGATATTGAGAAGTATTAATCGGGGCCACAGAAATGGGCGTTGATCCGATTTCAGAAACCACAGTTCCTTGGACAGGAGAAGGAGGAGGTAGTGGTGGCTGATTTTGAGCAGCCACCAGAGCTTCCATTGCGGCAGTCAGTCTCTCCAAACCATCTTTCAGAGTTGATACCTCTTCACGGAGCTCGCGGTTCTCTTGTTGCAACTGATCCATCTTTTTCTTAGAGTTAGCCCGAGTGTTGTAGTGATGCGACAGCTTGACTGAAGGAAGGCCAAAAGAAACAAATAAGACATCTGGAAAAGGCAACACACAATGCACGATGATGCGAATGCAAATGCAAAATGCAGGTGTTTCAACCAGTTTTCAAGGATCTTTAAGATATAAAGCAATTACAAACATCATAAAGAAAAATAACACTTCTTGAAATACTGATAAACATCTCATTTCATTGAATATTGGAAAGAGTTACACTTGGAAGTACAAAATACAATAATATCAAAATAAGAAAAAGCTAGGTCCTAAGGAACATCTGATGACGATCCAAGCTGATACTTCCTTCGGAGTCTCTTAATCTCTTTCTCATAGTTGTGCTTCATGGTGATCTTCTCTAGCACAAGCTGATCCACAATACCCTTCCAAGCACCAGAAGTAGAAGGATGTGATGATGGAGTAGTAGAGGAAAATAAATCCTCTGCATGCCTCTTCACAGCGCGCCGCTCAAGTAACTCTATCAAGTCATCTTTCTCCTTCATCTGTTTTTGCAATTCCATCTTCTCTTTGTCAGAAGCTTGAAACTTACTTTCCCACATCTCTTTCTCTTCCTTCATCTTAGCCAAAGCATCTTGAAGTGTCTTCACATCATCAGAAGAAACAGGGAGTGGCGTAGAGATCACAGTAGTCAGAGGTTTCTCAATAGGGTAAGGCATCTTAAGCTCCATAGCCCTCTTCTTCACCCAACGCGTGTAAGGTTCCAAGGCAATGCAAACTTGTCTTCCAAGCTCCCCTCTATCCAACCTGTGAATCTTAGTCCAGGCATGAGCCATTTTTCTTCTCAAACCAAGAGAATCATCCCCTCCTTGAAAGAATAAACCCTCTAATAAAATATTCTTAGGCCTATCCTTCAGCATATAACCCAGCTGACGGCGAGCTAGACTCGGGTTGTAGTTAATTCCGCCTTGTATTCCAAGAAGAGGAACATTGGCGAATTCTCCACATCTATCAATAATCTGGACATTATCGTAAACCGAAGAAGACCAAGTGATATCAGTATGCGTAAGAGACATAATCCTTTGAGACCACCTTAAGCAATCCTTGTTTTTCCTAAAAGCAGATGTCTGAGGTAAGTGTGAAACGAACCAATTATACAGCAGAGGTAGACAGCAAACAATGGTACCGTTTCCCTTAGAAGTCCTACTATGGATGGAGAAATAAGTGTCACCAAGCAAAGTTGGAACAGGGTTCCCAATCAAGAGAATCCTAATAGCATTAACGTCCACAAAATTATCAATATTAGGAAACAAGACTAGTCCATAGATGAGTAAAGCAAATATAGCCTCAAACGCCAATGTGCGACCAATGTCAGCAAATAAAGTGGCCTTCTCAATCAAGAACTTAGCAGTTAAACCCTTGAGGCCTCCCTTAGTCTTTAGATTTGCATCAATATCCGACTTCGTCAAATGGGTAGCTACAGCAATATCTTGAGGCTTAAGAGCTTCCTCCAAACCAGTATACGGAACCTTATCAGAAACCGGTACACCCAACAAATAAGCATATTCTTCCAAGGTCGACATAAGCTGATAATCGGGAAAAGTAAAGCATCGGTAAATAGGATCATAGAACTGCATAAGGGTATTCAGAATTCCGTCTTCAATGTTGGTAGAAAGAACAAATAAAAGTCTCCCATAACGAGATAAGAAGCCTGAACGATCATCTACCAAGGACACTAGCTTTCTCAACTCTGTAAGATCAAGAGCCTGAAAACTGTACTTCTGAGTGTTTCTCCTTCCAATGTCCATAATCAACAATATCTGCGATGTTTGTAAAAGAAAATCTCTGAGATCCTTAAAAACCAGCTGAAACACAATGCTCATGAATGCATGAGTGCAAGATGCAACACCCACACACAAGACATACAAAACACACAGGTTCAAAGGTTCACCACGAGCATGGAGCCAAAGGTAAGAACCAACCATTCCACAATGGTATGTACTATGGTTATATCATCACCTGTAGAACAAGGTTCTAAAAAGTTCCCAGAATCATAATTCCATCTTTTGGATATTATCGGCTTAAACGACTACTCGTCGGCCAACAATATTCTTAAGAGAAACTCATCTGAGTGTGGTATCGCGTAATGACCAATTCAAGTCTACACCTGAACAGCCACCGCACCACGTCCTAATAAGGCCAAGATGGGTTAAAGGGTTCTAAGGTCCTCAGCTTCTCAGGCTCCCAGTCGGAAAAAGTAATATCAATTACGACTACTCGTAAGACATCAGTAATTTCCAAAGGGGCCTCCATCGAGCGGGGGATCTCAAGTCAGCTTAGTAAGGACTACTCCACGTAAGCCAACAAGACTATACCACCCTTCTATCATAAGTGCACTCAAGTCCGGGTTAGGACTTATCTCACCACACAAATTACCAGGCACCAAAACAGAACAATCAATAACAAACAAGTCAAACAAAAAACAATAAATAAATCAAAGTAGGCGAAACCCACTAGGAACCGTTGGAGTCCCCAGCAGAGTCGCCACTTTTCTGTAGCGGTAAAAATCGTGAGCGTAAGTTATTAATTAACTTAACTAAAAAAAAACAAGAGTCACCACCGCACTTTTATTTTATCCAAATAAAGGAAAGGAAAAAGAGCGAACAAAACCAAAGAGTTCTAAAATAAGAACACGAGACAGAGATCGGGGTAAGGGGGTTGGTTACGCAACGGGAAGGTGTTAGCACCCAAAACGTCTATAGTACTCTATAGGAGCCCTTTGAAATATTTACGCTTTTTGGTTTGAAAATGGTTTGTTTGAAAAGAGATTGGGGAGATGAGAAGAGAATTATTTTTTTAGATTTTTGTGTTTGGAGAGACTTATCGTCTCATGCCTACGTACCCATAAAGTGCAATATGGAATCAAAACCCCGTAGTTCGTGGTACAAATGACAAAAATTTGTTGGTTTTGATTGATTTTAGATGTAAAGACAAGTCGTCATTTCAAGGAGAAAACTGCGACTATCCACCCACGAGTATTAAGACAACATTTGTGTCACATAAAGATGGAGGATTTGCTTGGATTATCAACAAGACTATCACTCAACATCAACGTGGAAAATGTCAAAGTCTTAATAATATGGGGAATAGGAGATTTATATCTCAACTATAGAAATGAATCATGTCTAAACTTTATGAAAAGTTTTAAAGTGAAAATGTGCATAAAGGCACAAAAAGAGTTGATGAGTTTTTGTATTTTTTATGTCTTTTGAAATTGGTCAAAGCATGATTAACATTGATTGAATTTTATTAAGAAGAACAAAGTTTGAAAATCACTTGACGAAAGTCAAGGTTTTATTGTGAAAGCGGTTTTGAAGTTTGAAACCGAGAAGGTTTTGAAAGAGGGAGAAAGTTTTGAAAATTTAAGAAGGGGAGGAGATGAAGTGACTATCCTAAAAACCAAAATAAGAGCTAGAGGTAAGAAATATCTAACCGACTTGTAGCACACTCCAAA
This sequence comes from Lathyrus sativus, assembly GCA_963859935.3. NCBI lineage: Eukaryota > Viridiplantae > Streptophyta > Magnoliopsida > Fabales > Fabaceae > Lathyrus > Lathyrus sativus. The sequence goes on along the minus strand of OZ012736.1, from coordinate 372,168,976 downwards.
GCAAGCAAAAAGAATTTCATCCGATTTAAAGCATAAGCTAATGAGCGAGCCAAATAAAGGCTAAGATCCACAATACTCCAAGCATAGGAATGAAAGTCCTAATTCTAAGTCCAAAAGTCCAAGGTCTAAGAGTAGTCCAAGAGCATAACCACAAAGTTAATAGCACCATGTTTTTTAGAGATTTTTTATCCTTTATTAGTGTTTTGAACAAGATATGGTCCAAGTGGACAAAAGAGAAATGTCATAAACATAAACAAAGATATGATATGAAATGATAATATGGAAGCATAAAAGTAAGAAATAAGGAGTAAGAAGAGAATATAAACAAAATTAAACAAGGATAATATTAGTGAATTAGTGGTTAGTGGTTAGAACATATGATCAATGATGATTAATTCTTGCACTTTAGACCAAGGTTAATGAAAACTCATTAGAGGATTGATAGAATCAAAGCCTCCTAACAATGATTTTCATAGGTATTGGATTTAAGACAAGCAATTAAACATACTTGGACTTTTAAACGTAAGTTTGAGCCACAAATGATCATTTTCCGATTAAGGAACACTTTAGCGCTATGTTAAGCAATCGTAATCGGGTTTATGTAGAAACCACGACTATCTGAGGCCGGTCAATAATAATGTTAGTGTTAACACATGTTAGAGAAGTGATATGTAAATCACTCTCCTAAAACATGCCACACAAAAAGAAAAGAGGTAGTGATCTCATCATAATCAAGACTTTTAATCAATTAATCAAAGGTAATCTATCACTATTCCAAAGTACGGAGAATTATCTCAATGATTATTCGTCCATAGATTTGAAATAATGAAGATTAAACAACCTTGATAATCAACAATCTATGATCCATAGATTTCATCGATCAAAAATAAAAAGAAGAAGAAAGAAAATAAAAATGAAAAGAAATCACAATTTGAATCTTAAATCGATTAAATTATCATCAATATCAATCACCTCTCTTGGTGGATAAAAATCAACACCCAAAGTCCATTGATATTGATGAAATCCTATCAAAATTCAAGATCCAAAACAACCAACAATTGATCCAAATTAAAATGTTTTCAAATAATTTTTTAAATGCTTTTTTTCAAGAATATTATTATTATTTTTTTTTAAAAAATAAACTAATAACATAAAAAAAAGGGGCCACACGGCCAATTTTCTTAAAAGAAAATATAAAAAAGAAAAAAAAAGAACATAAATGAAATAATACTTGAAAAGGAGAAAGAGAAAATAAACAGAAATATCTTCTTCTCACGCGAAGCACTTCATGGCCATGGATGCTTGCTCAAATCACAACGGCGGGACACGAAAAATACGCGGTTGCAATCGAAATCAAGAGCTCTTCACAATAGTACCAACAATTCAAAGAAACGCAACAGAAAGTAACGGATCGAAACTGACGGTGAAGCTCAATCTACCTTCAAACTCAGGTGAATGATGAAATCGAAACTCTCTTCTTCTTTCTTCTTCTTCTGAACTGCGAAATTCTGATTGTTGTGTTGAAGAAGTTGAAGTATGGTGAGTTTTTATGTGGAAAGGTTGTGAATGAAAAGAGAGTTGAATCTGATGAAATTTGAAGAACGGTTGAGGGTGATTTTTGAAAGTGAAATTTGAAGGAAAATTGAGGAGTTATGATGAAAATTCTGCAGGGATTAATTGGCTTGAAAAGCTTGAGAAAATGAGTGAGAGATGAATTGTATTTATAGATGAGAGTGAGTGAAAAAAGATTTGCCGTTTGTGATATTTTTCTGCGTTTTGGTTGCTACAGGTTATGCGTGACTTGAGGAGAAACTTTTTCATGTCGTTTTGGACTTTTTCTTTTTGCAGCTCACTTGGGTGACGTGGATGAGCTTTATGGCTCACATGACTTGGAAATATGGCTCAGATACGTGATGAGTTTGCTTTTACCCTGTTGCAAGTGGCTCAGCTGAAAAATTGTACAGTAGTCTAGTAAAACTCTTAATATGGCTTACTTCCAATTTTTCTTGGATTTCATTCTCTAAAATCTCAGTCTGACTTGGAGATGGTATTTGTATGCAGGAATTGAAGGACGATGATGTCGTTAATTTGCAAACCGTTCCCCGTGAACCAAACCGAGAAATGAGATTGGTCTCCTCTGCGCACATTATGTCTTCTAATTGCCGGACAACCAGTTGAAGTTTTCTCCTCCGACAGTTCAGATAGTCGGGAACCTAGTGCTTTTAACATGCCTCAGCATCCTGCACAGCTTCAGTTTAGATCTAATGGCATGCTCGGCGATTGGCTTGTACGGCTTTGTTCAATTCCAAGATGTGTATTCATACTAGCATATCTAGCAGTTCCTGTCAAATTCTTATGCTCTCTGTAAGGAATATGCTGATGAGTAGAGGTGTCTCTGACTCTCAATGTTTTTTTTCTCTTTTGCAAGTTTCTGCTTCTGAATTTTACGGCCACATGATTCAATATAGACCAATTAGTTCATGGCAATGTGACTTATGACAAATAAGCATCTACACAGCTTTGCTTCATTAACTGTGATTGGAATGTTGCTACTAGTGTCAATGTCACTACCACCACAGTCCTTAAAAACAGAACTGAGAGATTTATTTATCAAGTCAGCTGCTATGGTTTCTGGAGTAGGGTGAACAGCATATATGGCAGTTATTGCTTTTGATATTAGAAATGTCATTACAACGGGAAGATCTTTTGTTCTCAACACATCAGCCGCAGAATGTAGTGCTAATGCTACAACTTGCCTACCCAGCCAACCAGCATCAACATTGCCATCTCCAGTTCCCGTGTCACGAATATACAGTGAAAATAAAGTGGAAAGTGTCTCTTGTATAAAATCTGGATGTTCATCCAAGGCAGCAGCTAGAGCTTCAGCAGCTGCGAAGCGAACATTGTAGTTAACATGAGAAAGTGCTTTGTAAATTCCCGAAAAGTCTGTTCCAAAGTCAAACCCATAATGATCCCATATGTCTTCTGCCACTTCAGCAACCGACTTTTCAGGATCATGTAATGCTATCCATATACTTGTTGCAACCTCAGTATTCTGGGTTAGAGAATGATTAGAAACAGCAGGGATGCACTTGACATCATTTAAGCAGGCCATTCTCACGCGAACATCTTTTGCATAAACCCCATAAAGTGCAGAAGCAACTTCGTCAGGTTGGAAACCAAGACTCAACTCATTTAGAGCAGGTCCTATTGATGCTTGAAAAGCTGGAATAACGCCAAGAACATGGTAAAGAACCGATAGCATTCGAACCCTGGGAAGAGGTAAATGAGCATCCATGTGTAAGTAAATTAACCGAAGCACGGCTTCGTGAAACTTTGTTTTCTTGGAGCACAGAAGAATTCTCTCCATTATAGGGAATACAAAAGAAAAAAAATCAACTGGAAGTGCTCCTGATTTACACGAAGTGGATAAGCCATCTATAATTCGCTCAAAAAGGCCAAGGGGTGGCCTTTTGTTGACTTCTTCTTCAACAACTGATGGAGAAAGATCCAACAGATGATGAACTTCATCAGTCACAACTAGACGTAAGGCAGTGGAAATGTCAAAGGCCCAATCACAGAGAGGAGGAGCCGTGCAACTTGATAACATCACCAGGGTTTCAAAGGCCTCGTCACTTACAATAGGTGATCACAGTAAAGGTTCAACAAATTTGACCATTGAAGGCAGTCTACTATGTGCAAAAATTGAATTAGCAATGGCCATATTTCCAAGAGTTCTTAGCATCAAAGACAGATTTTTCTGTATTTCACGGACTCTATCACGTATAGAAGCCTCCTCCTTAAGTAGCAATTCTCTCGCCTCTTCTTTTGCTGTCTTCCCTTTATCGGCTTTCTTTGTTGCCTTCCCAGTATCCTTTTTCCCTGCACCGGCAGCTTCTCTACTAGGTTGATCTCTCTTCATTGAATGGTTAGATTGGGCATAATCCAAGCCATCTTCATCATCATACATTCAGAAACGGCCCTTTGCTTGTTTTGTGTTCTTAAAAGCAACAGATTCAGCAACATAAATGCCTTGCTCTGCGGAAAGCATTCCTTCAGGTGTCTGAAAGATCTGGATGTCATTCTCTGAAAGTGTATCATGAGAAAACCGCTCGGGAAGATTTAGCAAATGCTTCTCAAACTCTGTATATGTATCTCCAGGGATTATAGTCATCAAATTGGAGAGTGATGATATTGCTGCTTCTTGTTCTAGAGAATTAGCACTTCTCAAACCCATTGGTCCTAGTAAGACCTGTACAAAGTTTACCACATTGGCAGAAACAATACCAATTACATCAAAGCCATGTGCTTGCAGACACTTAGAGACCCTCTTCCACACTGCATCTCTTTTTGCACTACCTACTACACATGGGTGATGTGCGCAAAGGATTATTCTGACAAATGAATCAGGAGCAACTTTCATTGCTGAAGCTGACATAATCAGTAGTGCCTTTACCAAAACCTCTACAGATGGAACAAATGGAACTTGAGGGTCTAAAGAAATATCGGTGTCACTTGTTCTTAAAGCTGAAAGTTTCTCTTCAATCAAATAAAGATACTTTGAAAATTCAGAGAAAAGATCTTCAGATAATTGCGAGACAGAAGTTATAATCCTCTTAGTAACATTGTAAGCTATTCTTCTAATATCCCACCTCGGATGGCATATAAAAAATATGATTAACTGTAACAGCGATCTGACTGAGAAACTGGATAATGTACGCTGTAAATGTTCGAGAAGAAGCACTTCAAGAAGATCAACACATGCAATGCTATCTTCAACTGTTAGCTTTGATGCCGTGGAAATGGGAACGAGGGAAGGTTCATTTTGTGATATAGTAGCTCATACTTTTTCCTTTACCAATATTTCCTCAGCTTTAATATCAACGGCAGCTATCTTCCCAACTAATAACAATGCATATATGCCATCTAAACGTTGCACCGCTTTGGTAAAGCCAGTTTTTACAAGTTGGACAAGAGGGCCAAGCAATGATGATATCTTTAAGACAACATCGTCATTTTTGCATATAACGTGTAGACTCCGCAGAAAACCCCTTCTTAAAATTTCCTTCTCTTTGAGACCAGATGCGAAAAAAGAAACTAAACTCTCTCGAATAATATTTGAAGATTTAACAGCCCAGGAAGCTATAGCTGACAAAGTAGCCATTTTAACCTCTTCGTTTCCATCATCCTTGTAGCATGATAAAAGAAAATCACATATTGTTTGAGACAAAATGATGAGGTATTTCCCATCAGGTGCATTAGATAACTCTTGAATCGCATTCACCATTCTAACTCTCTGGTATGGAAAAGCGAGTCTTCCTTCTGAACCTTTAATAACAGATTTGATAGCATTGAACATTGTGTCCACCGCATCTGGATTGATGAACCTTGATCATAATAGTCATGGACCAAACTTCTCATAGAACACTGCTTGATAAACCACTGGATTTCAATACAAGACAATTTGACCTTGAACAATCTCATTTCCTGAGAAAATAACCCACCACCACGGGTAACTTATAGTTGAAGCAAACTCTTGATAGTTTGACCAAGATGAGGTCAAACGTCCATCTGATTTAAACTTGAATGAATGTCTTTGCCATTAATCTCCTTGCAAAACCCTAAACACACAGAGAAGAAGAAGAAACAAACAAATTGAAAAATATTTTTAGTATTTTGGTTAGAGGTTAGTAAACATAAAGCAAGTAGAAAACACAAGTGCGCTGAGAGAACCAAAAAAAAGTATGGTCTTGTTTGTGTATGCAAAAATGAAAATGCAATGTGGGATCTTAGGGGTAAAAATTTGGGTATTACAGATACCACACGGGCTGATGAAAATCGCTGTTAGCCGGGGTCTAGATACCACGCAGGCTAAAAAGATAAACCATCGTCTGTTGGAGATACACCTGAAAGCAAAAGGCAACAACTTGGCTTATGTTTCAAATGCACATGTTTGAAAATGGCGTAATGCTCCATACGAAATAGAAATACTACGTGTTTGGTAGGATGCTATGCACAATGTAAATGCAAAGGAACCGCTCCAGCAAAATAAATGCCGAAGAGAAGGAGCCAACTCCGCTGGGGATGACCAGGTGGCAAGTACGATTGGACTTATGCTAGGAAAACAAGCCCTGGATGGCTCTGAAAAAGAAATTCCCCGGGAAAAACTGCTCTGCTGAGAACAAAATCCACTCTGCTGGGGATCAAATTAACTCTGCTGAGGAAAGTGGCCCTGGATGACCCACCATAATACAACTCTTCTGGGGAACAAACGACTTGGCTGGGGAAACGAATCCCCTCTACTAGGGGAAATCAACCCTGATTGGCCTTTCAAAATACGACTCTACTGGGGAAGTAAAGCAAACTGTAGAGGATAAAAATCAAACTCTACCGAGATCCCGCTCTGCTGGAGATTAAATCCGATCTGCTAGGGAATAAGAATAAGATTTACTGGGGAGTTATCCCAAACTTTCTCTACTGAGGAATCGAGTCAGTACCATAGACTCTGTGGGGAAACAACACTGAATTCATCCTACTGCTGGAGGAATAGTCCTAAATACCTGCTGGGAATAACCACAATCTCAACCTGTTGAGGAGAAACTAGTCATAATATGCTGGGGAGAAACTAGTCCCAGCCTGCTGGGGATAAATGTAACTCAAACCGCTGGGGAGAGCTTCTGATATGATATCAACACCTTGTGGGGATTCAGAATCTCTACTGTGGAGAAGTGAGATCAATCGAGCCTCGTGTCGGGGAATGTGATAACATGTAAGACATTGGGAATAATTGCGCTTTTGGTTTAGGGACAGGACCAGGTTTAAGGTGATTGGGATTTTTATGGTTACCAAAAAAAGTGGATTTTAAAGGGGAATTACTAGATGAGAACTAATATTCGAGGGTAGATTACCAGACGAGAATTGGTGGCAAAAGGTTAAGTCGTCATACGAGAACTGACTTCTGGTTTTGGTATCAGATGGGAACTGATTTCTGGTTTGGGTATCAGACGGGAACTGATTTCTGGTTTGCCAGACGAGAACCGGACTTTGAAATTGTGTTTTCCAGACGATAACTGGTTAAACGGTAGGCTAAAGAAAAGGTGACAAGACGGGAACTGGTGGTTACTGATGGGTTGACCAGGCTAGAAATGGTTTGAAAGTTTGCCAGACGAGAACTAGGCTTTGGAGGTTTTCCAGACGAGAACTGGGCTTTGGAAATAATTTCGGTTACAAGGTTCTGACGAGTAATAGGTTTAGGTTATCTGATGAAGGTCCAATGACAGAGGCTTTTTCAGAAGGTTCAGGTTATTGATAGGGTGATGGCACGATTCCCTGACCCTCAACTCTTGCTGATGAGGATGAACTCGCTTAGATAACTTGACCCAGTGTAGTTTAACCTGAAAAGAAAACAGTTTGCCATGAGACGACCTCAAGATGGCTTGCCCTAGAATCTGTACCATGAAAGGATCTTGACTAATCAACTCTCAGAATGATTGTCTTCAATGTACTCTTAAAGTGGCTTGCCCCTGACTGAGTGTTGAAGCGACTTGACTTATCCTTATTGAACACCGGAGGGATCTGCCCTCAATCAACAAAATCTCTAGGTGACCTGCCCCTGATTGGTAGAGTCTCGAGAAGATTCACTTCTGATCAACTGCTTCTTGAATGATTTGCCCCATAATCAACTGATGCTTGGGGATTTTCCTCATACTGACTGATTCCAAATTAACTCACTGGATGTCAATGCCCCAGATCCATAGGGCTACAAAGTATGCACAATTCTGATCCAGACTACTGAATGACTCAGTCCTGTTTGATTGCTCCCTGTTGGAATTTCCTTGATGTCAACTACTGACCCGCAATTAAAATTGTTTGTTCATGAATGGTAATTTTAATGCGGTGTTCATGCAAGTTTTGAAAGAAATGTCACTTATTAAGTGTCGTGATAGTGACACGAATGGACCATTTAGTCCAAACATTGTGCTAACTTGATTGGTGTGAAAGATATAGCAAGGATAATGACACCGATGGTGATGATTAGCAAATATGTGAGGAGTCAGGTTATGCAACCTTGCAATAGTATGCTTTCAGAATAAACCCTGTCTCAATTAGGTCTTTCGAGGGTTGAATCATGGTCTGGTTCACGATTATTGAAACAAAGGATATTAGGCTCAAAGTATGCTTTGTACCCACCCCTTTTCCGTGATGATCTCCAATCCTACGTTCAGCTAACTTGGCATAAGCGCTCACCTTCAAAAGGTCTGTTGAATGGTAGGAGTGATGGTTAAGGAACCCACAAGGTTTTCGGAGTGACAGTCACCCTTCTTGTCTTTTGTGTTCGTAGTCACATGACTTGTTCTAGTTTGAGGATTTTTCTTTTAAGATCTTTTCTTTTATTCTTTTATTCCCTAAATGTTTGCCTGGGCTGATTTTTTTTCTTCGAAATTTTTTATTTCGAAGTCTAGCGGGACGTCCTAATTTTTCCTGAGTTTTTGCTTTCCATCTTTTTTTTAACTTAGCGGGCTTTTTTTTTCTTTTTTTTTTGAAATAAGTCGTGTGACACTGGCTGTCTTGATTTTCTCTGAAAAGGGTTGTGACTGTCTCACTCCTGATTGGTGAGGCTTAACCATTGTGGTTGATGAGGGACGACCTCTTGAGAGGGATAAGATGTGATTGGTCCTCAAATGGGGATACTCCTCTATAAAATTTGAATGCTCGATCAAATTAACTGACAAGTACTCTGCCCCAGGTTAAGATGTGAAGGTTTGAAAATTCGGAGAAACTCCTACTTCTAGGCTTGAAGTGGTTAACTAGGGACTAACTCCTTATCTCTCCGGTGTTTAGGGGATTTGAAACAATGCCTGTACGTCATCAGCAGGATTTTATCTGAAAGCATAAGATCAACAATTATGAGTATTCAGTTTTCGTCATCCTCCCTTTAATCTTTGCTAAACAACAGTGATAAAGTGGAGTGAATAAGAGGTGTATGTGTATGTGCTTTGCAAAAATGAGCGAATGCGACATGATTAATTCAGAAAAATGCATAGTCACTTCATTAATATTACCATTCAAAACAACAATGTTTAACAGCAAGTAGCAACTAACAGGAAAGAAACTACAAATGAAAATGATAAAAATGTCCGAGGACTGACAATGTTGAGGACGCCTTCCTGTCTGAAGCACTGGCTTCTAGAAATGACCCTTGGAATCTTCGGGCTTAGACAACTGAGAGGTTGACATGAACAACCAAACTTCCTTCTGGAAAATATATATACCCTTAGTCAATTAACTGTTGTACTTTGGCTTGAAAAGCTTTGCAATCTTCGGTTGAATGCCCCATGGATCGTACCCAGGAGGTTAAGGTTCTGGCACAGGCTTAAGAGTCTTAGGTTCCACCAATGAGTTATGAACCAGATGTGGCAGAAGCTGACTGTACGACATAGGAACGGGATGAAGAGGAGCAGTCCTTCTTTCCAAGTTGTTGCAAGGCCTATTCTGATTCTGGCACTGATTTGGATAACCTCAACCATGGGCTCGTTAATTTTCATGAGGAGCGGCCTAAAGTTTCTGATGTGGTGCCCTAGGCACGGCTGTCTGTCCAGAATAACATGGCCCAGAAGATAATGACCGCTGAGAAGATGAAGAACCAAAAGATTTCACCAATTCATCCAGAGAATAACTAATATCTTCCATGACTGTGTTGATGACCTTTTCTTCTTCCTTTTGGGAATCACCAAGGGATTCAGTTCCACTGGCCTGACTGCTTGAGACATCTTGAATTTTTCCAATCTTTATTCCATTCTCAATGCGTTCTCCTGCTATTACCAATTCAGAGAAATTTGGTGTAATCCCAAGCATCCTCTCAAAGTATGGGCTCTGCAAGGAGTCTATGAACATATCTGCCAACTCTTGGTCTAGAAGCGGCGGTTGCACTTTGGAAGCAAACTCTCTCCATCTCTGAGCATACCTTCTGAAGGGTTCATTATTCTCTTGAGACAAGTCTTACAACTGCATGCGATTGGGAGCCATATCAAGGTTATATTCGTACTACTTCAGAAAAGCCTTGGCTAAGTCCATCCATGACTGGATTTGATCACTCTTTAACTGCATATACCAACTCAGAGATGCTCCAATCAGACTGTCCTGGAAATAGTGAATCATCAACTTGTCGTTATGCACAAACGAAGTCATTCTCCTGCAGAACATCATCAAATGTTGCTTCGGGAAACTATCTCCGTTGTATTTCTCAAACCTCGGCGCCTTGAAATTTGGAGGTAACACTAGACCGAGTACCAGGCACATGTTCGAAGCGTTGAGACCAAAAGTATCTTTAACTTCCAAGGCCTTGAGTTTTTCATCCAACACCTGAAACCTTTTAGCATACTCAAGAGCTCTCGGGTCCTTAGTCTTCATCATCAGAACCTCTCTTTTGGAATTCAGCACAGAAGAAGCAACATCATGACAATCTGTAGTATCAGGAGAAGAAGACCGTTCACTTTGGACAACAAACTGTTCATGTAGATCTTGATTCTTAACAGAAGGCTGCACAGGCTGAGCTTCAATAAGGTTGTTCACTTGCGAAGAGTCTTCATCAGGAAGAGAATCATACAGAGGATTGGTCGTCACAGTAAAACCTGACAGGGTATCAACATTTTGGGGGTCGTTTCCTGACATAGCTACCAACAGCTTTCAACCTGACTTCACTTCTTGACACTGCTTAATCCTGCTTCAATCACTTGGTCGTCTTCCAACAGTCACCACTGGTTCAACGCGAACACCAAGGAATCACCTTCTGATTCAAAAACAAAGGCAGGATAAGAGCTCTGGCCAGCTGAAGAGTGATATGCAAAATGATGTAGAAATGCTTATGCAAATGCAATGCAGAATGCAACAAACATGGGATCACAACCTCCATAAATTCTGAATAACTGTTGCGCTGCTGACTGGGTGAGTTCATAAGTATACTCTGAAGAGAATACCAGAATGCCGGGTTGGTTAGAGGTCAAGTTTCTTGCAAAATCCTCCCACTCACAGGTATGGACCTAATCTCTGATAAGGTTTGGCATCCTATGCGGTCATCCGCATCAAGACTTTCGAGAAATGATGATACGTTCACCATGTCTGGTTTGGCGTCATAGTCTAACAATGCGGCCTCACTTAGCTAACTTCCAAATGAATGGTCCCCATAGTCGACAATCCTCACATCCAACATCCTCTCAACTGCCCAAAACAGACTGGAAAGGTAGTTGTTGCTACTGCGAAAATCGGCGCCGGCTGACAGAAGAGTCGCCACCGTGCGTTATTTATCCCAACGGAGGGAAAGGAAACGCTCGAAGTAAACCTCGCAAAAAACGGGAAAAGGTATGGTCATCGCAACCAAAACCTGGGTTCGGGAGTCGGTTACGCAAGGGGAAGGTATTAGCACCCCTCACGTCCATCGTACTCGACGGGATCCACGCTTGGTGTTTATAAGGAAAGGGTGTGTTTATCTATCTACGCTAATGGTCAGTCTGAAAAGAAAAGAAAAGGACAGGACTCGACACAACATACGGTGTTCTGGGCCTACGTACTCCCTTGTGCAATGGGAAAGTCAGAGTCAACGTAGTTCGACTACCTACGTCTAGACGGGGGGGGGGGGGGGGGGGGGGGGAAGGTTGCTCGCCAGGACATCGCGTCCTGTGCCTACGTACTTCCACACGGCATGGAAGATCAGAGCAAACGTAGTTCGACTAACTACGGCTAAACTGGGTGTTCTCACACAGCAGTGAGAAATCAAATTGGTTTTAAAGGTTCGGGAACCTACAACTACGGTCTGGTCTCAAATGCACTCGGGCAAGAGAAAAGGGATAACAATTAGTCGTCAGCGGGAAAGTCTCGATCGCACAGCCGCGAGAGAACAAAAGGTTAGTTGTTAGTGTGCTCGCTAGGATATCGCATCCTATGCCTACATATTCTCGTCTGGTACGAGAAATCAGAGCAGTTGTAGTTCGGCTAACTACGACACAAACTATTCAAGTGTTTTTCTATTGAAAGGAAAGAGACACCCTAAAACTATGGTTGAAAAGGGGAATCTACCTAATGTTATCATGCATGGTTGACCCACCTAATGTCTATCATAACCCCTCCGCAGCGGAGAAGTTAGAGCTCCTAAGGGATCATGGCAACAGGACTAAACAGCAAACAGGAATCAATTGCAAAGTAAAGAAATACTGGAAATATGCATGAATACAACAAACAAACAATCAAGGCACAAAGGCCACAAACCACAGAGGTAAGGGAGCTCAGCTCTACCAAATACCAGCAAGCAAAGCCACTCAATAACAAACAAGCAGAAGGAGGCCCACCTCAACTTCTCATGCACCCAAAGCCTACTTCTAAGATGCACCTGCCTCAGAAATATCTAGATGAACCCCTAAGTCTAATGCATCACAACACCACACAAGTCAAACAACACAAAGAGAAGGCGAACCAGCCTGACAAGCCCCTATCCCAAACTTAAACCAAAACCCTGAGCAGGACCCCTAAACAAAACCCTAATCAAACCCCTGAGCAAAGCCCTATGCAAAACCCTAATCAAATCTCTGAGCAAAAACCCTAAGCAAAACCCTAATCAAATCTCTAAGCAAAACCCTAAGCAAAACCCTAATCAAATCTCTAAGCAAAACCCTAAGCAAAACCCTAATCAAATCTCTGAGCAAAACCCTAATCAAAAGAAAACAATCCCAGTCTTCAAGCTTCAGAACAAGCTTACCAAAGAAAGGGAGCTAAGCAGACAAACCCATAGTGCCTTCCTCAGGAAAGTACCAGGAGGTTACCACTCAGGAATCATATCCTATGCGGTTCAACAACTGTGAACGGTTTATATTCCTCCTCAGGAGAAACTAAACTCACATGAAGGCTCCGACATTATTGGATACTTGAGAAATCCTACATGAACTAAGGGAACTAAGTGAACAGGCCCATAGTGCCTTCCTCGGGAAAGTACTAGGAGGCTTCCACTTAGGAATCATATCCCATGTGGCTCAACAACTGTGATCAGTTTACATTCCTCCTCAGGAGAAACTAAACTCACATGAAGGCTCCAACATCATTGGATACTTAAGAAATCCTAGATGAACTAAGGGAACTAAGTGAACAGGCCCATAGTGCCTTCCTCGGGAAAGTACTAGGAGGCTTCCACTTAGGAATCATATCCCATGTGGCTCAATAACTGTGATCGGTTTATATTCCTCCTCAGGAGAAACTAAACTCATATGAAGGCTCCAACATCATTGGATACTTGAGAAAGAGGTGAGAAGAAAGAATGAAAGACATCCATAGTGCCTTCCTCAGGAAAGTACCATAAATTTCCCTCAAACTTCAGGATCTCAAACCTCACAAACAGAGAACAAGCTCCTAGACTAGGACCTCAAACCATGCATCCCTGCAAGCTCCATCAAGACTTCATCTAGCCACCATCTTCAAGAAGAAACCACAGGCCCTCAACCCAAAGGAAACTAATTCTGAAGTTCAACCACAGTTGAACTTCAAAGTCAGAAGCCTATCAAGACTTCTCCTACTCTCAGGCTCAAACAAAAATAACAGAACACCCTACAAAAATCTACCAAAAATCTAGGGGAAACCTACATGGCTCTATGATCCCAAGATCAAATCTCAAAGCCTAAGTCAACTTCTAAGGCTACTAAACAATCCCTAACATATGAATGGTCAAGGGTTAACCGGCAAGCTAAGAGGTCTCTACTCTCTAACCCTAAAGCAACATCAATCAACCTCTAAAAATCTATGAAAAATCTATGGGGAGCATGCATTATTCTAGTATAACATACTAAAAAACTAGAGCAAAATTCAATACCAAATGAGAGAAATAAAATCAGCAAGGCAGACACATCACAAACCAATTATTCCATATCAATTAAAATGAAAAAATGCAAATAAAAATGAAAATGCATGATCAATTCCATATTTTTGCACTATAAAATCCTAAATTGAAATATGAGTCTACAGAAAAAAGAATGGAATTATTTGGACACTCCTGCTATTTTTTAAGAATTAATTTCTAACATGATGCAAAACAAAGAAAAATGAAGAAAATAAAAAAGAAATAAGAAAGGGGGGGGGGGGGGTGGTGCAGCGATAGCAACTCTCTAGTTGTTAATACTGAGTGGGCCAGTGGAGGGGTGGTGTGCCTATCAATTGGGCAAAGGCCCAATCCAAAATCCACCAGCATTCTCTCACGCAGGGGGGGGGGGGGCAACGAGCAAATGAGGGGGTGTGATAGTAATCACACATTGGGCTCAACCCAGCCCAAACCCTAACCCAGCTTGCCTAACCACAAAACCATCCTTTCTTCCTCATAACGCCGTTCACTGTTCATCATCATCTACCCTAACATGCCGCTTGCATCCTAAACTTCCCTCTCAGACTTCTCCAAAACTTCTCTGCAACATGTCCAAACTCTCACGAATCTCAATCGTGCTATCATTCCCTAGCTCAAATCCTAACCCTAAACTAATTTACCCTCATCAACCAATCTGACAATCAAAACTCAAAATAGAAACCCTAATTCAGCGAATGAACAACAATGGAAGCGAGAAGAAACGAAACCTGGGGTGAAGCAACTGAGACGATGAAGCGTCGGGAGAGTTCTTCGCGGATGCTCGCAGATCAACAACCTTGATGACGTTTGAAGATGATCTGGAAAGATTCTGGTGATGAAATCTGGAAACGACGATGAACGCTACCTTCAAGATGAAGATCGTCGAATGTTTTTATGCAGATCACTTGAAGATTTTGAAGAAATTCTGGGAATCTTGAGTGGATGAGTGTTCTTGAGGCACGATTGAAGATCTTTGGAGAAGACGAAGGCAAACTGAGGGTTCTCACTATCTGGAAACGGAGGAAGATTGAAGGTGACGAACACGAATGCTCTTGCTCGTTGAAGTTGGTTGAAAATCAGGCGGATTTCTGGAGATCTTTCTGAGGGTTGATGAAGAATCTGGGATGGATGAACATTGGTGATGAGTTTCTGGAGGTTCTTTGAATTTTCCAGTCACAGATGAAGTTTCTGGTGGACTGGGTTGAGTTTTCCGGCGAGTTGGTGATGAAGGTGGACGGAGGAGGAAGGGGGAGAAAGAAGAAGATAGGAGGATTCTGGGTAAAAAATTAGCTCCGGCGGGTGGTTACGGTGGCCGGAAGGCGTTAGGGTGGCCGGCGGTGAGGCGGTCACCGGATTTGCATGGCCGGCGGTAGCTTCTCGGTGAGGGGGTGGTGAGGTGACACGCAGGCCAGGGAGAGGGGCTGAGTGGGACGCGTGGCAGATTTCTGGGAGTGGAGTCAGAATGAGGTGGGTCCTTCATGGTGGAACGCGTGGCCTGGCTTTTATGCTGACAAGTGGCATGCAATTTTTTCTGGACTGATAGATGGACAAAAACTGGACTGATGGACTTGGGCCTCCCAAAAAACTCTCTTCTGGGCCCAACCGAGAATGATAACCAAAACCAGAAACAAAAAACTGAAATTAAAAACAGATTAGACCTAATTAAACTAATTAAAACCCTAAACCTAATTAATGAAAATGATTAAACTACAATTAAAACTAAATGAAGATTAAACTATCCTAATTAATTCTAACAAATTCAATTAAAATCTAAACAAAAGATTAAATCCTAATTAACCTAATTAAACCCTAATTAAATCTAAAATGATTAAAATCTAGCTAAACTCTATTAAACCAAATTAATTTCTAAACTCTACTAATTTCTATTTAAAAAAAACAATTAAAATCCTATTAAATCTCTAATAAAATCTATACCATTTATTTAAAACTATTAAAAAAACTATTAACCTATATATAAAAAAACTATTAAATTCTAAAAAAAAGATTTAAAGCTATTAAAAAATATTGAAAAAACCTATTTAAATTCTAAAAAAATCTAAAAAGCCTATTTAAAATCTACAAAAGACTATTAAATCCTAAAAAATGCAGATAAATGCAAATAACCAATAAAAGAACGTGCGATCAGATTAAAGCAAACAGTAAACCCCTGGCATCAGAATATCCCGAAAACCACCATGTAAGCTGAAAACACCGAGGAGCGCACAATTCCCCGAAAATAAAACCCTGATTATCTAGACTGGATCTGACATATCCGGTAAATGAAACCCAAGCTGTAACCCTGACATCCTCAGTCTGTGCACAAATGTCATGCATCTGATATGCGAGTACGAATTAGACCATGAACCAGATAGGAGAACCGGTTGGTCAAATTTTAGGTTGCAACAGTAGTCATCAAAGAGAATCTCGTCTGAGCGTGAATTTCGTGAGAACTACTGCATGCCAAACATACAGGTTCATCCCTACTTTCCACTTCTAATGTTATGGTTATCCTCAAGCCTGGGTTTTGGCTTATCACACAATAGAACAACCACCAAATAATACAACAACAACAGATGATAATAAAGTGCGGAAAATGTAAATACAACAATATAAAAAATACAACACACAAATATACACACCCACAAACAAGAAAACAAGCTCTAGGATTGACTCGCATAGGGGATGGGAATAGTCCCCAACAGAGTTTCCAGTTGTCGCATCGCTACAAAGAGGGGCTGGCAAGGACAGAAGAGTCGCCACCGTTCGTTATTTATCCCAAAGAGAGGGAAAGGAAACAATCAGAGAAAACCTACGAAAAGGGGAAAGCAGGTCATCGCAACCAAATCTAGGGTTCGAGAGTCGGTTACGCAAGGGGAAGGTATGAGCACCCATCATATCCATTGTACTCAATGGGATCCACGCTTGTTGTCTAAATCTATGGGTGAAAAACAAACTATCTAAGGTTGCTGCTAAAACGGAAAGAATTGACTCGATAGGACATTGTTGCTCTATGCCTACATATTCCCTCGTGCAATGGGAAAGTCAGAGTCAACGTAGTTCGGGAAACAACGGTGGGAGGGGGGATGGGGTTTCTCCCCAAGACATCGCGTCTTGTGCCTACGTATTCTCATCTGGTATGAGAAATCAGAGCAAAACGTAGTTCAGGCTAACTACGGGAAAACGGGGCCTCGATCGCACGGGGCCTCGATCAATCATCTGGTAAAGAATTCCTGATCTTAACACCCAGTTACCTGTGTGATACCCCTGATAACGAACCCGAGGGTTGCAACAAAACACCTGATCCTCTCACATCGTCTACTGATAGACAGGAAGAGAAATATACTCACGTCGTCTAATGATGGACGGGAAGACACCCAAATCGAAGGACAAATTCAATACTCACATCGTCTAATGATAGACGGGAAGACACCCATAATCCCGAAGGAAAAAATTCAATACTCACCTCGTCTATCGATAGACGGGAAGACACCCCTAATCCATACTCACATCGTCTAAAGATAGACGGGAAGACACCCAAAATCCATACTCACATCGTCTAAAGATAGACGGGAAGACACCCAAAATCCATCAATACTCACATCGTCTAAGGATAGACGGAAAGATACCCAACAATCCATACTCACATCGTCTAATGATAGACGGGAAGACACCCAAAATCCATCAATACTCACATCGTCTAAGGATAGACGGGAAGACACCCAAAATCCATCAATACTCACATCGTCTAAGGATAGACAGAAAGACACCCAACATCCATACTCACATCGTCTAAAGATAGACGGGAAGACACCCATAAATCCATACTCACATCGTCTAATGATAGACGGGAAGAAAACCACTTTGAGAAACCCCATCTTGAAACCCCACTGAAACAAATCACTCGAAACTTCACATCGTCTACTGATAGACGGAAAGAACACCATTCGAACTCAAGACGTCTAATGATAGACGGAAAAATCCACTTATTGGAGGAACACATCATCAATATGAATTGACGAGAAGAAAAGTCTGTCGATACCAGATGACCGATTGATCAAAGCATAACTGTTATATTATCTGAAATACAAATAAACCGCTGAATTGCCTGAACACTGCTGCTGGATGAATGCCCCTGAACTGATCACAGAGTAGTTCACGCGCCATACGAGGCTGATAGAAAACCTGGCTTATGCTTCGTATGCATATGCGTATGTTTGAATCTTTCTATGGCGTAATGCTCCATTCAGGATGGAAATGCTACGCATTTTGAAAATGAAATGCAAGTATGATGCAAATATGATGATGCATGCAATATGCTAATGCAGGCTCGGGCTGCTGGAGAAAGTCGGGTACAGAAAACCACTTCAGCAAAATAAATGCTGAAGACGAAGCCAACTCCGCTGGGGATAAACCGGATATCACAGAATTATTCCAGCAAAATAAATGCTGGAAAAGTGAAATCAACTCCGCTGGGGAAATTGGGAACTTAACCGAGCACCTTGTTGAAGTAACACCCTGCTGGGAATATAACTCTGCTGGGGAATAACAGATGTGCCACGTATGATGGGACTTCTCTGGGGATAGCTTACTCGTGCCAATGAAAAACTGGACTTTGCTGGAGAAAAAGGACGGAGTCTTCCTGCATATTGATGACGATTGGATTTGGAAACTGATGCGCCAACACGGATGGGCCTCACAGTGACCGCCAACACGGACTTGAGCTTTTAGGCTATCTGTGATGGGTCAGGTACAACTGACGCTGGAAAACATTCTGTCTGAATACACAGTTTTCTGGTTGAAGAGTCAAGGGGTAGTAACACGACTTCCCGACATTCGCCTCACACTTGAAAATTGGCTGAATCTGCTCGAATAGCTTGGAATAACCCTGATGATGCGGAGAAGAACAATCCCTTTGCTTCTGATATGCCCCAGCCTGCGGGATCTCTGTGGGGATAGTCCTCGAGAGGAAGTCTGAAAATCTGTTCCCTGATGGTCTGATATGAAATGCCCCAGTATTCTGAACTTCGGAGAGATACTTCCCATTAAATGCTCCTTGAATAAAGAATAACCTCTGCGATGACTTTGCCCATGATTATCTGACTCACCGAATCCCAACCTGATTGCCTCCAGGATAACTGACTTTGATAGGCTGACCTGACTGGAGATCACTAGATGATAGCTTGCCCCTGCTCGCGGAGCATTCGGACGTTCTGCATTCTATCCTGACCATACCTTCCATTGTAGAAAACTTTCCTGCTGTCAAGCGCCTACTCGCAAGTAAAACAAGTTGTTCTGCGTAAAAGATATACTAATGCAACACATATGACAGCTTTGACATCCAATCTGTTCACTGGGAAAAGGAAAAAACAGTTTATGGCATATACTGCACAAAACATTTATCAAGAATATCAACATCAGTACCAACATGGTAAGAAAAACCCTTTCAGGAGTCAGAATCGACGCGACCTTTACCTGAGTATGCTTTCGAAATAACCTGCTTTAATTAGGACTTTTGAAGGTTATAACGTGGTCAGGTTCACGGTTTTGAAGGAAAGGATAAAGGCTCAAAGTTTATTTTAACCCACCCATTCTCCTTGATGTTCTCCGATCCTATGTTCAGCTAATTCGACCTTAGCACTCACCTCTCAGAGGCTGAAAGATAGGAGTGATAGTTCGAGAAATTATGATTGTTGGGAGTGACAGCCACTCACCTTTCGTCTCTGACACTTGAGGTCACACGAATCGTATTTCATTTGAGGATTTTTCCATCCTTTCATCTTTTTTTTCTTTTCATATCCCTAACTTTTGCCTGGACTGACTCTTTTGAGTTCTTTTGGTTTTTTGAATCCAGCGGGATGCCCTCATTTTTGCCTAAGTCAATTGTTTTCTTTTCTTGACTTAGCGGGCTTTTGATTTCTTTTTTCTCTTTTTCCTTTCGAACAAGTCGTGTGACGCTGGTTGTCTGACCCTTTGGGGAATGATGTGACTGTCTCATTGTGGTTTTTTAGGCACGACCTCTAGAGGTGTGATTGATCCTCGAACGGACACTCCTTTTGCAATTTGAACGCTCGGCCAAATTAGCTAACACCTACCCTGCCCCAGGTTAAAGATGGAGGGTTTTTCATTTTCAGAAAGAACTCCTACTACTAGGCTCAAAGGGGTTGACAAGGGATTATCTTCCTTATATCACCGGTGTTTAGGGATTTGAAACAATGCCTGTACATCATCAACAGGTTTTATTTCAAAATCATACCCTATCGGAAGTTGCATGTCGTTCATTTTCGTCATCCTCCTCAGGTCCTTCTTAACCAAGCGTTGGACATTTGTAAAAACAATTAGTGAACACGAATGGGTTTAATCAAAACATGCATATTTATTTCATTATCATCAATTGAATGAAAACAACAAGTTTTACAAACAATATTGCAAATTAAACAGGAGAGGAACTACAAACGTAAAGAAATGACAAGATAAAACACAGAAAAATGCCAGCTTCCTAGAGCCGGGCTTTCACATCTGCTCTGCTGCTGAACCAGCCATCTTCACAATCAGTTATTAGAGGCAACTCGCTGTTGTCCTGATCTGCTTTCAACGACCCAACCACATTATAGAATCCCTTCCTCCTCATTCAGATGATTTTGGGCCCTTCCTGCCCGAAGTTGATTGCTGCACTATCAAGTAGGTCCTGCACCTTGTGCTTGAAGGCCAGACAATCTTCAATGTTGTGCCCCGGTGCCCCTGAATGGAAATCACAGCGCTCCTTGATATCATAACCTACTGGAGGCGTACCCGTTAGCGGGGCTAACTTCCTCTTCTCAACCAACTGTAATCGTAGCAACACCTGAAGAAGTTCGGCATATGGCATCGGAGGCACACTAAATACCCTCACCGGCCTCTGATTTTGAGCTTTTCGCTGATTGGGATGCTGTTGACTCTGCCGCTGTTGAGATCGTTGCTGTCGTCGCTGGTATCGGGTTGACTGTTGAACAACTTTCGTAGAAAAAACAACATCAGTTTCTTGACTTCCACCGCACTGATTTAGGCACTCCTTATGCTTAGCCATCTTCTTTCTCATATCTGCCCCAGGAATAGGCAACAGTTGTGGACATGGAGATTCTGACACCATAGAGTTCAGGATACACTTCTGACCCACTACAGCTTTAGAAACATCCGTCATCTTAACATCAACTGGGATAGGAGCAATACGTACAGCTACACCGCTCGGCGTGAATTCAATATATTTTGAGTCAATCAGGTCTTGAACATTGTGCCTAAAAGCATGACAACTCTCGATGTCGTGTCCGAGTGCCCCAGAATGAAATTCACATTGCTTACTGGCATCGTACCCATAAGGAAGCGCTCCAGTGGGTGAGCCCAACGTTCTCTTTTCAATCAGATTAAACCTCAATAAAGTCTGAAAGAGCTCAGCATACGTAGAAGGTGGTGCCTCAAATATCCTCTTTGGCTTCCCCTCCTGAATCCTCTGTTGAACCGGATGCACCCTTTGTTGCTGTTGCTCAGGTTCCACAGGCACAGGTGGCACGAGCTTCTTCACTGCGGCTTCAAATAGCTGATCATCCTCTTTCCTAAGCACATTCTTGATTACTTCCATGATCAAGCTCATTTGGGTCTTCAGCTGACTATTTTCCTCTTTGAGGATCTTCTGCTCCAGACGCACCTCTTGCATGTCTCTCATCATCTGCCCCAGCTGGCTTCGGACTTCACTCAATTCAACCTGATTCTGTTCCATATCTCTGAAGGAATTCCTGCAACAAACTGGACGATGAGGAAATAAGACCCACGATTCTGATGTACCTGTTAAATCATAATGCAATGCAGAAAGCAAACACATATTCAAGCCAAGACAAAGAGGAACTCAAGCTATAAGCACACAGACGAACATCTCCCACACATGTATAACCAACAAAAGCAGCACGTAAGCACAAATGAGTACGAATACAATGACCCCAGCCAACAATCCTGGTGGTGGTCAGCAAACACTAGTGCACAAAAGCTAAACGGGTCAGCAGAGAAAACAGATGCGGCACCCGGCACAGAAACCTCTAGAAACTTCTCCCATATTCAACTGAACTCTCCGTTTGACATTATTCAGAACACACACTTCCCGTGGAGTCTTCCAAGACATTAACTGACGAACCCACACAACTGGATGACGGAGAATCGTTAATCTGAACAAAACCCTGGGGCGCGATGAAAATCCGGTTAGAGTCTAACAGATCCTGAACCTGGCTTCTGAGCACCTTACAATCGTTCGTTGAATGCCCTTATGCCTCAACATGGTACTCACAGCGGGCGCTGGCATCAAAACCCGGAGGATATGGTGGAATCACTGGATTAGTCTCTTTCGGCACTATCAATCCACTTCTGACCAGATCTGGCAACAACTGACTGTACGAAACCGGTAGCTGAGTAAACCGCCTTTCAGGTTTCCTTGGTCTTCGTTGGGCGTGCTGACGCGATCGACGGCAGGATGACCGTTGACTTGAAGTGTCTGAAAGTCGATCCTGAGATGCTAGAGATTCTGAGACGACGTCATTTCCTTCCCACTCTTCTTGAGAACTGACAACCGATTCAGTCTTATCAACTGGGATATAAGGAGCGTCCCGAAGCTTTCCACTCTTGAGTCCTCTCTCAACAAGCTCCCCCATTCTCATCAGGCCCACAAAGCTTGTGCAACCGAACAATTTGTCATAATAATGGCCCTTCAGAGTACCCAAGAAGAGGTCAACCATTTCTCTTTCCTGAAGCGGTGGTTGAACACTAGTAGCCAATTCTTTCCATCTTTGCACATACCCTCTGAATGATTCATTCTCCACCCGAGATAATTCTTGAAGATGTACGAGACTAGGAGCCATATCCAGGTTGTAATCGTACTGCTTCATGAAAGCTCTGGCTAAATCCACCCATGATCGAATCTGATTATTCTCTAACTGCACATACCACCTCAAAGATGCCCCAGTCAGACTATACTGAAAGCAATGGATCATCAATTTGTCATTTCGCACAAACGCAGTCATTCTACGACAGAACATCATCAAATGTTGCTTCAGACAGCTATCTCCCATGTACTTCTCGAATTCCGGCACTTTGAACTTATAAGGCCACACCAGGTCAGGGACCAAACACATGTCTGCAGCATTCAGGTTAACAGCATCTTTGACCTCCAAAGCTTTAACTCTTTCTTCCAATCCTCGGAACCTTCTATCACCTTCAAGAGCTCTTGAGTTTACAGTCCTGGCTACTGGGATATATCTGCGTGGATTCCTCTCAGGGAAAACAGCACCTTGATTGTTGACAGGAGGAGGACGTTCATTTCGGGCGACAAACTGCTCATGTCGATCTCGGTTCTCAATAGTAGGCTGTACAACTTGGTCTGCAGTAACGTTGTTCGCTTGCGGGAAGTCATCCATAGAATCATACCGAAGATTGGACGCCATAGTAAACCCTGTCAAGGTGTTAGGAGACTGGAAATTGCCTTCAGACGTAGCTACCAATTACCTGTAACTGACTACACTGCTTGATTCTGCTCAAATCTGCTTCAACCCCTTGGCCGTCTTCAACACTCCACTCTTGCCTCAAACAATCCCCCGAGAATCACCCTATGGTGAAAACGAAGGCTGGATAAGTGCTCTGGCCAGCTAGAGAAATGCCATGCAATGTGATTTATGCAGACAGAATGCAAAAATGCTAATGTGCGTGTGTGCATTGGGGATATTTCCCCTCCAATTCCAGTGTCAAGGTAGCAAGACAAGATAAACCATAAAGACAATATTTTAGAAAAACCCTCATATATTTATTGGACTGACAGTCTCGTCAAGACGTTACACAACTATGTTCCATACAACTGATATGATAAAGGAGGATCCCAACCAACAGGCCTGGTGGTGATCTCAACACATAGAATACAAGAGAGAAATCAAGTGCGGGTACGGTCGCGGAAATCCTCAACCAGCTTCTTCGTCTCTGGGTGATCCGGTCGATAAATCAAGCCTTCTATCAACTGATCCCTTTTTCTGACCGTTCCCTGGATATTTCTGACAAAGTCTTCCCAAGCTTTATCCTGGGCACCATCCCCAGGTTTGGGCCTCTTGATGTCTGCTCTGCGCTGGCAATCTTCCAGATTCTTCAAGGCATCAATCAGTTTGCGTTCGGCCTCGTATCGACGGCATGCTTCTTCTTCAAGCTCTTCAGTCTTCACTCTAACCTGTTCTCCCAACTGAGCAACCTGTGTTTTTAGCTCTTCTTCCCGTTCTTTGCGTTTGGCCATAGTGAGTGTAACAGCCCAAATTTCATTAAATAATTAATTGTAGTAATTAATTGATTTAGTGGGATTTTTATTAATGTTGGAAATTAAATTTTATTAATTGGTATGGATAGAAAATTAAGAAGGAATTGGAGAGGAAGGAAAATGAAGGAAATATATAAAGAGAGAAAGAAAAGAAAAGAAGGATAGAAAACATTTGGAAAGAAAGAGGAAAGAAGAAGAAAGGAGAGAAAGAGAAGAGAAGAAGAGGAAAAGTGGAAATCATCAAGAACCAACATCAAAGCTCCGATTAATCGAGGTAAGGGGGAGAAATGTTTCTATTTGATCATTGCATGATGTTATATATGTTGGGTTGGGGTTTTGGTGTAGTTTCCATCCTTTTTCATTTAGGGCAAAAGTTGGAATAATCGGTAGAACTATGATTTAATCGGTTGGAACTGAGTAACAATGCCGTAGAATAGTCGGGTAACATGTATTGATGTTATTTGTACTGATTTGGATGTTTGAGGTTTGGTTGATGATGGATTGATGAAGGAGAGGCAGAATAGGGTTCTGTTCTGCGCAGGTTCGCTGGCTCTCGCCAGGCGAAGCCCAGCGAATGCTGGCGAATAATTATGATTAAGTCCCAGTGGACTTCGCTGGCGAGTCCGCCAAGCGAAGTTAGATAGCGAAGGTTCGCCCAGCGAAGGTGCTGGCGAATGGTGGCGAATGAAGTAAGTAGCTACTGACTTGGGCTCGCTGGGAAGTCTCGCCAGGCGAAGCCTAGCGAGTGTTCGCTGAGAGAGTTCGCCAGGCGAAGGTCAGGCGAAGGTTCGCTGCGAGGGTTCGCCAGGCGAACAAAGGCGAATTTGACAACATTTCTCTTTTGCTGTGTTGCTCATGTGGTGATAGTTTGGTGGTTTCACATAGATTGATATTCTTATGATATGATATAGATATGATCTATTGTGATGATGTGTGGTGTGGGTAGCCTCCGGGCGTGAATCCTAGTTGATATGCGATGCGCATTAATTATGATAAATAGAAATACATGTGAATACAATGATGAATGTATGTGTATTGTTTAATGAATTGTGAGTGCATATTTATATGCGATTGTTGTGGAAATGCATGGGAACATATGTGGTATGTGCGCATTGTTGTTGAGTATGATGATGATGATGTGTGAAATGAATACATTGATAAATGTTTGATATATGTTGTATGTGCGATCATGATGAAATTCTCGAAGGGGTGAATTATTCGAATGCATGGGATTAAGACGCGGGAACGGTCTTAAGTGCATTTATTGTGTTTTGTTGATTGTACATGCATCATTCAGTCAAGAGGCAATGTCTGTTAGTTTCGTGGAAACTAGTGGCTTGTCCCAAACCTAGAAGGGTGGGTTTGAAGCCTAGGGGACGGGCTTGGTTGTTATCGGTCTAGAAGGGTGGACCCGGTTTAAAGTAAAAACCAAAAAATGATAACGAGTTATCAGTCTAGAAGGGTGGACCCGGTTTAGAGTGAAAACCGAAAAAAGATAACGAGAGTCGGTACCGCATAGCATTGAGTTGTATTGGATATGTTGAGTCACATTGCATAATATTGTTGTTGTATAAATGTGCTTGGGAAAGATTGTGAAATTAAGCATGAAGGGATGTGCTTGCGAATGTTCATAATGTTGATATATGTGAGCATGATATAATTATGATTATGGGAATGAAGTGTGGTGAGAAATGTGAATATGTGTACATGATTACCTATATATATATATATATATATATATATATATATATATATATATATATATATATATATATATATATATATATATATATATATATATATATATATATATATATATATATATATATATATATATATATATATATATATATATATATATATATATATATATATATATATATATATATATATATATATATATATATATATATATATATATATATATATATATATATATATATATATATATATATATATATATATATATATATATATATATATATATATATATATATATATATATATATATATATATATATATATATATATATATATATATATATATATATATATATATATATATATATATATATATATATATATATATATATATATATATATATATATATATATATATATATATATATATATATATATATATATATATATATATATATATATATATATATATATATATATATATATATATATATATATATATATATATATATATATATATATATATATATATATATATATATATATATATATATATATATATATATATATATATATATATATATATATATATATATATATATATATATATATATATATATATATATATATATATATATATATATATATATATATATATATATATATATATATATATATATATATATATATATATATATATATATATATATATATATATATATATATATATATATATATATATATATATATATATATATATATATATATATATATATATATATATATATATATATATATATATATATATATATATATATATATATATATATATATATATATATATATATATATATATATATATGATCTTATGCTTTGATTATCATGGTTATATTTCTCACCCTTCTGCTGTTTTATAATGCTCTATGAGGCATTGCAGATTAGGATGCTGGAGTCCTTTTGTGAAGTTAGTCTTCATTCTTTTGAGTCGGCTGCTCTGATATGTAACACCGGGTAGTTAGACTAGTATAGGCATTCTTTTGTGATACATTGCGATGTATCAGCTGATATGGTTTTGTAATCTAACTGATATGATGTATTAATCTGGATGACTTATGTGCATTTGAATTAATATTTTGCAAACGATTAAATGATTTGATCTTCCGCTTAATTTTGAAAATGTTACATATCTTGTGGAGAAAAATGTGAAAGTGTTTTATTGGTGAAATTGTGGCATTCTTCTTTTATACCTTATTATAAAACCTTTTTACTCTGATAATTTGTATGTGCTTAATTGTTTTATATGCATTTCTTTGGGGGTATAGAAGGGGGTGTTACAATAGTGGTATCAAAGCAGGTCGGTCCGTCCGGCCAAGTTGTTAGAGTGTTTTTCCCTGTGTGTTATTGATATGCGTGTGATGCATTATCAATATTGGTTGTTCTTACGTAGTTCTGTTGTTGGAATTAGTAAGATGGTTGCAGGGAGGAACGACGAAGCGATTGCGGAGGCATTGACGAGATTGGCGGGAGCGATTGGGCAGAATCCTCCGGCCAATGTGAATGTGAGGAATCATGCTGATGATGGATTCCGTGCTTTGGGGAAATTCCAAAAGAATAACCCTCCGGTCTTCAAGGGAACTCATGAACCGGACAAGGCACAAATTTGGTTGAAAGCCGTGGAAAAGATTTTTCGAGTTATGAATTGCTCAGATGCACAGAAGGTGCAGTTTGGGACTCATATGCTCGAAGAAGAAGCTGAAGATTGGTGGGGTAATACTCGCCAAAGATTTGAGGAAGATGATATTGTGATTACGTGGGATTTGTTTAGAGAAACCTTTCTGGAGAAGTATTTTCCAGAGGATGTGTGGGGGAAGAAAGAGATCGAATTTCTTGAGTTGAAGCAAGGTAATTCGACGGTTGCTGAGTATGCGGCGAAATTTGAGGAGTTGATCAAATTTTGTCCTCATTACAATACTGGTAATGCTGAGAGGTCTAAGTGCCTCAAGTTTGTGAACGGTTTGAGACCCGAGATTAGACAAGCTATTGGGTACCAAGAAATCAGACGGTTTTCTGAGTTGGTTAACAAGAGCAGAATTTATGACGAAGACAGTAGGGCTAGGTCTAGCCACTACAAGAGCCTAAGTGATAAGAAAGGAAAAGGACAATTCAGAGGAAAACCTTACGTAACTCCTGTCGATAAGGGGAAACAAAAGATTGGTTTTGGCAAGAAACCAAGTGGGGGAGTTTCTACTCCGGTGAGATGTTATAGGTGTGGTGAAGAGGGGCATCGTGCTCTTGAATGCAAAAGTGTTGAGAAGACGTGTTTTAAGTGTGGCAAGCCAGGCCACAAGGCTCTTGAGTGCAGAAGTGGTACGGGTGTGACTTGCTACAATTGTGGTGAGCAAGGACACATTAGTACAAAATGTGATAAGCCGAAGAAGAATTAAGGGAGCGGGAAAGTGTTCGCTCTATCTGGATCTGAGACTGCTAGCAACGATCGATTGATCCGAGGTACGTGCTTCATTAATGGTACACCTTTGATCACTATAATTGATACCGGAGCTACGCATTCTTTTATTTCTTTGGATTGTGTTAGAAGGTTGAATCTTGAGTTGTCTGTGATTGGTGGCGGTATGGTTATTGATACTCTTGCTATGGGTTCGGTAACTACACCGTATGTTTGCTTGAATTGCCCGTTGAGTATTTTCGGTAGAGATTTTGGGATTGATTTAGTGTGTCTTCATTTAGATCAACTTGATGTCATTCTTGGAATGAATTGGTTAAAATTCAATCGTGTTTATATTAACTGTTTTGACAAAACGGTTATTTTTCCCGATTCGGATGTTGAAAGGGATTTGTTTATGACGAGGAAACAAGTGAAAGAATCGGTGCAGGATGGGGCTAAGGTATTCATGTTTATGGCAACTTTGAGGATTGGTGGAAGTGAGGAGATTGATGCCTTGCCCATTGTTAGAGATTTTCCAGAAGTTTTCCCTGATGAGATAAAGGATTTACCGCCGAAGCGAGAAGTGGAGTTTTCAATAGATTTGATTCCTGGAACTAGTCCGATATCGATGGCTCCTTATCGTATGTCGGCATCAGAATTGAAAGAGGTGAAGAGTCAACTTGAGGATTTGCTTGAAAAGAGGTTTATTCGTCCGAGCGTGTCACCGTGGGGTGCACCGGTGTTGTTGGTTAAGAAGAAAGAGGGTTCTATGAGGCTCTGTGTGGATTACAGACAGTTGAACAAGGTGACTATTAAGAATAAGTATCCACTTCCAAGGATTGATGATCTGATGGATCAGTTGGTTGGTGCAAGCGTGTTCAGCAAGATTGATTTGAGATCTGGGTATCATCAGATCCGTGTGAAAGCTGAGGATATTCAGAAGACGGCCTTTCGGACGAGGTATGGACACTATGAGTATTCCGTGATGCCATTTGGTGTGACTAATGCACCAGGTGTATTTATGGAGTACATGAATAGGATTTTCCATCCTTATTTGGATAAGTTTGTGGTGGTGTTTATCGACGACATCTTGGTTTATTCGAAGAGCGAAGGAGAGCATGTCGAGCATCTGAAGATTGTGTTATCTGTGCTGAGAGGGAAGCAGTTGTTCGCGAAGCTTTCTAAGTGTGAATTTTGGTTGAAGGAAGTTAGTTTCCTTGGTCATGTGATTTCTAGTAGTGGTATTGCGGTCGATCCGTCGAAGGTTGAAGCGGTGTCGCAATGGGAGACTCCGAAGTCAGTTTTTGAGATCAGAAGTTTTCTTGGTTTAGCCGGTTATTATCGGAAGTTTATTGAAGGATTTGTCAAGCTATCGTTGTCGTTGACACAGCTGACTAGGAAAGGTCAAGCCTTTGTTTGGGACGCCAAGTGTGAAGCGAGTTTTCAAGAACTTAAGCGAAGGTTGACGACAACTCCTGTTTTGATTTTGCCAAATCCGGAAGAACCTTTCATTGTGTATTGTGATGCTTCTTTGATGGGTTTAGGAGGTGTGTTGATGCAGAATAACCAAGTCGTAGCTTATGCTTCGAGGCAACTCAAAGTGCATGAGAAGAATTATCCGACGCATGACTTAGAGTTGGCCGCCGTTGTGTTCGTGTTGAAACTCTGGAGGCATTATTTATTTGGCGCAAGATTTGAAGTGTTTAGTGACCACAAGAGTTTGAGATATCTTTTTGATCAAAAGGAATTGAATGCGAGACAAAGAAGATGGCTTGAACTTTTGAAGGATTTTGATTTTGGCTTGAACTACCATCCGGGTAAAGCGAATGTAGTAGCGGATGCATTGAGTCGGAAATCATTGCATATGTCGGCGTTGATGGTGAAAGAGTTAGAATTGGTCGAGGAATTTCGAGATTTGAGTTTGGTATGTGAGAGAACTTATTTTGGATTTAAGTTGGGTATGTTAAAGCTTACAAGTGGTATTTTGGATGAAATTCGAGAAGGACAGAAATCGGATTTGAGCTTAGCTGATCGGTTGACTTTAATCAACCAAGGCCAAGGTGGTGATTTTCGGATTGATGAGAATGGTATTATGAGATGTCGGGATCGAGTTTGTGTTCCGAACATGGTTGAGCTTAAGAAGAGCATCCTTGAGGAAGGACATCGTAGCGGATTGAGTATTCATCCGGGTGCTACTAAGATGTATCAGGATTTGAGGAAAGTATTTTGGTGGCCTAGTATGAAGAAGGATATCGCGGAATTTGTATATTCTTGTTTGACTTGCCAGAAGTCAAAAATCGAGCATCAGAAGCCATCGGGTTTGATGAAGCCGTTGTTTATTCCTGAGTGGAAATGGGATAGTATCTCCATGGATTTTGTATCGGGTTTGCCGAGGACGCCGAGTAATTTTGAGGCTATTTGGGTTATCGTGGATAGGTTGACTAAATCTGCTCACTTTATTCCTATGCGTATGGATTACCCTTTGGAGAAGTTGGCTAAGTTGTATATTTAGAGGATTGTGTGTCTGCATGGTGTTCCGTTAAGTATTGTTTCGGATAGAGATCCGCGGTTTACTTCGATATTTTGGGAGAGCCTGCAGAGTGTTTTGGGTACTAAGTTGCGTTTGAGTTCAGCGTATCATCCTCAGACTGATGGTCAGACGGAGAGGACGATTCAGTCGCTTGAAGATCTTTTGAGAGCTTGTGTATTGGAAAAAGGAGGAGCTTGGGATAGCTACTTGCCTTTGATTGAGTTTACCTATAACAACAGTTTCCATTCGAGTATTGGTATGGCACCATTTGAGGCGTTGTATGGTAGGCGGTGTAGGACACCATTGTGTTGGTTCGAGTCCGGAGAGAGTTCTGTTGTTGGACCCGAGTTAGTTCAACAGACTACTGATAAGATCAAGATGATTCAAGAGAAGATGAGAATTACTCAGAGTCGTCAGAAGAGTTATTATGAAAAGAGGAGGAAGGCACTTGAATTTCAAGAGGGAGATCATGTGTTTCTTCGAGTCACTCCGATGACAGGTGTTGGTAGGGCACTGAAGTCGCGCAAGTTGTCGCCGCGTTTCATTGGTCCTTATTAGATTTTGCAAAGGATAGGAGAAGTGGCCTATCGTGTGGCTTTACCACCGTCGCTTGCTAATCTTCACGACGTATTCCATGTATCTCAGTTGAGGAAATACATTGCGGATCCGTCTCATGTAGTCCAAATAGATGATGTGCAGGTGAGAGATAACCTAACTGTTGAGACATCACCTATGCGGATTGAGGATCGGAAATTGAAGCAGCTTCGAGGTAAAGAGATTGCCTTAGTGAAGGTCGCTTGGGGAGGACCGGCTGGTGGAAATGTTACTTGGGAGCTTGAGAGTCGGATGAAAGAGTCTTATCCAGAGTTGTTTGAATCAGGTAACATTTTCGAGGACGAAAATTCCTAAAGTGGGGGAGAGTTGTAACAGCCCAAATTTCATTAAATAATTAATTGTAGTAATTAATTGATTTAGTGGGATTTTTATTAATGTTGGAAATTAAATTTTATTAATTGGTATGGATAGAAAATTAAGAAGGAATTGGAGAGGAAGGAAAATGAAGGAAATATATAAGAGAGAAAGAAAAGAAAAGAAAGATAGAAAACATTTGGAAAGAAAGAGGAAAGAAGAAGAAAGGAGAGAAAGAGAAGAGAAGAAGAGGAAAAGTGGAAATCATCAAGAACCAACATCAAAGCTCCGATTAATCGAGGTAAGGGTGAGAAATGTTTCTATTTGATCATTGCATGATGTTATATATGTTGGGTTGGGGTTTTGGTGTAGTTTCCATCCTTTTTCATTTAGGGCAAAAGTTGGAATAATCGGTAGAACTGTGATTTAATCGGTTGGAACTGAGTAATAATGCCGTAGAATAGTCGGGTAACATGTATTGATGTTATTTGTACTGATTTGGATGTTTGAGGTTTGGTTGATGATGGATTGATGAAGGAGAGGCAGAATAGGGTTCTGTTCTGCGCAGGTTCGCTGGCTCTCGCCAGGCGAGCGAAAGCGAAGCTTCGCCAGGCGAAGCCCAGCGAATGCTGGCGAATAATTATGATTAAGTCCCAGTGGACTTCGCTGGCGAGTTCGCCAAGCGAAGTTAGATAGCAAAGGTTCGCCCAGCGAAGGTGCTGGCGAATGGTGGCGAATGAAGTCAGTAGCTACTGACTTAGGCTCGCTGGGAAGTCTCGCCAGGCGAAGCCTAGCGAGTGTTCGCTGAGAGAGTTCGCCAGGCGAAGGCCAGGCGAAGGTTTGCTGCGAGGGTTCGCCAGGCGAACGAAGGCGAATTTGACAGCATTTCTCTTTTGCTGTGTTGCTCATGTGGTGATAGTTTGGTGGTTTCACATAGATTGATATTCTTATGATATGATATAGATATGATCTATTGTGATGATGTGT
This sequence comes from Lathyrus sativus, assembly GCA_963859935.3. Lineage (NCBI taxonomy): Eukaryota > Viridiplantae > Streptophyta > Magnoliopsida > Fabales > Fabaceae > Lathyrus > Lathyrus sativus. The sequence goes on along the minus strand of OZ012736.1, from coordinate 372,136,224 downwards.
GGTGTGGGTAGCCTCCGGGCGTGAATCCTAGTTGATATGCGATGCGCATTAATTGTGATAAATAGAAATACATGTGAATACAATGATGAATGTATATGTATTGTTTAATGAATTGTGAGTGCATATTTATATGCGATTGTTGTGGAAATGCATGGGAACATATGTGGTATGTGTGCATTGTTGTTGAGTATGATGATGATGATGTATGAAATGAATACATTGATAAATGTTTGATATATGTTGTATGTGCGATCATGATGAAATTCTCGAAGGGGTGAATTATTCGAATGCATGGGATTAAGACGCGGGAACTGTCTTAAGTGCATTTATTGTGATTGGTTGATTGTACACGCATCATTCAGTCAAGAGGCAATGTCTGTTAGTTTCGTGGAAACTAGTGGCTTGTCCCAAACCTAGAAGGGTGGGTTTGAAGCCTAGGGGACGGGCTTGGTTGTTATCGGTCTAGAAGGGTGGACCCAGTTTAAAGTAAAAACCGAAAAATGATAACGAGTTATCAGTCTAGAAGGGTGGACCCGGTTTAGAGTGAAAACCGAAAAAAGATAACGAGAGTCAGTACCACATAGCATTGAGTTGTATTGGATATGTTGAGTCACATTGCATAATATGGTTGTTGTATAAATGTGCTTGGGAAAGATTGTGAAATTAAGCATGAAGGGATGTGCTTGCGAATGTTCATAATGTTGATATATGTGAGCATGATATAATTATGATTATGGGAATGAAGTGTGGTGAGAAATGTGAATATGTGTACATGATTACCTATATATATATATATGATCTTATGCTTTGATTATCATGGTTATATTTCTCACCCTTCTGCTGTTTTATAATGCTCTATGAGGCATTGCAGATTAGGATGCTGGAGTCCTTTTGTGAAGTTAGTCTTCATTCTTTTGAGTCGGCTGCTCTGATATGTAACACCGGGTAGTTAGACTAGTATAGGCATTCTTTTGTGATACATTGCGATGTATCAGCTGATATGGTTTTGTAATCTAACTGATATGATGTATTAATCTGGATGACTTATGTGCATTTGAATTAATATTTTGCAAACGATTAAATGATTTGATCTTCCGCTTAATTTTGAAAATGTTACATATCTTGTGGAGAAAAATGTGAAAGTGTTTTATTGGTGAAATTGTGGCATTCTTCTTTTATACCTTATTATAAAACCTTTTTACTCTGATAATTTGTATGTGCTTAATTGTTTTATATGCATTTCTTTGGGGGTATAGAAGGGGGTGTTACAATAGTGGTATCAAAGCAGGTCGGTCCGTCCGGCCAAGTTGTTAGAGTGTTTTTCCCTGTGTGTTATTGATATGCGTGTGATGCATTATCAATATTGGTTGTTCTTACGTAGTTCTGTTGTTGGAATTAGTAAGATGGTTGCAGGGAGGAACGACGAAGCGATTGCGGAGGCATTGACGAGATTGGCGGGAGCGATTGGGCAGAATCCTCCGGCCAATGTGAATGTGAGGAATCATGCTGATGATGGATTCCGTGCTTTGGGGAAATTCCAAAAGAATAACCCTCCGGTCTTCAAGGGAACTCATGAACCGGACAAGGCACAAATTTGGTTGAAAGCTGTGGAAAAGATTTTTCGAGTTATGAATTGCTCAGATGCACAGAAGGTGCAGTTTGGGACTCATATGCTCGAAGAAGAAGCTGAAGATTGGTGGGGTAATACTCGCCAAAGATTTGAGGAAGATGATATTGTGATTACGTGGGATTTGTTTAGAGAAACCTTTCTGGAGAAGTATTTTCCAGAGGATGTGCGGGGGAAGAAAGAGATCGAATTTCTTGAGTTGAAGCAAGGTAATTCGACGGTTGCTGAGTATGCGGCGAAATTTGAGGAGTTGATCAAATTTTGTCCTCATTACAATACTGGTAATGCTGAGAGGTCTAAGTGCCTCAAGTTTGTGAACGGTTTGAGACCCGAGATTAGACAAGCTATTGGGTACCAAGAAATCAGACGGTTTTCTGAGTTGGTTAACAAGAGCAGAATTTATGACGAAGACAGTAGGGGTAACTCCAGACGCTTCTTGGTTTCAGTCAACTCCAATAAAGTAGTCTTCAGATGTTTCAAAGTCTCGGCCTGTTTCTTGGAAAAATATCCTGTTTCAATCTTTTCATGACGAAGCTGGGCATTCTCTTTCTCTAAAGCTTCTTTAGCTTTTGCTAGCTCTTCTTTTTCCGCCATCAGCTGCTTGTATACCTGCATGTCTATAGTGGTGGGCTCCTCCACCGGAGAAGGATACAATGGCTGAACTGCAGGATAAGGCATAATAAATTTCGTAGCTCGTTCACGAATCCATTCCACATACGGACCAAGAACTCGAGTACCCCCTCTGCTACCTGAAGGCTTCCTTCTCTTATGCAGGTTCTTCCATGCTTTCTCAAGCTTGATCAACATCTCTTCCTCTATTGCCCCAGTGAGATACAGAGATTCCTGTATCTCCTCAGGCTTCGGCGCTTCCTGAGGTGCATACCCAAACTGCCTAATTAATAAGGAAGGGTTGTAATTGACACATCCTTTCCTTCCTATCAAAGGAACATTAAGGAATCCTTCGCATCTGTATATGACCTCAACTCCGAACACCTCCTCATTAACCCATACCATATTCTCAGAAGTCAACCCCATCAAGCGCTCAGGCCATCCTAAAGAATCAATAGAAGTGACAAAAGGCCCTGACTTCGGCATATGACTAGTAAACCACCGGCACAGTAAAGGTACACAACAAGAGACATTCCTTCCTCGCCGCTTTTCATTTTGGTAGTGAGTGGAATGGTGGATATCTCCCAGCAAGGTAGGAACTGGGTTCTTTGCAGCCAGAATATAGAAAGCATCTGCATCAACAAAATCAGGAATGTTTGGGAACAATACAATGCCATAAACACACACAACAAGGATGGCGTCAAAAACAACCCAGCCACCCTTCTTGGCATACTCCCGAGCCTTCTCCACCAAAACATCCAACGGAAATCCCCACACATTTCCTCTTCTGATCATCTTCCCTGTCAGCTCAAACTCTCCTAAGTACAGAATAGCAGAAAGCTCAGCCAGATTAGGCTTAGCGTCCGTGTGATAGAAAGGCATTTGCTCGCGAATCGGTATATCCAAGAGTGCAGAATACTCCTCCAAGGTAGGAGCCAAGACAAAATCAGGAAATACGAAACACCTGAGCTCAGCATCATAAAATTGCAACAGGGTGTAAATGCCGCTGATCTCATAAGCCGAGGGCTGGTAAACATAAGTCAGGATCCTCCCATATGTCTTCCTGAAATCTCCCATCACCTTCTTCTTAGCAATAGTAATTAACTCTGACAACAGACTGATATCTGGAGACGGGAATTTGTAGGGTAACACTCTCTTCATGGCTTCCATGTCTTGCTAGGAAACAAACACCGGAACTGAGAGGGAAAATATGTACCTGCAATACACACACGTTAGTTGGATGCAAATGGTAATGCAATGATGCAATATGATAAATGATGCAATCAGTGAACACAGGTGCCATGCTGTAGCCTGAGGAGGAACATCTTTGTGATGTCAAGAGCAAAAAACCACCACAGTCACCAGAACTCCTAATACTAACTATCACCTGATACCCAAAATACCAATCCCCTGGTAAGAAATCCATCTGAACCTCTGTATCTGACAAGAAAACCATCTGATAATAGTATCAACCTCAAACAAGAAACCCATCTGATCTAAACAACACACATGTTAACGAGCCAAGAAAACTATCTGATAAATACTGAATCATGGTTTCTGAAGGCCAGTTTTCCTGCAATAACCCAATCCCCCTCACAGGTATGATGGACCTAATCCACGGACAAAGGTACGACATCCTATGCGGTCATCAGCGTCACAGACTTTCATGAGTGACGATACGATTCCCAGAAGGAGTGGCATCATCAAGTCATGAAGAGGCCTCACTTAACTGACTTCCAAATGATCGGTCCCCAGAGTCGACAATCCTCACGTCTGGACTCCCCTCAGATCCTCAGGACCGGAAAGGAGCACCTCTGCGAGAACCTCGTCTGAACGCAGATTTCGTAGGGAACTGTGCCTGCTCAGCAGACAGGTCCGTCTACTACTCTCCGCAACTATGTCTAGGTGCATACTCAAGCCCAGGTCCGGCTTCTCACTCATAGTAACCTCCCTCTCCCACAGCAATAATCATAATAATATAGTGCTGAAAGTAAATGCGGAAAGGTAAAGGTGCGGGAAAGTAAAGTGCGGAAAGGTAAAACAAATATGCATAACACCCAACAGATAAACACCCAAGCGCTAGGATTGACTCGCGTAGGGGATGGGAAACGGTCCCAGCATAAGGGATGGGAAAAGTCCCTAGATGCTATAAAGTCCTCAGTAGAGTCGCCAGCTGTCGCTACTGCGAAAATCGGCGCCGGCTGACAGAAGAGTCGCCACCGTGCGTTATTTATCCCAACGGAGGGAAAGGAAACGCTCGAAGTAAACCTCGCAAAAAACGGGAAAAGGTATGGTCATCGCAACCAAAACCTGGGTTCGGGAGTCGGTTACGCAAGGGGAAGGTATTAGCACCCCTCACGTCCGTCGTACTCGACGGGATCCACGCTTGGTGTTTATAAGGAAAGGGTGTGTTTATCTATCTACGCTAATGGTCAGTCTGAAAAGAAAAGAAAAGGACAGGACTCGACAGAACATACGGTGTTCTGGGCCTACGTACTCCCTTGTGCAATGGGAAAGTCAGAGTCAACGTAGTTCGACTACCTACGTCTAGACGGGGGGAAGGTTGCTCGCCAGGACATCGCGTCTTGTGCCTACGTACTTCCACACGGCATGGAAGATCAGAGCAAACGTAGTTCGACTAACTACGGCTAAACTGGGTGTTCTCACACAGCAGTGAGAAATCAAATTGGTTTTAAAGGTTCGGGAACCTACAACTACGGTCTGGTCTCAAATGCACTCGGGCAAGAGAAAAGGGATAACAATTAGTCGTCAGCGGGAAAGTCTCGATCGCACAGCCGCGAGAGAACAAAAGGTTAGTTGTTAGTGTGCTCGCTAGGATATCGCATCCTATGCCTACATATTCTCGTCTGGTACGAGAAATCAGAGCAGCTGTAGTTCGGCTAACTACGACACAAACTATTCAAGTGTTTTTCTATTGAAAGGAAAGAGACACCCTAAAACTATGGTTGAAAAGGGGAATCTACCTAATGTTATCATGCCTGGTTGACCCACCTAATGTCTATCATAACCCCTCCGCAGCGGAGAAGTTAGAGCTCCTAAGGGATCATGGCAACAGGACTAAACAACAAACAGGAATCAACTGCAAAGTAAAGAAATACTGGAAATATGCATGAATACAACAAACAAACAATCAAGGCACAAAGGCCGCAAACCACAGAGGTAAGGAAGCTCAGCTCTACCAAATACCAGCAAGCAAAGCCACTCAATAACAAACAAGCAGAAGGAGGCCCACCTCAACTTCTCATGCACCCAAAGCCTACTTCTAAGATGCACCTACCTCAGAAATATCTAGATGAACCCCTAAGTCTAATGCATCACAACACCACACAAGTCAAACAACACAAAGAGAAGGCAAACCAGCCTGACAAGCCCCTATCCAAAACTTAAACCAAAACCCTGAGCAGGACCCCTAAACAAAACCCTAATCAAACCCCTGAGCAAAGCCCTATGCAAAACCCTAATCAAATCTCTGAGCAAAAACCCTAAGCAAAACCCTAATCAAATCTCTAAGCAAAACCCTAAGCAAAACCCTAATCAAATCTCTAAGCAAAACCCTAAGCAAAACCCTAATCAAATCTCTGAGCAAAACCCTAAGCAAAACCCTAATCAAAAGAAAACAATCCCAGTCTTCAAGCTTCAGAACAAGCTTACCAAAGAAAGGGAGCTAAGCAGACAAACCCATAGTGCCTTCCTCAGGAAAGTACCAGGAGGTTACCACTCAGGAATCATATCCTATGCGGCTCAACAACTGTGAACGGTTTATATTCCTCCTCAGGAGAAACTAAACTCACATGAAGGCTCCGACATCATTGGATACTTGAGAAATCCTACATGAACTAAGGGAACTAAGTGAACAGGCCCATAGTGCCTTCCTCAGGAAAGTACTAGGAGGCTTCCACTTAGGAATCATATCCCATGTGGTTCAACAACTGTGATCAGTTTACATTCCTCCTCAGGAGAAACTAAACTCACATGAAGGCTCCAACATCATTGGATACTTAATAAATCCTAGATGAACTAAGGGAACTAAGTGAACAGGCCCATAGTGCCTTCCTCGGGAAAGTACTAGGAGGCTTCCACTTAGGAATCATATCCCATGTGGCTCAACAACTGTGATCGGTTTATATTCCTCCTCAGGAGAAACTAAACTCACATGAAGGCTCCAACATCATTGGATACTTGAGAAAGAGGTGAGAAGAAAGAATGAAAGACATCCATAGTGCCTTCCTCAGGAAAGTACCATAAATTTCCCTCAAACTTCAGGATCTCAAACCTCACAAACAGAGAACAAGATCCTAGACTAGGACCTCAAACCATGCATCCCTGCAAGCTCCATCAAGACTTCATCCAGCCACCATCTTCAAGAACAAACCACAGGCCCTCAACCCAAAGGAAACTAATTCTGAAGTTCAACCACAATTGAACTTCAAAGTCAGAAGCCTATCAAGACTTCTCCTACTCTCAGGCTCAAACAAAAATAACAGAACACCCTACAAAAATCTACCAAAAATCTAGGGGAAACCTACATGGCTCTATGATCCCAAGATCAAATCTCAAAGCCTAAGTCAACTTCTAAGGCTACTAAACAATCCCTAACATATGAATGGTCAAGGGTTAACCGGCAAGCTAGGAGGTCTCTACTCTCTAACCCTAAAGCAACATCAATCAACCTCTAAAAATCTATGAAAAATCTATGGGGAGCATGCATTAGTCTAGTATAACATACTAAAAAACTAGAGCAAAATTCAATACCAAATGAGAGAAATAAAATCAGCAAGGCAGACACATCACAAACCAATTATTCCATAACAATTAAAATGCAAAAATGCAAATAAAAATGAAAATGCACGATCAATTCCATATTTTTGCACTATAAAATCCTAAATTGAAATATGAGTCTACAGAAAAAAGAATGGAATTATTTGGACACTCCTGCTATTTTTTAAGAATTAATTTCTAACATGATGCAAAACAAAGAAAAATGAAGAAAATAAAAAAGAAATAAGAAAGGGGGGGTGCAGCGATAGCAACTCTCTAGTTGTTAATACTGAGTGGGCCAGTGGAGGGGTGGTGTGCCTAGCAATTGGGCAAAGGCCCAATCCAAAATCCACCAGCATTCTCTCACGCAGGGGGGAGGGGGCAACGAGCAAATGAGGGGGTGTGATAGTAATCACACATTGGGCTCAACCCAACCCAAACCCTAACCCAGCTTGCCTAACCACAAAACCATCCTTTCTTCCTCAGAACGCCATTCACTGTTCATCATCATCTACCCTAACACGCCGCTTGCATCCTAAACTTCCCTCTCAGACTTCTCCAAAACTTCTCTACAACATGTCCAAACTCTCACGAATCTCAATCGTGCTATCATTCCCTAGCTCAAATCCTAACCCTAAACTAATTTACCCTCATCAACCAATCTGACAATCAAAACTCAAAACAGAAACCCTAATTCAGCGAATGAACAACAATGGAAGCGAGAAGAAACGAAACCTGGGGTGAAGCAACTGAGACGATGAAGCGTCGGGAGAGTTCTTCGCGGATGCTCGCAGATCAACAACCTTGATGACGTTTGAAGATGATCTGGAAAGATTCTGGTGATGAAATCTGGAAACGACGACGAACGCTACCTTCAAGATGAAGTTCGTCGAATGTTTTTATGCAGATCACTTGAAGATTTTGAAGAAATTCTGGGAATCTTGAGTGGATGAGTGTTCTTGAGGCACGGTTTAAGATCTTTGGAGAAGACGAAGGCAAACTGAGGGTTCTCACGATCTGGAAACGGAGGAAGATTGAAGGTGACGAACACGAACGCTCTTGCTCGTTGAAGTTGGTTGAAAATCAGGCGGATTTTTGGAGATCTTTCTGAGGGTTGATGAAGAATCTGGGATGGATGAACATTGGTGATGAGTTTCTGGAGGTTCTTTGAATTTTCTAGTCACGGATGAAGTTTCCGGTGGACTGGGTTGAGTTTTCTGGCGAGTTGGTGATGAAGGTGGACGGAGGATGAAGGGGGAGAAAGAAGAAGATAGGAGGATTTTGGGTAAAAAATTAGCTCCGGCGGGTGGTTGCGGTGGCCGGAAGGCGTTAGGGTGGCCGGCGGTGAGGCGGTCACCGGATTTGCATGGCCGGCGGTAGCTTCTTGGTGAGGGGGTGGTGAGGTGACACGCAGGCCAGGGAGAGGGGCTGAGTGGGACGCGTGGCAGATTTCTGGGAGTGGAGTCAGAATGAGGTGGGTCCTTCATGGTGGAACGCGTGGCCTGGCTTTTATGCTGACAAGTGGCATGCAATTTTTTCTGGACTGATAGATGGACAAAAACTGGACTGATGGACTTGGGCCTCCCAAAAAACTCTCTTCTGGGCCCAACCGAGAATGATAACCAAAACCAGAAACAAAAAACTGAAATTAAAAACAGATTAGACCTAATTAAACTAATTAAAACCCTAAACCTAATTAATGAAAATGATTAAACTACAATTAAAACTAAATGAAGATTAAACTATCCTAATTAATTCTAACAAATTCAATTAAAATCTAAACAAAAGATTAAATCCTAATTAACCTAATTAAACCCTAATTAAATCTAAAATGATTAAAATCTAGCTAAACTCTATTAAACCAAATTAATTTCTAAACTCTACTGATTTCTATTTAAAAAAAACTATTAAAATCCTATTAAATCTCTAATAAAATCTATACCATTTATTTAAAACTATTAAAAAAACTATTAACCTATATATAAAAAAAACTATTAAATTCTAAAAAAAAGATTTAAAGCTATTAAAAAATATTAAAAAACCTATTTAAATTCTAAAAAAATCTAAAAAGCCTATTTAAAATCTACAAAAGACTATTAAATCCTAAAAAATGCAGATAAATGCAAATAACCAATAAAAGAACGTGCGATCAGATTAAAGCAAACAGTAAACCCCTGGCATCAGAATATCCCGAAAACCACCATGTAAGCTGAAAACACCGAGGAGCGCACAATTCCCCGAAAATAAAACCCTGATTATCTAGACTGGATCTGACATATCCGGTAAATGAAACCCAAGCTGTAACCCTGACATCCTCAGTCTGTGCACAAATGTCATGCATCTGATATGCGAGTACGAATTGGACCATGAACCAGATAGGAGAACCGGTTGGTCAAATTTTAGGGTGCAACAGTAGTCATCAAAGAGAATCTCGTCTGAGCGTGAATTTCGTGAGAACTACTGCATGCCAAACATACAGGTTCATCCCTACTTTCCACTTCTAATGCTATGGTTATCCTCAAGCCTGGGTTTTGGCTTATCACACAATAGAACAACCACCAAATAATACAACAACAACAGATGATAATAAAGTGCGGAAAATGTAAATACAACAATATAAAAAATACAACACACAAATATACACACCCACAAACAAGAAAACAAGCTCTAGGATTGACTCGCATAGGGGATGGGAATAGTCCCCAACAGAGTTGCCAGCTGTCGCATCGCTGCAAAGAGGGGCTGGCAAGGACAGAAGAGTCGCCACCGTTTGTTATTTATCCCAAAGAGAGGGAAAGGAAACGATCAGAGAAAACCTACGAAAAGGGGAAAGCAGGTCATCGCAACCAAATCTAGGGTTCGAGAGTCGGTTACGCAAGGGGAAGGTATGAGCATCCATCATATCCATTGTACTCAATGGGATCCACGCTTGTTGTCTAAATCTATGGGTGAAAAATAAACTATCTAAGGCTGCTGCTAAAACGGAAAGAATTGACTCGATAGGACATCGTCGCTCTATGCCTACATATTCCCTCGTGCAATGGGAAAGTCAGAGTCAACGTAGTTCGGGAAACAACGGTGGGAGGGGGATGGGGTTGCTCCCTAAGACATCGCGTCTTGTGCCTACGTATTCTCATCTGGTATGAGAAATCAGAGCAAAACGTAGTTCAGGATAACTACGGGAAAACGGGGCCTCGATCGCACGGGTGCGAGAGAAAAGGTTCGGAACAACAGGCTGGTCTCAATTGTGCGGGGCAAGAGAATGGGAAGTTAGTTGTTAGCGGGAAAGTCTTGATCGCATTGGGGCGAGAGAAAAGGGAAATTAGTGGTTAGTGTGTTCGCCAAGACATCGCATCTTGTGCCTACGTATTCTCATCTGGCATGAGAAATCAGAGCAGCCGTAGTTCAGCTAACTACGGGAAAACGAGGTATTCTCGATCGCACGGGGGCGAGAGAAAAGGTTCGGGTAGACGATACTAGCATACGCATTCTAGCGATACTAGCATCGCATATTGCCCAAAGGGCATACGCTAAACACTCTAGATGAGCAAGAAGAGTCTCCCTACTCATCATTTCCCACGTATCTATCGCTTACGGCTCACAACACTCGGCGGTAAAATAAAAGTTTGAAATTAGAAAATGTTACCGAACGGAGTGGTTTCGTTGACCCTTGACATTGCGTGAAAGCTTTATTTCCAAGCTCCTCCTCTATGATCCTTGATGATGATGTTTTGAAATGCGGTTCGAAAGGGTCAAAGTGAATTGAATTGGGTCCGATGTGACGCTAAACCATCGTAGCTCGACTTATGAATGGAAGTCAAGCTATATGAGGTCGCGTATTGATATCCGTGCTATAGACAAGATAGAGAAATGATATTGAGGATCATTCTCCGATTTAATCATTTCGCACGGACCAAAAACAGTGGGATCTCGTCTTAATCGCAAACATAATGTCGATTAATCGAAGGTAGCCTATCGCGATCCCAAAGTAAAGAAAATGACCCAAATGGTCACCTTTCATAGATTTGAAATCGGGAAGGTTATCGACTTCGAAAATCTGACGCGTACGGATACAAGACTTCATCGATCACAGAAATTCAAAATAAAATTGAAAGAAGAAGAAATGAGGAGAGAAAAGAGGTGGTCTCGGATCCAACATTATTCATCAATAATTTGACTCGTAATGGATTACGGAAGTGTCTTCATCAACCAAAATAGATGAAATGAAATAAAGTAAAATAACAAATGAGAAATAAAATCCAACTTCTAAAATATAAGAATAGATTCTAAAAAAAGAAAATATTAAGAAATTTAAAAAAGTAATATATAAAATTAATATATAATTCTAACAGTATGTTTTTAAAACATATTTACAAACTATTCTATACAGTATATTAATAATTTACAAAAGAAAAAGGGGGTTTAGTATAGAAACAGGGGGGACAGTCCATATTGCCACGGTTGGGCCCAGATCAAAAATAAAATAAACAAAATTAAAAACACATAAAAAACAATGACCCTCTTCTCCTTGTCCGTTCAACGTCATTCCACCATTTCTCCTCTTCACTTTCTCAGTTCGTCTAATCTCCTCTCACTTCTCTTTCATTTTTGAAATCTCAAACAACAATCTCAACTCAACCTTCTCTCTGTCCAGATTCTGTTTGTGTTTGATTTGGAAATAAGAACTCGGTTACGGAGCTTCAATGGTGAATCCAGGTTGATGGTGAAGTGAGTCAATGGAGGTTTGAGGTGAGGGTCTTGAACTGGGTTTCGAATGGTTGGATGTTTCTCCGGGTTGTCTAGATTATTTGAAGGAGAAGATGGAGAGTGGTTCAGAATGAAAATGGGTTTTCACGAGTTGATGGAGTGAATTTTCAAAGGTGAGTTGAAGAGTGGTTTTCATGGTGAAGGTGAGTTTGGAGGTGCGATTTGAGTGAGATCGGTTTGAGGGAGAAATTGGAAGTGGGTTTCGAATGGTTATGTTATGGGTAATGGATTTTTGTTGGATTTTCAGGTAGCGTTTGTGATGAAGATTTGGTTATGGAGGTTGAGATCATTGATTTTATTAAGGATTGTTTGAAGTTTCTGGAATGGTTTGGCGAGGGTTTTACGGTGAGTTTCGGAAGGAAGAGAATGATGAAGTTTTTCTGGGTTGTGGTTGAAGTGTTGATTTGATGAAGAATATGAGGAACGGGTCATGTTTTTGGGTATTCGACTTCTAGATATTTTTGGGTTGATTGATGAAGATATGGATGTTTTATGTTAATCTGAAGATGTTGAGTGAGGGTGGTGTGTGTTGCGAGTGAAATCTTGGTTGAAATGAAAGGGATGATGATGATTTGAGTATGATGAAGATGATGGTTGTTAATGAAGGAATTTCTGAGTTAAAGATGGAGTTTGTTTCATGATGCGATAAAGATGGAGGCGGGTAGGGCGCAACTGTGCGTCTAGGGTTTTTGGGATCTGTGCCACTCTGAGGTAGAAGAAGAAAAACAGTGCTTTATACCCCCACTTATCAACACGTGGCATGCTTGATTGATGATTATTGACTAATGCTGAATCAATTCTAACTTAAACCATATTACTGTTGATGCTTAATAAAATAAAGACTTAATCAAATGCTGAATAAATGAAAAGCTAGTTAAAGAAAACTGTATGTTGATGCAACGTGTTGATTAAAAAAACTGATTCAATTAATTAAAATAATAACTAACTAAAGTCCTAGTTAAATAATACTAATAAAATTATAAAACTTAATCTAAATCTAAGCTTAATAGTAATTCTAATTAAAAGAAAATAACTCTAATATATATTCTTAAAAATAAAAAACTAAATTCTAATAATGCTATTTCTAGAAATTATACTAAACAAAGAAAAATAATTCTATTTAATTCTAATAAAAATCTAACAACTTAAAAACTTTTAATCCTATTAATTAATTAAAATCTAATTTTTAAAATAAAATCTTAATTCTAGAATTCTAAATAAAATCCTAAATCTATTCTAAAAATTCTATTCTAAAGTCCAATTAAAAAAAAAGCTATATTTTATGAATACATTAAAAACTATTAAAATGTTATAAAAGAAGCAGAAAATAAGAATAAAATCACAGAAAGCAGTGAAATAAAAATGGAAAGATCGGGCGAACGTCGAAACGCAACTGAAATATCAGCATAGACTGAATCACCGGGAAGAGAACAAATTCGCCCGATCTGGACATAGAACTCATCACTTGAACTGGTTTGAATCGCCTGAAACGCGAGCAAAGCGGCTGTAATCCTGATAATCCACTCTGACTGACAAAAATGACAATTTGCGATAAATGATATGCAGATGCAAATGAAATGAACATAAGCCAAGTATAAGAAATGGTTGGTCAAATTTTGGGGTACAACAGGTATGTTCCAAAATGACAAGAGTAAGTCGAAGTGAGTAAATGCCAATAAATGATTGAGAAATAGTCCCACATAGGAGTCGGTTACATGAGTGGAAGGTATTAGCACCCCTCACGTCCGTTGTACTCAACGGGGACCTCTTCATTCGATTCGTGAGAAATGTTAGCCAAGTTTGTTTATTTTCTTCCAAAATAAAAGGTGAAAAAGATAATATAAAAAGGATTAGATTTCTAAGGAGAGATAAGTGGTTTTAGATAAGAGTGCTCGCCAAGGATTAGGGCCCTTGTGCCTACGTATTTTCACTTGAAAGAAGTGAAGAATCAGAGCGTCCGTAGTTCGTGGGACTACGGGTAAAGATTTGGGAATTATGGAGATTTTGGGGAAATGTGCTCGCCAAGATCATTGCAATCTTGTGCCTACGTATTCTCGTTAATAGACGAGAAATCAAAGCGTATGTAGTTTGGACTAAGGTTGCCGGTTTGACTTTAATGAAAGATACTTAGTCATATTCGACAGAATATATTGCTTTATCTAAATGGGTGAGGAGAGGACGCTTGCATCGCTTTGAACAGATTTCCATATATCAACATTCATGGGAAACACGCCACTTATATCGACTCAAGTAGGTTACGGACGAAGCAATATTTTGCGTCGTTCACAAGATACCATATCTCACGTCTAAGAAAAGGTTTGACGGTTCGCACGACGGTGAGAAATCGAATTAATGAGTTGATGTTTATATTTGAGAAGAGAATGGATTTGAATAGGTTTTAGGGTTTCGATCGCACGAGGGCGAGAAAGAGAGTTTGACGTATCAGATGTTTAGCTAGAGGTGACGATTACCTGAAGCTTAAGAAAGGCTTCTCGGGCCCAAGTTATCGGGAAAGCTAGTCAAAGGTTTGACTCTCTCTCTTTTCAACCTATATTAGCGAAAGAGTTTTGATGGTTTGAATAAAATTGATCAGATGGCGATTACTTGAAGCTTGAGAAAGACTTCTCGGGCCTAAGTAATCGGGAGAGTGGGTCAAAGGCTTGACCCTCTCTCTTTTCCATCTTAATCGTGAAAGAGTTAAATATGATTTGAGTAAGTTAATCGGATGACGATTACTCGAAGCTTAAGAAAGGCTTTTCGGGCCCAAGTAATCAAGAAAGTGAGTCAAAGGCTTGACTCTCTCTCTTTTTCATAGAAGGAATGGATATGGTTCAAGTAAGTTAATCGGATGACGATTACTCGAAGCTTAAGAAAGGCTTCTCGGGCCCAAGTAATTGGGAAAGCAAGTCAAAGGCTTGAATCTCTCTCTTTTTCAACCTCAATTATGAAGGAAAGGATATGGCTCGAGTAAGTTAATCGGATGACGATTACTCGAAGCTTAAGAAAGGTTTCTTGGGCCCAAGTAATCGGGAAAGCGAGTCTAAGACTTGAACTAGAGAATAGGAGATCCTAAGGATCTAGGGTAAGGTCGATGGTGAGGCACTGACACTCGACTTACGAGGGTGAAAGTGGCTCGACGTTGGATCGAGAAAGTGTTTTTATCTTGAATGGGTATGTAAGAACTTTGTTAAGTATGATCACGGCATAGACAAAACATATAACGAAATTGTGCGGCCATAATAAATAATCTGAAATTACACCAATTAAAATAAAGTATCAAACACCAAATTATTGATTAAAATTTTTTTAAAAAAAGAATATTTAATGAAATAAATTAATAAAATATTAAAATAATTATACTTAACGTGATTAGCAAATCATATGTACTTTTTTTAATTAAAACCATATTTGACGTAATTAACAAATTATTTTCTCTATATACATGTTTCTATAAATTATAATGATACTAATAGAAATAAAACAAAAATAAATTAATAGTTAAGTTAACTAATGATAAATATACTTAATACAATTAACAAATCATCATTTTTTATATACATATTTTTCTAATAAATAAAAAAAACGAAAATAAAATTAATAATTTAATTAATTAAAGGTAAATATGATTAATAAATTATTTTATATACGTTGTTTGATTATATTGATACTAATAATGAAAACAAAACGGAATAAACTAATAATTTGATTAACAATTACCAATCATTTTTTTACTTCTTTTCTAAAAAATCAAAAATGTCACTAGTAATAAAAAATAAAAAAAAATTAATAAAATAACTAATTAATAATAAAAATAATGAATATAATTAACAAATGCTATTTTATATACCTATTTCCCAAGAAACAAATAAAATAAATAAATGCTAATGAAAAGAAGAAAAAAAAACGAAATGGGCCTGCATGCCAGAAGAAATGGGGGGTGCATTCAGCATAACCCCAGGCCCAAAACAAAGGCCCACTTAGAGAGGGGGGAGGGTCCATCGTGGACCCTCAGTCATCCATGATCCCCAGATCTAATCTGGACCGTAGATCCAATGCAACCTCGAGATCCAAGGGCTGGGATGAACGCGGCTCACGGTATGGGCATGCAGTTACACGGGTGATGATGCTGATGATTAAATATGATGATGACATGTGTCATCATCAGAAACCACACGTGGCTACACGGTGACACGTGGGCAGACGTGATCAAAAAATCAACAAAACTTAAAACGCTTGGAAACCAAGTTCAAACCCTAGCACCACGTCTTCTCTCTCATCAAAATCAATTTGCTCTCATCACTCTCTTTTTCTCAAAACACAAACCCAACTTTGAAACATAACATCACCGGAGGCCATGAAGCCCATCGGAGAAGACGGTGGCGCGGTGGCCGCCGCCGTCATTCTCCGACTGTCCCTCGAAACAAACCCCATTGCATGCAGATCACACTTTTAAACTCAAATCCAAATTCAAAAATTAATAAACCCTTACCTAAAACCACTAAAGCTTGAAACCCTAAAACGAAAGATCTACCAAATCCACGAGGGAAAAGACACAACCAGCAAAAAACTTCGTAACGACTGAGGAAATAAAGAGTACAAATCCAGGCTCAAAGAGTGTTGAAGACCAGAGGCTTACCAAGAATGGAACAGCTCCAATCTCCTCTTTCCGGCGTAGGTGCGAACTTCTTCCCCTCATTCTTGTTTCCTCTTCTTCTTGTTTTTTCGCCGCCGTTTCTAGGGTTTTTTGTCTCTGGGAAAAACCGCATTTTTTAAATGAATAGTGGTACCCTTTTTATAAAACCTGATTAGGGTTTTTCCTTTGGGACAAAAACCATGTGAATGAAAAAACTTTGACCGTACCATTCTGCTTTTTTTTTTGTCGTAATTTGCTAGCCATTTTGTCCGTTATGTTTTTTTTTATTTTTCCATTTTGGTGCTAAACTTGTTGTACCATAAATTTCTGCCATTGCCGTATTTTACCATTTTTGCTAGCATGAACGTGTGGTCCCCATTCCCTTTGGGGGTATGGCTCTGACCTGATACGACTTGTGTACATGATTTGATTTTACACGAGGATAACACATGAATTGTTGTTTTTTAGAAGAGCTTGAACAAATAGGGTTTTTTTCTGTTATGACCAAAATTTGGAAGATTATGTTTGCAACTTAATTTTTTTATCGTGATAGTGGTAGGATGAGTAGAATTATTATGGCTTGACAAAACTGGTTATTGGATGCCATATCACGTGTGATATTGTCAAGAAATATTTTGTGTTATGATATCAATGATATGATATTAATGTAATGATGAATAGCGTTGTCGTATGCTAACACAGATGTGATTCACCAAATTTGCAGGTTAGGCATAGTCATGTAGTTTGTAAATCGATCAAATCCTCTCCCAAAATTTTGCTTCAAGGCTGAACGTAATTAGTGCGAAGATTGGCGTGAAACACTGGTTTATGGAGAACTCTATAGGAGATTAAAATGCCGAAAAATATTGAATTGGATTTAAAGTGGTGATTTTTCAAGGAACAGGTGATACTTGATTTGAATTTTCCTGTCTTTTTTATCTCTTTCCTACTGTTTCTCTTCTTCTCCCTCAAAACTCATATTCCCCTTCTCAACTTTTTGTTCTGTCATATGGTATGTAATTGCCGGCTGTAATAAAATTTCTTTGTAGGTTTCATTTTGTGGTTGCGAGACGATTGTACGGGTTGTAATAATAGAGACTTGATCATGGCTTGTGGGATGTTGTAGGCAATAGCCGAATTTGGCCATGGTGCGCTTGGTAGGCTGTGGAGTTGTAACGCCCCGATTCTGAATTTCCCATTTCTTTGTTGAGTCTTTTAATTTATTTTAATTGATTATTCTTTAATTGTGGAATTTGAACATTAACATGTGTGTGCTTATTATGTTATTTTATTATTTGGAGAGTTTTGGGAATTAATTAGAGGGTGTTTTAGATAATCCTTAATTAGTAGATGTTGGAGAGAAACAGAATAGAAAGAGTATAAGTGGAGATAGAGAGAAAAGAAATGAGATAGAAAGAAATAGAAAGGAAAAAAGAAGAAAGAGAAGAGAAAAGAAGAGGAAGAGGAGAAAAACTTAGAATCGGCAAGAATCAACTTCTAAGCTTCGATTAATCGGGTAAGGGTGTGAAACCTTATTATTCTTTCGATGTATATGATTATGTATGTTTCTATTGGTTTGTTTTTGGATTGGGGAGAGTTTTGCTCATTTTCCGTTTTAGGTCGAATTTGAGTAAATCGTTAGAAACTGAGTTTTCACGGTTAAGAATGAGAATAAGTGGTAGAATTTAGTTGAGGGACATTGGACTAAGCTGCTGAGACGAGTTGGGATTGAATCGGGTAGATTTCGGTGACTTTCGGAGTTTTTGACAGTGGGGATTCTGAGTTCGCAGACCCTCGCTAGCACGTTCGCTAGGCGAGCGGGTCGCGAACATTCGCTAGGCATTCGCTGTGGCGAGCCAGCAGGGAACGGTCCCAGACTTGGGCAGAATGGTTTTTGGAGTTCTTCGCTGGTAGCGAAAGGGGTGGCGAGTGATTCGCTAGGTCTTCGCTGAGCGAGTGTGGTAGCAAACCAAGTCAGAGGCTTCTGTTTGCCTTCGCGAGCACGTTCGCTAGGCGAACAGGAAGCGAGTACTCGCTAGGAGTTCGCTAGGCGAACAGGGAAACGAGCGTAGCAGGATGTTATTTTATTGTGTTTTCACTTCCATGTTGAATCTTTGATTCAAGTGTGATTAATTCTTCGTATTATGCATATTTGTGTGTGTGATATGAAATGTTGTGGGTAGCCGTATGGCGTGAATCCTAGACTGTGAATCGTGAAGTGTAAAATGTGGCCGTTTGGCAATTTTGTGCAATTGTTTGAATTGAGTGAATATGCATGATTATATATTCGTGTATGTATATTCATTTCAAGAATGTATGAAGTCGTTTTGTTTGTGAAGCATCATGATTGCATTTTGTGTGTCTGATCCCGCGTAGGGTCTGCAGAAACCTCGTGTGCCCTTGTGGGGTGTGAGCGATGGTTTGTCTTTGATCCCTAGGAGGATCTGCATAAACGATTGTGTGCCCTTGTGGGGTGTGAGTGATAGTTTATATTGATTCCATGTAGAATCTACAGAACGATTGTGTGCCCTTGTGGGGTGTGAGCAATCAGATTGTGTGCCCGTGTGGGGTGTGAGCAATCCTGAAACATCGTGTGCCCATGTGGGGTGTGAGCGATGGGTGAATATCGTAGGCCCGACGGGGAGTTACTTCGGTAACGAGCGATGGTTCCATTTGGTTCTTCAACTGAACCTGTTGAATGAGTCGGTACCGCATTTGCATCTGCATAGAGTTGTGAGTCGGTCTCTATGAGTGCATTATTATCTTCATATGATATATTGGTGTAATGAACATAATTGTGTATGTTTATGTGAAATATGTGAATGATTGGTGAATTATATATGCGTTGCGATGTATGTATGATTGAACTTTGATGCATTAAGGTGAGAATTGTGGTATGTGTATTATATATATATATATATATATATATATATATATATATATATATATATATATATATATATATATATATATATATATATATATATATATATATATATATATATATATATATATATATATATATATATATATATATATATATATATATATATATATATATATATATATATATATATATATATATATATATATATATATATATATATATATATATATATATATATATATATATATATATATATATATATATATATATATATATATATATATATATATATATATATATATATATATATATATATATATATATATATATATATATATATATATATATATATATATATATATATATATATATATATATATATATATATATATATATATATATATATATATATATATATATATATATATATATATATATATATATATATATATATATATATATATATATATATATATATATATATATATATATATATATATTACATGCATTGTTTGTTATGATAATGTTTCTCACCCTTCTGTTGTTTTATGGTGCTCTATGAGGCATTGCAGAGTAGTTTTGCTGGAGGTCTTTTGCGAAGCGGGGCTTCGTTCTTTTTGGTCGGTTGGCTCTGATATGTAGCACCGGGTAGATAGGAATTCTTTTGGTTCTTTTGTGATACATCTGTGAATGTATCTGCTGGTGTATGTTTTGCAAACATGTATTATGACTTGAATTGAAACTCTTTATGTATACAATGTTTATATGAATGAAGTGAATAAATGTTTAGATGTTTCCACTTTTATTCTAAATACTAATGTGTGGGTTTTGAGGACTGAGTTCCTTTGTGTTGGTTTACCCTTTGTTGCATATCTTTATGAGCAGGTGTTGTATGTGTTTTGAATTTTCCTGGATAATGTGACGTACCTCTTTTATATCATGTGTCAATTTATACTCTGGTGAAAATTTTTATTAAGTGCCTGAATGATTTAATTGTTATTTGGGGGTATAGAAAGGGGGTGTTACAGGAGTCGTATGAAACTGATGCTTTTAGCAGGCGGTGTCTGATGATGTATAGTGGGGGCATGAGAGGGTACCAACTTGTGAAAATCCTCTCTTTTTTTAATTATTAATTTTCTTAATGTAATGAGTCTTATGGCATGACTTGGGAAGCTTGAAATGGTTATGGAAGTTTTAGTTTTGACATGACCGTGTAATTTTGGTTGGGAACTGAAATAAAGTCTCAAATGACATTTATTATTTGACAGGAAATTTGTAATATAATTCGACATGAGATAAAACTTGAAAACCGGATCATGAGGTTGAAATTAACTAGGACTTGAAATGTGGAAGTGAACTCGTTACTGTAGTGATTTTGAAACTCGAAGCTTGGTTATGACATTTAGAATGCAATTCTTGAATCATGAATATATTATTTGAGATTCGACATTAGAAATGGAAATGAAAACTTGATAAGAAAAATTTGGCTGTAAATTTTGAAACTTGATATGAAATGAAATTGAAGAAGGAGAAAGAAGAAAAAATAGTAAAATAGAATTGAATTTGATTAATTCTTGAAATTGAATCAAAACTTAAAGTTTGACACGGAGTTTGAAATTTGGACGTGGACTATGAACCTAAAAATGATTATGAAATGAAACTTGGGAATGAGATTATTGAACATGAAATTTGAATTAACTTAGATTTTTCCATTTGAATCTTCCTTTTTATTCTTGAACAAAACTCGAGAATTAATTCTTGAGAATTCTTGCACTTTCCACATGAAATATCTTAAGATCTTGAATCAATCCTTTGGGGAGATAAGCTCAAGCATAACCAAATCCAAAGCCAATCAAATGTGCTAAAACTCTAAATCAATACCCTGGGAAATGACACCGCATTCTGATTCCATCTGGGAACAATCTTGACATTAACATGAACCGCAAATGACTTGACACAATGACCAAAATGTCTCAACTTTTGATGAATCTACAGTATCACTTCATTGACTAACATGAGCTAGCACCAAAACCCTAATTCTAAATACTTAATGATTTTCAGACATACGTCTTTTGAATTGGCCACTACCTTCCTCTCACAATGGTTCATTACACAAGTGACCCTAAGTGTATTGTTACTTGGTACTGAAGCAAAACGTTTGTTTGAACCATGTTAGGTCAAGCTTCCACTGAATATCAACCAAGACTGTACACGCATTTGACTTGATAACTTTTCCTGCTTCCTAATTCGATCCTGCAAACCCTGAGCTTGGGCAACATAGAAACATAAGGTGTATGTTCTATATGCATAAGGTTAGACGATATGAGTAATGGATATGATGCACAAATGATGAAAATGATATGATATGTACAGCTGGCGGTTCAGGGTCAAAATTAGGGTGTAACAGTTGCCCCTATTTAAATATCTTTAACTAGAGAGTATGAAGAAATTCATTCTTCAAATGATCGTAGTGGGAGATAATTAAATACCAAGAAGACTCAAATTTTGATCCTGAATGCATATGACATGTTATGCTTATGAACAAAAGAGAAAATATGCGATGCTAACATGCAATGAACTACATCATGATGAAGATGATGAGATGATAAATGCAAAAATGCTGACAAGGAAAGAAAACATCCGGGGGGTAAGGTCAACACAACGAGTAGCACACCGGGGATGACCAAACATAGGGGAAAAGAAAAAAAAACTAAGGAAATCTAAAGACGATTGGTCAACAGGTTTAGGCATGACCGGTTGACACTCTAGAACAAAAGATAAAGTCGGATCCTAAATTAACAGGATCACGTAGGCAAATGCTGGAGTTTTCAAACGTCCAAGCTTCTGGAAATTCCTTAAATGAAGAGGTCAAACGGGATCTTCAGGAAACATCAGGAAAAATACAACGTAATTAAGCTCTTCTGTATGCCAAAATGATTTGACTTTACTTGGGAACGCCTTTTAGATAAGCTTCTCAAAAGAGATAGCCACTTATCATTGTATAAGGACTTATGTATCACCAAGAGAGGATAAGCTTCTCGAAAGAGATTTCCACTTATCGAAATAGCGAAACAAGCTTCTCAAAGGAGACTTCCACTTGTTGCTGTAAAAGGTGGATAGGCTTCTCGAAACGGAGATGCCACTTACCAAAAAAGAAGGATAAGCTTCTCGAAACAGAGATGCCACTTATCATAAAAGAAGGATAAGCTTCTAGAAATGGAGATGCCACTTATCGTAAAAGAAGAATAAGCTTCTCGAAAGAGATGCCACTTATCAAACAAAAGATGGATAAGCTTCTTGAAACAGAGATGCCACTTATCGGAAAAGAAGGATAAGCTTCTCGAAACAGAGATGCCACTTACCAAAATAAAGGATAAGCTTCTCGAAAGGGATGCCACTTATCTAAAAGATGATAAGCTTCTCAAAGAAGACTATCACTTATCGTAAAAGAAGGATAAGCTTCTCGAAAGAGATCCCACTAATCAAAAAAGAAGGATAAGCTTCTCGAGAGATGGCCACTTATCATAGAAAGAGGATAAGCTTCTCGAAAGAGATTGCCACTTATCAAAAAGAAGGATATCGTTGAAGAAATAAAGGAAACAAGCTTCTCACGGGAGATGGCCACTTGTTAACAAAAGAGATAAGCTTCTCAAAAGAGATAGACACTTATCTGCAATGGGGATTTGTAAAAGATTCTCGGTGCAAGATATAATGCGAAACAAATGCATGTTTAGACTAGGTTCGGCGACCTAACCAACGCAACACATTCCAGGGACCAAAGTTCAATCTAGGAACAAGCTAGAAAGAAACGGTCAAAAGAGACTCCAACCATTGAGGAATGAACTCGAATGGGGTTTATCATATCCAAGTATGGAGAAGATAACAGAAACAACCGTCATCCACGAGGATCAAACTCTGTGGGGAATTTAGGAATGATGTGCACTTTATGCCTAAAACTGACAACTCTATTTGGAGAGAGACAACAAACCTGACCACTTGGGGAATAAGAACACTCAAAGTGATCGAAACAAGTAATCACCAGAATGGTAGCAAAAATGCTCGGATGTCATGCATACGCGTGAATACATATATGCAAGACTCTATGTTATTGGTAAAATTTGAGACGAACTCTGGGGATTGTTGAGCTGACTACCAACGAGGTTTGTTGGGGATTGATAGAGGTAAGGTACAATGACTCACTTGTGATACTTGAGAAAAAATGGTTAGTTTTGGTTTCTCACGGAACAAACCAAAGGTTACTGATAATTTATAATGAAAAGTATGCTCTGGATTCGCATGGAGCAAAAGATAATTGACTGTAATAACAGACAAGACTCCGGATTTGCACAGAGTAAAAGTAAAGATTCTAGATTCGCACAGAACAAACAAAGGACTCCGAATTCGCACATAGTACAAAAGAGAGATAGGTTAATGCTTCTCGCATAACCATAAAAATGAAGTTCCGGATTCACACAGAGCGACAATAGACTCCGGATTCGCACAGAGTTAAAAGAAAAGTTCCGGATTTGCACAGAGCCAAAATAAAAAGACTCCGGATTCGCACAAAGTTTAAAAGAAAGGGTTCCGGATTCGCACAGGACCAAAACTGACAGTAAAACTTGACAACACAACACGTGGAAGGATATCTGGAAATTGTGTCAGACAAGAAGGTAAATGAAAATTATGACTTATCTGGTATATGATCTGGAAAAGACCTCAGATCGACACAAGAGACAAACTTAGGCAAGTATTTGTTTGAGTGAGTCCCAACAAAGTTGGACTTTGAACAAAGATGAAATGACATGTTGCGCTCATTATACAATAACCTGAGCGACGTGCACGTCAGTCAAAAGACTGGATTACTGTGATAGACGTAGAGGATTTGGATATAAAGATGACTATCCTATTTTCCTCAACACTCGGAGATGCCTCTCAAATATGATGAAAGGATGTTCTGAACATGCTCTTCTGGCATGTTAAATTTCATTAAAATCTTATTGGAAAATGACAAGACCCAGTCCTCTTTAGGGATTGTTTCCAAAGTGTTCCACAAATATCTGGTAGTTTTATGATCTCTGGGGCAAAAATCAACTTTCCTTTTAGTTATTTTAATCACCAGAGAATTTATGCGTCTCAATGTGTCGTTATTGTCGCTACTGCGAAAATCGGCGCCGGCTGAACAGAAGAGTCGCCACCGTGCGATATTTATCCCACGGGAGGGAAAGGAAACGCTCAGAGTAAACCTCGCACAACACGGGAAAGGTATGGTCGTCGCAACCAAAACCTAGATTCGGGAGTCGGTTACGCAAGGGGAAGGTATTAGCACCCCTCACGTCCGTCGTACTCGACGGGATCCACGCTTGTTTTCGGGTATGGATTGTTATTCTATCTACTCTACAGGTCAAGGGGTTAAAAGAAAATAAAATGACTCGGCAAAGTATCGCACTTTATGCCTACGTATTCCCGTCTGGAACGAGAAATCAGAGTCAACGTAGTTCGCCTACCTACGGGAAAGGAGGGGAAGGTTGCTCGCTAGGATATCGCATCCTATGCCTACGTACTTCCACACTGCATGGAAGATCAGAGCAAACGTAGTTCGGGCCACGTACGACACAAGTCTGTCTTGATTGTTTTTAGTCCTTCTGAAAAAGGTTTTTCTGATTAACAGTCCCGGCGGACAAAATGACGTCTTGATGAGTTCACATTCTTTTACGGAAGAAGTGTCTTTTATTGTGTTTGAAATATTTATGGTGTTTTTCTGTTTGTTTTGAGAAAGAAGAGACAGAATTCTAACCTACGGTTGCGAAGGGAATCAAACTAACCTAATGTTATCATGCATGGGTTAAGACCTAGTGTCTATCATGCTCCTCTCTTGCACAGAGAGAAACAGAGATCCTAAGGGAATTGACAGAAACAGAAACAATAGCAGATATATACAGTAAAGCGGTAAAATGCATGGATGCAGCAATACAAGCGAGGCAAGGGAGTCCCACTCAACCTCGAACCTAGAAAACAATAGGCAAAAGTGAACAGGATTCACTTTCAACCCAACAGGGTAAACAACAAACAATACAATCCAGAAAACCAATCAATACATCAGAAATGAAATACAGCAGAAAAAATAAACAGCATCAGCAGCTCTGAAACAACATCTGACTTCAAGTCATCTCCAGACATCTACAAGCTTCAGCCAGCATCAATCCCCATCTCCACAGCCTTCCAGCAAGGTCCTGATCATCAATCTTTCATCTGCAATGGCTTTTCTTCAAGTCCTATCCTCCAAGCTGAGGGATCAATCACAGGAGTGAATTGGGGTGTTAAGCACTTAGCTGACCACCAAGGGTGGCAAACCAACTGCTACTAACACATAAGATATTTTCTCTCAAGAGTTCTATCCCTTAGACAGTAGCACCAAGCCTTCGAAAGGAAGGGGGTGAGTGTCTTAGAGAGACTCTGTATCACAGAGAGGAATGGAGGCAGTCAAAACCTTCCATGTTTGAGAATCAAGCTTTCTAATCTAGAGCTCTGCCTAGCTCCTAAACCCTAATCTCCTCAACAGCTGCTAGCAGGAATCTCCTCATCAACTCTGGAAGTTGGTCTTCAAGCTCTGGATCTCCAATGGCTCTATCACCACAAGTCTTCAGCTCCCCCAATCCCCAAGCAATCCCAATACCCATACAGACAAACAATAATCCCCAGAGGGCACACCACACCAATCAATCAAATACAGACAGTATTATACCAATAGCAGTAGGGGAATCCTAGTGATTTCTAAGGGATCTGATAACTACCCATAGTCCCTATAGTCCCATATCTAAAATATTCAATCTCTAAGTCCTAAGGGAAATGAACTAATTCACCTATGTTGTCAATTAAACCCTAATTTTGTTCATGTTATTCACACCTAAACTAATCACCTAAAATTAACTTCTAAAAATGGGAACTAAATTGTATGTACAAGTTGAATGTCTACACTAAACAACCTAAAAAGAATGGATTAAAAATGTTAAAGCAACTATTAGAACAAAAATTACTAAATTCATGTATGGAATGAAACACCTAAAATAGGCATTTATTTGGAAAATATGGGGAAAATATCAAATAAAAAATAAAATGCAATTTTTATTTTTTATAATTTTCTAGACATCTTGAAGAAATTAATGCAAAAAGAATCATCAAAAAATATGAAGTTTATGATTTATTATGATTTTTAAAAGAATTAATATTTTTTGAAATAAAATGAAATGAATTAAATGGAAAGGGGGTGCAGCAAGTAGGAGAAATCAGTTGAAATTAAGAAATGGGCCAGGCAGTGGGGTGTCAGTAGCAAGATACGCAAGGCCCAGTTCAACCAGAAACTATAACAAAAATTTAAAAAACTCTGAACGGTGTAAAAAGCAATTAAACTAGTTCAATTCACATTGGGCCTGATTGGGGAGGGTGCCATTAGCAATGGAATTCAAAGCCCATTCAGAAACTTAAATGAAACGGGGCGTTTTGGTGCCCAGGGTTTCCCTCCGTTTCATCTTTAAACGTGGACCACACGATTAGATCTCCAGTCAATGAAAAAGACCCCATCCAACGGACACCATGCTTCTTCTCCAAATGGCTAGGGTTTCAGCCATGGAAGCTCCATGCACGAGCTTAGGGACCAGACTTTCCATCCATCTATACATCCTCAATTCTCCATGAAAGCAAAATCTACAAAGATCAAAATTGCTCCATTCCTTCCCCTCTACACAACCATAACAAAATCTTCCTCTAAAACTCCATCAAAGCTCGAACCCGATAGCTAGAACATCTTGAATCCATCATTATCACCTGTCATCAACCATCTCAATCCTTGCCAAATCTTATCCTAACCTAATCTACACTTCATACTGAACAAATTAAGCTGCCAACCTAAGATTCTCATGCCATATTCTTGATGTTACAAGCTCTAACAGTTTATACACTCTGTGGCCAATCCTCATGAAACCTCTCCAAACTCACCAAAATCAGTCATCTAACTATGCTTAACTGTTCTAACCTAATAACTATCTATGATTCTAGCTAAATCAGTCAATTCGAAGAGGAAACAAACCTGGTGCAAAATAGTGAAAACAACTATGGAAACCCTTGGATCTGATGCTTGTTGGAAACTGATCAGTGACCTTGATTATGAATTCTGTATGCAATGGATCTTGTGCAAATTCCTTGAATCTTGTACTTGAAACCTTCTTGCAACTTGGATGATGAAGATGGATAGCACAATTCTTGCTCAATTCAACCAATTTTTTGATGGAATTCTGATCTATGAATGATCTAGATGATGATCAAATCAAGAAATGTGGGAATTGATGGAGATTTGAGAGAGTTTGAGATGCTTTTGCAAAATGGAGAAAGTGTATGAAACTTGTGATTTGAAAAAAGTGATTCACCAACCATGGCATGGAGTTACTCATATCAATATATAGGTGAGGTTAGAAACTCCTAGAAGCTTGGAGAAACTTCCCTTGTATGATTTCCCTTGGATTTGGTTTATGTATCTTCCATTACAAGTAACCATGAATAACTCTTAAACTTTTAACTAACCTCAAAATTCCACTTTATCCAATGTTCTCAAAATGATCTTTCCATTCAAAATGACCTATAATTTTGCTTCATTTGGCCAAAATATGAAAAATCTCATTTTTAAGTCCATTTTTATTCATTAAATCTAACAATTTTGAAACTTTGTGCTATGAATCTTTCCAATCTCTCATGGTCACTTTTATAGACTCAAAATGTCATTTGGAACAAGTTTGATGTTGTAAAGTTTTCCATTTGAAGCTTCCTTGTAGGAGTTTTGGGCATAGGCTTGAAATGACCTGTAATTCTCAAATGACCAAAATACCCTTTGCTTGCCAAGACCATAAGTAGAGTTCCACAAATCATATGAAGGCATACTATACCATTATAGAAATCTAAGACAATGAGGAACAACTCTTATGTTGACCAGAAATTCATTTGAAATTTCCTTGAGGGGTAAATATAGCTTGGAAGTCAAGTCACTTTCACAGACAAAATTTCAGATACCTCAAATGACCTGTAACTTGCAAGGACCATAACTTGAGTTCTATAAATCTCCTTGATGTATTCCACCACTCAAGTTAAAGGTCTTGAGATCCTCTACAAGTTTCATTTTGGCCAAGGATTCATTTGAAGCTTGCATTTTGACTTATCTTGCTTGGAAATTTGACCTAAACTAGGGGATTTTACACAGAAACCTTAAATTAGAAACTCCTCTTCTCCTTGATTTCTCTTGATTTCTTCTTGGCATATCACCATATCCTTCTTTACATGCCAAATGATGAACCCCACATCTCTCCAATAGACCTCAATGCCTTTCAATCAATCAATTGACCTAGAGTTGACCCAGGGTTGACCCAGATGAAACCCTAGTTGACTGTCTTCATCCACAACTCTTGTGACTACACCAATGACTTGTCTCCTTCTCCAAATGACTTTCTGAGTCTTCCAAGATGTCCAGATACTCCCCATGCTCAGCCCACAGCTCACACTTTCCTTATTGATCCCCAGATACACTCAGTTAGGAGACAGATGAACTGCTTGATCCATTGACTTGATAGCTTCCCAATTCTTTCTGATGACTTGAATGAGATTGAATTTGAATAATAACCTCTTGATAGGCCTCTAGAGATGAGAACAATGATTGGTCCCCTATTGGCTGACTTGCTATGCTTATGCTATGCAGATGAGTAACCTATGTACATGACTCTATATGCAAATGCTAATGATATTGAAACATAAACCAAGTGAATAAGGTTGGGCAAATTTTAGGGTGCAACAGCTGCCCCTATTCAAGCGACTTGGACCCGATTGGGTGAAGAGCCCGGAGCCTTCAGACATTCGCGGTACGAGACGGTTGAATACTAAGAACCCAAAAAATTTGCCAACCGCAGAAATAAACTGCGCCACTGCTTGGGGAACGACATTCATCAGCTGAATCTGATTGTTACGGCAACCCACTGATCTCGTGCGACCGTGCTGGGGATTATTTGTCTGCATTTCATCAGGAATAAATCGTCCACGTTAGGAGTAAACTCTTCCACGTTAGGAATAACACCGTCCACGTAAGGAATCATCTCATCTACCTCTGTCAGGACTAAACTCTTCCACGTCAGGAATAAACATCGTCTAGATCTGTCCACGTTAGGACTAAACCTTCTAGGTTATGAATACATCGTCCACGTTAGGACTCACCCTTCCACGTTAGGAATAAACTCTTTTGTACCTGTCCACTTCAGGACTAAATTCTTCCACGTCAGGAATAAAATCTTTCCACGTTAGGAATACCTCTGCTTTCCATGTTAGGAATGCGTCTTTCCACGTTAGGAATCATCATCTTTCCACGTAAGGAAACCTCTCTTCTTTCCACGTAAGGAATACAACTCCGTCCACGTAAGGACCCACCTTTCTACGTAAGGAACACAATCTCTTTTCCACGTAAGGAATCATTTTTCTTCCACGTAAGGAATACATCATTCCTCCACGTAAGGAATTCCATCTTTTCTGAATCCGTCCACGTCAGGACTAAACTCTTCCACGTCAGGAATAATCTCTTTCTTTCCACGTCAGGAATCAATCTTGATATGTCCGCGTAAGGACTCTAATCTTTCCACGTTAGGAATCAAACTTTGATCCGTCCACGTCAGGACTCAGGCATCTTCGACCCGCTGAGGAAATAAAATTTGTCCACGTCAGGACTCACATCTTCATCTGATAAAATAATAGAACCTGTCCATGTTAGGACTTGCACGTCTTCTACTTGCTGGGGAAATACGATTGTGTCCACGTCAGGACCCATACTTTGCCAACAACACGAAGAAAGATAAATTTGTCCACGTCAGGACTCTCGTGTCTTGTCATCACGAAGAACTATAAACTCGTCCACGTCAGGACGCACATTTCACCATTACGAATAAAGCTATCTGCTGGAAATAAATTGTCCACGTCAGGACACCAACACGAAGAGTAACCAACTTTTTTCCATGTCAGGACTCCACACTCAATCAATACCAAGAAATCAAATCCGTCCACGTTAGGACTAACACATATCGTCAACCTGAGGAAATGTCCACGTCAGGACCCCCACTTCTCTTAGCGTACAAAAAACCTGTCAATAAACCCGTCCACGTTAGGACTCATCCTTCCATTGGTCCGCAAACTTCTTATCACTGACGTTACAGCAACTTTGAGACTGACTTTACTGGGGATATTCGGAAACCAGACTACCGGACGCCTGTTCTGATAACCAGCGGTAGCCTCTGAAATCCTGGTTCATGAAACCTTTTAATGCTGACGTAACAACAACTTTGAAGGAAACAATCCGCTGGTCGGACTAGAGAAACTTCAACAAGAAACCCTGGCGGGGAAATAAGTAACTCTGCTTGGGGACAAAGAGAAACTTATCCTGCTGACTCTGTGGGGAGTAGTGCCAAAGCTGACACTTCGTTGAATGTCTCCTGCCGAGACCTCGAATGTTTATTGATTCACCTGAGCGAGGGCTCTCTCTACCTGCAAGAGAAACAATACTTGAAACAAAAGGTTAGCCATCCTGGTTTATGTTTCCCAATGCATGCGTTTGTCAATGATGCAATGTTCCATTCGACATGGAAATGTTATGCGTTTTTACTTGGTGGATGCAAATATGACACCATATGCCCATGCGAATGCAGACTCGAACTGCCGAGATACAGGAACTCGCTTCAGCAAAATAAATGCTGAAGATAACGCCAACTCCGCTGGGGATAGCCAGATGCTATAGAATTATTCCAGCAAAATAAATGCCGGAAGAGGGAAGTCGACTCAGCTGGGAAATGGGGAACCAAACACCTCGTTGAAGTAACACCCTGCTGGGGAATATAACTCTGCTGGGGAGATAGCAGATGAGCTTGGTATGATTGGACTTCTGCTGGAGAGTGAACAGGTCTCACATGGTATTCTGACAAAATAAATGCCAATGCGCCACACCAACTCTGCCGGGGAGAGTCTCAATCTTCGAATTCCACTGGGAGGAATGAAGACCCTGGTTGGAAAGAGAACTCCGCTGGGGATGGGATGATTCTCTTGGGGAAAATCAACTGATTCCGCTAGGGGAGAGAGTAAATGACCCTGCGGGGAAAGATGAACTTGTCTGAATACAGCTCACAGATTATTAATCTTCTGAGGCTAAACCAACTCCGCTTGAGATAAGGAATCCTTCGGGGGACACCACACTGTCTGAACACAGCCTACAATCATGGAATCGCCAACTCTGCTGAGAATAAATGGCTTTGTTGGAGCATGCCTTCTGGATAGGCTACGACTAGCTAGGGAATTCGATCCTTCTTCAGGAGGCACACGCATGACCTGCGTGAGGGTCGAGTCTTTCGTTATTGCAACCTTTTGATCATCTTCCTCGTACGGCTATGAAACCTGCAACAACACAAACAAGACAAGACAAGCCTATGCAACCAAATCGATTCAGGTTAGTGACGTTATTTTCAGTTAATTCAAAGCTTTAGCAATTGTAGGCAAGGGCCAGTGATGTTATACACCTGCTAGTTTCAGTAAACTTAGGCGTTTTATCATGCACAAAACAGTAAAGAACCAGCATCAAGTACTGAATAACATATTTTATTGATTGGGCCCCTGAATGGGCGGAATTTTGTACACGGGATGTAACTCCTGAAAAGAGGAAGCTACGTAAAGCAGACATACAAGTATGCACAAGAAGCATAAATATTTTGACAAATTAAATTTTGTACACATGTCGGCAACGGGACGCAGACGAACACCACAAACTGATCCTCCTATGACTCATACGACTCAAATGCTTTCCCGGTATTCACACTTCCGAAGAGGTTGTATCTGATAATCGACCCCTCAGGTATTCTCCCACGTTGGTGCTCACTGCAATATCAAATTCGGACCGCAGTCATTTGCTTTTTAAATCCCTAACTTTTGCGTGAACCGCCCTTTACGGGTTTTCAGTTCACCGGGATACCCCTTTTTGCCGAAGCCGCCCAGTGTAGGTTTTCAACTTCGCGGGTGTACATTTTTTCAATTTTATCCCTAACTTTTGCCCGAACCTTTCATTCTGTTTTTGGTTCGCCAGGATGCCCCATTTTTGCCTGGACTCTCTTTTTTCTGTCCAGCGGGTCTATTTTAAGCAAAGTATTTTTTAACTGCGTCCGAATTCACAGGCGATGTGAAGTCTTCACCGTCCATGGTGGACAACAATAAAGCTCCTCCTGAAAAGACTTTCCTGACAACGTATGGCCCTTCGTAGTTGGGGGTCCACTTGCCCCTGTGATCTGCCTGCGGCGGGAGAATCCTTTTCAGCACAAGGTCGCCCGTCTGAAAGCTTCGCGGATGTATCTTCTTATCATATGCTTTATTCATTCGGTTCTGGTACAAACGACCGTATGCTAGAGAAGCTAGCCTCTTCTCATCCATCAAACTTAGTTGATTCAACCTGTCTTTCACCCATTCTACCTCGTCTAGCTGAACGTCTCGCAATACCCTCAGAGAAGGGATCTCAACTTCCAATGGTAATACCGCTTCCATTCCGTATACTAACGAGAACGGGGTTGCCCCGGTTGATGTGCGTACCGTCGTACGATAACCGTGCAAAGCGAAAGGTAGCATCTCATGCCAATCCTTATAGGTCACCACCATTTTCTGAATGATCTTCTTGATATTCTTATTGGCCGCTTCAACAGCGCCATTCATCTTGGGTCGGTAAGGGGAGGAGTTGTGATGTTCGATCTTGAAATTCTGACAGAGCTCCTTCATCATTTTGTTGTTCAGGTTTGATCCGTTGTCTGTGATTATCCGCTCGGGAATCCCATATCTGCAAATGATATCTCTCTTGATGAATCTGGCCACCACTTGCTTCGTTACATTTGCGTAAGACGCCGCTTCTACCCACTTGGTGAAATAATCGATTGCTACTAGGATGAACCGATGCCCGTTAGAAGTTGTCGGCTCGATCTTTCCAATCATATCGATCCCCCACATCGAGAATGGCCAAGGCGATGACATCACATTTAGAGGACTCGGAGGCACATGGATCTTATCAGCATAGATTTGGCACTTGTGGCACTTCCTTGCGAACTTGAAGCAGTCAGTTTCCATAGTCAGCCAAAAATAACCTGCCCGTAGCAGCTTCCTCGTCATAGCATGCCCGCCAGCATGCGTACCAAAGGTACCTTCGTGTATTTCCTCCATGAGCAGCTTTGCCTCTCTTTTGTCTACACAACGCAACAGCACCAAATCGTGGTTTCTTCTGTACAAGACACCATCCGGATTCAAATAGAAATTACCCGCTAATCTCCTGAGAGTCTTCTGATCTTGACTGGATGCCCCAGCCGGATACTCTTTATTCTTCAGGAAATTAAGGATATCAAAATACCACGGTTTATCGTCGGATGCTTCATCAATAGCAAATACGAAAGCAGGCCCGTCAAGCCGAGAGATAATGATTTTGGGGGCCTCGTTCCAGAAGTTGACTTTGTACATGGAAGCCAAAGTGGCCAGGGCGTCAGCCATTTGATTTTCTGCTCTCGGTACGTGATGCAATTCAACCTTGTCGAAGAAAGGAAACAATCTCCTTGCATAGTTCATGTAATGTATCAGGTTGGGCTGACGTGTCTCCCATTCTCCTTTGATCTGATTCACCACCAGAGCTGAGTCTCCGTATACGTCTAAATTCTTGATTCGCAAATCAATGGCTTCTTCAAGCCCCATTATACAAGCTTTGTATTCGGCCTCATTATTGGTAACGGCAAAGGTCAATCGGGCAGTAAACGGGATGTGCGACCCGTGTGGAGTGGTGATGATTGCCCCTATTCCGCTACCGTAAGCATTCACAGCTCCGTCAAATATCATCTTCCATTTGGACCCCAACTCTGGCCCTTCGTCTGGCAACGGCTCTTCACAATATTTCATCTTTAGGTACATGATATCCTCTTCAGGAAAATCAAACCTCATCGATTGGTAATCTTCAATAGGCTGCTCCGCCAGATACTCAGACAGCACACTCCCCTTTATAGCCTTTTGCGAGACGTATTGGATGTCATATTCAGTCAAGACCATTTGCCTACGGGCAATTCTCCCTGACAACGCCTGCTTTTCGAATACATATTTGATAGGATTCATCTTCGAGATGAGCATGGTTGTATGATTCAGCATGTATTGCCTCAAACGCTTAGCAGCCCAGGCTAGCGCGCAACAAGTTTTCTCAAGCATTGAGTATCGAGATTCACAGTCTGTAAATTTCTTACTCAAGTAGTAGATCGCATGCTCTTTTCTTCCTGTCTCGTCGTGTTGACCGAGAACACAACCCATGCTTCCCTCAAGAACCGTCAAATACATGATAAAGGGTCTGCCCGCCACTGGGGGTATCAAAATAGGAGGCTCCTGCAAATACTGCTTAATTTTATCGAACGCCTTTTGACAATTTTCGTTCCACGTTACAGCTTGATCTTTCTTCAACAGCTTGAATAATGGTTCACACGTAGCAGTTAGGTGAGATATGAACCGGGCGATGTAGTTCAACCTCCCTAAAAACCCGCGTACCTCTTTCTCTGTTTTAGGCGTCGGCATTTCTTGAATTGCTTTTATTTTAGCAGGATCGACCTCTATTCCTCTTTCGCTTACGATAAACCCCAGCAGCTTACCCGATCTCACCCCGAAGGTGCATTTGTTAGGGTTCAGTCTCAGCCTGAACTTCCTAAGCCTTTTAAATAACTTCAGCAGATTCACCAGATGCTCTTCCTCCGTCTGGGATTTGGCAATCATATCGTCAACATAAACTTCAATCTCTTTATGCATCATATCATGGAAAAGAGTCGTCATCGCACGCTGATATGTTGCCCCAGCATTTTTCAAACCAAAGGGCATCACTTTGTAGCAAAATGTTCCCCAAGGCGTTATGAAAGTGGTCTTCTCCATATCCTCTGGCGCCATTTTAATCTGATTATAGCCTGAAAAGCCATCCATGAAGGAGAATACGGAGTATTGAGCAGTATTATCAACTAGCACGTCGATATGAGGAAGTGGAAAATCGTCTTTTGGGCTTGCTTTATTCAAATCCCTATAATCCACGCACATCCGAACCTTGCCATCTTTCTTTGGCACTGGTACGATGTTAGCAACCCATGAGGGATATTTTGTCACAGCCAGGAAACCAGCGTCCCACTGTTTTTGAACTTCCTCTTTGATCTTCACTGCCATATCTGGTCGAGTTCTGCGAAGCTTTTGTTTGACCGGCGGGCATTCTTCTTTCAGTGGCAGACGGTGCACAACCATATCTGTATCGAGCCCTGGCATATCTTCATACGACCAAGCGAATACATCACTATACTCTCGGAGCATTTCAACCAGTCTTCGCTTGATATCGCCCTGCAGTGCGGCTCCGATACGAATATTCTTCTCAACCCCTTCCGACCCCAAGTTGATAATTTCGATGACCTCTTCGTGAGGCAGAATGACACGCTCTTCTTGTTTCACCAACCAAGACAGTTCTTCAGGAACGTCACTATCTTCGACAACCTCTTCTTCGGCCTGAAATATCGGGTGCTCAAAGTCGGGACGAGTCATAGGCGGTTCAAGGATGTCATCTGAAAATGTTATCCTGCAAAAGGAATGGTTAAGTGCTTCAAAATGCGTATAAAGCGAATAACCACGTTGCCATTTTATTGAAAAATACAAACCAAGAAAGACAGAGATTAGAGTATTTGCACATGAAAAACGCCATTTATTTAATGATTAACACGCAATGTTCATAACAACACGACCCTAAGCAAATCCTGATGCCCCGGGCAAGACATCAGATTATTCAACAATTAATAAAGCAAAGCATTACTGTTTAAGAGTCACAGGAACAAGCTCCTGAATAGACCAGTTGCACAGTCCTTGTCCTGGCGTGCTTGGTTGAATCCAGGCATCCATATCACAGTCACTGTCTCCTTCGTCAAACTCCGAAGCAGCGTTGATGGTTTCATGACATACTCCACTGGCAGAGATGGTTATTGGCCCTCTGAAATGGGGTGCCCCCAAAATAGGAGTTGATGACGACGGTTGGTACCCCAGCCCGAATCGGTCCATCTTCACAGGGATATCCAGCACTTTGCCCCAGCCCTTTGCTTCTCCTGCCTCCACCAGAGCTTGAGCTTCTTTATATGACGAGACGACTATCTCCGACACTTTGCTCGGCCCGGGACCTTTGTCCTTGATACGCAAACCTTCAAATGCCTGGCAAGGTGTTTCGTGGATCTCTCCGTCGACCTCCACATATTTAAATGACGACAGATGGCTGACCAGGATGTCTTCTTCTCCGCATACGGTGACTACGCTGTCTCCGACCATATATTTCAACTTCTGATGCAGGGTAGACGTGACTGCCCCAGCCCCATGGATCCAGGGTCTTCCGAGCAGGCAGCTATATGCAGGCTGTATATCCATGATATAAAATTTCGTGGCGAACACCTCCGGCCCCACCTGCAGAGGCAATGTTATCGATCCAAAGACTGTTCTTCGCGTGCCGTCAAACGCTCTGACTACCAAGTCACTGGGCGTACACAGGATTCCTCTGACATCCAGCTTCATCATCGCTTTCTTGGGCATCACATTCAAAGACGATCCGGTGTCGACCAATACATGCGACATTACTGACCCTCTACACTCGACAGATATGTGCAGCGCCATATTATGATCTCTCCCTTTCGGGGTCAAATCGAAGTCGGTAAAGCCTAAGCTGTGGCCTGCATTCACATGTGCCAACACTCCTTCCAGCTGATTCACGGAGACGTCTTGGGGTACAAAAGAAGTATCCAGGACTTTCAACAAAGCATTTCTGTGAGCTTCAGAACATAAGAGCAATGACAAGATGGATATTTTGGACGGCGTCTGTTGCAGATGCTCCACAATCTTATAATCACTTTTTCGAATCAAGCGCATGAACTCTTCTACCTCTTTCGATGCCGATGCTTTGTCACTTGCTTGCGCGGGGACATTTTCAACCATCTTCCCTTTTCCTTTCGCTAGTCTTTCGGCCTCCACCTCAGGCGATATGAAGATCCTACCACTCCTTGTCATACCTCCTGAACCAACAACGTTATCGACAATCTCAGCTGGCTGCTTATTAACATCAATCTTTATCCCGTCACAATACACCTCCAACCCATATGACCATGGGACTGCTTTCGTGTTCTCGTACGGGATTGGTCCGGCCTTAGTTATGGTGATCGGTGGTCGCTGAACCGGTGCTGCAATAGTGATTGTCTTTCGAGGAATCGTTACAGTGGCCACATCACTCTGATCATCTGCTACCGCCCCTGCAGGCTCTTCAGTTGCTACTCGGTCAAACTGCAATGTGCCTCCATCAATTAAAGCCTGAATGCCTTTCTTCAAATCATCACACCCCCCAGCTAGGGTCCAGCATTCTAAGCAATACTCGTCACATCCTGGATGAACACCCCCTTGCAACAATCTGCTTTTTATCTCGCTCAGCGGCGTCTTTAAATCGTCGACATTCATAATCAGATTCAACCCTTCCTCAGTCAGAATGGCGTTCACCCCATGATTAGGCATGGGTTTCTGCACTATATTCGGACCTGCCGTTCCGAAATAGATAGTCTTATTGTCCAAAAGATCCTGCACAACATGCTTAAAAGCATGGCAACCCTCTATATCGTGGCCCGGAGCCCCAGAATGAAACTCACAGTGCCTGCTTGCATCATAACCATACGGAGGAGTTCCCGTTATCAGTGCCAGAGTTCTCTTCTCTACCAAATTTAGACCCAACAATGTCTGCAACAAATCTGCATATGTTGAGGGAGGCTTCTCAAACACTCTTCTTGGTTTACCGCCCTGGAATCTTCGTTGAGCCTGCTGTGCCCCCTACTGAGGCTGTTGATGCTGCTGCATTGGCTGCTGCTGAGACGGTTGTTGTTGTTGAAGTGGTTGTTGCTGATACGGGATAGTAACACTCGCCACCTGCTGCGGCTGATGATAATGGTTCCGACCTCTGCCTCGGGCTCGGCCTCGGCCTCCAAACACTGCGCTTGCCTCGCCCTGACGGCGCCCACCAAAAGCCTTCCTACTACTGCCAGATGCAGTTGATTCCTCGACTTGGAATTTTCCCTGCTTAATGTTACGTTCAATCTTTTCTCCCATTAGAATTAAGTCTGAGAAACTGGCCAGAGATGTATGAAACAACATGTCATGAAACAAGCCTGTGAATGTGCCGAC
This sequence comes from Lathyrus sativus, assembly GCA_963859935.3. Lineage (NCBI taxonomy): Eukaryota > Viridiplantae > Streptophyta > Magnoliopsida > Fabales > Fabaceae > Lathyrus > Lathyrus sativus. The sequence goes on along the minus strand of OZ012736.1, from coordinate 372,097,641 downwards.
GAACATGTCATTCATTTCCTTGTCTTCTAAAGGAGGGCGGACCCTGGCAGCCATATCACGCCACCTTTGCGCGTACTCTTTAAAGCTCTCACCCTTCTTCTGCGACAGCCCTGCCAATTGGACCCGGTTGGGTGCCAAGTCGCTGTTATATTTGTAGTTAGCTACAAATGCCTCTGCCAATTGCTTCCATGTCTTGATATTAGTTGGCTCCAACCCCATGTACCACTCTAGGGAAGGGCCTGACAAACTATCTTGAAAGAAATGCATTAGCATTCTCCCATCAGTTGAATATGCAGACATCTTTCTGTAATAAGCCCGCACATGCACTTTCGGACAGGTGTCCCCTTTATACTTATCAAACGTAGGAGCTTTGAATTTGATTGGCACCCTCAAGCCAGGTACCAGACCCATTGTTGCCATGTCCAAGCCCACAACACTTTGGTTCAGGACCCCCCTCATCTGCTCTTCTAGCATTCTGATCTTCTGGGAGTTATCCATCGGCCCTTCAAAGCCTCCGCCGGAGAAAGCATCCTCCTGCTGATCTTCTTGCCACATACCATTCCCAGCTCCATACCCATCATAATCATTATTGCGGCCAGCTCTAATTTGATTCATCACCGGGCCTCGGCCTCTGTTGCTGTATCCCTGAACACCTCCAGCAGGCCCAAAAGCCATTAACCCAGCGCCGTTTACATTTCCGAAACCTCCGTAACCCTGATTGGCCACACCATAACCATCTTGCCCAAAGCCTTGAGCATTGAAACCATATTTCCCAGCGTTATCGAATCCCTGATCGTTGAACCCGAATCTAGCATTGCCAAAGCCGTTGCCTCCCATATTATCACCCAAGTTGACATCACTAAGCCCAACGTTATGGACAGCAGTCTCGTTCCCAACTCCGACGTTACCGTTCCCAGCAGCGGTAGCGTTGTTGACATTAGCAGCAGGTATATTGACTACGGGTGGAGCCACTGGCGTGGGAGTTCCATCTCCATGAACAGTATCGACTCGCACAGACTGATGATCCTCGTTACCGTGACCGGCATTTCGGGCCAACTGAGGTTGCACCATGGCTTGCAAATTCTCCTGACCTTTTGCAATAGCTTCCATGGTCTGCATAAAGAGAGCTAGCTTCTCGCGCACATCTTGCATCTCGTTATGCATTTGATCCATGATTCTTCGACAGTTGGTGCGAGTGGAATAGCGGTGCGGGTGCTGATCTGCAATCCTGGAAAGTACCTGGTACAGAGCAGGAAATAAGACACCATTCAAAGATTACCTGTAATGCAATATGAATATGAATGCAATGCAATGTGTGTCTATGCGTTAGGGAAATTCGTTCCCCGATTCTAGTGTGAAGGTGCCGGTGCAAGCAATACAAAGATCGGAGTTGAATCACAGAAAGCCTCATATATTGCAGAGAAATCAATAAGCCCGGCATACAATATCACTGAGAGTACAATAAGAAGGCATGACCTCAACCAACAATCCTGGTGATGGTCAGCACTATGCAAATAAAGCATACAAGTCACTACATGAAATGATCAAACCCTCCCACAAGTCTGGTACTCTTCTAGCAACTTCTTGGTCTCCGGATGACTTGGTCGAGCAAGCAGCCCTTCAACAAGTTGGTTTCTTTTCTTAAGAACACGTCGCACGTCTTCAGCAGTTTCTTCCCATGCCCCCTCTCCGAAGCGATCCTCTAGTTTACGCTTCTGAGACACAGCTTCATCTCTGCCTTTGATGGCCTTGTTTAGTGCGTTCTGGAGACTATACCAGGTCATCACTTCTTCTTCACACTTCTTGATGTTGGACTTCAACTGCTCTTCGAGGTCGAAAATTTGCTGCTTCAACTTATCCTCCCTCTTCTTATTGTTGGTGAGCGTAGCATTCCAAGTCTTGTTGCAAGAAGAGATCTCTCGGTGTGCTGCGTCGAGCGCCTTCTTTTTGGATTCGAGCATGTCGTGGGAGCTTCTGAACTCTTGCCCCAGACATTCGCGCTTCTTCCTCTCCTCAGCCAACTCAGCCCCTAGTCTGTTCATTAGCTCAATCTGCTGTTGGAAAGCATGGACGGCCTTGTTTTTCTCGCTGCGTATCTGGGTCAGCTCCTGCTCTAACCCTTCGTTGATTTTCATCAAGGCTTCTTTTTCTTTCACAACTTGCTCGTAGGCCTCCCTAGAAACAGTAGTTGGCTCTGCTACCGGCATAGGAACAAGGACTGGCGCTACTGGAAATGGCATCCGCAACTGACTTGCTCTTTCCTGGATCCAGACTCTGTAAGGTGCATAAGCCTGACAGTCGCTCTTCCCTAACAGCGGCTTCCCTCTTCGGTTAATACGCGTCCAGGCATGCTGCAGCTTGGCTAGTAACTCCCCCTTCACGTCTCCGGTGAAGTACAGAGATTCCTGTACTTCTTCCTCCCTTGGCGGGTTCTTCAGCGCATATCCGAACTGACGGACCAACAATGATGGGTTGTAGTTGATACACCCTTTTCTTCCTATCAGCGGGACATTAGGGTACCCAGAACAACTGAATATAAGCTCGGATCCCAGCAGATCTCTATCAAACCATTCAACGTCTTCAGAGGTTAACCTCATCATATGCTCGGGCCAGTCGGGCGTGATTGCATTATCCACGAAAGGTCCCCTCGAGGGAAGATGGCTCTTGAACCACATATACAGCAAAGGTACGCAACAAGAGACGTTCTTGCCTCTCCTGTTTTCATTCCTGTAGTGCATCGAATGGTAAAAGTCCCCGATCAACGTTGGTACTGGGTTACCAGCAGCAAATAGATGAAATGCGTCCATGTCCACGAAGTTTGGGAAGTTAGGGAACAGCACTATCCCATAAATGCAGAGGGCCGAAATAGCGTTAAAGACCACCCAACACCCATTCTTGGCGTACTCTTGAGCCTTACCAACCAGAAACTGAAGAGAAAAACCCGGAACCCCTCGCCACGCAGTCATCAACAAGTCAGAAGCATTCATATGCAGGGCCTTGGCTAAATCCTCCAGATTGGGCTCAGCGGCTGAGTGAATAAAAGGAACTGCATTCTGAACTGGCAGCTCAGTATACTCTACATACTCCTCCATGGTAGGCCCCAAGATAAAGTCCGCAAACGTGAAACATCTCAAAGCCGGGTCATAGAATTTCATTAAGGTGTACAGCCCATTCAATTCATCATCAGTGGACCTGCGAACTAAACTCAATAGTCGTCCGTAACTCTGCCTGAAGCTTCTACGGACATCCTCATCTGCAAGAGAAATCAGACCTAGGAGTGGAGTAATATCGGGGATAGGTAGCTTATACGCAACGGTCATCCTCAAACCAGCCATGATCAAATACTCAGAAGTCCAGACACTAGAACCGGGGGAATGCAAATGCACCTGCAGCACAGACACACGTTAGTAGGATGCAATGATGACGAGTATGCAAGCAATGCAATGCAAGTGACATGCAACAGGGACCAAATGCCGTAGCTGAATAGCCTGAACCATATCAAGAAGTCTCAGATAGACTCTTTAGAAACCCTCAAACCCTGGTCTTAGATAGACCTACAACAAAGCTCCAACAATGGTCTCTGACAGACCCACAGCATAACTCTGGCTGGTCTCTGATAGACCACAAATCATAACTCCAATAGGTCTCTGACATACCTCAGAACTCCTCAACTGGTCTCTGACAGACCTTATAACACATCTCCAAAATGGTCTCTGACAGACCTCATAACTCTACATAAATACCCAGGATCTCTGATCAAGAAATAACCGGTATCTGAAGGTCTAGTTACCTGCATAATCCCAAACCCTCTCACAGGTGGATGTCCTAGTAACTGACAAAGGTATGGCATCCTATGCGGTCGTCGGCGTCACAGACTTTCAGGGTTGATGATACGATTCCCAGAAGGAGTGGCATCATCAAATCCTGAAGAGGCCTCACTTAGCCAACTTCCAAATGATCGGTCCCCAGAGTCGACAATCCAACTAACCAGCAACCCGAGCCACCCAAAGGGCAGGACAAGAGGCCAACCAGAAGAACCTCGTCTGAGTGTAGATTTCGCAGGACACTAGGACATGCAAAGCACGTGCGCGCCCACTAATCTCTACTCTAAGTCTAAGGTGCACTCAAGCCCAGGTCCGGCTTCTCACTCAATATCAGAACACCCGTCACACCCCAATACAGCAATAATAATCAATATATAATGCTGGAAATAAAGGTCAGAAATATAAATCCATACAAAATCCTCGACGGGAAAACAAGCGTTAGGATTGACTCTCTTAAGGGACGTTGGATCCCAAATGCATAAGAACTATCGCAGTCCTTAGCAGCCAGGGGACGTTGGATCCCCAGCAGAGTCGCCAGCTGTCGCTACTGCGAAAATCGGCGCCGGCTGAACAGAAGAGTCGCCACCGTGCGTTATTTATCCCACGGGAGGGAAAGGAAACGCTCAGAGTAAACCTCGCACAACACGGGAAAGGTATGGTCGTCGCAACCAAAACCTGGATTCGGGAGTCGGTTACGCAAGGGGAAGGTATTAGCACCCCTCACGTCCGTCGTACTCGACGGGATCCACGCTTGTTTTCGGGTATGGATTGTTATTCTATCTACTCTACAGGTCAAGGGGTTAAAAGAAAATAAAATGACTCGACAAAGTATCGCACTTTATGCCTACGTATTCCCGTCTGGAACGAGAAATCAGAGTCAACGTAGTTCGCCTACCTACGGGAAAGGAGGGGAAGGTTGCTTGCTAGGATATCGCATCCTATGCCTACGTACTTCCACACTGCATGGAAGATCAGAGCAAACGTAGTTCGGGCCACGTACGACACAAGTCTGTCTTGATTGTTTTTAGTCCTTCTGAAAAAGGTTTTTCTGATTAACAGTCCCGACGGACAAAATGACGTCTTGATGAGTTCACATTCTTTTACGGAAGAAGTGTCTTTTATTGTGTTTGAAATATTTATGGTGTTTTTCTGTTTGTTTTGAGAAAGAAGAGACAAAATTCTAACCTACGGTTGCGAAGGGAATCAAACTAACCTAATGTTATCATGCATGGGTTAAGACCTAGTGTCTATCATGCTCCTCTCTTGCACAGAGAGAAACAGAGATCCTAAGGGAATTGACAGAAACAGAAACAATAGCAGATATATACAGTAAAGCGGTAAAATGCATGGATGCAGCAATACAAGCGAGGCAAGGGAGTCCCACTCAACCTCGAACCTAGAAAACAATAGGCAAAAGTGAACAGGATTCACTTTCAACCCAACAGGGTAAACAGCAAACAATACAATCCAGAAAACCAATCAATACATCAGAAATGAAATACAGCAGAAAAAATAAACAGCATCAGCAGCTCTGAAACAACATCTGACTTCAAGTCATCTCCAGACAGCTACAAGCTTCAGCCAGCATCAATCCCCATCTCCACAGCCTTCCAGCAAGGTCCCGATCATCAATCTTTCATCTGCAATGGCTTTTCTTCAAGTCCTATCCTCCAAGCTGAGGGATCAATCACAGGAGTGAATTGGGGTGTTAAGCACTTAGCTGACCACCAAGGGTGGCAAACCAACTGCTACTAACACATAAGATATTTTCTCTCAAGAGTTCTATCCCTTAGACAGTAGCACCAAGCCTTCCAAAGGAAGGGGGTGAGTGTCTTAGAGAGACTCTGTATCACAGAGAGGAATGGAGGCAGTCAAAACCTTCCATGTTTGAGAATCAAGCTTTCTAATTTAGAGCTTTGCCTAGCTCCTAAACCCTAATCTCCTCAACAGCTGCTAGCAGGAATCTCCTCATCAACTCTGGAAGTTGGTCTTCAAGCTCTGGATCTCCAATGGCTCTATCACCACAAGTCTTCAGCTCCCCCAATCCCCAAGCAATCCCAATACTCATACAGACAAACAATAATCCCCAGAGGGCACACCACACCAATCAATCAAATACAGACAGTATTATACCAATAACAGTAGGGGAATCCTAGTGATTTCTAAGGGATCTGATAACTACCCATAGTCCCTATAGTCCCATATCTAAAATATTCAATCTCTAAGTCCTAAGGGAAATGAACTAATTCACCTATGTTGTCAATTAAACCCTAATTTTGTTCATGTTATTCACACCTAAACTAATCACCTAAAATTAACTTCTAAATATGGGAACTAAATTGTATGTACAAGTTGAATGTCTACACTAAACAACCTAAAAAGAATGGATTAAAAATGTTAAAGCAACTATTAGAACAAAAATTACTAAATTCATGTATGGAATGAAACACCTAAAATAGGCATTTATTTGGAAAATATGGGGAAAATATCAAATAAAAAATAAAATGCAATTTTTATTTTTTATAATTTTCTAGACATCTTGAAGAAATTAATGCAAAAAGAATCATCAAAAAATATGAAGTTTATGATTTATTATGATTTTTAAAAGAATTAATATTTTTTGAAATAAAATGAAATGAATTAAATGGAAAGGGGGTGCAGCAAGTAGGAGAAATCAGTTGAAATTAAGAAATGGGCCAGGCAGTGGGGTGTCAGTAGCAAGATACGCAAGGCCCAGTTCAACCAGAAACTATAACAAAAATTTAAAAAACTCTGAACGGTGTAAAAAGCAATTAAACTAGTTCAATTCACATTGGGCCTGATTGGGGAGGGTGCCATTAGCAATGGAATTCAAAGCCCATTCAGAAACTTAAATGAAACGGGGCGTTTTGGTGCCCAGGGTTTCCCTTCGTTTCATCTTTAAACGTGGACCACACGATTAGATCTCCAGTCAATGAAAAAGACCCCATCCAACGGACACCATGCTTCTTCTCCAAATGGCTAGGGTTTCAGCCATGGAAGCTCCATGCACGAGCTTAGGGACCAGACTTTCCATCCATCTATACATCCTCAATTCTCCATGAAAGCAAAATCTGCAAAGAGCAAAATTGCTCCATTCCTTCCCCTCTACACAACCATAACAAAATCTTCCTCTAAAACTCCATCAAAGCTCGAACCCGATAGCTAGAACATCTTGAATCCATCATTATCACCTGTCATCAACCATCTCAATCCTTGTCAAATCTTATCCTAACCTAATCTACACTTCATACTGAACAAATTAAGCTGCCAACCTAAGATTCTCGTGCCATATTCTTGATGTTACAAGCTCTAAAAGTTTATACACTCTGTGGCCAATCCTCATGAAACCTCTCCAAACTCACCAAAATCAGTCATCTAACTATGCTTAACCATTCTAACCTAATAACTATCTATGATTCTAGATAAATCAGTCAATTCGAAGAGGAAACAAACTTGGTGCAAAATAGTGAAAACAGTTATGGAAACCCTTGGATCTGATGCTTGCAGTGATTGGAAACTGATCAGTGACCTTGATTATAAATTCTGTATGCAATGGATCTTGTGCAAATTCCTTGAATCTTGTACTTGAAACCTTCTTGCAACTTGGATGATGAAGATGGATAGCACAATTCTTGCTCAATTCAACCAATTTTTTGATGGAATTCTGATCTATGAATGATCTAGATGATGATCAAATCAAGAAATGTGGGAATTGATGGAGATTTGAGAGAGTTTGAGATGCTTTTGCAAAATGGAGAAAGTGTATGAAACTTGTGATTTGAACAAAATGATTCACCAACCATGGCATGGAGTTACTCATATCAATATATAGGTGAGGTTAGAAACTCCTAGAAGCTTGGAGAAACTTCCCTTGTATGATTTCCCTTGGATTTGGTTTATGTATCTTCCATTACAAGTAACCATGAATAACTCTTAAAATTTGAACTAACCTCAAAATTCCAATTTATCCAATGTTCTCAAAATGATCTTTCCATTCAAAATTACCATAATTTTGCTTCATTTGGCCAAAATATGAAAAATCTCATTTTTAAGTCCATTTTTATTCATTAAATCCAACAATTTTGAAACCTTGTGCTATGAATCTTTCCAATCTCTCATGGTCACTTTTCTAGACTCAAAATTTCATTTGGAACAAGTTTGATGTTGTAAAGTTTTCCATTTGAAGCTTCCTTGTAGGAGTTTTGGGCATAGGCTTGAAATGACCTGTAATTCTCAAATGACCAAAATACCCTTTGCTTGCCAAGACCATAAGTAGAGTTCCACAAATCATATGAAGGCATACTATACCATTCTAGAAAGCTAAGACAATGAGTAACAACTCTTATGTTTACCATAAATTCATTTGAAATTTCCTTGAGGGGTAAATATAGCTTGGAAGTCAAGTCACTTTCACAGACAAAATTTCAGATACCTCAGATGACCAGTAACTTGCAAGGACCATAACTTGAGTTCTATAAATCTCCTTGATGTCTTCCACCACTCAAGTTAAAGGTCTTGAGATCCTCTACAAGTTTCATGTTGTCCAAGGATTCATTTGAAGCTTTCATTTTGACTTATCTTGCTTGGAAATTTGACCTAAACTAGGGGATTTTACACAGAAACCCTAATTTAGAAACTCCTCTTCTCCTTGATTTCTCTTGATTTCTTCTTGGAATATCACCATATCCTTCTTTACATGCCAAATGATGAACCCCACATCTCTCCAATAAACCTCAATGCCTTTCAATCAATCAATTGACCTAGAGTTGACCCAGGGTTGACCCAGATGAAACCCTAGTTGACTGTCTTCATCCACAACTCTTGTGACTACACCAATGACTTGTCTCCTTCTCCAAATGACTTTCTGAGTCTTCCAAGATGTCCAGATACTCCCCATGCTCAGCCCATAGCTCACGCTTTCCTTATTGATCCCCAGATACACTCAGTTAGGAGACAGATGAACTGCTTGATCCATTGACTTGGTAGCTTCCCAATTCTTTCTGATGACTTGAATGAGATTGAATTTGAATAATAACCTCTTGATAGGCCTCTAGAGATGAGAATAATGATTGGTCCCCTGTTGGCTGACTTGCTATGCTTATGCTATGCAGATGAGTAACCTATGTACATGACTCTATATGCAAATGCTAATGATATTGAAACATAAACCAAGTGAATAAGGTTGGGCAAATTTTAGGGTGAAACAGTTATACCTTAGTTTCAAAATTATATCATCAAAAATAAAGCACAAAGAATAGAAAAAGAAAACGCAAACTTCATTGAAAAATATGGTAGCGCATGGAAAACATGGCTCTACATGGGATATTACAATGGAAACAAACAGATGAAAATGGCAATAGGAAATGTTTACATTGAATCTTGATAAATGCTACTTCCCCTATAACTAAAAGATCCCTAGAACCTCGCTTATGAAGAGAAAAAATAGGTCGACTTTCGTGCCCCTGTTCCTTCGAGCTGATCAAATTTACTCGACATTGTTTGTATTAGCCTTTTATTTATCCCTAATTTTTCCTGGATCGCCCTCTCGGGTTTTCAATCCATCGGGATGATCTTTTTTTTACCTAAGTTGCCCTTTCGGGTTTTCAACTTAGCGAGCTAGCATATTTTTATATCCCTAATTTTTGCATGAACCGCCTTTTCGGGTTTTCAGTCCACTGGGATGCCATTATTGCCTAAGTTGCCCTTTCGGGTTTTCAACTTAGCGGTTGTCTTTTTCTAGGCATAATACATACGAATTGCATAAGAGTTTATTGTCTTATGGAACTCCTCGCCATCCATTATTGCAAGAATTAAAGCTCCACCAAAAAAGACTTTCTTAACAACGAATGGACCTTCATAATTTGGAGACCATTTTCCTCGTAAATCATTGTGAACAGGGAAAATATTCTTGAGCACGAGATCTCCTTTCTTATATTCTCGAAGATGGACCTTCTTGTCGAATGTCTTCTTGAGGCACTTCTGATATAGCTAGCCATGACATAAAGTGGCTAGGCACTTCTCTTCAATAAGATTCAACTCATCAAAACGGTTTTGAATCCACTCAGCCTCTTCAAGTTTAGTTTCCATCAAGATTCTCACTGACGAGATCTCTACCTCAACCGGGAGAACTGCTTCCATTCCGTATACCAGGGAAAATGGGGTTGTCCCTGTTGAAGTGCGAACAGTCATTCAATATCCGTGCAAAGCAAAAGGTAGCATCTCATGCCAATCTTTATAAGTTACCACCATATTTTGCAAGATCTTCTTAATGTTTTTATTCATAGCTTCAACAGCTCCATTCATCTTTGGGCGGTATGGTGAAGAGTTATGGTGTTCTATCTTGAAAATTTCACATAACTCCTTCATAACTTTGTTGTTCAAATTTTACCCATTATCCGTGATGATTTTGCTTGGGATCCCATATCACAGATAATATCCTTCCTGAGAAAACGAGCAACCACTTGTCTAGTCACGTTGGCATAGGAAGCAGCCTCTACCCATTTTGTAAAGTAATCAATGGCGAATAGGATGAAATGATGACCATTAGACGCTTTTGGTTCAATAGCGCCAATCATGTCGATGCCCCACATCGAAAACGGCCATGGAAAAGTCAAAACATTCAGAGGAGTGGGCAGCACATGAACTTTATCAGAAATAATCAACTTCCATTATCAACCAATAATAACCAGCCCTTAGGATCTTTTTAGCCATGGCATGACCATTAGCATGCATTCCAAAGGACCCTTCATGTATTTCCTTGATCAACATGTCAACTTCATTTCTATCCACACACCTGAGTAACACCATGTCATGGTTTCTTTTGTATAGAACCCCGTTGCTCAAAAATAAATTGGATGCTAGCTTGCTCAGAGTCTTTTGGTCCATCGCCGAAGCATTTCCTAGATAATCTTGGCATTCTAGAAAACACTTGATATCATGAAACCATGGTTTGCCATCAGATTCCGCCTCAACTGTATGACAGTAAGCTGGTTCAATCTGCCGCCTTTTAAAAATAAGTGGAGCTTCATTATGGAATCTAACTTGGTACATGGCAGCTAGCGTAGCCAAAGCATCAGCCACTCGATTTTCTGCTCTTGGGATGTGATAGAATGTTATGGTATCAAAATACTTTATTATCTCCTTGACATAAGCATGATATAGGATCAACTTCGTGTCACGAGTTTCATAATCTCCCTTGATTTGATAGATCAACAAGGCTGAATCTCCGAACACCTCAAGATTCTTGATACGAAGATCAATTGCAGCTTCGAGACTAAGAATACAGGCTTCATACTCTGCCATGTTGTTCGTACACGCAAAACACAACCTTGCAGTAAAAGGGGTGAAGTTACCATAAGGAGAGACCAGAATAGCTCCAATGCCATGTCCATTGGAATTTGAAGCACCATCAAATGCAAGTTGCCAAATTTCCCCAGGTTCAGGTCCTTCGTCAGGGTCTGAGTCTTCATAATCCTTTATTTCCATGATATCTTCATCAGGAAAATCAAACCTTATGGGTTGGTAATCCTCCATTGGATGATATGCGAAATATTCTGCCAATACACTTCCTTTAATCGCCTTCTGAGTGACGTACTATATATCATATTCAGACAACAACATCTGCCAACAGGCCAATCTCCCATTTAGAGAAGGTTTCTCAAAGATGAACTTTATGGGATCCATTTTGGAGATCAATAGAGTGGTATGACAAATTAAGTACTTCCTTAAACGACAGACGGCCCACGCCAGGGCACAATAGGTCTTTTCTACAGCTGAATATATTGATTCTCAATTAGTAAACTTTTTGCTTAGGTAGTAAATAGCATGCTCTTTTCGACCAGATTCATCTTGTTGCCCCAGTACGCAACCCATCGCATCTTCTAACGCGGTCAAGTACATGATGAGCGGTTTCCCAGGCACGGGTGGGATCAAGATGGGAGGCTCTTGTAGGTAACACTTTATCTTTTCAAAGGCCTTTTTACAGTTGGCATCCCACTGGACAATTTGATTCTTTCTCAGCAACTTGAATATAGGCTCACACGTGGCTGTCATATGAGAGATAAACTTAGAGATGTAATTCAATCTCCCCAAGAATCCCCTGACTTCTTTCTCTGTTCGTGGAGCAGGCATTTCTTGAATAGCCCTGACTTTAATAGGGTCGACCTCGATCCCACGCTAGCTTACAATAAATCCAAGCAATTTCCTTGAACAGACACCGAATGTACACTTAGCAGGGTTGAGGCGCAATCTGAACTTTCTCAGCCGTTCAAATAGTTTTTGCAGATGTTCTATATGACCTTCTTCACTTTGTGATTTGGCTATCATACCATCGACATATACTTCGATTTCTTTATGCATCATATCGTGGAAGAGAGTGACCATTGCTCGTTGATAGGTTGCCCCAGCGTTTTTCAACCCAAAAGGCATTACCTTGTAGCAGTACATTCCCCATGGTGTAATAAACATGGTTTTGTTCATATCTTCAGGCGCCATCTTGATTTGATTGTAATCTGAGAAACCATCCATGAAGGAGAAAATGGAAAATTTAGCAGTGTTGTCCACTAGTGTATCAATATGTGGGAGAGGAAAGTCGTCCTTTGGACTGGCTCTATTCAAATTTCTATAATCCATACACATTCTCACTTTTCCATCCTTTTTAGAGACAGGCATGATATTAGCAACCCATTAAGGATATTTGGACACTGCTGAGAAACCTGCGTCAAACTGCTTATTAACTTCTTCTTGAATCTTAATGGACATATCAGGCCTTATTCTTCTTAACTTTTGATTTACTGGCGGGCATTCTGGCCGAAGCGGTAGTCGATGTTTGACAATATCCATGTCCAAACCCGGCATATCCTGGTATAACCAAGCGAACACGTCAACATATTCATGCAAAAGCTTGACCAAACTCTCCTTGATGCCGTCTTCCAGAACAGTACCAATCTTCACCTCTTTCTTTGCCTCTTCTGTTCCCAGGTTGATGACCTCCACATGTTCTTAGGCAGATCACACTCTTCTTCGCACCCTTCTTCTGCTTGATTCATAAGGGTCTCAAAGTCAGGAGGGATTGTAACATTATCAAGTTCAACAGGTTCATTGATTATTCTGCATGATTTTAATGTTGATTTTAGAAAAAATGAAAAGTAAATGCAGGAAAAATAAAATTCTTTTGTGGCTTTGAAAAGGTTTCCATTTTCTAAAAATAATAACAAAAGAAAGAATGAAAAACAAAATGCTTTTATTAATGATGATAATCATTTGAAACGAAAGGGGCCCTACAAATAATCCTTATGCCTTGGGCAGAGCAAAAGGATTTTGAGAAAATGAAAATAAATTACTCTGACAACGAAAAAACTTCAGGTAGGTCAATCGATTACCAGTTATTCTACAGCGGCTACTTCCTTGTCGTGGATAAATCCTGCGCTGTGGAACACTTCTTGGAAAACCTTCACTTTTGCCCCAGACGAACTCTGGGCACTTCCCTTCATCTGAGACTCATATCCTAGCCCAAAACGGTTATTCTTCTCGGGAACGTGAATCACTTGACCCCAACCTTCAGGACTGCCCCTCTCGAGCATTGCCTTTGCGCCCTTCAAAGAAGCAAACGATGGATTTACCGCCATGTCTTGTTCTTTTAGTTCCCGGAGTTCAGCGTTTGCGATTTCCATGGCTTGAAAAGAAGTTTTAAATGAGACTTTGTCCGCCTCTATATATCTGAATGATGATAGGTGACTGATCAACAAATCCTCTTCGCCTGACACTGTGATAAGCTTACCATTCACCACAAACTCCATTTTCTGGTGCAGCGTGGACGTTACTGCGCCAACAGCATGAATCATGGTTTTCCCAACAAACAGCTGTATGCTAGGTTAATATCCATGATCTGAAAAGTCATCTCAAAAACATGTGGGCCTACCAGTATGGGAAGGTCCACTTCTCCGATCACAGCTCTGCGGGAGCCATCAAACGCCTTCACAATCATCATATTAGGCTTCATCACCGTCTCTGTATACGAGAGTTTGGCCAAAATGGACTTTGGCATGACATTTAGTGATGAACCCGTATCCACCAGCACTCGGGCTAAGACATCATCCAAACATTTCACAGAGATATGAAAAGCTCTGTTATGATTTCTTCCTTCCACAGGCAGCTCTCCATCATGACAACTCAGGGAGTGGCAAGCAGTAATGTTAGATATAATCCCATTGAATTGATCTACGATGATCCCTAGTGATACATGCGCCTGCATGAGTACTTTTAGCAAGGCCTTCCTATGAGCTTCCGAGTGGAACAACAATGAAAGCACAGTAATTCTTGAAGGGGTTTGGTGAAGCTGGTCCACCACCTTATAATCACTTTTTTTTAATCAGTTTTAAGAATTCCTCTGCCTCCTGCGGTGACATCGTCTCATCAAACATTTCCATCCTTTTAGGGGCTTGTGGAACTTCAACAGTCTTTCCTAGGACAATCTCTCCAATAGCTTTTGGAGGTGGCGTAGGCCCAAAGACACGACCACTATGCGTCATCCTGCTTGCTTCAGTGATACTGGATATGTCTGGTCTAAAGGTCTTTTCAAACTGGTCTCATAAGGACACCTCTTGGCCATTTATGAAGACTGCAACATTATAGTGCCATGGCATTGCGTTGTTGTTATAATAAGGGAGAGGAACTGGTTGAATTGTTATCTCCGGGCACATGTATTCTACCCTGGGTGGAATACTTGGTGTACTATGATACTCAATTTCCCATGTAGGTGGTATTTCAAAATGAGGTTCGATCACTGCAATATCCTTATCAATTTTTGTGCGACTGACTTGGAGTATCCCTTGGTTCATTAACTGCTGAATGTCTCTGTTAACTATAGAACATCCTTTTTCCAAAATGGAACATTTATCACATTTGTCATGCTTCTTTGAAATTACCCCAGACTCTACAAAGCAAGCATGGAGCTCCTTCAATGGGGTTTTCAATTCCCTAACGACCTATTCATTTGATGCTTCCTCGATAGCATGGGCTGCATGTCCATTGTGAGTAGGAAAAGGGTTAGTAGTAATGGTTGGACCCTTATCTTTGAAAGACAAGATCTTGCAATTAATGAGCTCTTGTACCCTTGCCTTCAAAGCGAAATATCCGTCCAAATCATGCCCTGCATCGCCTTGATGGTATTCACAATGTAAGTCTGGTTTGAACCAATGGGGAGTTTTTACAATGAAGGGAGGTAACGACTGTGTTGTTATTAATCCTTTGTATCCCAGGGAAGGATACAAATCTTTATACGTCATAGGGATAGGATCAAAATTTGGGCCTCTCCTGACACGGTTTTGGTTTGCAGGAGCAGCAGGAGGAGCATGTGGTCTTTGTTGCGGCTGATTCTGCGTCGGAGGATCTGGTGGACGTTGAGGAGCCGTTTATGGTGGATACCCTGGCATGAATGGTTGAGGGTACAATGGGTAACTGATTGGGGTTTTCGTGTCAACCCAACAAGGAGTGGCCCTTATGAGTTAATACTACCAACCACCATGGGAAAAGGGTAAAAGGTCCTTAGAGTTATAGATTCAGGCTCAAAAACATCGTTGCCATGGCAAAGGCTCACCACGACAATAACATTCCCAAGGGAATCAACTCTAAGCGAGGTCCTCGTATCCTCCCAACGAGAAAGGCTCCTCGAGGGATTCCACTACATGACCACCATTCTAATCCTAAGTTTTTCTCAGACTCGGCTGTAGAGCCACCTCACTGAGTACCCATAATTAGAGAAACCCAATAATCATAAGAAATATAGATAGGATATATAATAAAGATAAACAAGTAAATAAATAATCAAGCAAACAAATAATAACAGCATAGGAAGAACACAAACAAGCGAGACTAACGCTTACAAATCGAGTCAAGTTAGGCTTGACTCTCTCTTGCATGGGGTAATGCATAGTCCCCAGCAGAGTCGCTAGCAGTCGTACCTCGAAAAAAGCACGATCCTTCGCAAATGGTCGCGAAAAATAGAGTCGTCACTAAACTTTATTTATTCCAAAATGGAATAGGAAAATATCGAGAAAACCTTTAGTGAAAGAGCATGGTCATCGCAACCAAGTTCTAGGTTCGGGAGTCGGTTACGTGAGGAGAAAGTATTAGCACCCTGTTGGTGCTGTAAAGCAGCAAGCAAAAAATATTAAGTACCCATTTTTGTCGTCTCCACAGGGATTAGTGCGATATGAACGTCGTTCAACGATTTCTACATTTCTAAGCTTAATTTCAAAAGGTTCGGTTTAAAAGGTTCAAAGAACCATAGATAAAAACAGAAAATATAAAATAAAGACTGAAATATAAACGGAGCCTTGTTGGGATTGGATTTCATCAGTTGATAACATATGCATTCTTCTGATCAAATTAAACACAACACAATCATTCGTCTAATATCCTTACGTATCACTCCCGACAAAGCTTATCTCTAATGCGGCGTCGAGAAAACAACCGTGTTGTCTCATTGGTGATCTCTCACCCAACAAAACACAACACAGAGCATTAAGATCTGATACTCACGCAAATGCTAAGCCTAAATCTATCTCTAGAATTTAGGACCTAACAGACAATCATCCTAGATCCAGATCTGAAGAGTATATCTCTATCACGGTTCAAGTCAAAGATAAACAAGAAAGCAAAGATAACACCCATATAAGATAAACGATTGTTTTGCATAAAACACAATGATCAGAATGCGTACACACGCTTAACCCTTTTTACATGTATTCATCTAATCCGCCAAATGTCGGTGAACATCGTTCTTCATCACTATTATCACATACCCACACAATATCATATTGATCCTACTCATGCTACCCATGCTACTTAATCAACACAACACCATAGAGGATAAAATGAATATCAACTTCAAAACCATGTCAAAAGTTTGTTCATTGATAGAAGAAAATCTGAGATCTAAGATGTGAAAAGGTTTTGTCAAGACCCACAAATAAGCAATCAAAGATAATCATTCAATAGAGAATCCAAACTAGTTCACAAACATAAATTAGATGAAATACATAAGGTATCAAAAGATTACAATCCAAAACCCAACAAGAGATCGAAGATCTTACCTCTTCCCTCTTAGGGTTTTATGTTTCTCTCTCTAAAAAATGAAGAGAGATAAGTTTTGATCTTTCTAAATGTTACAAAATTAAATTCTGAAAAGTTCCTTAGTTCTAATCCTTAAAAAGCACTAAAAAAATTAATAAACACCCCACTTCCCACTTCCCAAAACCAATTAAATTAATAAACATTATAAATAAACAAAATCAGAGTTCCAATTCTCCCAAGTGGGATATTACATAAAAACAATGTTTCCTTATAAAAAGGTTTTTCTCCAAATACAGCGGAATGTTAAATAATAAAATTCAATAAAAGTTTGATACGTTCACAGGGAAATAAAATATAAGTTCAACGTAAAACAAATAAAAACGCCCAAGTCCCGTGCTACGTATCAGAGCATCCTAGACTCGACAATCACACCAATATCCAAGCTAGCTAAGCACCTGGATTATCTGTACTTCCGAAGAAGCACAGACCACAACAACAACAAAGGGGTGAGAAAACATGATCAAAAATATAATGGTAATGTAATACATGTAAATAAGGTAGTACAACACACCAACACACCAAGATTCACCCCTAACAACACCATATGACGAACCTACTGTTCAAATTACAATATAACATATTATAATGCAAAACGCAACTCAACACCATGCATGCGGTACCGACTCATTGGTTCATTCAATCGAACCTGGATAGATCACTTACGCTCCTCCTGAGACATGATCTATCCCCCACCATTCTCCACAAAGGAGTACGGATGAATCACTTACGCTCCTCCTGAGACATGATTCATCCCACCAAAACACCATGATATGCACAACACCAATGCATAACTATTATATTCAGGCACACTAAGTGCACACGATCCTCCTAATCATATCATCATACATCATATATATATATATATATATATATATATATATATATATATATATATATATATATATATATATATATATATATATATATATATATATATATATATATATATATATATATATATATATATATATATATATATATATATATATATATATATATATATATATATATATATATATATATATATATATATATATATATATATATATATATATATATATATATATATATATATATATATATATATATATATATATATATATATATATATATATATATATATATATATATATATATATATATATATATATGCATAGATATACTACACACCGACACCATATAAATCAATTCACACAGTGAGCAATCTCACATTCTAACACCAAGTATAAACACATCCCAACACTCGGGGAATACACGATCCTACTGATCACTGCACCATAATCATATACATGATACACCCATCATTCATTTTAATTAAATTAGATATTAAACGAGTTCACACTCTAACACCATATATAAACACATCTCAACACTCGGGGAATACACGATCCCACTGATCACTACCCACATATACATCAACTAATTTCCCACCAGTCATTATTACGGGAAACATGTACTATCACCGAGTACACAAGTTAATTCCCACAGTCATCATTCATACATGGCATCAAGGCCAAAGGAATCACACAAGTCCAGAGCTCAAGGCCAAAATATCACAACACTCACATTCTGGTTCTGCTACGTTCGCTGACATTCGCCAGGCGAAGCCCCGTAGCGAACCTTCGCTAGCATTCGCCAGGCGAACCTGCTGGCGAAGCCCCCTTTCCACTATCGTGCATTCGCCAGGCGAAGGGATCATTCGCCAGGCGAACCTTCGCTGGCCACACTCGCCAGGCAAAGTTCCTACCCTTTAGGTCTGGGATTTAATTCTGAATTATTCGCTGCCATTCGCCTCAGCTCGCCAGGCGAACACTCGCCCCCATTCGCCAGGCGAAACTTCGCCAACACTCGCCAGGCGAAGCCCAGCGAATGCTGCGATTTCACCAATTTCTCACAGTTCTGCAGTGTATTCTAGGCCAAATTGTACCTATCATCTCAACTCAGATCCTCAGTCTATTCTAGTACCAATCTTGCACATTACCGTAACCAATAGGTTTCTAATTCCTATTCCCAAAATCATCACCTACACACTTTATCGATACCTCAAAAGCCATACAGAATTTTCCCTAAAAACCGTAAAACACCCTATATGCCCTATATGCCAAATCAACCAAAAACAACAATTCATTAACGATTACTATATAATTAACAACAATCATCATCAATCATAACATAACAATATATATTATCATATATCGATCAATTTCCTACGGGGTTAAGGACTCCCCACTACCCTATACATGTATAAACCATTCCCAATCAGGTTTCTCCCCCCTTACCTTGTTAATCGGTTGATCGATGAAAGAACCCTCCAAGGTTTGGCCAATTCTGATTTTCCCCTGTTCCTTCGTTCTTCGCTCCCTTTTCCGTTCTTCTCACTTCTCTCCTTTCTATCGTTCTTTTTCCACTTTCTCTAACTTCTCACAATGTATCGTAAAACTACTAACCCCTCACATTCTCTATTTTAATTCTCTAATCCCAATAATAATAATAACTTAATAAAATAATAATAATAATAATAATAATAATAATAATAATATTATTATCTCACCAAAATAATAATAATATTAATAACAATAGTAACTATAATAATTATAATAATAATAATAATAATATTCCCACCAATATTAATATTATACACTATATTATTATATTCACCAAAACACCACCAATAATCCTCCCACATTAGGGACACCCACCAAACATCACAAAATACACCCCCACCAAAGGGCACACCAACACATAATATTTAAAATAATAATAAAATGACTAAATAATTAAAATGGGTGTTACAACTCTCCCCCACTTTAATTATTTTCGTCCTCGAAAATTACCTGATGGAAATAGCTCCGGATACGTTTCTCGCATCCTGCTTTCCAACTCCCAGGTCACACTGCCTCCTGCAGCACCTCCCCAAGCTACCTTCACCAAAGGTATCTCTTTCCCTCTGAGCTGTTTCATCTTAGGGTCCTCGATCCTCAACGGCATCGTCTCAACAGTAAGATTCTCCCGAACCTGAACATCATCTCTCTGAATAACATGAGATGGATCAGAAACATACTTTCGCAATTGCGACACATGAAACACATCATGTAAGTTTGACAACTCAGGCGGCAACGCCACCCTATAAGCCACATCACCAATTCTCTGCAAAATCTCATAAGGTCCAATGAACTTAGGATCCAGCTTCTTGGACTTCAATGCACGACCCACACCAGTCATCGAATTAACTCTTAGGAATACGTGATCACCTACACAGAACTCCAACTCTTTCCTCCGATTATCATGATAGCTTTTCTGCCTACTCTGAGACACTTTCAATTTCTCACGAATCATTTGAATTGTCTCAGTAGTCTGCTGTACAATTTCTGGCCCAAGCACCATATTCTCACCAGTTTCATACCAACACAGAGGAGTCCTACACCTCCTCCCATACAAAGCTTCAAACGGTGCCATTCTGATACTAGAATGGTAACTGTTATTGTACGTGAACTCAATCAATGGTAAATGAGTATCCCACGCACCACCCTTTTCTAACACACAAGCTCTCAACAAATCTTCAAGCGACTGAATAGTCCTCTCCGACTGACCATCAGTTTGCGGATGATAAGCTGAACTCAATTTCAACTTAGTTCCCAAAGCTTCCTGCAAGCTCTTCCAAAATTCCGAAGTAAACCGTGGATCTCTATCCGACACAATACTGGACGGAACACCATGCAACTTCACAATTACCCGAATGTAAATATCCGCCAGCTTCGCCAATGGAAAACTAATATTGATCGGCACAAAGTGTGCAGACTTCGTCAATCGATCCACAATCACCCATATAGCATCAAAACCTCTCGCCGTATTCGGCAAACCTGTCACAAAATCCATAGTAATGCAATCCCATTTTCAAACCGGAATCTCTAATGGTTGCATAAATCCAGAAGGTCTCTGGTGTTCCACCTTCGACTTCTGACATGTCAAACAGGCATACACAAATTGAGCTATGTCTCTTTTCATACCAGACCACCAAAATAATTTCTTCAAATCATGATACATTTTCGTAGCTCCCGGATGAATACTCAGGCTACTACGATGTCCTTCGCTCAAAATTGCCTTTTTCAATTCTTCATCATCTGGTACACAAATCCTGCCTCTAAATCTCAACACACCTGTACTATCCAATTTAAAGTCACTATCGGAGTCACTCCCTACTCCAGGCATCAAATCTACCAATTTCACATCCAACTTCTGATTTTCTCTAATCATATCCAAGAAGTCATTATTTACCTGCAACATACCCAACATTACACTATCTGCAGTAGTCTCACAAACCATGCTCAAATCTCTAAACTGCTCAATTAACTCAATTTCTTTCACCATCAGAGCTGCCATATGAATTGCTTTCCTACTCAAAGCATCTGCCACTACATTGGCCTTTCCTGGATGATAACTCAAACTGAAGTCATAATCCTTCAAAAATTCCAACCATCTTCTCTGCCTCATATTCAGCTCTTTCTGATCAAACAGGTATCTCAGACTCTTATGATCACTAAACACTTCAAATCTTGAACCATATAAATAGTGTCTCCAAATTTTCAACACAAAAACAACCGCAGCTAACTCAAGATCATGAGTCGGATAATTTCACTCATGCACTCTCAATTGCCGCGATGCATATGCTACTACTTTACCATTCTGCATCAGAACCCCGCCTAATCCCATCTTAGACGCATCACAGTACACCACAAACGGTTCACTCGGAGTCGGTAACACTAACACCGGTGCCGTAGTCAATCTCTTTTTCAAATCTTCAAAACTTTCTTCACAAGCAGCATCCCATACAAAAACTTGGTTCTTTCTCGTCAACTGAATTAATGGCAACGCCAAATTAGAGAACCCTTCAATAAACCTGCGGTAATAATCGGCTAACCCCAAAAAGCTTCTAATCTCTGTCGCTGTCTTCGGCGGTTCCCACTGCAATACTGCACTTACTTTTGACGGATCCACCGCTATTCCATCTTCAGATATTACATGCCCCAAGAAACTTACTTTCTTCAACCAAAAGTCACACTTTGACAGTTTAGCAAATAATTTATTTTCCTTCAACCCTTGCAAGGCAATTCTCAGATGTCCTGCATGCTCTTCATCAGATTTAGAATAAATTAATATATCATCAATAAACACTACAATGAACTGATCCAAGTAAGAATGGAAAATTTTGTTCATATACTCCATAAATACTCCCGGTGCATTAGTCACTCCAAACGGCATTACAGCATATTCGTAATGTCCATATCGAGTCCTAAAGGCAGTCTTCTAAATATCACCTTCTTTTACTCTCATCTGATGATAACCCGATCTTAAGTCGATCTTACTAAATACACGAGCTCCCACCAGCTGGTCCATCAAATCATCAATCCTAGGTAAAGGATACTTATTCTTAATAGTCACTTTATTCAATTGACGGTAATCGATGCACAGACGCATACTACCATCCTTCTTCTTCACCAACAACACTGGAGCTCCCCACGGCGATACACTTGGTCTAATAAACTTTCTATCCAACAATTCTCCAATCTGAGACTTCAACTCAGCCAATTCCACTGTAGACATCCTGTACGGCGCCATAGAAATAGGTCTCGTACCAGGAACAAGATCAATACCAAATTCTACTTCTCGCGTCGGAGGCAATTCCGTAATGTCGTCAGGAAACACTTCTGGAAATTCATTCACCACTGCTAATTCCTCCATTGGCACTTTGTTATCCATCGATAAAGTTGCAAATAAAGCAAACACTCTAGTTTCATCTTCCAACAAGGCCCTCAATTCTTTATTAGACAAAGAACTTGCCACAACTTCCTCTTCAGGGGTCAGGAACAACAATTCCTTCCGAAAATAATCGATGTAGACTTGGTTGAACTCTAACCAGTTCATACCCAGAATAACATCCAACTTACCAAGTGGTAGACAAATCAGATCCACTCCAAATTCTCTATCGAAAATAGTCAGCGGACACTTCAGGCATACCAAAGAAGTAGTCACTGAACCTATAGAGGGTGTCTCAATAGTCATCTGTATCTCCAGAGTGGACGGCACCAAACCTATCCTCTCCACACAATCTACAGAAATAAACGAGTGCGTTGCACCCGTATCAATAATAGCAATCAAAGGAATATTATTGATAATACAAGTACCTCTAATCACACGCTCATCACTGGCAGCTTGAGTTCCTGCCAAGGCAAACACTTTTCCACCAGCCGGAGACGTTTGAGGCTTCTTCGGCTTCTCACAATGTGTACTGATATGACCCTTCTCACCACAGTTATAACAGGTCGGCATAGTTGCTCTGCAATCAGCTATCACATGACCTGGTTTCCCACACTTAAAACATTTCTTGGCCTCATTAGGACAATCATTAGCACGGTGTCCCATACCACCGCACCGAAAACATTTCCCTCCAGCAGATGCTCTCCCATCTCTAGGCTTCTTATCAACAACAGCTTTACGTTTTCCCTTATCAGCAGCAACACTATAAGGAGTACCACTAAACCTCTGCTTACCCTTACGGTCATTAACAGCTTTGTAGTGCACAATCCTTGCTCGATTATCATTATCATAGATTCTGCTCCTGCCTACCAGCTCAGGATAGCTCCTGATCTTCTGACAAGCAATCCCCAACTTAATCTCTGGACGCAGTCCATTCTCAAACTTTAAGCACTTAGAGGTCATTGCCCCTTCCACATTGTAGTGGGGACAATACTGCACCAGCTCCTCAAACTTGGCAGCATATTCTGCTACAGTCATGCTACCCTGTTTCAGCTCTAAGAATTCAATTTCCTTAGCGCTTCGGATATCTTCCGGGAAATACTTCTCCAGAAAACCTTTCCGAACCACCTCCCAAGTAATGGTAGTTCCAGCAGCTTCCAACCTTTGGCGACTATTGTCCCACCAGGCTTCAGCCTCACCCTCCAGCATGTGAGTACCAAACCTCACCTTTTGCTCATCACTACAATCCATAGTTCTGAAGATCTTCTCAATTGCCTTCAGCCACTTCTGAGCAGCTTCGGGGTCCAGAATTCCCCCTTCAAATGTTGGCGGCTTGTTGCTCCGAAATTGCGCCAAACTCCTAAATTGGGCATCTGCAGTTTGATTCTGATTAGCAACCGCCTGCGCCATTGCTTGCATAGCAGCAGCCAATGCAGCATCGTTCCTTCCTGCCATACTGCTCAAAACAACAACACCAGGTTTAAAAGATATTCAACTCCATCCATAAGGACAGACCCAACTCGACTCAACAACACTGGCCGGACGGACCGACCTGCTTTGATACCAATTGTAACACCCCACTTCCCAAAATCAATTAAATTAATAAACATTATAAATAAACAAAATCAGAGTTCCAATTCTCCCAAGTGGGATATCACATAAAAACAACGTTTCCTTATAAAAAGGTTTTTCTCCAAATACAACGGAATGTTAAATAATAAAATTCAATAAAAGTTTGATACGTTCACAGGGAAATAAAATATAAGTTCAACGTAAAACAAATAAAAACGCCCAAGTCCCGTGCTACGTATCAGAGCATCCTAGACTCGACAATCACACCAATATCCAAGCTAGCTAAGCACCTGGATTATCTGTACTTCCGAAGAAGCACAGACCACAACAACAACAAAGGGGTGAGAAAACATGATCAAAAATATAATGGTAATGTAATACATGTAAATAAGGTAGTACAACACACCAACACACCAAGATTCACCCCTAACAACACCATATGACGAACCTACTGTTCAAATTACAATATAACATATTATAATGCAAAACGCAACTCAACACCATGCATGCGGTACCGACTCATTGGTTCATTCAATCGAACCTGGATAGATCACTTACGCTCCTCCTGAGACATGATCTATCCTCCACCATTCTCCACAAAGGAGTACGGATGAATCACTTACGCTCCTCCTGAGACATGATTCATCCCACCAAAACACCATGATATGCACAACACCAATGCATAACTATTATATTCAGGCACACTAAGTGCACACGATCCTCCTGATCATATCATCATACATCATATATATATGCATAGATATATTACACACCGACACCATATAAATCAATTCACACAGTGAGCAATCTCACATTCTAACACCAAGTATAAACACATCCCAACACTCGGGGAATACACGATCCTACTGATCACTGCACCATAATCATATACATGATACACCCATCATTCATTTTAATTAAATTAGATATTAAACGAGTTCACACTCTAACACCATATATAAACACATCTCAACACTCGGGGAATACACGATCCCACTGATCACTACCCACATATACATCAACTAATTGCCCACCAGTCATTATTACGGGAAACATGTACTATCACCGAGTACACAAGTTAATTCCCACAGTCATCATTCATACATGGCATCAAGGCCAAAGGAATCACACAAGTCCAGAGCTCAAGGCCAAAATATCACAACACTCACATTCTGGTTCTGCTACGTTCGCTGACATTCGCCAGGCGAAGCCCCGTAGCGAACCTTCGCTAGCATTCGCCAGGCGAACCTGCTGGCGAAGCCCCCTTTCCACTATCGTGCATTCGCCAGGCGAAGGGATCATTCGCCAGGCGAACCTTCGCTGGCCACACTCGCCAGGCAAAGTTCCTACCCTTTAGGTCTGGGATTTAATTCTGAATTATTCGCTGCCATTCGCCTCAGCTCGCCAGGCGAACACTCGCCCCCATTCGCCAGGCGAAACTTCGCCAACACTCGCCAGGCGAAGCCCAGCGAATGCTGCGATTTCACCAATTTCTCACAGTTCTGCAGTGTATTCTAGGCCAAATTGTACCTATCATCTCAACTCAGATCCTCAGTCTATTCTAGTACCAATCTTGCACATTACCGTAACCAATAGGTTTCTAATTCCTATTCCCAAAATCATCACCTACACACTTTATCGATACCTCAAAAGCCATACAGAATTTTCCCTAAAAACCGTAAAACACCCTATATGCCCTATATGCCAAATCAACCAAAAACAACAATTCATTAACGATTACTATATAATTAACAACAATCATCATCAATCATAACATAACAATATATATTATCATATATCGATCAATTTCCTACGGGGTTAAGGACTCCCCACTACCCTATACATGTATAAACCATTCCCAATCAGGTTTCTCCCCCCTTACCTTGTTAATCGGTTGATCGATGAAAGAACCCTCCAAGGTTTGGCCAATTCTGATTTTCCCCTGTTCCTTCGTTCTTCGCTCCCTTTTCCGTTCTTCTCACTTCTCTCCTTTCTATCGTTCTTTTTCCACTTTCTCTAACTTCTCACAATGTATCGTAAAACTACTAACCCCTCACATTCTCTATTTTAATTCTCTAATCCCAATAATAATAATAACTTAATAATAATAATAACTTAATATAATAATAATAATAATAATAATAATAATAATAATAATAATATTATCTCACCAAAATAATAATAATATTAATAACAATAGTAACTATAATAGTTATAATAATAATAATAATATTCCCACCAATATTAATATTATACACTATATTATTATATTCACCAAAACACCACCAATAATCCTCCCACATTAGGGACACCCACCAAACATCACCAAATACACCCCCACCAAAGGGCACACCAACACATAATATTTAAAATAATAATAAAATGACTAAATAATTAAAATGGGTGTTACACCTCCCTCTTAGGGTTTTATGTTTCTCTCTCTAAAAAATGAAGAGAGATAAGTTTTGATCTTTCTAAATGTTACAAAATTAAATTCTGAAAAGTTCCTTAGTTCTAATCCCTAAAAAGCACTAAATAAAGTACAAAAGATGTTCTATTTTCCCCCATTCGCCAGGCGAACGGAGGTCTTCGCCAGGCGAACCAAATGAGCAAACCGCCCTTCTGAGTTACCGCGCCTTCGCCAAGCGAAGGAATCATTCGCCAGGCAAACCTTCGCTGACTTCACTCGCCAGGCGAACTTCATGCCCTTTTGGTCTGGGAGTTTAATTTGAATTACTCGCCCTGGCTCGCCAGCACTTGTAACGCCCCATATTGCTTTTAGGATTACCGACTGACCCCACAAACCAACACGAGTCTTTTCAGCATGCTTTGTCCTCAATCACACGCTTTCTGGAAAACTTCCCAGAAGGTCACCCATCCCAGAATTGCTCCAAGTCAAGCACGCTTAACTGTGGAGTTCTTATGAACGGGCTACCGAAAAGAAGATGCATCTTGTTGGTATAGGTAGTACCAATTAATCCTTATAAGCCTTCATTCAACCATGCAGTCCCATACCTGCATAGCCTCAGGATCCCTCTCATTCGGATGTGAATTCGGTTTTCCCCTAGAAGCTGCTAAGAGTGTCCCATTGTCATGCCTCATGACACCGACAACCACTCCCTCGCCCACGGGTGTTACATGTAACCACCGTCCTCTTTCACCTCAGGTGTTACATGCCCACCAGCTTCCGCTTGGTTCGTCCCCGAACCACATCGTACTGGGAGAGGTATGGCTCTGATACCATTTGTAACGCCCCATATTGCTTTTCAGGATTACCGACTGACCCCACAAACCAACACGAGTCTTTTCAGCATGCTTTGTCCTCAATCACACGCTTTCTGGAAAACTTCCCAGAAGGTCACCCATCCCAGAATTGCTCCAAGTCAAGCACGCTTAACTGTGGAGTTCTTATGAACGGGCTACCGAAAACAAGATGCATCTTCTTTTCGGTAGCCCGTTCATAAGAACTCCACAGTTAAGCGTGCTTGACTTGGAGCAATTCTGGGATGGGTGACCTTCTGGGAAGTTTCCCAGAAAGCATGTGAGTGAGGAAAAAGCATGCTGAAAAGACCCGTGTTGGTTTGTGGGGTCAGTCGGTAATCCTGAAAGCAATATGGGGCGTTACAGCACTCGCCAGGCGAACATTCGCTGGCACTCGCTGAGCTTCGCAAGGCGAATGTTCTGATATCCAGCTTCTTCCAGCAGCTCTGTCTCATCTTTTCCAAGGTGCTCCAACAATCCAACTAGTGTCAATCCTGCACACTAACAACATTTTGTTGGTTGCATGTTGTCTTGGTTTCCTTGCCCATTTCTTGTGTCTTACTTTTCACTTATTTTGTGCCTAATTCCTGCACAATAACACACAAATCAAAGGTACCAAGAGATTTTCACAATATATTGCAAACCAAACAAAGCAAGAGTGGTTTTCAACACTTTCTTGACAAAAATAAGTGAAAGATGTCAATATTTGATAGATCAAATAAGTGAAATTTGGCATCTAACACACCTCTCACATTTGTTGTACTCAACGAGAACCTCTTGATTCGATTCGTGAGAAATGTTAGCCTAGTTTGTTTGTTTTCTTCCAAAATAAAAGGTGAAAAAGATAATATAAAAAGGATTAGATAGCTAAGAAGAGATGGGTGGCTTTAGATAAGATTGCTCGCCAAGGATTAGGTCCCTTGTGCCTACTTATTTTCATTTGAAAGAAGTGAAGAATCAGAGCGTCTGTAGTTTGTGGGACTACGGGTAAAGATTTGGGAATTGTGGAGATTTTGGGGAAATGTGCTCGCCAAGATCATCGCAATCTTGTGCCTATCTATTCTCGTTAACAGACGAGAAATCAGAGCGTCCGTAGTTCGGACTACGGTTGCTGGTTTGACTTTAACGAAAGATACTTAGTCATATTCGACAAAAAATATTGCTTTATCTAAACGAGTAGGGAGAGGAAGCTTGCATTACTTTGAAAGAATTTCCATATATCAGCATTCATGGGAAACACGCCACTTATATCGACTCAAGTAGGTTACGGACAAAGCAATATTTTGCGTCGTTCTCAAGATACCATATCTCACGTCTAAGAAAAGGTTTGACGGTTTGGGCAGCAGCGAGAAATCGAATTAATGAGTTGATGTTTATATTTGAGAAGAGAATGGATTTGAATAGGTTTTAGGGTTTCGATCGCACGAGGGAGAGAAAGAGAGTTTGACGTATCAGATGTTTAGCTAGAGGTGACGATTACCTAAAGCTTAAGAAAGGCTTCTCGGGCCCAAGTAATCGGGAAAGCAAGTCAAAGGCTTAACTCTATCTCTTTTTCAACCTATATTAGCAAAAGGGTTTTGATGGTTTAAGTAAAACTGATCGGATGACGATTACTTGAAGCTTAAGAAAGGCTTCTCGGGCCTAAGTAATCGGGAGAGTGGGTCAAAGGCTTGACCCTCTCTCTTTTCCATCTTAATCGTGAAAGAGTTGAATATGATTTGAGTAAGTTAATCGGATGACGATTACTCGAAGCTTAAGAAAGACTTCTCAGACCCAAGTAATCAAGAAAGTGAGTGAAAGGCTTGACTCTCTCTCTTTTTCATCCTTAACGGAGAAGGAATGGATATGCTTCGAGTAAGTTAATTGGATAACGATTACTCGAAGCTTAAGAAAGGCTTCTCGGGCCTAAGTAATCGGGAGAGCGAGTCAAAGGCTTGACTCTCTCTCTTTTTTTCAACCTCAATTAGGAAGGAAAGGATATGGCTCGAGTAAGTTAATCGGATGACGATTACTCGAAGCTTAAGAAAGGCTTCTCGGGCCCAAGTAATCGGGAAAGCGAGTCAAAGACTTGACTCTCTCTCTCTTTTTCATCTAAGTGTTGAGAAAATAGGTTTGAATTCTTTTCGTATTGTACATCTTTTAAAGAAGACAATTGTTTGGACTTAAGAAAGGCTCCTCGGGCCCAAACAATTGAGAAGAGAAATCAAAGACTCGATTCCAACTCCCTTTTCATCTTTATCAAAATTGTGTTTGAACTTGATTAAGTATATTAATTTGATTTGAAGAAAATACTCAATGTGAATCGAGGTTTAAATTTGCGTGTGAAAGAGATTGAACTAGAGAATAGGAGATCCTAAGGATCTAGGGTAAGGTCGATGGCGAGGCATTGGCACTCGACTTACAAGGGTGAAAGTGGCTCGACGTTGGATCTAGAAAGTGTTTTTATCTTGAATGGGTATGTAAGAACTTTGTTTAGTATGATCACGGCATAGAAAAAACATATAACGAAATCGTGCGACCATAATAAATAATCAGAAATTACACCAATTAAACTAAACTATCCAACACCAAATTATTGATTAAAATTTAAAAAAAAAGAATATTTAATAAAATAAATTAATAAAATATTAAAATAATTATACTTAACGTTTATTGAAAAATGCGATTGAAAAATTACACCAATTAAACTAAACTATCCAACACCAAATTTTTGTTAATTATACTGTTCAAAAATGCGATTGAAAAATGGTCGAAAAATTTAAATGAGCACGCCAGGTTAAACTACTCGAAACATAGATTAATATGACTGACGTCTGCAGGCTCGATTTTAAAATTTTTCGTCCACTGATTTTATGCACAATTGACTTTTAGTTTGACCGATTCGACTGTAATTCTGACAAGTTTATTGCAGCTGATAAATTGGGTATTATGCGGGATGAAAGACATGATAAACTATACAGATGATGCAAAAAGACGTGGGATCTTAGAGTCAAAAATTAGGGTAGGACACCTATATTTAAACGAGCTATAATTTGGCTGATCCATTTACTAAGCCACTGGCTAGAGACTTAGTAAAAATAACCTCGAGAGGCATGGGGTTGAAACTTCTTGAGTAAGAGTTTCGACAGCGGCGAAAACCCAATCTTACGTTGATAGAACATTAACCTCCTGATGAAACAACACCTTTTAACCAAAAGTTGTCATGTTTCCAACCATTTCCTATGTTCATTCTACAGCAACCTTTCATGAAATGTTTCTTCTTTTCGAATTCAAGAAAAGAGAAATAAAAGAAAGCAAAAACACAATACCAGAGAAAACAAAACTCTCCTCTTCTTCTCCTGCTATGTACAACACGAACACGCATTCCTCGACCATGTAACACCATTTTCTACCCCAAAGTTATTACGGGAAAATAACACAGAAATCAGAGTGAATAAATAAATTTCAATAAAAAGCCACTAAAAGGGCGTACATTTCCCAAAGTCATCAAAATACGTAATACTCTATAACACACGGGTCTTCCTAAAATACATTCAAATTTCACAAAGCAGCGGAACTCAAAACATAAATCAAGGTTTTTCCTCAAAAAGGGAAATTAAGCAAAATAACTTTAACAGTATAAAATCAACTCAAAGAACCCAACCCGATTTTACATATCAGAGCAAGACCCTCTAAGTTAACCATAAAGGCTAACTACTCTAAAACTTCAAAAAAAAACTCCTCGACAGCGTCCACAGCTAAACTGGGTCATCTGCATGTTACCCACGTGGAGGTAACATTCAAACAGGCAGAGTGAGTAAAACAATTCATAATAATCAATGTATAGCAATCAATGCATAAACGACTTATTACTCATATTCAACACATTCATATCCTTCAAATATGCCTTGAAGGCCAAAATGTCATAATTCATACAAAAGACTCATAAATGCAATGCGACACAACTCAATGCATGTGGTACCAATCATCGCAGTTTGATGGACACTGGGCCATCAACCCTCCATAGATCCCCATCAACAGGATCGATTCTACTAGAGAACCGGAGCACATCAAAATCCTTCATATCCACACAATGGGATTGAAGCCAAAGTAATCGAGGTCATGAACCAAAGTCCGGATGCGCATGAATGCATGATGCACGCGTCACAATAGTAATCCTCAAAATACAGCATATGGTACATCATCATTCATCATATTCATCATCATCACATAAATCATCATATCTCATGTTATCACATAATTCATCAAATCATGGTAATTTCATCATATTAATTCAATCAATACATCATAGAAACCATCATGGCATCGTGTACATATCACCCAAAACCCACTGTCATACTCATGGTAATCCATCACAGATTCAAACATCACGGCATCACTACACACGATCAATATTCGCGAAACTCTGCTACGTTCGCTAGCATGCTCGCTAGGCGAATCAGGCGAGTCTGGGAAGCTTTCTTCGCTAGGCGAGTCTGGGAAAACATGGTTCGCTAGGCGAACAACGTGATGCCAGCAAAACCTGTTATGCACCAGAACTAATTTCTACCCAAAAACTCATACGATTCATACACCCCATGCCCCCAAAACATCCCTAAATCATCCCTAAGGTCATACGGCGATAACGGCACAAAACCTACGGTTTATTAGGCCAATCCTGAAACTTATTGATGTCCTAAATCATAATTTTTATATCAATTACACCCTAAGGCATTAGAGTTACTCATTATTCAATATTCGATCCCTTCAGGGTCAGACGTATAACAATCTAAGGTTTTGGCCACAAGGCCTAAGGTTTACTAATTCTCATATCAATATTCAGTGATACATACCATTAGCCATAATCTCATAGTCTTATCATCAATTTCCCTAATTTTCCCACAATCAACCCAAAATACCTTAAATCTTAACCCCACAATAAACACACTGAAAGACATACATAGAAAATCATGAAAAGCGATACTCCTTATACCTTAGTCGATTCGCAGCTTTCAGGATTAACTTTGGAATCTTCTGCCTCCAACCTTTCCTTCAGAGCTCTGGCCACCGCACTTTCACGGTTAACACAAATGAATTCTAATTTCCCTTCAGAACTCTATTTTGTCAAACCTAGTCTTGGGCCTCACAATTTGGGCTTTTCCCTCATTACCCTTACTAACTCCTCCAAATGCCCAGATTACCCTTATTTCACTTATATTCATTTTAATTAATAATAATATTAATAAATTAATATTATATGCTATTAATCAAATAAATACCCAAAAATGCATAATTCCTCCATAATTCACAAAACCATCGAAAAACACTGAAAATGAATATTCTCATTTAAGTAAATAAATTAAAATATTCCAATTCAAATTCGGGGTGTTACAACTCTCCCCCACTTAAAAGAATTTTCGTCCTCGAAAATTACCTCAAGAAAACAAAGTCAGATACGACTCCCTCATCTGATCTTCACGTTCCCACGTCCAACTCTCTCCAGCTGGTCCTCCCCAAACTACCTTCACTAAGTCAATATCTTCACCTCGCAGCTGCTTCATTTCTCGCTCATCAACCCGAACAAGCAACGCCTCAACAGTCAAATCATCTCGCACTTGTACATCATCCATCTGAATCACATGTGATAGATATGGAATGTACTTCCTCAACTGAGACACATACAACACATCATGCAAATTCGCAAGCGACGGAGGTAAAGCAATCCGATAGGCTACTTCCCCCACCCTCTGCGAAATCTGATACGGACCAACAAAACACGATGTGAGCTTTCGAGACTTCAAAGCTCGGCCAACACCAGTTACCGGCATAACTTTCAAAAACACGTGATCCATTTTTGTGATCCATTTTCCTCCTTTGTTCATGATCTGTCAAGATGTAGCACCTGCTCCGAAACACATGGAAATACTTCACAGTTGGTTTTCTTCCTTTCCGTAATTCATACAGAGTGGAAGATATTCCCTTTCTCAAGGTAACTTTGTTGTGAACATAGCATGTTGTATTCATTGCCTCAGCCCAAAAGTGCATAGGTAATTTCTTTGCATGAATCATGGCTCTGGAAGATTCTTGAATAGTCCTGTTTTTCCTTTATACTACTCCATTTTGTTGAGGAGTAATAGGGGAGGAGAATTCATGACTGATACCTTCTGTTGAGCAGAATTCAGCAAATTTAGAGTTTTCAAACTCCTTTCCATGATCACTTCTGATCCTGATAACACCACTCTCCTTCTCTCTTTGAAGTTTAATGCAAAGATCTTTGAAGACTTCAAACACATCAGATTTTTCTTTGATGAAATTTATCCAGGTGAATCTGGAGTAATCATCGACTACTACATAGGCATACCTTTTGCCACCCAGACTTTCTACCTGCATTGGTCCCATCAGGTCCATGTGCAATAGTTCTAGAACTCTAGAGGAAGTCAGGTGTCCAACCCTTGGATGAGGTGCCTTGGTTTGCTTGCCTACTTGACATTCACCAAAGACCTTACCTTCATCAATAGTTAGCTTTGGAATTCCTCTCACAGCTTCCTTGGAAATGATCTTTTTCATCCCCCTTAGATGAAGATGTCCAAGTTTTTGATGCCACAATTTGACTTCCTTTTCTTCTTTGGTCATAGAACAAGTAGTGGAGTTACTTGAGATCTGAGGTTCCCACAAGTAATAGTTATCTTTAGATCTAGACCCGTTCATTACTTCTTCATTATCACCATTTGTGACCACACATTCTTCTTCAGTGAATTTCACACTTAGTCCTTGATCACAGAGCTGACTAATGCTGATCAAGTTGGCAGTCAATCCTTTCACTAGCAATACATTGTCCAGGTTAGGTACTTCAGGACAGTATAGTTTCCCAACACCTTTGGTCTCTCCTTTTG
Source organism: Lathyrus sativus (assembly GCA_963859935.3). Classification (NCBI taxonomy): domain Eukaryota; kingdom Viridiplantae; phylum Streptophyta; class Magnoliopsida; order Fabales; family Fabaceae; genus Lathyrus; species Lathyrus sativus. The sequence goes on along the minus strand of OZ012736.1, from coordinate 372,063,203 downwards.
CTCCATCACCAAAGGTCACACAACTAGTGGAATGAGGTTTGATGTCCACCAATGGATTCTTTATTCCATTCATGTGCTTAGAACATCCATTATCAAAGTACCAGTCTTCTTTAGATGACACTCTTAGAGATGTGTGAGCTATCAGACCAACCTCCTTTACCACCCATTGCTGCTTCTTGGCATGAGCACTTTGATGAGTGTGGCTAGGATATCCATGCAGTTTGAAGCAAAAAGGTTTTATGTGACCAAATTTTCCACAGTAATGACACCTCCACCTTTGGAACTTTCTTCTTGTCTGCTTCATGTTCTTGTTCCTCTGATGTTGTGACATTGGTCGTGACATCCGGTTTGACCTCTGATTTTTAGACTCTGGTCTCTTGAACCTCAAGATGGGTTTCTGTTCACCAACAAACCCCATTCCAGACATGTCTCCTGCTATCTGAGCACTCTGTTGAATTTTTTCAAGAGTGTCAGTCCCAGGGTTTAGCATCCTGATTGATTTTGACATCTGCTCAAGTTTACAATTCAACAGGATGACCTCACTGTTGAGTAAGTCTATTGTTGCAAGATATTCCTTCTTCTCAGCCTCCAACTTCTTAATGATCCCTTTTTAATTTTCTCCTTGTTGGCATACCTCTGCATTTCTGAAACACAGTTATTTGTATGAAGCTGCAAGCTCATCAAAAGTCAGCTCATCCTCACTTGAGTTATCATCAGATGTGCATACATTATTTAGAACAGTGACATGCCTGGCAGACTCCTTTTCTGATCTACTTTCAAATTCTCCATCAGACTAGGTTACATTTAGGCTTCTCTTCTGTTTCTTTAGATAGGTGGGGCATTCAGTTCTAATATGTCCATATCCCTCACATTCAAGGCATTGACCTCCTTTGCCTTGATTGAGCTTTTCTGCAGGCTTAGCTCTTCTGCTAATGTCAGATGGAATGAACTTGTCACTAGCTCTACCATTCTTATCTACTCTTTTCATGAGTCTATTTAATTGTCTTCCAAGCATAGCTACAGCTTCTGAGAGATTCTCCTTGCTTCCATCATTGTCTTCATCTGAGACCTCTGCAGTATTTGATACAAAAGCTATGCTTTTGTTCTTTTTCTCCACAGCCTGATCACATATTCCCATTTTAAAAGTTTGGAGAGACCCAATGAGTTCATCCACCTTCATATTGCATATGTCTTGAGCTTCTTCAATGGCAGTGACCTTCATGTCAAACCTTTTAGGCAAAGACCTGAGAATTTTCCTCACAAGCTTTTCTTCAGACATCTTTTCTCCCAAGGCTCCTGAGGTGTTTGCAATCTCAAGTATATTCATGTAGAAGTCATGAATAGTCTCATCCTCCTTCATCTTCATACTTTCAAACTTGGTTGTCAACATTTGTAATCTTGACATCTTGACTTTAGAGGTTCCCTCATGAGTTTTTTTGAGAGTATCTCAAACCTCTTTGGCCAGCTCACAATGATGCACTAGTCTGAAAATGTTCTTGTCTATACCATTGAATAATGCATTCAAAGCTTTAGAATTCCCAAGAGCCAAGGCTTCTTGCTCTTTGGTCCATTCTTCTTCAGGTATAAGCACAGACAATCCATCTTTATCAGTCTTTACTGGATGTTCTCATCCTGAGTTTGCAGCTCTCCATGCTTTGTTGTCTAAAGATTTTAAGAAGGCAATCATCCTAGGTTTCCAATAGTCATAATTAGAGCCATCCAGAATTGGTGGTCTATTCGCCAATCCTGTGTCTTTATCCATAGTACCAGAATTTATCTTCCCTAGATTTCACCCAGAAAATAACAGGCATGGTGCCCGCTCTGATGCCAATTGAAATTCTGGCAAGCACACAATGGATGTTATCACGGATGTTATGACATCCAATGTAACACATACTACTGCACTTAATAATAAGCTGTAAATAGAAAGCAGTAAATAACACATGTAATTGTTCACCCAGTTCAGTGTCAATCACACCTACATTTGGGGGTTACCAAGCCATGGAGGAAATTCACTATCAGTAGAATTAATTCAGAGTCAAACAATCCCAATTTACACTCTTCACTTAAGACCTACCCAATGACACTTCAGCCTAGAGACCACTAGACCAGAGTTTCCCACTCACTCCCCCTCAATCACCTCAGTGATATAAACCAATTCACAATTACAGTGGAGATATGAAGACACACTTCAAACACACACCTTGATCTTGCTTCATAGCTTTGATCAAGTGACACAGCCCTCTTGCTTAAAAGCTTTGAGTGGCACAATGAACACAACAGTTCATACACACTAAACCAATGTAGTTGTACAACTAATAATTGCTTGGCATACAAGTATCCTAAGACACACGTGAAGAACCAAAATTCTTCACTCACAAAAACCACGTGAGGAACAACCTCTTCACTCACAAGACACACTCTCCAGTCTCTCTTTAGAAGGTCTTCCCTATTAGGAATGATCCTTCTGTTATTTATAGCAACAGGCTTGCTTTGGGCCTTGATGGAGAAACTAGGTTTACCCAAGATAAACCTCTCTTCATGAAGTTGCGCACTTATCATCAGGTCAGGAGTCTTCTATGTTATCCTCAGCAATGCCTGTTATGTCGCTTAAAATAACTATGCTTCCTGGATTGTTTCCTGAAGTATAGCCTGAGCTAATAACAGAAAAATAAACCCTACGCGTCCTGATGTCATACGCTTGATGTCATAACATCCAGCCATGACATTTAGCTTCACTTACTCTTAGCTCTCCCTGCAGAACACTCTTCATGTATGTGTTCCGGTGGAAATAGGATATCAAACTATTAATTAGTTTGAATCACAATTCTTAATTCACAACCGCTCTTTGATTTATCCGAAGGAAAAGGTCAAAAGAGGGAAAACCTATTTTTGCATTGTAAACACAATGCGGGGAGAGACCTAGGTAAGGGGTTGGTTAAGCTTAGGGAAGGTACTAGCACCCTAAACTTCTGTAGTACTCTACAAGAACCTTTTGTTTATTGTATGCTTTTTTTATTTTTATTCATTATCTGCTTTAATATATATTGAGCTAAGGGATATAGTGACCTAAAAGACCTAAGGGTTAGTCCTAAGTTTACTCGGCAAGACGTCGCATCTTGTGCCTACGTATCCTGGATAGGGAATGGAATCAGAGTAATCGTAGTTCCCCTCGAAAGGGAGGTTAGAAACGTCTTGACTATGGTCAAGGTTTCAATGGGGAATAAACGTATCTTAAGGACACGCTTACGTGGAGTCTTTGAAACTCCTATTTCTATGTTGAATTTGTTAATTGAAAATTTAGGGTTGAAATTAGAGATTCCACAGCGGGAAACCCTAAACAGAGTATGGCGACTCTTTGACCTAATGCTAGGGTAAAGGGTATTTTCGTCCACGGCGGGACACCTAAGCTAATTAGGGTTTTGAAATGGTTGAAACTAGGGTTATTGACTTGGCGGTCAAACTGTTAATCCTAATTCCTTCGGAGGAAACAACGATAAAACATGCAACCAACAGAATTATTACATGACAAGCATAAAAAATATGAAAATACAGCAAGCAGAACAGGAAAGCAACGCGACCACTCGCGTAAATTACAGATTCCCCAAAAACAAATGCGAAAATAATAATTGCGATCATGGCCTCGCATAAATTACATCCATGCCTAAAAAAATGTATGAATAAATGAGACGACAAGAAGCTGAAACGGGCATGACAATGGCGAGGGTCAGACGGTAATTGGAATGGCTCAAACAAAAATTTTATCCTTTTGAATTTTTTTATATTTTAAAAGAGAAACTACTTTTGAACTTAATTATGAAAAAGATAGCACTAAATATTTTGATTTTAGATTTTTTTATGAAGAAAAAATTTGGTTTTGTCATAATTACTGAAAATATATCTTAATATTTAAAAGTTTTAATTTTGGTGAGAAAATATTTTAAGTTTAAATAATGGCAAATGCTTTAAGTTTTTTTTTTAAAAGTCTGAAGCTAAATTATTAAAAGCTTTAATACAGAAAATTGAGTTTCCTATTTTCTAAACTCTAACATTAACCTACAGGATTAATTAACCAAAGTACAAACCTTAATAAGTTAATTTAACACAAGAATAGACACATAAAAATAAAAACAAATAATAAAAACTAAAAACAAAACAAAATATAATATAAAAACAACTTCTGCTGCACAAATAGGGTTATTTCCCTTTCTTCTTCACTCCCTGGCGGCCCATCTTTCTTCCTCATTTAATGACAGCGGCAGCCATGGATGCTCCGTTCCGCCACCCTTGCATGTCGGCGTCTTCTCCTTTTCACCTGCAACACCGAAAATCAAAACCAGTTTCTAATAAAAGCTTAGGTTTCGTAGTCGTTCGTGCTTATGGTTTGCTAACGGCTTTGACGGTAATAACGAAGCTTTTGTTTCTGAGGCCGTCTGGATTTGCATGTGAGGATGCTCACGGACGGTGATGAAGGTCTGTTGATCTTCTGAGTCCGGTGGTTTCGTTGCCTGCTAGAAGGTGTTGGTGACGACCTCGCGGTTCCGAATGCATGCTTTGGTGGCTTCGGAAAAAAAAAGATCCTCCTATTCTTCTCTCTTTCGACCGGATGATGATGATGAAGCTCAAAAGGCTTTTCTGAACCTTTTCGGTGCTGATGAGGATGAAAGACTCAAAGATCTTCTGAATCGCTCGCCGTTTTTCTGTCACCAGGGTTTGATCTCCTCCTTTTTTTTGATATGAACTCTCCGACTTTATATTATTTGTTTCCAGTTATGGGCTTTGATGGTTGCTATTTTGTTGCTGATTGTTGTTGCTCTTGCGGAAAACCTAAAAGGATCTGTTCTTAGTTTTTGGACGGTTTCACTGTGTTGTTTAACCTCCTTCTAACTTCACTATTGACTGGTTTTTAGGAGACTTTGGTGGATGGTTTAGGATTTTCGGTTTATTTTAAATCTGGATATTTTTGGATGGAAACAGATTTGGATTTATCTTGGATATCCATATATTTACTTGATGAAAACAGATTTGGATTGTGGGTTTGCATTTTGCAGATTTTTCCGGGATGGATTCTGATGCATTTTGACCGAATAATTTTGCCATATTGTTGCTGAGCTTTTGTTTGTTGTAGCTGCTACTTTTACAAAACAGTGGCGGTTGATTTTTTTTCTGGATGATTTGTAGCTGTTGAACTTTACTTGGTTTGCAGCTTTTGGTTTGTTTATGCTTGCTGGGCTGGATTATTGGATAATTTCTGCTACAGATTTATTTCGGACATTGGCTTGGTTTATTTACTGAACTGGTTTTTTCTTGCTGGTTGGTGAAACTGGTTTTTTTCGTGAACTGTTTGGATTGAAACTAGTTCTCTGGACTGGTTTTCTGAACTGAAGTTGGAATTGCCTTTTCGGAACTGAAGTTTGAATTGTTTTTTTTCCGGAAAGGGTGGCGTTACGGTCCAACTCTGGGCAAACCGCCTTTCCGAAAACAAATCACTTCTCAAACCGGCTTTCAAAATAAGATCTTTTCGGCAAAATCATTTTGACCCACACTTCCTTTTTTACTCTCTTTCTCGGTTGTCCCAACAATAAGAAACAGATGCTATCAGTTTATAGCCGCGGTCGAGTTTGGAAATGGGAGTTCGGCTGCGGCATCTGTCGTACCCTCCCGACACCCGATGATGTGTAACTGAGGGTGTTCGGACCACCAAAATAATTTTTCCATTAACAATCTTCTTGCTCTGTTCTTGTTTGTCTATGCAGGTATGAAGAAATTAATCGAAAACATCGACGCGAAGGAATGGCATGAAGACTACTATTAGAAAAAATAGCACTTAGGATAGAAATGTATATATTGTTATTTTCCTTTTCATAAATTGTAATAAAATATTAAGGAATAAAATTCAATTATATTTCTATCCAATTTATTTAAATCTTTTACGCAATTCAAACTTATCGCAACCGAATGACCCAAAAGAACATATTCGATTAAATCCCTCTTATCAAGTACCTCCGAGTAAATTCAACTAAATCACAGATAAATCAATTAACTTGAACCAACAGATTAATCTTCACCAAACAAATTTGTAGAGGAACAGTAAATACGACTTTGATCCTGAGTTGAGCCGGCTAGAAATCATGATTTGATCCTGCATAGTAACTTCCAACTCGAGTCGAAACAAAACTCCAACTGCTTCTTCTTTTGACAATTTAAATAGCAGGAAGCAGGAGAACAGAAAAAAAAACATGCGCCGTATCTCGAAAACTCTGATGCCAAAATTCACTGTACTTCTGTTTATCCTCAAAATAAAGAATTCGAAGACGGAATTTTAATTATCCCGAAGAACCCGGGCGACAACTCATCCTCCCCAACTGTCAGTAAATACTGCACCAATTACCGTTTTTCCCTTTTCACCGGTGAAGTACACCTAATGCCATTCCTGCACAATAACAGACTACGTAACCTGTTAGTATTTAGCAGATGCGAAAATGAGATGTCATGCGACCTGACTCGATTAATCTGAGGGTAAAATTTGGGGTATTACAGTATGTCATAACATCAGTTTTGACATTCATTCATACAACAATGTTTTGCCATAAAATGCAGCCAATCAAGAGCATCTACAGAAAAGAACTCAAAGACATCATGAAATTCCATTAGTAACATATTAAAATATGATGTTGGACGAATTAGTTGATTTAGACGAAGAGAGACTCAATGCTTTGGAATTATTAAAAAGAGAGGAAAAAGAGAGCAGAAAAGTCTTATAACAAGAAAGTTAAAGTTAAAACTTTCTTTCCGGAAGACTTGGTTTGGAAAGTAATCCTTCCTATGGATAAAAAAGATAGGACTTTAGGAAAACGTCTCCTAAATGGGAAGGTCCTTTTCAAATAATTCAAGTATTCTCTAACGGCACATATGAGATCGGAGAATTAAGCAAGGATAAAAGGATCTTGAGAGTGAATGGAAAGTATTTGAAGAAATGCAAGCGTGCACTCGAAGAGATGAAAATAGCAAAAGAATAATCACATATTAAATAGTCAAAGCCAACATGGTAAATAAAATTTTGACAAAATGACTAAATCCGTTACATCAAAAGAACCACGAAGGGATCAAAACCATGACATAATAAAATCTAGAGTTATGATAAATAAAAAGAGGACTAGGGGCTAAAAGGAAAGGCTATCCTTCATCTTGAAATACTTTGCCCTCAAAAGCTCTAACCGCTTATCACAAATAGATTTGGTTGACCTCAGTGTCTCTAGCTAGGTTTCCAATTGTGGGGGTTCATCAACATATTTCAACCTAATATCGAGCTCTTCGGTAACCTTAGAATTGTCGAATTTTAGAAGTTCAACATTTTGTTTCTTGGCCTTTGAGATTATGATCTATAGCTCTTTTATTTGTTCCTCCTAAGAGGCGATATCTTGATTATTACATTTGATCGCATCCTTGTTTTGTTCTTGAGCTTTCTCTAAATCTGCAAATCAGTTAGTTGACTCGGAGGCGAAGTCCCATGCAGCTGCTGCAAAACCATCCTTACTCCCAATCTCTTTTGAAACTTGTGCTAGTTGTTGAAGATTAACACTAGCCTACTCGATCAGGACGCTCAACTCCAAGATGACGTTCGTAGCTTCAGGAGAAGCGGTCAGAATATTAACCTTTTTAAGAATTTGGAATCTAGAAGTCGAAACAGGTCACATTTAAAAATCTTTTCCTTGATTTTCGAAAGTATTTCATTTGTAGGATTATTTGAGGATTGGCTACCTGATACTGAGGAAGAACTAAGACTCCTCTCAGATGAACTCCCTCTAGAACTGAATAGATTTTTCAGATATTCACGAGGGTTATTCTTTTTTAAAGCAGCCAATTCTTCTATAGAAAAGGTTGCAGTGGTTCTAGCCGAATCCTTTATATTCGCCAGAGCAGGATCAGGGGTTGATTGGTTGGTTGGTTGCGCCATCTCGAGTTTCCTCATTTTCTTCTCTCTCTCTGCCTTCGTCTTCCTCAACACTGTCTTTTGAATCCTCAAACTCTTCAATAGGGAGCATGGAATAGTTTTAGAATAAGGAGCGATCTTCCACTTCTTCCATATTGTCGTCTTGATCTTGCAGAATGGCATCTGGGTTTTCGACTCTTGGGGAGCCATCCTCAGCTTCATCTTCGACACAGATTTCAGTATGCTCCAACTCTATATCATCCTTGACTGTCTCTTCCAGGGTTTCCTTCTCTAGGCCAGCTTCGCGTTCAGACCCACTTTAAGTTGTAGTTTTAGGCGGAGAAGTTTCGTGTTGTTCCTCAAGCGTCTGATGATTTCGTTCATGGAGCTTTCTTCGGAATCTCTGGCAAAAGTAGGATGATATGTGGGTTCGCCCTCGCTATTGAGAATTATGGTATTAGTTGACTTGACAATTGGTTGGATAGAAATACCTGCACCATCCCGAAAGAGTAGACGATGGTCAGTAAGTTTCTAAAAAAAAATTTTTTTTTTACTAAATAAAGGCTAAGAGGTAAGATTTATTACTTTGGGAACATCAACCCCAGAGCTGGAGTTGTCGCTTTTGGGCTGATCCGCAGCTTTCTTCGAAAATTCCTCAGGAGTTGGCTCCAGTATTGTGAAGGCAGTAGGTTTCATGGTCGACACTTCGCACCTTTTTCTTGGGGTTGGGCCAAAGCCTCAACCATCTTGAGTTGCCTTCTTTTTTATATGAGGGGTTGTTTAGCAGTCGGAGATAAGTCTTCATCGTCCGGCTCAATTGCCAGGACTTCAATTTCTTTGGATTTCCTTTGTTGGGGAGTTTGGGGTAGTTTTCGAGCACCCTGAAAAAGAAATGTTAGAAATATAATGGAGCATATAAAAAAGCGACAAAATCAATAAGGGAGATAAAATACCTTTGTTGTTATTGTTGTCTTACTTTTTCCTTCCTCCTTCACTTCAACTAGTTTCTTGGTCGTTGGTCTCTTTGGTGGAATCTTCATGGCTAAAGTAAAACAAGAACAATTATTACAAGTAAAATAGAATGGATAATGAAAATTGTTTGATCGAAATCTTCCCCCATTCCACATCTTCATATATTTTGGACTCAATGCGAACATCTTTGATCCCAATATGAAGGTAACCTTTGAAATTGTCTAATATGTGCTTAGTAACAACCACCCATTGAGCACACTTTTATGATTCTTGTCGAAGGATTTTTATAAAATTCCCACAAACGAACCAGTATGGGAATGAAGGGCTAAAGGCCACCCCAAATTCAGCATTGGGTAGTCGAAGGAATTTGGGAGGATACATGTTAAAATTCGTTTCGTGTCGTTTCTCAGGAGGAATGTACGAAGGGATCTTTAGATTCTCCATTTTCTTTTTAAAAAATTCCTTTAAAGTGACATTCGCGTCACAGACGGTTCAACCAATATCATCAGGCCTATAAGCAGTTTCAAAGTATTTTTGGAATGCTTGGATTTCCTTAATGTGCGTTGAAATACCTTTCTTGACCTTTTCCTACAGAGAAAGGAAAACCTTGTTAATATGTTGAGTAAAAGCAGCCACGTCGAAAAATTCTTCAGCATAATAAGCTTTCCATCATTCATCGAATTGCTAGGTACAGAGGAAGCTTGCTTCAAAAGTAATAGGCAAAAGTTGTGTTCGACCAGCGTACCGAGCAATTCTTTTAATAGTCGCAGCTTCAGTGTGGGATGCATTATAAAGGAGGAGGAGGTTTTTCTTTTCATAAAGAGGTTTGGGTAGGACTTGAACTAAGCCAAATTGTCGAGCGACAAGATTGGGCTGATAAGCGATCAAGGTAACCAGACTTTTTGAAAGATTAAATATGAGGGTTAAAACCTTGGGAGCCAGGAAAGCTTCCCAGATTGCAATGGACTCCGCTTCTTGGGTTTTCGACGGAGCTGTTAATGGCTTAGTAAACCATTCAGGACCATATTTCCTTGCAGCAAAGGGGGCATGCTGAATGAGAAGTCATAACATTTGGTAAGCATCATGATATAGCTAGTGAAGGTTTGTTGAATAGGCCGACCATCATCGCTAGGAGTTAATTTGGCCAAGCATGGGTCTTCGACTCTCCTGTTCTTCACTTCATCAGCATCTTTATTGGTTGGATTTATGTAAGGAAGGAAAGCTTTGAATGAAGCATTCAGCCACAGTTGCAAAGCCAGAAAGGTCTAGAGAGGAGGAGATTCCCTTTGTCCCCTAGGATTTTAAGTTGGGTAACACCTTCGCTCATAGATTCATAAAGGATGGCCAAGATCAGCCGGAGTTGAGTTGGTTCGCCATGGTTAAGAATTTCCTGGCTACTTGAAGCAACTTCGAACAGAAGACGCAACAAGACATCCATAACACTAAGAAGGCAATGTACTCTATGTCAAATACCTCATCTACATCATGGTGATGTGCTATGTGGGTCGAATATGTCGCCCGAGAAGTTGCAAATTTATGTTATCCTCAGACATGTAGCCAAGGTCATATGTGTTGCAGTCGGTTTTAGCCCCGTGATAGCGGTTACGTCGAATAAGGTGGGGGTCATCATTCTACAAGGAAGATGGAGAGTGTAATGAGTGTTGTACCAAAAGTATAAGGAAGAGACAAGAATGCTCGAACAATAGTCAGAGCATATTTTTGACAGCATGATCAAATCAAAAGTTCCCATGTCTTTCCAGATTTGGGACTTTGTTTTCTCTAATTTCTCTAGCCATCCTAGATAATAAGAGGGATCCTTAAAAGACGGGATTTCCCGAAATACCCTAAATTTATTCATGTACCTAAGATCAATTTCCTCTTCAGTCGGAGGATTTCTCTGATTAGCAGGATTGGGGTCCTCATTACTAGCCTTAGGTTTTTTAGCATGACCTATGAGTTTGTATTTATGGTAAATTGGAAAGAAATCGTTAAGTTTGCTAGGATCAACATTAACATCAGATAAAGGACCAAATAAAGCCAAAGGCTTACTAGCAACAGTGAGAGGAATAAGTACATGAGAATAATAAATTCTTCTCTTCTCCTCAACAAGTGGTTCAGGTAGATATTGTTGATTTCCCACCATAGTTGGACCAGTGATCGTGTCAAATGGAGAAAGTTGAGAAATCTTCTTAGGAACCTTCACAGGCTTCGTGCTGAATGGATTTGGAAAATATTCTAAGTCTTGGAAGTTGGTTCGACAGAGAATTGTTGATGGTGTTTCGACATAAGATTTGAATTCAAATAAAGGAGGGAACTTTGTTCTTATCCATATTTTTGAAGGAGACACATGGAGCATTTTCAAGAAAAGAAGAAATGTCGAACGCCACTTCTCTTATTTTTGTAGGAAAGTCGTTAGGGACAGTTATTCTCGACCATTATAAATAGGAAGTCCTAGCGTTAGAATTGGTGTGTTCAAAGTTGTACAAAATCTCTAGAATTATTCAAAGTACCCGTGTGCAGAGAAAAGAGTGTGTCAAGAAAATATACGTTTGACAAAACACCATATCTTTACAATTTAATTCAAGTTTTACCTTTTTACCACAAGTTTATCTTCTTTATTGCCAAAGTTATTTTCGACGCATTTACTCGTTTCTTTGGTTAAGTTTCTGAAATTTACTTCCTTTAAATTTTAAAGTTGTTAACTGTTAGATCATGAGTACTGTCGAAGTATTCACCATTTTACAAAGTTTAATTTAAGATTTACTAGCACATGTCTTAGGATCTGTATGATCGATCCTGTAAGTAACCAAATTCTTTTCCGATATCAGCGGTTGTTTTTTAATTTTCATGATAAGCAAAGACGAAAACCAAAATCACGCTATCTTATAGAGACGAAAACACTATTTAAACTATATATATATATATATATATATATATATATATATATATATATATATATATATATATATATATATATATATATATATATATATATATATATATATATATATATATATATATATATATATATATATATATATATATATATATATATATATATATATATATATATATATATATATATATATATATATATATATATATATATATATATATGAAAATGATAAAAAAATATTAATAATACACAAGAATATTATCTATTATTTAAAAGTAAACATTACAATTATTTTCTATAGTTTTTAATATTATAATATTATTAGCACATAAGTCATTAACTATTTTTTAATTGGAAAAGATATCTCTTCTAATGATAAGGTTCCGAACAAGTCATGGACTGTTAATGGGATGCTATTAGTCCATTAGAAATTAAAATGTAAATCAAATAGATAAACAAACTAACTAATTAATTATGTAATATCATTAGAATGTTTTATAATTACAGTGGAGGCACAAGCCTACACTCTTTAAAAGCTAGGCCCGTTCCTGCAAATAAGATATTATTTTATAAGAGAAAAGTTAATTTTTAAATATTTATTTAATATTTTTTAATATTACTTTCATTTTTTTATATAAGAGACAATTTATTTTTTAGATTTATTGAATAATCAATGTATTTGGCCAATTTATAAACTAGATACATTAATTATTCAATAAATTTAAAAGCTAATTTATCTCTTATAAAAAGGAAGTTATTTTTCTTAATATATTTCACATATTTAAAAAATATGGTCAATAAAATTATATTATTCAATATTTGGATCGGTAGTAAAGTTGTTCCCGTTTATAACAATATAAATTTTTTCGTATATAAAAATATTTTAATTAACAATGTATTTTATTCCATATATAAATGTTATATTTGTTGACACTGTTTATTAAAATATTTGAATCAATAGTAAAGTTGTTCATGTATATAAATATTTAAATCAAAATGTTATTTTTGTTTTGACAATATTTATAAAAATATTTGAATCAATATTAAAATTGTTCCCGTTTATAGCAATAGTATTTTCTTCCCTATATAAAAATATGTTAATCAACAATGTATTTTTTTCTGTATATAAATATTAATTTTGTTTTGAAACTATTTATAAAAACATTGAATCAATAGTAAAGTTGTTCTCCTATATAAAAATATTTGAATCAAAAGTAAAATTGTGTCGGTTTATAACAATAATATCAAGAATAATATGATTAAAAATAAAAACTATTAAAACTTGTATTAGATAAATTATTGTTTTAGTGTTTTTAGACAATAATTTTATAGGAGAGAATACAAAATTTAAATATCTACTCAATCATTTTTAATAAGTTCTGTTAATCATTTTCATATTTCAAAAATATAGTTGATAAATTTTTATTATTTAATATTTGAATCAATAATAAAGTTGTTCTCATTTATAACAATAATATTTTTTCTGTGTATAAAAAATATTTGAATTAACAATGTATTTTTTTCATATTCAAATATATATATATATATATATATATATATATATATATATATATATATATATATATATATATATATATATATATATATATATATATATATATATATATATATATATATATATATATATATATATATATATATATATATATATATATATATATATATATATTTCATATTATTTATAATAATATTTAAATTCATAGTAAAGTTGTTCTCGAATATAAAAATATTTGAATCAACGAAATATATATTTTTTCTTATATAAATATTATTTTTGTTTTAATAATATTTATAAATTCTTTTAATCAATAATAAAATTATTCCCGTTTTTAACAACAATACTTATTATAAAGATATTTGGATCAAACAATAAATAATTTTTAAAGTGACATATGATTTTCAAGATATAAGAACATAAAAATTATTAAAGTTTTATTGATTCACTTTTTAATTTGATGAGTAATTTCATTTTTCCTATTTCATATAATTTTTGCTATAGGAAATATTACAAAAATTTCTATTTTGTTGTTTGATTCCTACCGGTTTTGCTTGGGTGAAATGCGAGGAGTGCAAAGAAAATGGTCATAACAATCTAAGAAAAAGGAATATTTCTTCAAGAGAAGGAGGGCGATTTCTATTTTTTCCCTCAATTACCTGTTTATTTACTTTCTCAATTGGATTATACTAACAGCTTTGAGTAAACTGATGAAATAAATAAGAAATGCAGAAACAGCTTTGAGTAAACTGATGAAATAAATAAGAAATGCAGAAACAGCTTTGAGATCTGTTGCTTAAATTACTGACCAGTCGAGAACTTAGTTAATGTAATAAATTCTCTTGGTGATTAAAATTGGTACTGACTGAATCGATAGAGTTACTTAGTTGATGTATCAATTTCTCTTTGTGATTATAGTTGGTGTGTTAATATTCTTTTAATGGCAACTACTGTTGTATTGCACCCAAAATTAATTTCTTCTCATCATATTATTGAAATTAATTTTGGCTTCCAACATAACAGCAAACATTTATTGTTCTCCATTTATCAAAAAAAACAGCATGAGTTTCAATATTATCTTTTAATTTTACAAACAGCAAATATCACAAAACAATGACACATTTGAATTGGTTCCAACTTGAGGCTATGACTCTATACCTTAGTTTGAACATTTTTTACAACATCTGAAAAGGCAATTAAGACTTCAATTTAAAATTAAATTAGGAATGAGATGAAACTTTTTTGTATGTGTGAATACAATATTTTATTGGTGAATTGGAACTCAACAAACCCAAAAATATCTGCCATAGAAATAATCAATCAAGAATAACAATCCTACAAGTATTAATCCCCCAATATTGTATAGAAAACCAAGGAAAGTGACAGAAGCCTTTTCTTTCTTCCAAAAATCCAAACTCTCCCAACAAACATAAGCAAGGTGGAAATTAAGGATCCAGTAACACTCTGTAACAGACATGTTTCCTTGTTTGGTGTTGAAAATATTTGTTTTTAAGTCACAGCTGGTAGAAAAATCCTACTTCAAGGAAAAAGATGGTAAAGATTATCACAAACATAGTGTTCCACAACCAGACATAAAAATGAGCCTTCCTCATCCAAACGCATAAACAGTGTCATAACAATGCACACTGAAAGAAAGCACACATGTACACAGAATGTCATTTGGATGAAAAACAATCGATAAAATGGGAGTCCTACCTTTTGAAGGAAGAAACTCCACTGCTGGTGACGCAAGATGAATATTGACAAAAACACTGGTTTCTGTGATCCATATGAAGTCCAGTTGCAGCAAGAAGATCTAGTTAGCTCAATCAGACGGTCCTGGTCACGTTATACCTGTGACATCGCAATCAGGCGATCTTGCAAGCAAGGCAGCAAGTAAAGGTTGGATCAGAGGTTGCACTGCAATGTTTTTACTTCTCCAGAAAAGCCACACAACTTCAAGGTTGTCCTCCAAAGCCAGTGCATACATGCCACCATAACGCAAAATTGGATCTTGATCCCGAGTCATCTGCTCAATTAAAGTTCCAGCTTCTTCTTCTCTTCTGTAAACCGTAAGGGAAATTTCCATCGCTAACCCTCTGACATATTTAAAAACCATAAATTATTAGAGCAAAAGAAGTGAGCATTTCATTTGCCTTATCACTTCCTGAAATATTTAAAAACCGTAACAGCTTGTCGAATTAAACACCCTCACCTTATAATTTTTTCATGTTGTGTCTCATGTGCATAAGTGAGGATTTCATTTGCCTTATCACCGCCTGGTCCAACCATGAGTAAGCCCATACTGATTCCAACAGCTTCGCCAGCAACAACACTATCAGTGTAGAGAACATTTTTTATTTCTTCATAAATATCCTCGTCAGCAGTTCCTAGGGATGCTAATCCAAGACCCAAACATGCACCATGTTGAATGACCTGGCCATAAACAGCACATTAGATATGGCAATAATCTTTTTTTAACAGAAGATGATCAATATTTATGAGCACCTCAACGGTAGTACTGCGCAGGCTATCACGAAGGAATTGTTTGATGCCCTCTCCATGGTTGGCGTGAATCAGACTAAAGGCATAGAGAGCACCACCTTCTGAGTATGGACTACCACCACAACCACCTTCTATCATGAAGATTTTATGGCACAAATCGGTAGATGTGAAACTATGTTACTTGAAGTCAAAGAGAAGCCACCAGGGACTATATGGCTTTGGCCTAATTCTTGAAGCTGCAGGGTTGGATAGGTTGAAGTAAAATAAAATCATCATGTAGGCAACACACAAACAACACTGATAGAAACTTCATATATCACTACTACAACATGTATAACTGCTCTAAACCACTTTACTGTGCAACATATGGTTGTGAATAAAATTAAAATAAGTATCATACCAGTTGAACTATCATGCTGAATAGAGTGAACATACCTATCGGGACTCATATTTTGGGAAGAGCTAAGTTGTGTCTTCCTTTGCAAGGCCTGGTATCATATCAAATAAGAAAAACAAAATTTTAAACACAGAAGGAGGATAGAAAATTAGAGATAGGCAGACAAGTAAAAGGGCGATTCAAGAGTAACCTCTAAGGGAAATGTTACACCACCAACAAGATATTTTTTCAACCCAACAATTGTTTTCTTATATCTTACATACCTTTTTTTAATTATATTTCTGTTTCTATATCTTATTATAAAAAATATTATGTTTACTAAAAAAGAAATCTTATATTATTTTTTGTTTACTAAAAAATAATATTTGTTTTCTATATTTTATTATACTAATAAGGTATCTTATTATAAAAAATACATAAGATATATTTGATTTACTATAAAAATAAATCTTATATTATTTTTATAATCAATTAGTTATAATAAATCTATAGAGTTTCTTTGTAACAAGAACATGGTGAAGGGTGTTGGAAGGCTCTGGCACTGCAAGATACCACCGTCTAACAACACTGATATGCTCGTTTCTGTTAAACTATAATTACTGTTCATCTTCTTCTTCTTGCTTCTGTTATCAGAGATAGACACAGTTTACCATTATCATGTGTTACAGATTTTTACATTACATTTTTTTTTCAAAAAGAAAGAAGTTAATTTTTTTTATTATTACAATAGTATGTTGTTTTGTACTCTTGTTGTTACATTTCGTTATTCCAAAATTTGGTGAAAAAGGGAATCACTGAGGTATAGATGATTGGAGACTATATATTTCATATTTATGTTTTTCTTTTTTTGATATATATTTTTGAAATAAATTTATTTATAAAATTGAAATGTGACTAAAAACGAATGAAACCTGTATATTAAGATGCGTTTAGAGATATAACTTTAAAAACGGAGAATATTTTTTAAAACTTAGAAATTTAAGAAATTCTCTAATTCAAACATTTTTAGGTGATTTACATTAACACAAATTCCTAATTTAGAGACCGATGCGGTTGCAACTACAATCATAGTATTACTGTCTGAAATTGACATATCCCATACAACACAACCTTAATGTGTGGTCACAGATGACGGAAACAATTGCACACACAACACAACCATTTAGGAAAAAGTAACCATAAGGTCACTATATAGTGATTTACAAAAGCTAATCACATACATTATTGAAGTACAATTCAAAATCACAATAACACAGGAAAAACAACCATGCTGAAAACACAGCTTATGAAACCACATAGTACTTCTCAAAAAGGGAAAAACACACGCACACACAAACATACCACCATATATCTCAAGCATCACCATGTCCTAAGATTGCCAAAAGCATTTTCTCATAGTCACCAGTTGTGTCCTTAACAATAGCACGATCAAGAGGAACACTGTCCCTCCTTTGATACTCATCAGCCACAATTTTCAAGTCAATCTCAGCTCTTGTTGCCACAACTCTTGTAAGAGCCCCTTCATCGGTTCCTCGCTTATTGATCGATAGACGAATTATCTTTGCAAAGTACTTCTCGGGACGAGTCAAGCACTTGACAGTTGATCTCAGTAATGACAGAAACTCGTCTTTTGGATCTTCTTTCAGATCCTACCAAATTGTCTCAAAGATTAATACAGTTATTCTTAATCAGTTTTTATAAAACAAGAAAAGTGTGAGAACTAGTACTCTACTAACCTTGTTGATATCTTTTCCAAATGCATCTTTGTAGTGATTCAAAGTAGCATTAACTTGTGCTTTGCTCCTTGTTGCCAGAATTCTAATGAGATCGTCGTCGTTATAAGCCTTTTTCGAAATCTTTTCGTGAAGAATCTTTGCCTCGGCTTTTGCTATAGTCAAGTTGACTTCATCTCCTTCATAGCGGTGAGAACTAACCAGAGGTAATAGGAGCTATACCAACAAAAACAAGCTAACAAGTATTAGTTCAAGATCGGACACACGCAATAGTAGTCATCAATGTTTGTTTCGGCTTATAACTAACAAGTTTATGATCGAGAATCATTACCTTACGGTAGTCTCCAGTTGTGTGATGAGCAACATCTTCCTCAAGAGACTTCTTATAAAGGACATGATAAGCCTTCTTTGCAGAAAACAATTGATCAGAAGACCTAGTGCAAGCAATTTCCACCAGAACTTGATTGCTTGATGTCCATTTTTTCGTTGCTTCGTTTGCAAGAAAAGCATCACGTTCCGCGGATTCAAGCACCCAAAGATGAACCAGCCTCTGCGAGAAGAAAATTCTTATAAGTTTTCATTACCAAACATGTTGACATCATGCTTCCCTTTTAATCACAATGACATCTTCTTGGTCCTAAAACCAGGTTTCAACTAGATAATCCATGCGTTTCACAATCACTTAAATGTGCTCATCTAAGTATATACTAACACCTTAACTTATGAAACACGGACACAGATACTAACACCGTACACAAGGACAGACACACCTTATTTTAGAAATGTCTGCTACAAAGATCTTAATCATAAAGTCTATATCAATCCATTTAAAGTTAAATACTTCATATCTAACCTTTTTCTATCAATCTTGAGATTGATAACACAATAGATAAAGAATTTAAGAGGATCAAACTCCAAAACAAAATCTCTATCACTTTACTAACCTCAAAATCACTGGTAAGCTCTTTGTCCAAGGCCTTAAGGAGATCTTCTTCATAAGTCTGAGCATAAGTTTCTCTGATAACCTTCCTCTGACTAGCATTCCTATGTCCCAAAATCGATATAATCAAATCTTCATTGGTCCCCCAACCTACAATAAAAAAATCAAAATCGATCCATTAGCAACACCCGATCCTGAAATACAAATGAAAAAACAGTACATCAACCGAATGACTTTGTCGCATCGTACGGAATCTGATTCCGTGCAGTGCAACAAAGTCACCGATCTGGACGAATCGGATCAAAATAAACGATCAAGACTAAGATCTAAGTCGACATAAGATAGTTAAGATTAATACTACAATTCTGCAATAATATACATGGATCAAACCATCAAATGAAACATGATATGAAGAAGAGGATTGTAATGAAAGGTGGAATAACCTGAAAAGGCTTTGCGGAGCTGCTCAACGTCATCGGAGACAGGAGGAATAGGATGAGGAACAGTGAGGGTCGACATTGTCAATTATTGTTACTATCTATTTCAGTCACTCTTTGTTCGGTTTTATGATGTGAGAAAAATGGGACAGCGCGAAATAATCGTGGTTGTCGTAAAGTCAAATTGTGGGTCCCACATTTGTAATCATGCAAATGGCTTTATTGTTGAGTCGCCACGTAACATGTTATCCTGATTTTCCGGATATTCAATAAAGAGAAACACAATTGTGTATTTTTGTTAATAAATTAATTGTTTATTATTAATAGTTCAGTTGGTAATTGTATAAAATATGAGATAAGTGAATTCGAACACCAGAGATCCATTTTCCAATCATTTAAAAACAAAATATTGGTTAAAAAAAACTTTCACAAAGCATTAAATGATTTTATAAGAGTTAATTTAAACCTTAATGGAGTGCTTGTGGGATAGAAGAAGGAACGGTGATGAAGAAGACGGTTGAATATTGATAGTACATTAGTGGATAGGAGTGTCGGCAAGTATATTGATAAATAAGACAAATGAGTATATTGATTAATATTTTTGAAAAAGTATACATTGATTAGTAATAGAACTAGTGCGAATTTCTTGACATGACAACATTGTTTTCTGAAATAACCCAAAAACGCAAATCAATATAGTAAAATGTCATACACTCAAGTGCAAAGCAAGTGAAGAAAAAAATGACAGATTCTCGGGAGTATTTCGCCGGATAGATGCAAACTTTATTATTAAATATTCAAATTGTGTGTAATAATGCCGTTGCATTGTGAAGCACCCGTATAATAGATAAAATAATAATAAATTTTGTAATTGTTGTATATTGGCTATGTTTTTTTTAATCAATTTATTTGCTTATTTAATAAAATTAATTAAAATTTTATACATTTATATTTTTTCTCACAATTTCATCATTTCATTTTTAATTGTTGAATTTTTCTTTCACAATTTCATCTCATTGATTATATGCATTGGAAATTGAAAATTTATTCCGTTGCATGGAAATAACAATTTTATTGAAGTGATCATGGTAAATTCACGATCATGTTTGAAGCAGTGACATCACATGACTTATGAATTTGGCATGTATTTTTTTGATATTGCAGGTTCAAACAATGACATTAACGTGTTAAATCAATCCAACGTCTTTAGCGATATTTTGGTAGGACAGACTTCCAATGTGCAACATACAATCAATAGAAATTCATATAATATGGACTATTATCTAACAAATGGTATATATCCAAAATCTGCTATATTTGTCATGACCATTTGACCATTTCAGTACCACAAAGAGAAAAGAGAAAACTGTTTGCACAACATCAAGAATCAGCTAAAAAGAATGTGGAATGGACATTTAGAGTGCTTCAATCTCGATTTGTAATTATACGTGGTCCAGCGCGTGCCTGGAACATGAAAACCCTCAAGCATACCATATATGCTTGCATCATATTATACAACATGATTGTTGAAAACGAACAACACATATGAAGGTGGTTTTGATTACTCTTATGATAATATGGATAAAATCTCAACAACTGAAACACTTAACAGTCCTGATCTGAATCGTGCAACAATACTCCAAAGAAGAGCAAGTCTTCGTTAAAAACAAGTTCATCGCCAACTATAAGGAGATCTAATGAGTATATTTGGAAATGTTTTGGACACGAGGATGCTGAAATTTAAATTTGACTAATTACGTGATATTATTTATTTTTATTATTTTTTAAAATTTAAATTTAATTTAAATTTTATTTATTTAAATTTAAATAATTTAAATATAAAATAAAATTTAATATAAATAAAATATTAATATATAAAATAAAATTATGGAACTCAATATAAATTATTTAGAGTTGTACCGTTGAAATAAAAATTTCCATAGTTCCTTTAATATGATATGGTTTAATGGATCTGGGATAGGAAGATAATAGAAGGAGATTAAGTGGAGTAGAAGATATAAAATAAGCTATCGTTAATCATTTTAAGAATCAATTCTCAGTCTAAAGTTTGAGACCAATTCTGGCCAATATGAACTTCAAAAAAGTTGAGGACGACCTTAGAGACAGTATGGTTCGAGAATTTTCAGAGAAGAAATAAGGGCAGCAGTGTGGGATTGTGAAAGTGATAGAAGTCCGGACCCTAACGGCATATCGTTTGGGTTCATTAAAGAATTTTGAGATGATATCAAAGATGATATGTTTGCTGAATTTCATACAAATGAGAGAATGGTTAAAGGGGTGAATAACTCCTTTATCGTATTGATCCCGAAAAAGAAAAATCCAACCAAGATAACATAATTTCGTCCTATTTCTTTGATAGGATGATTATATAAAGTGATTTGAAAAGTGCTGGCTAGCAGGTTGAAAAAGGGAATTGGTTCAGTCATCTCAGAATTGCAATCGGCCTTTATTACAGGAAGACAAACTTTGGATGGAATAGTGGTCGCAAATGAAATAGCGGATGAGACTAAAAGGAAGAAAAAATAAGTTTTAATGTTTAAGGTGGATTTTGAGAAGGCATAACATTCGGTAGATTGGAAATTTTTTAGTTATGTCATGTCAAAGATGGGATTTCACGAAAAGTGGATATGCTAGGTTTCAGAATGTCTCAGATCATCGTGTGTTTCGATTCTCATTAATGGAAGCCCCACGAAGGAATTTAGGATGTCTAGCGGTCTAAGGCAAGGAAATCCATTGTCTCCGTTCTTGTTCTAGGTAGTGGCAGAAGGTTTCAATATGTTGATGAAAGGAGCTTCTGAAGCAGGACTGTTTTATTGATCCAAATTCGAAAACGAAGAAGAATGTTTTATTCATTTACAATATGCAAATGATACATTAATCAAAGGTGAAAAAGGTGGTCTACATACAGGATTATCAAAGCAAACCTCCTATTGTTTGAAGTCATGTCGGGGTTAAAAGGTGAACTATCATAAAAGTGTTTTAATGGGGCTTACATACTACAGAGGTGGCTGGAGGAGGCTGCATTTATCCTTCATTGCAAAATAGGAAGAATTCCATTCAATTATCTCGGATTACCGATCGGCAGAAGCCGAAACAGAATTGAAACTTGGCAGCCGGTGGTAGAAGCAGTGAGATCAAGGTTGTCAAGTTGGAAGAGAAAGTATATTTCAATCGGAGGGCGAGTGGCTATTATCAAATCAGTCTTGCAAGCACTTACAGTCTATTTTCTCTCCTTCTTTAAGGTTCCGTTAAGTATCATTGTTAATTTCGAATTTCTCTTTAAACTATTTCTCTGGGTGGGAGGGAGGGTGAGAGAAAAATAAACTGAATTCGTTAGGATAAAGTTTGTAGGCCAGTTGACGAGGGGGTTTAGGTATCATGAATTTGAGGGAGTTTAATTTGTCGTTATTGGAAAAATGGGAGTGTAAGTCGATATTTGAGAGAAGAGGTATATGGTTCAAGGCATTAGTTAATCAATATGGGGTTAGAGAAGATGGGACAGTGGGAGGCGATAGAGATTGCTCTTATTGATGGAAGTGTATTCTGAATCTTAAATTGGGGGAGTGGTTTCAAGAGTCATATTACTCGGTTAAGGATACGTATAAGGGGCTGCTGTCTCTAGCTGATAATCCGGCGAATCTGAGCAGTGCTAAAGCTTGACACAAAGCTGTTCCGGCGAAAGTCATGTGTTTAGTGTGGAGAATCTTTCAAAAAAGAATTGCTACTATAGACAACTTAATAAAGAGAGGAGTTATTAGTAACAATATCGGTTTGTGTGTAGGGGAGTGCGGTAAAGAAGAGTTGGTGTCTCATATTTTCTTTAAGTGTCCGGTCTTTTCGGGTGCTTGGTATGACATTTGTAGATGGTTAAACATTTCATCAGTGATGCATAACGTCAGTTTCTCGCATCTGAAGCAATTTGAAGGGTTACTAAATAGAGACACAAAAATAGGTAAAAAGGCTCAAGTAATTTGGTTTGCGTGTGTGTGGAATATTTGGAAATCGAGAAACGATAAGTTATTTCAAAACAAGAACATAGATACAGGAAACCTGGTAGAGAAGGTAAAAATAAATGCTTGGAAGTGGCTGAAAGTTAAATCAAAGGAATCAAACTTAAACATATCTTGGTGGTGTTTGAATACAAGGTCAACTCTAGGAGTTATAGATGAATAAGTTTGGTTTTCTGATTGTTTTTTTTGGGAGGGCTGTTTCTGGTCTCTTGGATGCTATCATGAGGCAAATTGTTTTGTTGATTTGTGGTGGGGCTGTTCTGTCTCAAATTGGTTAGGCAGATTTGTAGTTTTGGTGGGGTTGAGTAGTTTCCTTATCCGTCTGGAGTAGTTTTGGTTCGATGGAGGCACAAGTTCGTCATTCAATTCAATCCTCTTGGTTATTGTTTCATAACATGTGCAACGTTGGTTCTGGGACAGTTATTCTTAAATATTGGCTCTCTTGTGACTGCATCTTGGTCAGGTTCATCTTTGGTTAATGGTAGTAGTGGTGGTTTTGCGGATAACCAGAGCATCAGTATGAATCAGCCCAATCTTAGTCCTCGCAGTGTTGACTCTATTGCGTTATCGATTGTCTTAGGTATATTGGCTGTAGTTAGTTCTGATCTAGGTGGAGGTTTTATTGAGTCGATATCTTTCGTTATTTCCCTGAGTCTTAGTTGTTGTTGGAGTAGTGAATTCATTGGTCCTGTTTGTTTTTAGTAGCTGGCGATATGCTCTTCATTTCGGATGATCCTTGGTTGGATTTATCTGATTCCTTTGTGTGTAATCTCATTGTTCCGGCTGTTAGTGCGGGATAATTTTCTCATTAATGTTATTTCAGCTCATCAGAATTTAGTCCATGGTTGATTTAGCTGTTGTTGTTTTGGTGTGCTCTTGGTGGCTTAGTTGCTTCCTGCTGTAGTAATTGTTAGCGGCAGATTTGGAGGTCTTTGTGTTTTGGCCGTTTTTCAGCAGGAGAGCTTTATCTTTAATGTTTTTTCATCTCAATAATTACTCCTATGGTGATTTCACTGCTGTTGTTTTTGTGTGCTTTTGGTGGCTTAGTTGCTTCCTGCTGCAGGTTTGGGTTTTGGAAGAGTTGGATTCCCGCGCTGAGATGGGAAGTGAAGAATCGGATTTGATGAATAGAGAGAGAAAAGCGACGTGTATTGTCACGAAATTTGGCTTGATGCCTTTCTCATTGTCTTTCATACTATATATAATAGTGTCGGTAATTACAACTCATAATAACTAATTATAGCTGATAATGACTAATTACAATTCATAATGACTAATTTCCTATTCTATAAATGTAAATTATTCACAATAACTGCAAAGATTATTTCCTAATTAACATCCCCCCTCAAATTGATGCGGTTGGTCAAGGAGCATCAATTTGCTAACAAGAAACTGATGTCTTGGGCGTGGAACAGCCTTGGTAAGAATATCTGCAACCTGCAACTGCGTACTGACGTGAGGAAGTGATATTATTCGATCATCGTAGGCGTCACGTATTGAATGACAATCAACTTCGATATGTTTGGTGCGTTCATGAAAAACAGGATTTGCAACAATTTGGATGGCACTTGTATTGTCAGCATAAAGTGAAGTTGACTCTGTTTGGGGAAATCCAAGTTCAGCCAAAAGACCACGAAGCCAAAGTATTTCTGAACACGCAGCAGACATGGCACGATACTCTGATTCAGTAGAAGATTTAGAAACTCTTGCTTGCTTCTTACTTTTCCAAGAGATCAATGAAGAACCAAGAAACATACACCAACCAGTAACAGATCGACGAGTATCAGGACACCCTGCCCAATCAGCATCACTATAAGCGCTCAACTGAAGAGAAGTCCCAACGGAAAAGAATAATCCGCGGTGAGAGGTTCCTTTTAAGTAGAGAATTATACGACGAACTGCAGCCAAGTGAAGATGGCGAGGAGAATGCATGAATTGACTTACTTGTTGAACAGCAAAAGATATGTCAGGGCGAGTAATAGTCAAGTAGTTGAGGCTACCCACAAGTTGTCGATACAATAAGGGATCAGGCAACAGATCCCCATCATCACGATGATATTTAACATTAACCTCAAGAGGAGTATCTACTAGATTAGCCGATTCAAGGCCGGCCATAGAAATCAAATCTGTAGCATACTTGTGTTGATGGAGAAAGATGCCCTTGGATGTAGAATGAACCTCAAGACCAAGAAAATAATGTAGATTACCCAGATCTTTCATATGAAATGAGGCCTGTAGCTGTTGCTTAAGTCGCTGAATGGAAGCATGATCCGAACCAGTAATAACCATATCATCAACATACAAAAGAAGCAGAACAATACCCGCAGATGTGCTATGAATAAATAAAGATGAATCATACTGACTCTGAGTAAAGGAGAATCCAAGTATAGTGGCGCGGAATTTCTCGTACCATGCTCTAGGTGTCTGTTTCAAACCATATAAGGAGCGTTTGAGCTTACACACGCCTTTAGATGAAGAGAATAAGCCTTGAGGTGGAGTCATATAAATATCTTCTGTCAGGTCACCATGAAGAAAAGCATTCTTCACATCCATTTGATGAAGAGTCCACCCATTAGAAGCAGCTATAGACATGATTGTGCGGACAGTTGTCATTTTGGCAACCGGTGCAAATGTCTCATCATAATCAATTCCATATTCCTGCTTGTTTCCTAACGCAACCAAACGAGCCTTGTAACGGTTGAGGGACCCATCAGAATTCAGTTTCACAGAATACACCCATTTGCAACCTATAGGTTTTACATTTGGAGGACAAGTGACGATATCCCATGTGAAATTCTCTTGAAGAGCTTGGAGCTCTTCAGTCATTGCTTTTATCCATCGCACATCTTTAACATCCTGTGAGTAACAAGTAGGAATAGATATGCTAGAGAGTGTGGCAGTAAGAGAAGTATGTGAGGAATCATACCTGTCTGGTGAATATCTATCTGGTGCGCGGGATATTCGACCAGAACGTCGTGGTTCAACTGGTACAGGATCAGGTGGCAGTTCAGCATCGGGAAGGGGTGTGGGAACCTGTTGTCTGTGTTTTCTGACATATACATGACCTGGTTTATAACGTTCTATAGCTTGAGGCATAATAGAAAACTTAGGAAGAGTAACAATATCATTAATGGCAGGAGAACCACAGGGAAACATAAACTGATTATCAAAAAATGTCACATTTCTAGAAATGCGAAAACGATGGTTAGAGACATCATAACACACAAATCCCTTATGAGAGTTACTATATCCCATAAATGCACATTGAACGGATTGTGCTCCAAGCTTATGCCTTTCAAAAGGAGGTAAGTGAACAAAACACACACACCCAAAAGTATGTAAAGCACTATAATCAAGATGAATTTTAAATAGACGGAAGAAAGGAGAATCAAGATCAATAACTGTAGAAGGAATACGATTGATCAAGAAGACAGCCGTGGAAAGAGCCTCCACCCAAAATCGGGATGGTACAGAAGCTTGGAGAAGTAAGGTGCGTGTTACATCAAGCAAATGACGATTCTTACGTTCTGCCGTGCCATTTTGTTGAGGGGTATTGGGACAAGACCGTTGAGACAAGATGCCTTTTTGTTGAAGGTATTCCTGAAACTCATGAGACATGTACTCACCACCAGAGTCAGATCGAAAAATTTTAACACTTGCTTGAAATTGAGTTTCAACATATGTCAAATATTTCTTAAACATAGAAAACACTTCGGATTTAGAACGGAGAAAATATATCCAAGTAAAACGACCATAATCATCAATAAATGTGACAAAATATTTATAGTGAGCATGAGAAACCATAGGAGACATTCCCCATACATCACTATGAATCATCTCAAAACAAGTGGAAGCACGATTAGCACCAGACGGAAAAGGAAGTGTCTTACTTTTAGCCAATTTGCAAACAGAACATGAAACAGAGGCATCAGGAATAACATTTTTATTTCCCAACAAGCCACTTTTACATAAATGAGACAAAACAGAAGAGTTTGGATGACCTAGTTTTCTATGCCAATCCTCATAGGAATTCAAAACATTATGACAAGCAAGAGACAAATGATTAGAAATAAACTGTATTGGAAACAATCTTCCCACTTTAGGCCCCTTCGCGATCACTTTCCCCGACACCTGCTCCTGCACAAGACAACCAGATCGAGAAAAATTAACATTACAATTATTGTCCACCAATTGACCAACAGACAATAAATTAGAAGCAAGTCCAGGTGAGACAAGCACATTCTGAAAATCCGAGTTTATGTCCCCAACGTTAGTGATAGACAAGGTATTACCATTAGCAATCTGAATTTTCTGATTACCATGATAAGAATGTAAATTGTGCAAGTTTTCAGATGAACCTGTCATGTGATTGGATGCACCAGAATCAATAAACCATGGACGAGAAACATGAGAAGACTTACCCTTAATACCCAAGGCTGAAAGGGCAGAAAGTACCATGTGTTGAATCATTTCAGGTTGTAGAGCATTGCCATCTGATGCACCAGTGGTGGAAGAGCCAATTGTATGGCCTGTAGTGGCATGAAATGCCTTCACCGAATGATGTGCTGGTCGTGGAGGACGCGTGGGACAGTCAGAAATGATATGACCTTGTTGTTTGCAATAATTACAAAACTTCTTACTGCAACTACGAGCAATATGTCCAAACTGTTTGCAAGAAAAACATTGGACATGTTGCATATCACGACCTTTATTTCTACTTTGAGCAGCATATGCAATTGCCACAGGCTCAGAACTGACAGTATCATGAGACATGGTTCCTTGAGTAAGGAGACGTTGTTCCTCCCTGAGAAGTTCACCAACACATGTATCCAAAGAAGGAACAGGATTCCTATTTAGCAAAGCACCTCTGACAACCTCAAATTCTAGACGAAGCTTCATAAGAAATTGATCTCGCCTACTTGTGTTGTAGACCTCTTGAACAGCCGCAAGAGAGGTCTTGGGAACATTAGCATGTATAATAGCAGAGTGTTCTGCCCAAAGATTTAAAAAACCAGAATAGTATTCTTGAATAGACAAATCACCTTGTTTGTAGTTGGCGATGTCTAACTCCAACTGAAAATGTTTTGCCGAATTGTCCTGGTTGTAAATGCGCTTCAGATAATTCCACATTTCTTGAGCAGTTGAAAAAGAACGCAAATTATTTATCATCTGAGGATCAATACTGTTTAGAATCCAAGTGATAATTTGAGCATCTTTAGTTTCCCACGCATCTAAAGCAGTTTTCTCCGTTGGTGCCTTAGAAACATCATCTAAGTGACTCCATAATCCCTTTCCTTTAACATACATCTTGAACTGAAATTCCCATGCCGAATAATTCTTGCCGGTAAAACGAACACAAAAATTATCTCTTTCTTTTTCGGAAGCCATCTAAATTATTAAACCACCAGATACAATCTCACTAATACTATTTTATTATTATTATAATAATAATTATAATAATAATAATAATAATAATAACTATAATATAATAACAGTAACTGTAATCACAGTTACTAGAGCAGCAACAAGAAACAATACCCACGAACCAACGAACAACAGCACGATCAAATCCACGATTTGGAAGGAGCGGCAAAACATAAGATTATGACGATCCAGAATCACGAAGCAACAGCAGCCAAGAACAAAAAAAATTGATTGCAATATCAGCGCAACAACGAGAATCTCCAAGACGAAATCACGAACCGGCAACCAAAGATTTAGAATCTCAGACAGCTGCAAGGTTTCGATTTCAAACGAAAGAATTTCGAAACGAACACGATTACGAGAGCAAACTAGTGGGGTATCGCTGATCAGCCAATATAATAATATTTTCCAGGTTTGATCGAACCTACTGATACCATGTCACGAAATTTGGCTTGATGTCTTTCTCATTGCCTTTCATACTATATATAATAGTGTCGGTAATTACAACTCATAATAACTAATTATAGCTGATAATGACTAATTAGAATTCATAATGACTAATTTCCTATTCTATAAATGTAAATTATTCACAATAACTGCAAAGATTATTTCCTAATTAACATGTATCCCGTGTGTTCAATGTGTTTCTTTTGTGTCAAAGAGCTTGTAGAGCAACACACGTACTAGCAGATTTTGGTTAGTGGCTGCAATAGTGGATTTTTCGAGCAGGCTGATCAACAGCAGGAGAATTCTCAAGTCAACAAGTATCAAGCCAATTCTAGTTCTAGCAGATTTTGTATTATGTGCATTTGGTGGTCTTAGTCTGTTTTTGCTGCAGTTGCTAGTGGAGGGTCATTGTTAATTGAGCAGTCTGATAGAGTTTTGTTGATCTAGTTGGGTACCTCAATTGTTTTGCATATGGTTGTAGTTTCTAGTCCTGGTAGATCCGGAGTGGAGATGCAGTCGGTTTATCCTTGATTTGGATGGAGTGTGCTTTTTCTGTCATTATAGATGCAGTGGCAGAACTAATATTGGTTGTGCTTAGGAGGATCAATCCATTTGGCTAGATTAAAATTCTTGTTTTTGGTAGATCATGTAATTTTGGCTAGTTTAGTATCTATCTTCTGTCCTTGCTGTCTGATCTTGCTTTTCGAGTGGAAAAGTGGATTTTTGATGTTTAGCTGTGTTTGTACACTTTGTAACTAGTGAAATGCCAGCATGACACCAAAAAATTACACCAACACCGTACTTATATACTCTTATGTATACATTTGTGTTTTTTAATCATTTCTTTTTGCTTTGGTTTATGTGTCAATGGTTAAATGTTGTGAAAAAATTACGGTGTAAACATGGTGTATGAAAATTGAGTGTAAGCATAGCATACCTCTTGTAACTATTAGCACTTCTTGTATTGTATCTTTTATTATTGCATTCGCCCTCTTCAAAAAAAATAGAACCTAAAAATATTATGTCAAAAGTAGCCAGGGTACCATGAAATATCCAATAAAAATAGATGAGTTCAACCACCAAAATTTCATGTCAAAAATACTTATGATCTTTTACTTTTTGGTTAATAATGATATTGATTGAGATATAAACAATAATTTAATATCAGTTGAACTATTAAATATTTTTATTTATATCTAATAATTGAAAAAAATGTGATTATTTTCTATTAAAATATACAATTTCTCTCTTTCTAAATAACTCATATGCATATCAGTCAAATACCCGACGAGTTTCTCAACTGAATTGAAGAACCAAACAATAAGCCATAATGTGAATGATTAATAAAAAGATAAATGAGTAATTTTGATGAGAAACAAAATTAAGGTTAGGATCATAATCCTCTAAAATATAGTTAGATTTTGCAAGTAGAGAAAATTAGTTAATATTACATTCTCTCTCTCTCTCTCTCTCTCTCTCTCTCTCTCTCTCTCTCTCTCTCTCTCTCTCTCTCTCTCTCTCTCTCTCTCTCTCTCTCTCTCTCTCTCTCTCTCTCTCTGTGTGTGTGTGTGTGTGTGTGTGTGTGTGTGTGTGTGTTTTCTATTACATTTTGCAAGATGAATGATTTTGTTTCTGAAATTCACGTTGAATCGGAGTTCGAAATCAAGGAGAATCACAAATCTTGAGTCACAAGGTTTGAGAAACACGAGTGTTGGTGAGAGCCAAGTGACTTGTACAAGAATGAAGATGAACATCGGAAACAGTAGCTTGAACACGAAGCTTCCAGTATTCTACAGAAAAAACTAGAATAACTAGTCGATTCAGATGCGTGGGTTGTTTGGAGCTCAAGATGTTTTTGATCTCGTCAATGAAGGTTACACGTCGGTTGTAGAAAATGCAATAGAAGCGCAAAGAACTGCACAATGTGAAACAAGGAAGAAGGATCAAAATACATTGTTCTATATCCATTAATGTGTGGATACGAAAGTGTTTAAGAAAATTGCTTATTCGACAACAACGAAGGCAGCTTGGGATGCACCGACATAATGCTATGGTGGTGACATATCAGTGAAAAGGTCAAGTAGTAGCCCCTTTGCAAGCAATATGAAAGTCTCAATATAAAGAACAATGAGAAGGTACTTGATTACATCTCCAAAGTGATTGTTGTCACAAAAGAGATAAAGTCTTGTGAAGAAACGCTCTCTGAACAAGTAATCATTGAAAAGGTACTGATATCACTTACTCCTTGGTTTTATTACATAGTTATAGCTATAGAACACTCTAAAGACATTAGAACCATGAGGATTAAAGAGCTTCAGAGTAGTTTAGAGGCACAAGAGTTGTGTATAACTGAAAGAAACTTTAAAAGGGAGTTAGAACAGGCTCTGAAAGCTTAGACTCTGAAAGCTTCTCCTGATAAGAAGAACCAAAAGTAAGCATGACTAGAGAATAAGAAGAAGTGTGGTGGTCGTGTTTAGAACTCAGAACTCTCTAATTCCGATAAGGAATATCATAATGTTCAGAAGGGAAAGGAAAATTTTGACAATAGGAAGGTTCAGTGCTTTGGATGTAACAAGTTTGTCCATTTTGTTGTTGATTGTTGGTCAAACAAGGTTAGCAAGGGTGAATAAGCCAACATAACTAAAGCATATTTTGACGATGAACCTGTGCTATTGATGGCATCTGAAAATGTAGGTGTATTAATGGTAGACTGGTGGTATATGG
This sequence comes from Lathyrus sativus, assembly GCA_963859935.3. Lineage (NCBI taxonomy): Eukaryota > Viridiplantae > Streptophyta > Magnoliopsida > Fabales > Fabaceae > Lathyrus > Lathyrus sativus. The sequence goes on along the minus strand of OZ012736.1, from coordinate 372,031,248 downwards.
ACATTGGCTGCTCAAATCACCTAATTGAAAACAAGCAATGTATGGTTGATTTTGACTCTAGTAATAAGACCAAGATCATATGTGCTAATGATGAGTATCTTAATGCTAAAGGAGTGAGAAATGTCAGAGTTAACTTGAACAATTGCAAAAATGTACTGATAAAGGATGTATGATATGTTCCTGGCAAGAATAGCAATCTGATGAGTGTAGGTCAGTTGATTGATAAAGGATTTCTAGTAACCACGAAGGAAATATCTTGAAGTTATATGATTGTAATAAGAAGCTGATTATGCCGTCTGAACTGGGAAGAAACAGAACATTCAAAGTGAATGTTGTAACAATAGACACTCAATGCCTTAGTGCAAGAAGTACTTAAGGGGAAATAGAGAATAATGGTAACAATACTTAAGGTGTCAAAGGATCTGAACAATATAAATCTGGAAGAGCTAGTGAGTTATATGAAAATTCATGAGGTCGACCTAGAAGAGGATGAGCCTCAAAGGCAGAAAAAGTATGTGGCCTTAAAATCAAAGGCTAAAGCTTTTCAAGCCAAAGCAGAAGAATCTGAAGAAGACTTTGACGATGAGGATGAAATTTCGCTTTTGTCTAGGAGAGTCAGCCATCTTTGGAAGAAAAGACAGAACAACTTAAGAGGCTATAGAAAAGGAGGAATATATGAGTCAAACTCTGGACAAGATAAGTCTGGAGTAGACATAGAGGGTACCTGCTTTGAATATGGAAAACCAAGACTCTGGACAAGATGCCATATTCTGAAAGCATACTACAACAAGGTTGCGTAAACTGACTCCTAAGGATTTGCTAATCTTCTGTATTGGTGTCATATTCTTGATATATCTTTCACACACCATCTAAATCAGCATTGCGTTTGGACTAATAGTCCACTCGTCACACACTTTCACATTATTCCAATAAATGATCTTTTCAAAAATTGCATGAATGTTGCATTAAAATTACCATTTTTTAATGAAAAAATTCAAGTGCAAATTTGTACTTGACATCAAGGAAATTCCCAACCAAGGGGAAATCATAGAGAAACTTGAACATCCGCTGGTACTGACACGAATCAAGACTTTCTCGTGAATCAGGGGCAAGTTCTTTCGAGGTTCAAATAGGGGCAGACCACTGCAAAATTCAGACACTGGGGCAAATCTTCTCAGACTATGTCATGACATAAACCTTTCAAGAAGAAATCATCCAAATACCCTACAGATTGGGCAGACTAGTTGAATAGGGGTAGTTTCCCTCCAGGATTTCAAGTTGGCCAAGCAGACCGTGCCAGACACTAGTAATTGTTAAGCTCAACAAATGTCAAAATCCCTAGGGCTGAGTAAAAGCACAATTAACATGCGTTGGTTAAGTCGCTACGCTCGCATGATCAACATGCTTTGGTTACGTCGCTGCTCTCATACCATCATTTGCAAGCCATCATGACGTATCAGCCAAAGAAGTTGGGGTCCTCTCAGGAATAAGTATGCAACTTTTGTAAAGGATCAAAACTTGGGGCACCAAAAGCACCCACATCTTTTCTCTAATCATAGCATCGTCAGATACCGAGTGCCGAGAAGTCAAACCCTTCCACCAAATAAAGTCCAACCCTGCTTGGCACATCCTCAAAGTCCAATATTTTATTGGCAACTACAAAAAAGTCAATCCCGTTGGCACCTTCATAAACCAATCCCCTGTTTGCATTCACATATATGTCGCATACCATTAACATGTGCCATATGCATACATAGCATAATCATTTTTCTTCCTCAACCCCCGAGTTGACATCTTAATATTTTCTCGACCCCCGTGTCGATATTGTCTTTATTTCTTCAACCTCCTCGTTGATATTTTGATTTGTTCTCGACCCTCGAGTCGGTATTGTCTTTATTTCTTCAACCCCTGCATTGATATTTTGATTTGTTCTCGACCCTCGAGTCGATATTGTCTTTATTTCTTCAACCCCCACGTTGATATTTTGATTTGTTCTCGACCCCCGAGTCGATATTGTCTTTATTTTCTCGACCCCCGAGTTGATATTGTCTTTATTTCCTCAACCCCCGCGTTGATATTTTGATTTGTTCTCAACCCCCGAGTTTATATTGTCTTTATGTTCTCGACCCTCGAGTTGATATTTTCCTTTACCTTCAACCCCCGAGTTGATATTTTATATCCTCTTCGACCCCTAAGTTGATTTGGTTGTCTTTACCTTTCTTTCAACCCCCGAGTTGATGATAGTTTACCAGTATACCCAGTGAGTCCTTTCAGCCTGCTTCATCCAATGTTCAAATGATCCTTCATGGGAAACTAGAAATAAAGCCTTACTAGAAATCCAATTACCCAGTTGCATTCTCATGCGCATTGCATATCAATCATTTGCATATGCATCTTAGATTTCCATAGCAGTTTTATCTTATTGGCATATCCGGGCATCACAAAGTGCATGTCATTTATGTCCCCAGCGGAATAACATAATAGGATCCAGGATCATTCAGCGTGTATCTCGGTCAGTTCTCCTTTAGAGTCGGTAGTATTCTTCTGAAAAGAGTTAGTACCCTGCAAGTGCTCATCTTCAACCATGCAGTTGATAATGATAATCCCCAATATTTTTACTTTTTTTGCTCCCCAAGCAGAGGTTATCCTAAAAAGTTTTTGTGAAGCTTTTCCCCTGCAGAACTTGGCTAGCACATTTGATCCAAAATGAATTTTGGCTTAAGTTGTCTCCCCTAAAAAATTTATCGCTTGAGATACGGAATTAGTATCATCTAAGAACCTTATTGGATAAGGTACTGCTTCGACCACCCGAAGAATCTCAAGTTATGTTCAAAGATACTACTTTGGTACCATCGAAGAACCTTAATGGATAAGGTACTGCTTCGACTACCCAAAGAATCTCATGTGGTGTTCAGAGATACTACTTTGATATCATCGAAGAACCTTAATGGATAAGGTACTGCTTCGACCACCCAAAGAATCTCAAGTTGTGTTTAGAGATACTGTTTTGGTATCATCGAAGAACCTTAATGGATAATGTGCTGCTTCGACCACCCGAAGAATCTCATGTCTTGTCGAGATGTTTCTTTGGTATCATCGAAGAACCTTATTGGATAAGGTACTGCTTCGACCAGTCAAAGATTCTCATATTTGTTCGGAGATACTGCTTTGGTATCATCGGAGAACCTTAGTGGGTAAGGTATTGCTCCAACAACCTGAAGAATCTCATGATTCCAGAGATACTGCTTTGGTATCATCGGAGAACCTTAGTGGATAATGTGTTGCTTTGACCACCCGAAGAATCTCATGTCTTTTTGAGATACTGCTTTGGATCATCGAAGAACCTTAGTGGATACGGTACTGTTCGACCACCCGAAGAATCTCATATTTGTTCAGAGATACTGTTTTGCTATCATCGAGGAACCTTAGTGGATAAGAGACTGCTTCGACCACCCAAGGAATCTTGTGCTTTGCTATACTCCTTTGGTATCGCGAAGAGCCTTAGCCCATAAGGTGCTGCTTCGACCACCCGGAGAACCTCAAGTTATTATGTTCGTTTTGTACCTTACTATCCCATTCTCTTATCTTTTATTTCATTTTTGCATTTCACTTTACTTTCTCGACAAATAAATTTCAGGGTCTTCTTGTATCTAATTGACTTCAACCCTAAAAATGAACGTCATGCGGTAGCTCATTTTCTCGGGTTCAAGACAATTAGATAGAGGCATATGTCATACCCCAAATTTGTCCTACCATTTTCAAATTTTGTTTGTCTAGATTTATTTTCAAGTTTTGCATCGCTTGTACAACATAACGTGCATTTCAGCATGAACAATTCCTAAAATGATTAGCCTGAATAAATTTCTTGGATATGCAAACGGACTGGTCGAATTGTGTCTCAAATATACGAGAAAAATCAGTGATTTAAAAGTTTCGGATTTAAGCTTGCGGACGTCGGAATTTTGACCTACTTTCCATAAAGCATGACCTAGTGTGCTCGTCTTATCACTCGACAAATTTTCAGTCACTTTTGATCAGTCTGAGCCTTTTTACCGGTCCCGGTCAATTTTCAAAGTTGAATAAGTAATGCATCTTTCCAAGTCATTTATTTCACGTCAATCTTTTGTGTGTAGTTGATTTATTTTTAGGGCACTTTGTCGCCCGATTTTTATTCATCTTCATCTGATTTTATTTTCATCAAAATGTCTGGAATAATTAATTAGAATTTTCCATGTTTGCATTTGATTTTTATATTGTTTATTTAATAATTTGCAATTTTTTAGTGATTTTTAATTGATTTAATTTTATTAAATTAATTAAAGCTTCTAGAAATGACAACTTTGACATTTTAAATTAAGTGTGCTTCTTTGATTAAATATGGATTATTAGATTTAAAATTAATCAAAGGTGCTCATGCATTATCTTCACTTTTTCTCATTTGCCAATCATATTTTAGCATTTTATTTCTATTTTTTTTAATTGATAAAAAAAATCAGCAAAATAAAAATGTATTTTTTTATGTCATTAAGCCACATGTCCATTTCCAAATGGTTGAATTCAAAAATTGTCACCGTGTCCAACTATGAAATGACACATGTCTTTTGGTGTTGGCAATTTTGTTTGTGATTTTGTTTTAATGATAATTTTAATAATAATAATAATAATAATAATAATAATAATGATATAGTAATAATGATATTAATTAATTAAAAAAAAAGAAATAAGAGGATAAAGAGAGATGAAGGGGACGCAGAGACGGGATTCTCCTTCTTCATTATTCAACCCTCATTTCCTCCTCAACGAGACAAACGCAGTGCCACCGCCCTAACAACACACATCTCCGATCTCCTCCATAAAACACTCTAAAACCACACCAATACTTCACACAGCCACTGCGACCAATGTACAGTTGCTGCAGCTAAAAAACCAGCTCATGTACCTCTATGTCGACACCACGTTCCAACAGCCACCAACCAAACCTACGACCACAACTGGTAAAACCGACAAACACAACAACAAGACAAAAACCGAAAACTTAAGGAGAAAGTCTTGAATAGATTAAAGAGGGGAGAGAAATAAAAAAAGGAGGACCCTCTCTTTCTTTTCTACAACCCTAAGTTTCTCAACCTGCAAAATTATCAACCACCATTTTCACTGCTTTCCATCTCCCTCCACACAACATCTCTTAATTTCTTAACCTCATTCTCAAACTTCCATTTTCATCTTCCATTACCAACCTGCAACTAAAAACAAACAAACTTTCACTCAACATTGTTTGTGGCTTAATTTCCTTCAACGAAAACCCCATTAACCAAAATCACCTCCACCATATTACTCTATCACTCAAACTACAATGACTCACCTTGACCTTGTTTACAACCATTAAAATCACTACAGCAACTCATCAACAACAAACCGAACAATATATACAACTCAAATCTATCACATTCTTCTCGCGCTAAACAACCTTACACTCAAACAACTACGCCTTAAAACCTTTGAACGACGAAAACCACCGCTTTGCAACCGTGAAACCAATGGGAGAACGAGATTGAAGGCGAGGAGACCGGAAAATAATGGAATGCAGAAGAGCGAGGCCTGAGGGATCGCGATCAAGATGAAGAACAGAGGGAGCAATGCGAGAAGTCGTTGTAAGTGCCAAAAGGAGTCTAAGACCCGCGAGCAAAAGGAAAGGGGGAAGTTGGCTGAGCAGTAAAGAAACCCACGTAGGTTCAGAACATTTCAAACCCTTGTTTCATTTTTTGTTTTACTTTTTAATTTTATTTTTGTTACGTATCGGGCTTCAGGCCCATCCATCTCAATGTTACTTCTGCACCCCCAAGACTGGTTGGTTCTTGAGTTGGAATGGTCTAGATTAAGCCCAACACCCTTGCTATTGGCACTCTTATCACTCTTGCACCCACAATTCTATTTTTTAAAATTTGTTTTATTAGTTTACATTTTGTTTCTCTTAATGATTAATTTTTCTTCTAGATCATGGTTTTTATAATTTATCTTTTTATTTTCAATTAAACTAAAAACTAAAAACTTTTTTTAAAATTATTTTTTGTGTGAATTAATTTAATTTTTTTATGTTTAGAATTTAATTGTTTATGGTCCTTTAGACTTTAATTTTTTAATTAGTTTCTTTATCTATTGGATTTCTAACTTTGTGGATTTGTGACTTGACTTTATTTCATTGATTTTATATTGACTATGCCCTTACTCATATCTTGCACCCATGTTGTAACAACATTGTATTGATAGTTGTTTCTCACTTGTACATTCAAACCATTTTAAAAAATAATTCTCGATTCACATCGAGCCATTTTTCACTTTGTAAGTCGATTGCTTTCTAAACACCGCAATCAACCTCTTGGTCACTATACACAACATTCAAAGCTTACTTCTGAGCTTTCTTACAGTGAGACATATTCGATTAATTACTTATAGTCGGTCATGTAGAAGGTTAGCCCACGTTGCTAGTGCACACGATTAAAATTCAATTCAATTGATTTCCTTTACTTGTTTATTTATATGTTGTCTTGTATGATTATTCGAATCGAAACCCTAAAGTTTAAACCATACCCTTTTATAAGTCGAGTGCTTATGCCTCGCCATCAACCTTACCAAATACCTATTAGGACTTCCTATTCATTAGTTCAAACCATAATCGTTCCATACGTAAATTCAAACCTCGATTCACATCGAGCATTTTCTTCAAATCAAATCAATATACTTAACCATACTTAAACACAATTTCAAGTAAAGATAAAAGGGAGTTGGAATGGAATCTTCAATTTCTCTCCTCAATTGTTTGGGCCCGAGGAGCCTTTCTTAAGCTCGAACAATTGTCTTCTCTAAAAGATTTACAATCTGATTTACACCAAATCTATTTTCTCAAACACTTAGATGAAAAAGAGGAAGGGTCAAGTCTTTGACTCGTTCTCCCGATTACTTGAGCCCGAGGAGCCTTTCTTAAGCTTTGAGTAATCATCATTCGATTAACTTACTCTAACTATATCAAAACTCTTTCATAATTAGGGTTAAAAAAAAGAGAGGGTCGAGCCTTCGACTCACTCTCCCGATTACTTAGGCCCAAGTAGCCTTTCTTAAGCTTCAAGTAATCATCACCTCTAACAAAACATTCAACACGACAAACTCTCTTTTCTCGCCCCCGTGCGATTGAAAGTTCTTCAACACTAATTCCTCGCCCTCGTGCTATCTACAACTCAAACACTTTTCAAAAGAACATTGTTTAGTCCCTTCTTCTGCACATATAAACTAGTGCTTCATCCTCCCCTAGTGAGCAGACAAGCCAACGTTAGCAGTTAGAATGCGACCTAAACCCTCGTTCGCTTTAAATCACAAACCAACCAGTCGTAGTCTTCCGAACTACGATTGCTCTGACTTCTTCATTGCACGATGAGGGTGTCGCGGTGAGAATTGGATACCAAGCTATTGATTAACTTGAATCTTAATTCATTGTTCACCACCGGTCTTTAATTTGTCCAAAGGAAGGGAAAAAGATTGAATTACCCACAAGATGCAATGCAAATGCAAAGCTAGAGAATCTAAGGTTCGGGGGTTGGTTAAACTTAGGGAAGGTGTTAGCATCCTAAGCATCTGTAGTACTCTACAGGAACCTCTTGTTTTATCGTGCTATTTTTTTTGCTAAGGGTAAGACCTTTTGTTTCTAAGTATACTCGCCAAGAAATCGCATCTTGTGCCTACGTATCCTGACGTGAGTGGAATCAGAGCATTCGTAGTTCCCCTAGAAGGGATTGAGGAACCATTAACTATTTGTCAAAGTTCCATGGGAGAAAAGGTTTTATTGGTTTTAGGAGAAGAGACGAGTCGTCATCTTAAGGGAGAACACTCGACTTAACCGCCACAATTTGTAGGAGATGGTCTTTGCGTCGCATTGAGAGAAGGGCTCAAAACTCGGATTTATCGACAAGTATGCCAAATACCTCTCTCAAGCGGAAAATATTCTACATCTCGATGTTATTATGAGGCAGGAGAATTATATATCGACTATTAAGATGAATCACGTCTAATTCTCATGTGGGGAGAATAGATGATTGAATTGTATATAAGGTTCGTCTAAGTTGAAGGCTTCGAGAGAAATCGGTCCTATCTTAAGGTGTAGGGGGTAAGTCCTGAGCTGATCGACTTGAAGAATCAAGGATCAAGCGGAGGGATAATGATGCAAATGAGATGCAACGTATACGACTTATAGAAGCCATACACGAGTTCTTCCATTGGATGTACATACAAATAATATTAATCAAAGAAGAAAAACGGGATGAGGTTAATACGGTGCAGTGTAACTTATATTAACAATACAGACTATGAATTAAATCACACTCGAAATTAAGGTTCGAAATTCCAGGAATCGTGATTCAATGAAACAACTGGTCAAGCGCCTCAATCAAACCGGATCGCAACAGTTATGGCAAATTTCAATAATGATTGAATTTCAAAATACAGCTAACAAATAGTCGGATTTTAGATCACAGTTGATATCCCTGAACGTGTTTTGCAAAAGTGCAATAATTATAAATGAGAAAAAGATTGAACTTAGTTAAAATCATAACAAACGCTAGTGGGGTTCAAATTTCCGTTAACCGAATTTTAAGTGGAAATCAAATCACTCAAACGCAATCCAAGTTACTAATTTGAGTTTTAAGACGAAGATTAACGACTAAATGCATTCTTGGATTTAAGATGTGTAATACCCCAAATTTTGCCCTAAGATTAGTCGTTTCATCTTGCATCCCATTTCATTTTGCATTGCGTTTAAACTAACCACTAATGGGTTGTGCAGTTGTTTGATTGTTGCAAGAAAATATCATGTGGCGCGCTCTTTTAGTTTACAGGGTTTCTAGTGCCACTTTATTTTGAATGAATAAAATAACACAATTGGCAAGAGACCGTGTGTAAGGAGTTGTGAGTGTGAGAGGTCGAGAGTTCGAATCCCACCTTCTTCACTTTTTGTTTTGTTTCTTTTATTTTTATTCTAAGTTTTTTTATTATTTAATTATTATTTTCGTATTTTATTTAAATTATTTTTTTAAAAATATTATTTTTTCACTTTTTTCCATATTATTCATAAAAACATCCAAAAATTATAAAATTATAAATATTAGAAAATATTTTATTCTTTTTATAATATTTTTAATGTTTAGTATAAATAAAATAAAATTTTAAGTTTATTTTAAATTGTTTAAATTTTATTTAGTTTTAACTAATTATTTAAGTTGGGCTTTAAAGTGGGCATTAGGTTAGAGTTAACCCTAATTTGTTACCTATTTTAACATAAGTTGTATTTGAGAAAGAGAGGAAGAAGACAAAAAGAAAAAACGGCGGCCGTTCTCACGACTTATCAGCAAAAATCTTCGAGGCTTCATCATCATCTCAATCAGAAGAAGTTTCGGAACCGCGATCACCAGCTTCAGACGAACATACCCGTCGTCATCATCCTCTAGCCGACGAACCATCATCCGGCGAGAAACCCACCTCCAGAAATCAACCGTCCGTAACAAAAGTAGAGAATCTGAATAATCTCACCGTAAGCATCGTTAATTGCCTGTTATTTTTTCTTTTTTTGTTTTTTTTCGTAATCCATTTCCAGGATAAGGAAGAGTAAGAAGAGAAAAGGTGGAAGTCAGGAGAAGATGAATAGATTCACGTTGTGAGAAAGACAAAAGGGAATTAAAGCCAACCCTAATGGGATAAATGAACAGACAAAAGGGAATTAAAGCCAATCCTAATGGGCCCAATGAACAAACAAAAAGGAATTAAAGTCAACCCTAATGGGCCAAGTGAATAGACAAAAGGGAACTAAAGCCAACTCTAATGGGCCAAGTGAACGGACACTTCCCCTTTCAGTATCCTTCCCTTTTTTTATTATTATTTATTATTATTTCTCGTTTCTTTAGCTTTTTTTTCCTGTTTATTTTTATTCTTCTTTTTTTTGTAAAATTCTTATCTTATTTTCTTTTTTTAAGTAATTAAGTTTGAGCTGCTAAAATTTTCATAAAAAAAAACATAAAACTTAAATTTTTTTATAAAAAAAACATTTCTTTTCCTTAAATATAATTAAAAAAAAACTCTATTCTTATAATTAAAATTTAAAATATTTTGTAATTAAAATTAAAACTTTTTTTGTCTTAATTAAAACATTAAAGCCGAAACACCTTCTTCATTTTATTTAACATTAAAATCCAAGCAAATTTTTCATAAAAACATAAAAATTAAAGTAATTTTTCCTTATGAACACAAAATTTAAATTTAAAAGTTTCTCTTCATTAAAATATGGGTTCTGTTTCTAGATTTCAATTAACTTTTCCTTTAAATAAAATTCAAAAAAATAAACTCTTGATGTGATTCGTCTAACCCTCATTATCTTGTTTGTTCAGCTTATTCATATTCCATTTGTTCGCTTTATCATTTTTAATTGTAATTATGCGAGTAATCGTCGCAGTTTATTTTTGCATTTTTTTGGGATTTGTAATTTACGCGAGTGATCGTCGCGATTCTTCTTTTATCGCTTTCTTTATCTTTCTGCACTTTAATTCTACCGTATAATAATTTACTATATCTTGCATGATTTACCGTTAGAATCCCTTCCGAAGGATTAGGTCTAGCCGTTTGACTACTGAGTCAATAACCCTAATATTTGACCCTTTCAAACCCTATTAGCCTAGGCGTCTCGCCGTGGACGAAAACGCCATTTATCCTAGCTTTTAGGTCAAAGAGTCGCCGTACTCTATTTTAGGGTTTCCCACCGTGGAATCCCTAATTTAACCCTAATTTCGAATTAACAAATTCAACGTAGAAATAGGAGTTTCAAAACTCCACGTAAGCGCGTCCTTAAGATATGTTTACTCCCCTTGAGACCTTGACCACAGTCAAGAAGTTTCTAACCTCCCTTTCGAGGGGAACTACGATTACTCTGATTCCATTCCCTATCCAGGATACGTAGGCACAAGATGCGAGTCTTGCCGAGTAAACTTAGGACTAACCCTTAGACTTTTAGGTTACTCCATCCCTTAGCAATATATATTTCAAGCAGATAATAAAATAAAAAAAGCATACAATAAACAAAAGGTTTCTGTAGAGTACTACAGAAGTTTAGGGTGCTAGTAGCTTCCCTAAGCTTAACCAACCCCTTACCTAGGTCTCTTCCCCGCATTGTGTTTACGATGCAAAAATAGGTTTTCCCTCTTTTGACCTTTTCCTTCGGATAAATAAAAGAGCGGTTGTGAATCAAGAATTGTGATTCAAACTAATTAATAGTTTGATATCCTATTTCCACCGCAACAGAAAATGACGACTTCACTGGGGATTGCCATAATTTTTAAGGGTTATCCCTACCTCGTTTATTGCATGCTATTTACTTTATTATTTGTTTGCGCGTATATAATATGTTCATATTGTACCTTGCTTGGGGGGTATCTATTTTTTTTTGAGATAAGTCCTACACCCAGACTTGAGTGACCTTATTATAGGAGGTGAGATATTGAACGAGACTTATAGGGAGTGATTCCCAACCAAGCCGACTTGAGAATCACCGCTCAGTTGAGACCCTTTCGAAAATGGTTCGGTTGAACGAGTATTCGTGAAAATTTTTACCATGGTCGATTGGAGTCTATGATATTGAGGACCGTAGTACCTTAACACCACCTTGGCCTTATCTAGGACATAGTGCGAGGACTATGAGGGAATATTCCCGAAATAGTCGCTACGCGATACTACACTCAAAAGAGATTCTCTTGAGAATATTATTAACCACCGAGTTAATCAGGAAATTGATATTATTTATAATTTTTTTTCTTTGATTAAGCATAATTAGCATGTATGAACTCGTTTATTTTGAATAATTAATGCAATGCATATTTGTCTTGAATAAATCCATTCGTTTCACTCATTCAATTTTTTTTCTTCATAAACTTATAATGCCAACGTTACCCGATCTCTTGCTTTGATAGAGAGTTGGGAGGAGGATGATGAACCAAAAACATCAAATCTCTTGTCGTATGCTTTCGATCGAAACCTGCTGATGATGTAAGACATTGTTTCAAATCCCAAATAATGGAGATATAAGGTGATAATCCCTCTTTACCCCCTTTGAGCCTTGGAGTAGGAGTTTTCCTTGCCAAACATAAAAAACCCTTTATTTTAACCTGGGGCAGGGTAGTTTTTCAGTTAAATGGATTGAGCGCTCAGACTCTCAAAAAGGAGGAGCGAAACTTCAAGGATTCATTCTATCCTTAACATCTTAGGAAGTTATAAGTCAATGACTATCCCTCTACTACTAAAAGAGTGGGACAACCACAAGCCTTTCAAAAGAGTCACACGACTTATTCAACAAAAATAAAAAATGTAGCCCGCTAAGTTAAAACCTATGAAGGAGACTTAGGCAAAACTGGGGCATCCCGCTGGACTACAAAGTCGAATCCAAAAGACGTCGTCCAGGCAAAAGTCAGGGAATAAAAGCAAAAAAATTATAACAAACAAGGGATTACAATAAAGAATCCCCATAAAGAACAAAGTCGTGTTGATCAAACAAAAAATAGGTGGGTGACTGCCATTGTCCAAAGTCTTGATGAGTTCTCGGCCATATCGAATCCGATCGAGATATGAGTGCTCGCATCCGGTTAACTGAATTAGGATTGAAGAACATCACGAAGAGTGGGTGGGCACAAATAACTTTGAGCCTTTATCCTTTGTTTCTCAAAACCGTGAACCAAACCACGATACAACCTTTCAAAGACCTAATTGAAGCAAGACTTCTTTTGAAAGCATACTCGACGAGGTAATGTTTCCTGACTCCTACGAGCTATGCTCAGTTTACCATTGGCATTATAAATTAAACTCATATCCTAACAATGTGAGTTCGGTCACGAGTTATTGCGATATCTTTTTCAAGACTAAAATTTTCAAGACAAATATATTATTGCATTGATAGTTTCAGAATAACATTTCGCGCGTGTCAATTTTGCCTAACATCTTAGAAACTGACATACATACATCCACCATGGAACTCGAAGATCCTGCTAAATAGGGGCAGTTGGTTTCCAAGTCGTGTATTGATGCAAGCCTGACTTTCTTGAGAGCTACTTCTTGAAGACTCAGTCATGACACCGTCGATCTGAGCCAGTTACGTCGAGATCTGACAAATCTCTCCAAGAGTTTGAAACAGTGGGGAAAATTGAACTCCACGTTCTCTATAAAATCCTCTTGAGATGACTTTTCCTCACAAAGCAGGTACTCTGGGGCATTGGTATTTTTTTCAAAATGGCAACTGTCGCTACTCGAAAAATGCACCGCGCAACGACGGGGAGGCGAAAAAGATAGACAGAAGAGTCGCCACCGAACTTTATTTATCCCATGAGGGGAAAGGAAAATATCGAGAAAACCTTAAGAAAAGAACGGATAAGATCGTCTCGCAACCAAGAACGGGTTCGGAAGCTGGTTATGCAAGGGGAAGGTATTAGCACCCCTCACATCCATCGTACTCGATGGGAACCATTTGTTTGTCGACGTGTGAATTTATTTGCTTAAATGTTATGCTATAAAAGTGTTTTCCAAAGGGTAAAGAAAATGGGTTTAGAAACTAAGAAAGGAGGTAACTGGGGGAAGAAGGGAAAGAACGGACTCGGTAGGACTTCGCGGTCCCAGGCCTACGTATTCTCAACGGATATGAGAAAGTCAGAGTCGATGTAGTTCGGGAAACTACTGATATGAGGGTTTGTGCTCGCCAAAAATTGTGGCCCTTGTGCCTACGTATCTTTACTTGAAGAAGTAAAGAATCAGAGCAGCCGTAGTTCGGCCTATGATTTGTTGATGTTTTTATGGATGATGCTATCATACGCATTCTAGCAGTCAGGTGTATTGCTGCTCACTCGTTGGAGACTTAGGCATTTCCTATTTGCGGTAGAACGAACATATCATATCCTTTTCGAAAGATAAGTTTTCGCCATGCGAGGCAAGATATCACATTTGATTTATTGAATTGTTTTTTTTAGGGGCGAGATAGGTCCTCGGATAGTAACCCCTACGGGTAGTACCCAATTCTTTATCTCAAAGTTTTTTGTTATGAAAGGGTGTGGCGAACATAGCATCATCGTATTGAAAGACGAGTATCAAAACCACACACACTACAGTGAGCATCTCGACACTCGGAGAGGAAGAAGTCTACACTTAATCCTCTCTCTTTAGTTCAATACAAAGAGAACTTCATTCTCTTATTAAAGTGTTTTTTGGTTTTGAATGGTAAGTGCTTTTGCGACAGAGAACCCTACGGTAAACGTCAGCACTCGAGATAGGAGAAGGCCTACGCCTAACCACTCCACGACCATTCAAGTTTTTGTTATGAAAAGAGTTTAAAAATGAGCTCGATACGGGACCGGGGTTTTTAGGTGACAAAGGTTGCGGAAAGAAGTTGTAGAGGGAGATAGGTGGCGGATAAAGTCACGTCTTCATATTGAAAGACGAGTATCGAGACCACCCACACTATAATGAATATCCCAACACTCGGAGAGGAAGAAGTCTACACTCAATCCTCTCTCTTTAGTTCAATACAAAGAGAATCGATTTATTTATTGTAAGTGTTTTGAAAATGCACTCAGTACGGGGCCGAGGTTTTTTAGGAGAAAAAGGTGTGCGTGAAAACATCTTCGTATTGAAAGACGAGTGTCAAAACCACTCACACTACAGTGAGCATCTCGACACTCGGAGAGGAAGAAGTCTACACTCAATCCCCTCTCTTTAGTTCAATACAAAGGGAACTTTATCCTTTTGTTAAATATGGTGAGTTAGCTTAACAATCGTTTGAGAAAATCCGCCTGACGTTGGGTCAAGGGTTTAATTGCTTAAAAAGGTTTGAGGTGAAGCGAGCAAGGTCGATGGCGACGCACAAGGCAATCAGCTTACAAGGTCAAAAATGGCTCGATGAGAATCGAGAGTTTGCTTTCTTGAAAATAGTTTTTAGAACCAAAGGTAAAAACAATGACCAACAATAAATATGCATAAAAACCATACCAAACACAACGGGTTAATCGGCTAAAAAAACGAAACACAAAAAAAACGGCACGGCGAACTCCTTGAGAAAAATTATTTTGAGGTAAAAAAGTCGAAAAACGTGAAAAACAGGGGTCTGACACGGGCGACCGTGTTGTGTGACATGGCCCGTGTCACAGTTCCAGAGAAAACAGGTTTTTGAGGCAAACAACAGCGTGACACGGCCGCCCGTGTTGCATGACACGGCCCGTGTCACAAGGTCTGGTGGCAAAATGCAGAAAAACTTAAACAACGGTGTGACACGGCCGCCCGTGTTGCATGACACGGCCCGTGTCACAAGGTCTGGGCCAAAAAAGTTAAACAGAGGTGTGACACGGCCGCCCGTGTTGCACGACACGGCTCGTGTCACAAGGTCTGGGCCAAAAAGTTAAACAGATGTGTGACACGGGTGGCCGTGTTGTGTGACACGGCCCGTGTCAGGGGACTCAGATAAAATATGCCATGAAAAGTTAAGCAGAGATGTGACACGGGTGGCCGTGTCGTGTGACACGGCCCATGTCAGGCTACCAGGGTGAAAAACCAAACTTTTATCTTGTTTTTTGCTTCTTTTTGTGGTTCTTAAAAATGGTTTCTTGGTCCCTTTGAAATCTTACATGTTATACTCAATACAACAACACTCAAACCAAGAGAACAAATGATAAATGCACAATATAAAAGAAGAAAAGAGTTTGAAGAAATGGATACCCAAGAGTTGTTACCCTCCTTGCAAAGCCTCCACTGATTTTGGCTAGGTGTTCACTTCTCTTCACTCTATGCTTTGATGACTCTCCTCAATGGCTCCCTTGTATTTCTCTTTTACTCTCTTCACTTTTTGCTGGTCTTTTGCTCTCTCTATTTTTCTGGTTTTCTCTCTTACTCTTTGCTCTCAATATCTCTATCTCAATCTGTTGTGAATGATAGTGAATGCCTCTTTTTGCAGCCTCCTATCCTCCTTATCTCACTTTTTCTGCTGCCTTTTCCTGCTGTACCAAAATCACAACTCTTGCACACTTCTCTATTTTCAGAATTTCCATTCTTGGCAATATCTTTTACCATATTTTGGTGCAGCCCCACTTTCCTTCCATTTCTAGTATGTTTTTTTTTGCTGTATTTTCTTCTGCAGCACTCTACCTTTCTATTCATCCTTGTACCCATTGGTTGGTTGATTTGTTTGGACATACTCATGTAGTCAATACACTACCTTTTGGACATCATTTTCAAATTCTGATTCTTGATGTGTAGATGTATCAACATAAGCTTATAGCCTTGGTTTTGTGACATAAAATGATTTTGTAATATGATACACATTGTCACTTCTTGCATGGGGCTGTTTTGGACCATATTCAAATTGCTCATGGTTGAACATGCATGGTATTGATCTTGAAATATTCCAACATTGAATTAGCTCTTAAATATTTTCGTTGCATGTTTGTAAGCACAAAGAGGGTCATGTGGACTTGATAGAGCATGGGGGATACCATGACATGAAGTTATTTTTAGAAACTTGAATTAAGACTAGAAATAACTTAATTTCCTAAGCATTACCAAGAGTTTGGATTTTGTAACAAATGTGACATTCTTGCAAATGTCATGAAATTTCTTTTTGTAATATTCTTGAATCTAGCCTTGAATTCATGAATCTTGAATTTGGAATGATGGGCCTCCCTTATGTCATTAAATTTGAAAGAAATGAAGAAATGAGTCAAGCCTTGAAAGAGGGCAAATTTTGGGGTGCAACAGCTGCCCCTATTCAAGCGACTTGGACCTGAAGGGATGAAAAGCAATCGCTTTCAAACATTCGAGGTAAAAGGTGACTGAATACAAAAGAACCCAAAAATTTGTCAACCGCAGAATGAAACCTCTGACATCACCGTCAGGCACCTATATCAGGTAGAACATCTGACTTCGCCACCAGTCGTCGATCAAATACAAACACCTGACCTTGCCGTCAGCTCTTAATAGCATTCTAACTTCGCCGTCGGAACTCAACATCAAATCTGTGAGATCTGACCTCACTGTTAATATTCAACATAATCTGTAAAAACATCTGATTGGTAGAACATCTGATCTTGCCATCAGTCCTCCATATCCTATGACTTCGCCATCAACTTACAACATAATCTGACTTCGTCGTAAATTAAAATCATCTGACTTCGCCGTTATTTCTCAAACCATTCTGACGTTACCGTCAACCCTCTACATGATCTGACTTCGCCATCAATTCTCCACATAAAATTTGGAAAAACACCTGACTTCGCTGTCAGTTCTTAACATCAAATTGGTAGGACACATGACTTCGCCGTCACCCCTCCATAATCTGACTTCGCCGTCAACTCCTCTCATAATCTGACTTCGCCGTCAACTCTTTACATAATCCGACCTCGCCGTCAACTCTCAACATAACCTGACTTCGCCATCAACTCTCTTCATGATCTGACTTCGCCATCAATTCTCTTCATACTCTGACCTCGTCGTCAATTCTCTTCATAATCTGACCTCGTCGTCAATTCTCTTCATAATCTGACTTCGTCGCCAATTCTTTTCATAATCTGACCTCGTTGTCAATTCTCTTCATAATCTGACCTCGTCGTCAAATTTCTTCATAATCTGACCTCGTCGTCAATTTTTTAATAGTCTGACCTCGTCGTCAATTTTTTAATAGCATCTAACTTCGCCGCTAGCTATCAAAATCATTTGACTTCACCTTCACTTCATTTTGCTAAAAAGCGAGCATCGAACCCAAAGGTCGGCTCAACCCTAAGTTTAGAAGAACATTCGTCGATTCACCATCTGGGTGAAGAAATCCGTTGGGGAAACATGAACTTGAATAAATAGACTCCGCTAGGGAGACCGATAAGATGAACACATTTGTCAATGACCTGGCTGGAGGTCTGGATACCATGCAAGATTGAGAAATATACTGATAACTGCTGGAGATGCGCTTGAAAACAAAGGGGTGGCAACCCGACTTATGTTTTACATGCATATGTTTGAATATGGCGTAATGCTCCATACGAAATGGAAATGCTACACGTTTGGGAGGATGTTATGCATGATGCAAATGCAAAGGAAACACTTTAGAAAAATAAATGCCAAAGAAAGGATTAATTCCGCCGGGGAAAAGACTAGACACGTCTAGTACAAATGTTGGGGAAAGCAAACCCTGGATGGTCTTCTGAGAAAACTTCTGGGTAAAATTGTTCCGCTAAGAGCAAATCCACCCTACTGAGGATTAGACAATGAGGGAATCAACATCAACCTTTGCTTGGGGAAATGAGCAATAAACTCAAAAAATACAAATTCCGTTTGAGGAATGAGTCAATGACCTAGACTCTGAGGGGAAAAGGAGCCAGTTGTTCAAACTCTATGGGGAAAACAAATTTCTGAATTTGTTCCACTGCTGAGGGATAAACCCACACCCACTCACTGGAAACGATCCTGCTCTACTGGAGATGTCAATCTTGACCTGCTGAGGATATCCTTTGATTGTCAAGGTTTCAAACTGTTGGGGGGTGAGAACCCACTTAAACTGCACACTTCCCTTAGATGAGGAACTTCTGGAGAAGCCTCGAGGAAAGTTCTCTTGCAAATAACAAATAAACAAGTATGTTTTATGCAGCAGGTACCATCTCAATTATCACTTAAGACGTTATTCAAGCAAATACAATGTTTCAATTATAGATAGCGAAGCCCACAAATTTATGTATGCAAAGTTTTATCAAAAACATCAGGCGTCTTTTGCAAACAAAACGGTAAAAACAAAACAAAAGGTTTTCTAGATAATATGTTTTATTGATAAATGGCCTGTAGATAGGCAAATTTACAAGGGACACAACTCCTGAAATGAGAAAGCTGCGTAAGAAATATACAGAAATGCACAAGAATATCAAAATGTCGGCAATGTGGTATAGACAACCACCATAGAACGACTCAACTATGACTCGCATGACTTCGACGCCTTTCCGATGCTTCGTCTTCTGAAGAGATTGATTTGAACGACTGCTTCTCGAGTTCTCCCATAATCCACTATGCTTTAAAGATCAATGCGCAGGCCACAGTCATTTGCTTTTCAAATCCCTAACTTTTTCCTGAACCGCCCTTGCGGGTTTTCAATTCACCGGGATACCCATTTTTGCCAAAGTCGCCATTTCAGGTTTTCAACTTTACAGGTTTACATTTTTTTTATTTTTATCTCTAGTTTTTGCCCGAACCTATCCTTTTATGGTTCGCCGAGATGCCCCATTCTTGCCTGGATTTTCTTTTTCTTTCCAGCAGGTCTATTTTAAGCAAAGTATCTTTTGACTGCGTCCGCGTTCACAGTGGACGTAAAATCTTCGCCATCCATAGTTGAAAGTAGCAAGGCTCCTCCAGAGAAGACCTTCCTTACAACATACGGACCTTCATAATTGGGAGTCCATTTGCCCCTATGATCGTTCTGTGGTGGGAGAATCCGCTTCAACACCAGATCGCCTGTCTGAAAGCTTCGAGGACGCATCTTCTTATCGTAGGCTTTCTTCATCCTACTCTGATACAGACGACCGTACGCAAGAGACGCCAACCTCTTCTCATCCATCAAACTGAGTTGATTCAACTTGTTCTTCACCCATTCTGCTTCATTCAACTTGACGTCAGCCAGAACTCTCAAAGATGGGATCTCGATCTCCAATGGCAGAACAGCCTCCATGCCATATACCAACGAGAAAGGAGTTGCCCCAGTTGAAGTACGCACCGAGGTGAGATATCCATGCAAAGCAAAAGGCAACATCTCGTGCCAATCCTTATAAGTCACAACCATCTTCTATACTATCTTCTTAATGTTCTTGTTAGCCGCTTCTATAGCGCCATTCATTTTTGGACGATAGGGAGAAGAATTGTGATGCTCGATTTTGAAATTCTGGCACAGTTCCTTCATCATCTTGTTATTCAGATTAGAACCATTATCAGTAATGATCCTCTCGGGTATTCCATATCGACAGATAATGTCCCTTTTGATAAACCGGGCTACGACTCGCTTCGTGACATTGGCGTAAAAAGCTGCTTCGACCCATTTGGTGAAATAGTCAATGGCTACTAAGATGAAACGATGTCCATTAGATGTAGTTGGCTCGATCTTTCCAATCATATCGATGCCCCACATGGAGAAAGGCCATGGGGATGACATGACATTCAAAGGACAAGGCGGCACATGAATCTTGTCGGCATAAATCTGGCATTTATGACACTTCTTGGCGTACTTGAAGCAATCCGACTCCATAGTTAACCAATAATAGCCTGCTCTTAATAGCTTTCGAAACATGGCATGCTCACCTGCATGTGTTCCAAAGGCACCTTCGTGGACTTCTTCCATAAGCAAACCTGCTTCTTTTTCGTCCACACATCTTAGCAGCACCAAGTCAAAGTTTCTCCGATAGAGTACACTGTCTGGATTCAGATAGAAGTTACCAGATAATCTTCTCAAGGTCTTCTTATCCCGGGCCGATGCCTCAGGCGGATACTCTTGGTTCTTGAGAAAGTTATGGATGTCATAAAACCACGGTTTACCATCAGAAACTTCTTCTATTGCGAAAACAAAAGCCGGCCTGTCGAGGCGCGAGGTGACAATTCTCGGTGCATCATTCCAGAAGTTTACTTTGTACATCGAGGACAATGTAGCCAAAGCATCAGCCATCTGATTTTCTGCCCTCGGTACATGGTGAAACTCTACTCGGTCAAAGAAAGGTAGCAACCTTCTGGCGTAATTCATGTAAGGGATCAGATTAGGCTGGCGGGTCTCCCACTCTCCCTTGATCTGGTTTACCACCAAAGCTGAATCTCCATAGATATCGAGGTTCTTGATCCTCAAGTCGATTGCTTCTTCGATACCCATGATACACGCTTCATATTCAGCCTCATTGTTGGTGCATGGGAATGTTAGCCTTGCAGTGAATGGTATATGGGAGCCATGGGGAGTCGTAATGATTGCCTCAATCCCGCTACCGTAGGAGTTAACAGCACCGTCAAAGATTAATTTCCACTGGGAACCCAACTCTGGACCTTCGTCTGGCAACGACTCATCACAATCCTTCATCTTTAAATACATAATGTCCTCATCAGGAAAATCAAACTTCATTGGCTGGTAGTCATCGACTGGTTGCTCTGCGAGATATTCTGACAGGACACTACCTTTAATTGCTTTCTGAGGCACGTACTGGATGTCGTATTCTGTCAGAACCATCTGCCATCTAGCAATCCTTCCTGATAGTGCTTGCTTTTCGAATACGTACTTAATAGGATCCATCTTTGAAATTAACATGGTTGTGTGGTTTAGCATATACTGTCTTAGGCGTTTGGCGGCCCAAGCGAGTGCGCAACAAGTTTTCTCCAACATTGAGTATCTGGATTCACAGTCTGTGAACTTCTTACTCAAGTAGTAAATTACATGCTCTTTTCTTCCAGTCTCGTCGTGCTGACCGAGAACACAACCCATGGAATTCTCAAGAACTGTTAAGTACATTATCAACGGTCTTCCAGCGATCGAAGGTATCAGTATTGGAGGTTCTTGTAGATACTATTTTATCTTCTCAAACGCTCTTTGGCAATTCTCATTCCAGATAACCTCCTGATCCTTTTTCAATAGCTTAAACAATGGCTCACAAGTGGCTGTGAGGTGAGATATGAACCTTGCAATGTAGTTCAATCTACCTAAGAAACCACGAACCTCCTTCTCGGTCTTTGGCGCTGGCATTTCTTGAATTGCCTTGATCTTCACATGATCGACCTCAATACCTTTCTCACTGACAACGAACCCCAACAACTTTCCTGACCGTACGCCGAAAGTACACTTATTCGAGTTCAACCTCAATTTGAACTTTCTCAACCTCTCGAACAACTTTAGAAGATTCACCAGGTGCTCCTCCTCCGTTTGGGATTTCGCAATCATATCATCGACATAGACCTCAATCTCATGATGAATCATATCATGAAAGAGAGTGACCATTGCTCGCTGATAAGTTGCCCCTGCATTCTTCAACCCAAAAGGCATTACTTTATAACAAAACGTCCCCCAAGGCGTGATAAAAGTCGTCTTCTCCATGTCCTCCGGTGCCATCTTGATTTGGTTATATCCAGAGAAACCGTCCATGAAGGAAAACACTGAGTATTATGCGGTGTTATCAACGAGAACGTCAATATGGGGGAGCGGGAAATCATCTTTTGGGCTTGCTCTAGTCAGGTCCCTATAGTCAACACACATCCTGACTTTGCCGTCCTTCTTAGGCACGGGCACGATGTTAGCGACCCAAGGAGGGTAGTTGGTCACAACAAGAAATCCAACATCTAGTTGCTTCTGGACTTCTTCCTTGATCTTCACTGCCATATCTGGCCTGGTTCTTCTCAGTTTCTGTTTGACAGGAGGACACTCTTCACGCAAAGGCAGGCGATGAACTATAATATCTGTGTCGAGTCCGGGCATATCTTTGTATGACCAAGCAAAGACATCCTTATACTCTTGGAGTAACTCAATCAATCTTTGCTTGATATCATTCTACATCGCAACCCCTACTCTGACCTCCTTTTTATCCTCTCCTGTTCCCAGGTTGACGACTTCAACTTCCTCCTGATGAGGCAGGATGACCTTCTCCTCTTGTTTTAACAATCTGGCAAGCTCTTCAGGCAGGTCTTCATTTTCGTCAATCTCTCCTTCTGCTTGAAAGATCGGATTGTCAAAGTCACATCAAGTCATAGACGAGTCTGAATCGGTGGTATCTGAAATGTGCAACCTGCAATGAGGATGATTTTATGCTTAAATGATATGCAAACAAAAAAACACAAACCACATTGCCATTTTATTGTTGGAAATAAGAATAAGAAAAACAAGGATCACAAAGTCTTGAATGAAAAGAAGCTTTTTGATTGATAATGATAAAAGGGTTATTCACACACATAAAAGATAAGGCCCAACAAATAAATACCATTATGCCCCGGGTAGAGCATATGGCAATACATCAATCAAAACAAAACAATTACTCTTCATAAGTCGCAGTGATAACTTCTTCCATGGTCCAATTCTTCAAGCCTTGGCCGGGGACGCATGGTCGGATCCATGCATCCATGTCACAGTCACTATCTCCTTCCTCGTCAGATACGACATTGATCTCTTCGAACACCACCCCACCACTGGTGAATTGAATATGTCCTTTGTAGCGAGGAGTGCTTGAAGAAGATGTGTATGGGCTGTACCCTAATCCGAACTTATCTTGTTTGTTGGGGACGCTTATCACCTCCCCCCATCCTTTCGCTGATCCAGACTTCGCCACAGCTTGGGCTTCCTTGTAGGATGACATAGCAACTTCTGGCGCCTTGGCTTCAACTGTTGCTTTCTCTTTGATTTGGACGGTCTCAAAGGCTTGGCACAGGGTTTCGTGAATTTCACCATCGACCTTCACATACTTGAATGAGGACATATGGCTTACCATGATGTCTTCCTCTCCGCAAACAGTCACAATGTTATCACCCACCATATACTTCAGCTTTTGGTGTAGGGTTGACGTCACCTCTCCTGCTGAGTGTATCCAAGGCCGACCCAAGAGACAGCTATATGCCGGCTGGATATCCATTATATAGAAAACCGCATCAAAAACCTCAGGACCGACTTGAATTGGCAAGGTTAGCTCTCCAAACACGGACCTCCTTGTCCCATCAAAAGCTCTGACCACCATATCACTTGGCGTACATATTATCCCTCGAGTGTCTAGCTTCATGAGGGCTTTCTTGGGTAGCACATTTAATGACGACCCAGTGTCTACAAATACATGAGACAAAACGACACCTCTACATTCCATAGAGATATGCAGAGCCAAGTTATGATTCCTTCCTTTCGGTGTCAAATCACGGTCAGTGAATCCCAAACCATTCCCTGCATTGACATGGGCCACTACTCCTTCCAACTGATTGACGGATATTTCTTGTGGCACATAAGCATTATCCAAGACTCTGAGCAAGGCGTTTCTATGAGCCTCGGAACATAACAACAACAAGATAGAAATTTTTGAAGGCGTCTGTTGTAGATGATCCACGATCTTATAGTCGCTCTTTCTTATTAAGCGCATGAACTCTTCTGCGTCTTTCAACGCGACTTCTTTTTCTCCATCCTGGGAGCTTTCCTCCGCTACTACCTTCCCTTTACCTTTATCAGCTCTTTCTGCACTTACTTCGGGAGGTGCAAATATCCTCCCACTCCGAGTCATTCCCCCGGTTCCTACCAAGTTGTCAACTGAGTCCAAAGGCAAGCTTTTTAATTCCTACTTCTGTCCATTGCAGTAGACTTCCGCTCCATAGTTCCAAGGGATCGCCTTGGAGCTTTCATAAGGTATAGGTCCTGCCTTCGTAAAGATGATGGTAGGTCGCGCTGGCGGCGCAGAAATAGTGATTGTTTTGTAAGGGATAGAGATGGTGGCCACCTCACCCTCTTTCTTACTGACTATTTCTCATTCTTTTTCTCACAGATCTTGTCAAACTGCAGAACACCTTCGTTTATCATACACTGTATATAACTCTTCAAACTCTCACACCCTTCAGGATGGGCGACACAATTTTCACAATCCTTTTCACACCCGGGAAACACCCCACCTTCTAACAACTTGCATTTTACAAAACTTAAAGGAGTCTTCAATTCTTCAACATCATATACCAGATCTAAATCCTCCCCTTCAACAACATCATTTACTCTACCTGCTCCATGATTTGGCATAGGGTTCTGATCAACATTCAGCGCATCATGGTTGAAATTAATGGCCCTACTATCAACAAGGTCTTGTACCTTGTTCTTGAAGGCTTTGCAATTATCAATATGATGGCCGGGAGCGCCAGAGTAGAAGTCACACCTAGCGTTGGCGTCATACCCGGGTGGTGGTGAGCCATTTAGAGGGGCAATCGTCCTTTTCTGGACCAACTGAAGTTGCAATAAGTGTTGTAGTAGCTGAGAGTAAGGCATTGGGGGTGCGTCAAAGTGCCTATCTACCATCCTTCTTCGGTCTTGATATGGTCTTGGTGCATAATTTTGTTGTTGTGGTTGTTGTCGTTGTTGTTGTTGCTGTTGACGTGGTTGTTGCTGAGGCCGTACTGCCGGGATGGCAATACTAGCTACTTGTGGTTGTTGTTGATAGTACGGTCGTGGGCGATACTGATTCTGATTCTGGTTCCAATTTTGATTCTTAAAACCTGATATTAAGTTTGTCTCATTCTCCTTTCTTTTGATACCGAAATTCTTTCTTCCACATCCATATGAGGTCCCTTCTCCTGCTTGTATTTTACCCAATTTAATCCCATTTTCTACTCTCTCACCTGTGATGATCAGATCTGAGAAACTTCCAGACATGTTGCTTATCAATTTCTCATAATACACACCAGGTAGTGTAGCTACAAACAAGTCGATGAGTTCTCTCTCCACCATTGGAGGTTGAACCCTTGCAGCCAACTCGCGCCACCTCTGGGCGTACTCCTTGAATCCTTCATTGTTCCTTTGCGATAGGTTCTGTAACTGTACACGATTCGGTGCTAGGTCACTGTTATACTGGTAGTGTTTGACAAAAGCTTCTGCCAAATCCTTCCAACTTCTAATATGGACCGACTCCAGTCCCATATACCATTCTAAAGATGGACCTGACAAGCTATCTTGAAAGAAGTACATCAGCAACTTCTCATCATCGGAGTATGCAGACATCCTTCGAAAATAGGAGCGAAGGTGCACCCTTGGACATGTTGTTCCTTTGTATTTATCGAAATCTGGTACTATGAACTTTGGAGGAATCCTAAGTCCCGGAATCAATCCCAGATTGGACATGTCAAGACCCATAGTATTCTGGCCTTCAAGAATGCTCCTCATCTTTTCTTCGATTGCATCGAACCTTCTATTAGCGTCATATCGTAATCTTGCCCCAAGGTATCCCATGGAGAAGACGTCATCTTGCTCATCTTGGTCCCACTGAGGACCATTGTTAACAGGCACGGCGCCCGCCGCAACTTGGATGGGAATTCCATCTTGTTTTTCTCCACCCGGAAGATTGACTACAGTTGGACCACCATTAGCCTGCGAAGTGCTACCATTAGCCGGAGGAGGAATAGCAGTAGTTCCTCCATGCAAAACACCACTGCCATCCACTCGAGCTATCAATGGTTGAACCAGAGTTCTCAATTGTTCCTGCCCATTGGCTACCCCTTGCATTGTTTCCATGAATTGTGTCATCTTTTCCCTAAACTCCTGCAACTCTTGTTGTACTTGATCCATGACTCTTCGTTGGTTCCCTCTTGTGTTGTATGAATGTTGAGAAGTCAGCTTGCTCTTTCTCATTCTTTTCTTCTGAAATGGCAAGCGGTATGAGGTCGGGTTTCAGGGAATGCAAAAATGATGCGTGGGTATATGCAATGCTCGAATGATGTTCAAGGGACTTTCAAGATTTATGATTATCAATGGTATTGTGGAACTATAAATGAATAGTAAAGAATGCACAATTTAAGCCAAAAAGCAAACTTTCATTAATTTTGAGGGAAGATTCAATACAACTGATTGTTCAATAAGCTGCAAAATAAAAACTCATGCTACAAGAAAATATTGAATGAACTAAAACTCTTTCTTTCGGAGACGTTCTTCAAGCTTTTTTGTCTCGAACATGAATCTTCTAACCATTTGGTCGCAGAGCCGGATAAAGTGATGGATGGAAGGAGGAATATCATTTCCTTCTAAGTCTTGAATTGCGCTTTCCAACCTCCATGGGATATCATGAATCATAAGGTTGCAATGCTCCACTAGATTGTTATACCTAGCGCGACACATGTCTAGGGTCGGCTGGTAATAACGAAGAGAATCCTCATACGTATCCAAAAGTTCATTGAGTTGAGCTTCCTTCTTCAACCATAGTGAACTATTCCTTTGCAGGGCCTCGAAACGGTCTTTCCACAAGGTGGCTGTTTCCTGAGCGGTCTTCAATTATGAGCATTTGTTGTGCCATACATCAGAGGTGACATATGAAGCTCTCAATGCTTCTTCTTTGAGTTGTCGCTCGCTTTCGACTAGAATTAAGGCACCCCTCAACTCCTTTTCAAGGACATCAATATCGGCCTCAAGTTCCTCCCTTGTCTTCTTCTTTTCAGCAAAGGCTAACTCGAAGAATCTCCACGCTTTATCACAAGAGGCCTTGGTTTCCTTTAGGCGTTGTTGGAGGGCTTTTATCGATGCATCAGCTCCTTCATAACCTTCTTGATACCTGACCCTTAGATCTGCTTCTAGCTTCAGCTTCTTGCTACTCTCAGCCGCTTGGTCTTGTTCGAACTCCACTTTCCTCTTATATTGGCCCTTCTCCACTCCTGCTTGGTGAACCTCAGCCTGAAGGTCTTGATTTTCCTTTGTCAACCTTTCTATCACTAGCTTTAGTTTCTCATACTCCTCCATGGATACATGAGTGGGAGCAGGAGGTTCTTCTCGCATGGATGGTTCGGAGGGAAATGGAAGCAACCTTTCAGCCACTCTAGCTTACAACCATCGGTTGTAGGGCTCCTTAGCCACACAGTTCTTCGCCTTTAACTCTTTCCTCCCCTTCGTATGAACCTTTTCCCATGCTTTAACAATATTCCTGACAAACGCAGGATCGTCTGTTGTGGCTAGCAAAAAGAAACTCTGAACTTTCTCTACTTCGGGCTCATCTTCCATAGCATAGCCCAACTGAGGCAACGCCATGACGGGATTGTAATTGATGCAACCAGCCCTACTGATTAGAGGTACATTACCGAAATTCCCACAACTAAATATGATCTCCACGTCGTAATACTCATGAGAGTACCAAGCAATATCACTGGCCTCTAGAGACATAATGCGTTGAGACCATTTCAGTTTCTTCTTGTTTTCCACAAATGGCCCTTTCTTCGGTAGGTGGGAAGCATACCATTTGAACAATAGATGAGAACAACATTGGACCATTCCTGTCTTCTTTTCACTTCTCCAATGAATGGAGTGGTAAACATCAGCGAGGAGGGTAGGGATATGATTCTTTTGCATGAAGAGAATGATAGCAGTGATGTCTATGAAATTGTCCACATTTGGAAAGAGGACAATCCCATAAATCATTAGAGCAACGACAATACCAAAACTTTCCCAATCCCCATTGGTCTTGTACTGATCGGCTTTATCTAGCAAAAACCTCAAAGGAAATCCTTGAGTACCTCCCTTATTGGTTAGACCATCTTTAACCTCTTCCTCGGTCATACGGAGAGCGAGAGCAATGACAGAAGACTTTGGCTCTTCTTCTAGGCCGGTGTGAATAGGTTGATCCTTAATCTTGATATTCAAAAGGTGGGAATATTCTTCAAGAGTACGAGCCAACTGATAATCTTGAAAGGTGAAGCATCTGAGAGGCGCATCATAAAATTGAACCATAGCGAACAAAGCCCATGTATTGACCCCAGAATGGAGAAGGTCAAGCAATTTCCCATATTTCCCTTGAAAGTTGATTTTCATAGCTTTTGGCACATCAATCAAAAGATCTTGGATTGGTCCCAACTTCGGTTCTCTGAACTTTAAGGAATTTGTACTTCTTTTCCTTTGATCATTCATCTTGTTCTTCAATACCTATGATAATCACAGTCTCTTAAGTCCCTTGATATGCAACAATGCTATGAAATGCAATGCTTTATGGATGCACATGAGAATGGGAACACATGGATCAAAGTCACAGATCCTGCAGGGTATTGTAACAAAATATCTCTCACCACGGGTGGGCAATCTATTGGTTTATAAGAGGGCATCCTAAAAGGCTTTTAAACAAAGTCCCATGCACTAACCCTCAAAAGTTTTCCATCATAACGACTACTCGTAAGACGGTAATCCCTTCAAAAGGATGAACACAGAGTTATGTTTTAGTAACCTTTTGGAATAAGGTTCTACAAGAGGTCCTCAGAATCACAGAATCCCACGTCGGAAATAAAACGCCATTACGACTACACGTAGGACATAATCTTTCCAACGGGGTCTCATCTGAGCGGTGGAATTCGATCCAACTCAACGAGTCCTACGTCTCGCAAATCAGAAAGAAACCACCTCCTAATCTTAGTGTATACTCGAAAGCTCGGGTAGAAAGCTTTATCCTCACAAACCATCCCAATAAACCCAACAGGTTAGAAAGAAACACAATAATAAAATAAAATAAAACATAAAAGCAAATAAAGCACAAATGCAACAAACAAACTAGGTTTGGCTTGCTAGGCGTCCCCAGCAGAGTCGCTACTCGAAAAATGCACCGCGCAACGACGGGGAGGCGAAAAAGATAGACAAAAGAGTCGCCACCGAACTTTATTTATCCCATGAGGGGAAAGGAAAATATCGAGAAAACCTTAAGAAAAGAACAGATAAGATGGTCTCGCAACCAAGAACGGGTTCGGAAGCCGGTTATGCGAGGGGAAGGTATTAGCACCCCTCGCATCCATCGTACTCGATGGGAACCATTTGTTTGTCGACGTGTGAATTTATTTGCTTAAATGTTATGCTATAAAAGTGTTTTCCAAAGGGTAAAGAAAGTGGGTTTAGAAACTAAGAAAGGAGGTAACTGGGGGAAGAAGGGAAAGAACGGACTCGGTAGGACTTCGCGGTCCCAGGCCTACGTATTCTAAACGGATATGAGAAAGTCAGATTCGACGTAGTTCGGGAAATTATTGATATGAGGGTTTGTGCTCGCCAAGAATTGTGGCCCTTGTGCCTACGTATCTTTACTTGAAGAAGTAAAGAATCAGAGCAGCCGTAGTTCGGCCTATGATTTGTTGATGTTTTTATGGATGATGCTATCGTACGCATTCTAGCAGTCAGGTGTATTGCTGCTCGCTCATTGGAGACTTAGGCATTACCTATTTGCGGTAGAACTGACGTATCATATCCTTTTCGAAAGATAAGTTTTCGCCATGCGAGGCAAGATGTCACATTTAATTTGTTGAATTGTTTTTTTAGGGGCGAGATAGGTCCTCGGATAGTAACCCCTACGGGTAGTACCCAATTCTTTATCTCAAAGTTTTTTGTTATGAAAGGGTGTGGCGAACATAGCGTCTTCGTATTGAAAGACGAGTATCAAAACCACACACACTACAGTGAGCATCTCGACACTCGGAGAGGAAGAAGTCTACACTTAATCCTCTCTCTTTAGTTCAATACAAAGAGAACTTCATTCTCTTATTAAAGTGTTTTTTGTTTTTGAATGGTAAGTGCTTTTCCGACAGAGAACCCTACGGTAAACGTCAGCACTCGGGATAGGAGAAGTGTAACACCCCCTTCTATACCCCAAATAATTGCATATAAAACAATTAAGCACATACAAGTTATCAGAGTAAAAAGGTTTTATAATCAGGTATAAAAGAAGAATGCCACAATTTCACCAATAAAACACTTTCACAATTTGCTCCATAAAATATGTAACATTTTCAATTTAAGCGGAAGATAAAATCATTTAATCAGTTCCAAATATTAATTCACGTACACATAAGCTATCCAATTTAATATATATCATATCAGTTAGATTACAAAACCACATCAGCTGATACACCGCAATGTATCACAAAAGAATGACTATACTAGTCTAACTACCCGGTGTTACATATCAGAGCAGTAGACTCAAAAGAATGAAGACTATTCTTCACAAAAGGACTCCAGCATCCTAATCTGCAATGCCTCATAGAGCATTATAAAACAGCAGAAGGGTGAGAAATATAACCATAATAATCAAAGCATAAGATTATATATATATAGGTAATCATATAACACATATTCACATTTCTCACCACACTTCATTCTCTTAGTCATATATATTACCACACATGTATATATACAAACATGGATATCCACAAGCCTTCCCACATTATGTATACACTTACAATTTCCACAATCTCATCATCCACACATAAGCATCACTTCATGCATATGTCATATATCAATGTGACTCAACAACTCAATGCAACTCATGCAATGCGGTACCGACTCTCGTTATCTTTTTTTTGGTTTTTACATTAAACCGGGTCCACACTTCTAGACCGATAACCCGTTATCTTTTTTCGG
The DNA here is from genome assembly GCA_963859935.3 of Lathyrus sativus. Classification (NCBI taxonomy): domain Eukaryota; kingdom Viridiplantae; phylum Streptophyta; class Magnoliopsida; order Fabales; family Fabaceae; genus Lathyrus; species Lathyrus sativus. The sequence goes on along the minus strand of OZ012736.1, from coordinate 372,000,116 downwards.
TTTTTACATTAAACCGGGTCCACACTTCTAGACCGATAACCACAAAGGCCCGTCCTCTAAGCCTTCAAACCCACACTTCTAGGTTTGGGACAAGCCACTAGTTTCCACGAAACTAACAGACATTGCCTCTTGACTAAATGATGCATGTACAATCAACCACAACAAATGCACTTAAGACCGACATCTTAATCTCATGCATTTACATAATTCATCACTTCAAGAATTACACAATGATTGTACATACAACATATATCAAACATTTATCAATGTATTCATTTCACACATCATCATATTCAACAACAATGCACACATATCACATATGTTCCCATGCATTCACACCACAATCGCATACATATATGCACTCGCAATTCATTAGACGATACACATACATTTCTCATTGTATTCCCATGTGTCTCTAATTATCACAACAATCAAGGTATTCTCATTACAATACCAATCATACAATTATAAGTTATGCACACATATTCAAAATGTTCTCATGCATACTCATTACATAATTGTACACAACAATCAAACATCCACAACTCTAGGATTCACGCCCGAAGGCTACCCACAGCACATGTTATCGTAATAGTTCACATACTCATTCATAACATAGAAGTATAAACATATGCGAATCAACCAAACAATCACCATTTGGATAACACAGCAAAGAAAATATACTGCCACATTCGCCTTCATTCGCCTGGCGAACCCTCGCAGCGAACCTTCGCCTGGCCTTCGCCTGGCGAACTCTCTCAGCGAACACTCGCTAGGCTTCGCCTGGCGAGACTTCCCAGCGAGCCCAAGCCAGTAGCTACTGACTTCATTCGCCACCATTCGCCAGCACCTTCGCTGGGCGAACCTTCGCCATCCCACTTCGCCTGGCGAGCCCACCAGCGAAGTCTACTGGGACTTAAATATAATTATTCGCCAACATTCGCTAGGCTTCGCCTGGCGAAGCTTCGCCTTCGCTCGCCTGGCGAGAGCCAGCGAACCTGCGCAGAACAGAACCCTATTCTGTTCCTCCTCCACAATCCACCATCATTCAACTTCTCACACAACAAAATCAGTACAAACATCATACCCTCATGTTACCCGACTATTCTACGGCATTATTTCCAAGTTCCAACCGATTAAATCATCAATCTACCGATTATTCCAACTTTTGCCCTAATTGGAAAGTGATGAAAACTCTACCAAAACCCCAACCCAACATACATAACATCATACAATGATCAAATAGAAACATTTCTCACCCTTACCTCGATTAATCGGAGCTTTGATGTTGGTTCTTGATGATTTCCACTTTCCCTCTTCTTCTCTTCTCTTTCTCTCCTTTCTTCTTCTTTCCTCTTTCTTTCCAAATGTTTTTCTATCTTTCTTTTCTTTTCTTTTCTCTCTTATATATATTTCCTTCATTTTCCTTCCTTCCAATTTCCTTCTCAATTCTCTATTAATCCCAATTAATAAAAATTAATTTCCAACATTAATAAAATCCCACTAGATAAATTAGTTACTACAATTAATTATTTAATGAAATTTGGGCTGTTACAAGAAGGCCTACGCCTAACCACTCCACGACCATTCAAGTTTTTGTTATGAAAAGAGTTTAAAAATACGCTCGGTACGGGACCGAGGTTTTTAGGTGACAAAGGTTGCGGAAAGAAGTTGTAGAGGGAGATAGGTGGCGGATAAAGTCACGTCTTTGTATTGAAAGACAAGTATCGAGACCACCCACACTACAGTGAATATCCCAACACTCGGAGAGGAAGAAGTCTACACTCAATCCTCTCTCTTTAGTTCAATACAAAGAGAATCGATTTATTTATTGTGAGTGTTTTGGAAATGCACTCGGTACGGGGCCGAGGTTTTTTAGGAGAAAAAGGTGTGGATGAAAACATCTTCGTATTGAAAGACGAATGTCAAAACCACCCACACTACAGTGAGCATCTCGACACTTGGAGAGGAAGAAGTCTACACTCAATCCCCTCTCTTTAGTTCAATACAAAGTGAACTTTATCCTTTTGTTAAATATGGTGAGTTGGCTTAACAATCGTTTGAGAAAATCCGCTTGACGTTGGGTCAAGGGTTTAATTGCTTAAAAAGGTTTGAGGTGAAGCGAGCAAGGTCGATGGCGACGCACAAGGCAATCGGCTTACAAGGTCAAAAATGGCTCGATGAGAATCGAGAGTTTGTTTTCTTGAAAATAGTTTTTAGAACCAAAGTTAAAAACAATGACCAACAATAAATATGCATAAAAACCATACCAAACACAACGGGTTAATCGGCTAAAAAAAATGAAACACAAAAAAAAAACGGCACGGCGAACTCCTTGAGAAAAAATTTTTTGAGGTAAAAAAGTCGAAAAAACGTGAAAAACAGGGGTCTGACACGGGCGGCCGTGTTGTGTGACACGGCCCGTGTCACAGTTCCAGAGAAAACAGGTTTTTGAGGCAAACAACGGCGTGACACGGCCGCCCGTGTTGCATGACACGACCCGTGTCACAAGGTCTAGGGGGAAAATGCAGAAAAACTTAAACAGCGGTGTGACACGGCCGCCCGTGTTGCATGACACGGCCCGTGTCACAAGGTTTGGGCCAAAAAAGTTAAACAGAGGTGTGACACGGCCGCCAGTGTTGCATGACACGACCCGTGTCACAAGGTCTAGGCCAAAAAGTTAAACAGAGGTGTGACACGGGTGGCCGTGTTGTGTGACACGGCCCGTGTCAGGGGACTCAGGTAAAATATGCCATGAAAACTCAAGCAGAGATGTGACACGGGTGGCCGTGTCGTGTGACACGGCCCGTGTCAGGCTACCAGGGTGAAAAACCAAACTTTTCTCTTGTTTTTTGCTTCTTTTTGTGGTTCTTAAAAATGGTTTCTTGGTCCCTTTGGAATCTTACATGTTATACTCAATACAACAACACTCAAACCAAGAGAACAAATGATAAATGCACAATATAAAAGAAGAAAAGAGTTTGATGAAATGGATACCCAATAGTTGTTACCCTCCTTGCAAAGCCTCCACTGATTTTGGCTAGGTGTTCACTTCTCTTTACTCTATGCTTTGATGACTCTCCTCAATGGCTCCCTTGTGTTTCTCTTTTACTCTCTTCACTTTTTGCTGGTCTTTTGCTCTCTCTATTTTTATGGTTTTCTCTCTTACTCTTTGCTCTCAATATCTCTATCTCTATCTGTTGTGATTGATAGTGAATTCCGCTTTTTGCAGCCTCCTATCCTCCTTATCTCACTTTTTCTACTGCCTTTTCCTGCTGTACCAAAATCACAGCTCTTGCACACTTCTCTATTTTCAGAATTTCCATTCTTGGCAATATCTTTTACCACATTTTGGTGCAGCCCCACTTTCCTTCCATTTCTAGTATGTTTTTTTTTTGCTGTATTTTCTTCTGCAGCACTCTACCTTTTATTCATCCTTGTACCCATTGGTTGGTTGATTTGTTTGGACATACTCATGTAGTCAATACACTACCTTTTGGACATCATTTTCAAATTCTGATTCTTGATGTGTAGATGTATCAAAATAAGCTTATAGCCTTGGTTTTGTGACATAAAATGATTTTGTAATATGATACACATTTCCACTTCTTGCATGGGGCTGTTTTGGACCATATTCAAATTGCTCATGGTTGAACATGCATGGTATTGATCTTGAAATATTCCAACATTGAATTAGCTCTTAAATATTTTCCTTGCATGTTTGTAAGCACAAAGAGGGTCATGTGGACTTGATGGAGCATGGGGGATACCATGACATGAAGTTATTTTTAGAAACTTGAATTAAGACTAGAAATAGCTTAATTTCCTAAGCATTACCAAGAGTTTGGATTTTGTAACAAATGTGACATTCTTGCAAATGTCATGAAATTTCTCTTTGTAATATTCTTGAATCTAGCCTTGAATTCATGAACCTTGAATTTGGAATGATGGGTCTCCCTTATGTCATTGAATTTGAAAGAAATGAAGAAATGAGTCAAGCCTTGAAAGAGGCCAAATTTTGGGGTGCAACAACAACTACCACAAAGTCCATTAAGATCAAAACTAGCTTGTTTCACGGCCTTCTCTATGCACCCGATGAATCTTACTCCTGGCGGTCTTCATGCCCCAGTAAATCTCATCATTGCAGAATCTACGTCGTAACCGTTGTCTCAATGCAGTCCCCAGAGAGACTTTAAACTGACAGTCCCCAGAGAGACTCGAAGCCGACACAGTCCCCAGAGAGACTCTAAGCCGACATAGTCCCAAGCGAGACTTTAAGCTGACATCACTTTGGACCGAGCCGGTAATTTCCCAGACAGTAGAGATCATACCCGTATCTTCCCAGTGATAGTCCCCAGCGAGACTTTAAGCTGTCCACACTTTTGGGATACATCCGATAAATCCCCAGTGACTCTCAAGACTGCAGGGATGTCGCCGGTATCCTCCAAGTGATATATGTTCTGGAAGACCCATTCTCAAAGGAAGCATCTGTTCCTCAGTGAAATTACCTTACTTTCCTCAAGAAATACTTCCCAGGAGACTGCCATATTCTCCCCAAGAAGTCAAGATACTTTCCCCAGGAATGTCTGTTGAATTCTCCCCCAGCTAGTCTGATGAACTCTCCTCAGGAAGTTTGATATCTTTTATCCCCAGTCGGATGCACCTTTTCCCCAAGAAGCCAAGGTATTATTCCCAGAAAGTTGCTACACTATCTCCGTGAAGCTGCCTAACTCCACATCTTCCCCACGAAGCAGATATTTATTTTATCCTCGAAAATCTCAGATCCCAAGAGTTCTTTGGCTGATTACGGTTCATGATAGCAATCCCTCCCGTGAAGTCATGACATCGTATCCTCATGCAGAGGTCATGGATCCCTAGTTGAAGTCATGACATCGTACTCTCCAATGAAGACGTATCCCCATGTGGAAGTCATGATCTTTTCTCCCCAGGGAAGTTAGGACTTCGAAGCAAGATTTGGTCCTACCAGAGGTACCGTTGCAGAGGTCGCCAGGGTATTCCCGTCGAGATGTTTATTTCATTTCATGTCTCCTCTCTCATCTGTTTTGTCAGCATGTGCATGAGTCTAAGCATTGCATGCTCATTGCATGACATTTTCATACACATTACCATACACTTTAGTGTACGCTTTGGCAAACGCATTAGCATTTGCATGTTTGCTAGTTGTCGTCATCCTTTGTTGTTACCGCCGAGTAACTGGGTTTGTCCGTTCTCTCCAAGTAGATCGTCAACCCTAAGCATAAAATACTGTTTGTTTCCAACTAATCGCCACAGAGTTCAACCCTCGTGGATGATGGTTATTTGCGTTATCTTTCCGCGCTAGGATAAGATAATCCCCATTTGAGTTCATTCCCTCAATGGAGTATTGTTTGATAGTTTCTTTCTAGCTCGATTCTAGAATGAGCTTCGGTTCTGTCTGTCGCCGAACCTACCCGGACGTACATTTATTTTGCACTATCTTTCAGGAAGAACATTTTACAGCCTACCACTACATTTTACAAACGAGCAGTATGCAGCGGTTTTTTCCTGAGAAACGTACCCTATCTTTACGATGACTAGCAACAGTTCACAGCCGAGGAGCGTATCACCTACATTAAACCTTAAGACGTTGAGTCGCTGTACTCATGCTGGTGCGTCCCGCCGTGGACATATCATTTAAACCTTAAGACGTTGAGTCGCCACACTTATTCTTGGGTGTTCCACCGTGGATATATCATTTAAACATTAAGACGTTGAGTCGCCGTACTCATCCTTAAGCGTCCTACCGTGGACAATTTTACCCTTTAGTAAAAGAGGGAGCTGAATCGTATTCATGGAGCCGACCTTGAAGTATGAAGAAGTTCATTTTATCCTTTAGTAAAAGAAGGAGCTGAATCATGTTCAGGGCGCCGACCTTAAAGTATGAAGAAGTTCATTTTATCCTTTAGTAAAAGAAGGAGCTGAATCATATTCACGACGCCGACCTTGAGATATGAAGAAGTTCATTTTATCCTTTAGTAAAAGAAGGAGCTGAATCATATTCAAGGCGCCGACCTTGAGATATGAAGAAGTTCATTTTATCCTTTAGTAAAAGAAGGAGCGGAATCGTGATCAGGGCGCCGACCTTGAGATATGAAGAAGTTCATTTTATCCTTTAGTAAAAGAAGGAGCGGAATCGTGATCATGGCGCCGACCTTGAGATATGAAGAAGTTCATTTTATCCTTTAGTAAAAGAGGGAGCTGAATCATGTTCAGGGCGCCGACCTTGATGTATGAGGAAGTTCGTTTTATCCTTTAGTAAAAGAAGAATCTGAATCGTATTCCAGGCGTCGACCTTAGATATGAAGAGGTTTATTTATCAGATGAGTGACAATCCCCTCCAGCGAAGCTCATCAATCAATTTTTCATCTATTATCCCCATATAAAAAACAATCTCTTTATCAGAGAGCTTATCCGGTTTGGCATGTAAGTCCCTTCCAACGATAAGTGGCAATTCTCTCTTGAGGAAGCTTATCAGGACATGTCCCATTAAAGTCCATTTATTTTGGCATACTGCCGGTTTTTACCCTGTATATTGTCTACGGATTCCTAAATTCCGTTTGATCCTGCACGAGGGAGAGTTTCTAGAAGCTCGAATGTTATTCTTTGCTCAATGCTCCAGCATTCTGTTAATCGATCCTACAGTCGTGCAGATCTACTTTTTACTTTTTATTCTAGAGTATCAGCCGGTCACGCCTGAACCTGTTCAACAATTACTCCTAGATATTCCCTAGTGAAGGCCGTCTCGCCGGTGCCATCTCCATTGAGGATCCTGCTCTTACCATTCCTTTTTCTAAAAATGACAATTGGTCGTGCTAGAGCCAGTTGGCCATCATTTTAGAATTCCCCCTAGTGTTGTGCTGTTACCCAGTGCGTCGTATTTCCTAGTGTGGTTGTTTGTCGCGTCGGTCCCCTCTGTCGTCTGCATCTTTGCATTCTTCATTCCATCATACGCATCATATTATATTCATGGCATTGTCAGCATTATAGTTTATTTCTGTTTTGTCCATAGCATTGCATATCACTGCATCTAAGGGCAAAATTTTCGGTTATCTATATTTAAATCCCTCCACCATGATTTCTCGAGCCTTCGTCGCTCAAATCATCCAGTGAAGCTATTTAAATAGGGGCAACTGTAATACCCCAAATTTTGCCCTAAGATTAGTCGTTTCATCTTGCATCCCATTTCATTTTGCGTTGTGTTTAAACTAACCACTAACGGATTGTGCAATTGTTTGATTGTTGCAAGAAAATATCATGTGGCGCGCTCTTTTAGTTTACAGGGTTTCTAGTGCCACTTTATTTTGAATGAATAAAATAACACAATTGGCAAGAGACCGTGTGTAAGGAGTTGTGAGTGTGAGAGGTCGAGAGTTCGAATCCCACCTTCTTCACTTTTTGTTTTGTTTCTTTTATTTTTATTCTAACTTTTCTATTTTCATAAATAAAATAGTTTTTTTTATTATTTAATTATTATTTTCGTATTTTATTTAAATTATTTTTTCATTTTTTTCCATATTATTCATAAAAACATCCAAAAATTATAAAATTAAAAATATTAGAAAATATTTTATTCTTTTTATAATATTTTTAATGTTTAGTATAAATAAATAGAATTTTAAGTTTATTTTAAATTGTTTAAATTTTATTTAGTTTTAACTAATTATTTAAGTTGGGCTTTAAAATGGGCATTAAGTTAGAGTTAACCCTAATTTGTTACCTATATAAACATAAGTTGTATTTGAGAAAGGGAGGAAGAAGACAAAAAGAAAAAACGGCGGCCGTTCTCACGACTTATCAGCAAAAATCTTTGAGGCTTCATCATCATCTCAATCAGAAGAAGTTTCAGAACCACGATCACCAGCTTCAGAAGGACATACCCATCGTCATCATCCTCTAGCCGGCGAACCATCATCCAGCGAGAAACCCACCTCCTGAAATCAACCGTCCGTCACAACAAAAGCAGAGAATCTGAATAATCTCACCGTAAGCATCGTTAATTGCCTGTTATTTCTTCTTTTTTTGTTTTTTTGGTAATCCATTTCCAGGATAAGGAAGAGTAAGAAGAGAAAAGGTGGAATTCAGGAGAAGATGAATAGATTCACGTTGTGAGAAAGACAAACGGGAATTAAAGCCAACCCTAATGGGCCAAATGAACAGACAAAAGGGAATTAAAGCCAACCCTAATGGGCCAAATGAACAGACACAAGGGAATTAAAGTCAACCCTAATGGGCCAAATGAACAGACAAAAGGGAATTAAAGCGAATCCTAATGGGCCAAATGAGCCAACCCTAATGGGCCAAATGAACAGACAAAAGGGAACTAAAGCCAACTTTAATGGGCCAAATGAACGGACACTTCCCCTTTCATTATCCTTCCCTTTTTATTATTATTATTTATTATTATTTCTCGTTTCTTTAGTTTTGTTTCCTGTTTATTTTTATTCTTCTTTTTTTGTAAAATTCTTATCTTATTTTCTTTTTTTTAAGTAATTGAGTTTGAGCTGCTAAAATTTTCATTAAAAAAAATTAAAACTTAAATTTTTTTATAAAAAAAAACATTTCTTTTCCTTAAATATAATAAAAAAAAACTCTATTCTTATAATTAAAATTTAAAACATTTTGCAATTAAAATTAAAACTTTTTTTGTCTTAATTAAAACATCAAAGCCGAAACACCTTCTTCATTTTATTTAACATTAAAATCCAAGCAAATTTTTCATAAAAACATAAAAATTAAAGTAATTTTTCCTTATGAACACAAAATTTAAATTTAAAATTTTCTCTTAATTAAAATATGGGTTTTGTTTCTAGATTTCAATTAACTTTTCCTTTAAATAAAATTTTAAAAAATAAACTCTTGATGTGATTCGTCTAACCCTCATTATCTTGTTTGTTCAGCTTATTCATATTCCATTTGTTCGCTTTATCGTTTTTAATTGTAATTATACTTGTAATCGTCGAAGTTTACTTTTGTATTTTTTTGGGATTTGTAATTTACGCGAGTGATCGTCGCGATGCTTCTTTTACCGCTTTCTTTATCTTTCTGCACTTTAATTCTACTATATAATAATTTAATATATCTTGCATGATTTGCCGTTAGAATCCCTTCCGAAGGATTAGGTCTAGCCGTTTGACCGCCGAGTCAATAACCCTAATTTTTGACCCTTTCAAACCCTATTAGCCTAGGCGTCCCGCCGTGGAAGAAAACGCCCTTTATCCTAGCTTTTAGGTCAAAGAGTCGCCGTACTCTATTTTAGGGTTTCCCACCGTGGAATCCCTAATTTAACCCTAATTTCGAATTAACAAATTCAACGTAGAAATAGGAGTTTCAAAACTCCACTTAAGCGTGTCCTTAAGATATGTTTACTCCCCTTGAGACCTTGACCACAATCAAGAAGTTTCTAACCTCCCTTTCGAGGGGAACTACGATTACTCTGATTCCATTCCCTATCCAGGATACGTAGGTACAAGATGCGAGTCTTGCCGAGTAAACTTAGGACTAACCCTTAGGCTTTTAGGTCACTCCATCCCTTAGCAATATATATTTCAAGCAGATAATAAAATAAAAAAAGCATACAATAAACAAAAGGTTCCTGTAGAGTACTACAGAAGTTTAGGGTGCTCTCCATAAACGATTGCCGTAACTTGGTTTTCTTCATGTAACTCTCCATAGATCTCATCCCTTTTGTATAAACTCAGCCTGTTTAAGTCAAGAGAACATGTAACTCTCCATAGATCTCATCCCTTTTGTATAAACTCAGCCTGTTTAAGTCAAGAGAACGCAGGTTAAATTTGGTCCGTGTAAAATCGAAGTGCGACAAGGATTAATTGCTTGGTATTGGTGGCAGGAAGTATGATAGACATGCCTTTCAGAATAAGCTTGCATGAATCATGTAATCTCGTGTTGAGGCACACGGGTCGTTATTAAGGTGAGAAATCTTGCGGCCACATGCTTATTAATTAGAATAGACGCTTCGTAGTTGCACTTGAGATATTCATACAATTCCGTTGCGTTATCTGTTAAATCGTTCATATATGGCTGTCACATGTGTCTTTGATTTTCTTGGACCCTAATTTCATCGTATGACTGCAAAATGACACACTTGCATTGTTGTATTATTTGTTTTAATTGTAACATCTTAAAATTGATTTGAACTTGTTTGGACAGGTGATGGTAGTGGGTTACATGGCTTTGGTTTGACTGCACATATATGGATCATGCCAAATGAGGGCTTTCGCATCGGAGCTCTTTGGTACCTACTGAGAATTTGCGTATCACTTGCGTTTGCGAGGACAGCCAACAGTCTGGTCCAATCTCTCATCATCTTATTCATGGCACTTACTTCCCTATTTCAACGAGCACCATCAACAATTGATACATGGGATTTACGTATCGTCCCTCTGATGTAACGAAATGGCTTTGTAGTAAATAGTGATTTGGGTCCATTCTTTGTATTAAACAAAACACTTCCTATGTAATACTTTTGAGTTAAAGTTGATAACATTATTCCGACTTTATTAATTTGTGATGAGCTTGACAGAAGAACAATGCTACATGGCTCTACTGTTCTTTCCATCATCTCGTTAAAGTATTTGTAAGAAAAACTAGAAGTTCAAATTGGCATAAAATGATAGTGAATTGATGGGCGGGACAAAAATAAATGTGAGGACTCCTGAAAGGCAGGTTTTACAAATTCCACTTGAGACTAAACCATCATTGGGATTAAACATATCGTCTTCTTAAATCATATCAAACAAATTGCAACAAGATCAACTCTTCTTGAAATGGGGGACCTTGTACTTCGTTCAAAAATGAACATGTGAGTCTTATGGACTCTGGGGTCGACTACAGTTTGGCCACGAATTAATAATTGAACTTTGTAAAGAACTATCAGTGAATACAAGATGTGGACTTCTTATCATGACTTAAATTTAAGCCTTAGGATGAAATCAGCGATAAACCTCGGAAATATCTCTGTGAATTTTGAATTACAAATAAAAAAGCCCGCCGATTTAGTTCCTCGTGTTGTATGTAACAGCCCAATTTTCACTAATTAATTATTTATATTAATTAAATGATTTGAGAGGATTGTTTGATTAATGTATGATTAATTAAATGAATTAATAGATGTTGGAGAGAATTAGAAGGGAAAGACATATAAAGGAAAAGTGGAGAGAAAAGAGAAAGATAGAAATATAAGAGAAAGAATAGAGAAAGAAGGAGAAAGAGGAGAAAAGAGAAGGAGGAGAAGGAAAAGTTGGAAAAGTTCAAGAACAACTCTCAAGCATCGATTTAATCGAGGTAAGGGTGTGAAATGTTGTTATTATATCAATGTATATCATTATGTATGCTTGGGTTAGATTGTTGGATGTTTTTCTACAACTTCCATTTTAGGGCAAAGTGGATTTAATCGATAGAAACCGAGTTTTAACGGTAGAAAATGAGAATAAGTGGGAAAGTTTAGTCGAGTAATGCTAAGTTAAGGCTGCGGGAACGAGTCGGGACTGAATCGGGTGGATTTGGTGAGTTTCGGAGTTTTGGACAGTGGGAATTTCTGAGTTCGCAGACGTTCGCTAGCACCTTCGATAGGCGAACAGGTCGCGAACATTTGCTAGCAACTCGCTGGGAGAATAAGTTAGTGAGAGGTTCCAGACTTGGACAAAATGCATTTGATCTAGTTCACTGGTAGCGAGTGAGGTGGCGAAGGATTCTCTAGGGCCTCGTTGCAGCGAGTAGGTGGCGAGTGAAGTCAGTAGCTTTTGTTTTCCTTCGAGAGCTTGTTCGCTAGGCGAACAGATAGCGAGTATTCACTAGAGACTCGCTAGGCGAGCAAGCCAGCGAGCGTGACAACGTTTGGTTTTCTTGTGATTCCATTCCATGTTGATTTCTTTATTCGATTGTGTTCGATCTTTGTTGAAAATGAGTAATTGTATACTGTGAAATGTATGCTGTGGGTAGCCTTATGGCGTGAATCCTAGATTGTGGAATTGATTATGAATACATATTGTTTGTATGCGATTGTGTTTGAGAATGCATGAGAACATATTGTGAATATGTGTGCATTGTTTGATAAATGTATTGATGATATATGAATATGTTGTGTGTGCAATCATGTTATAATTCTTGAGTGATGAATTATTTGAATGCATGGGATTAAGATGCGAGAACGGTCTTAAATGCATTTGGTGGTTGATTGCATATGCATCATTTAGTCAAGAGGCAATGTTTGCTAGTTTCGTGGAGACTAGTGACTTGTCCCAAACCTAGAAGGGTGGGTTTGAAAGCTTAGGGAACGGGGGCTTTTGTTGTTATCGGTCTAGAAGGGTGGACCCGGTTTAAGTGTAAAAACCGAAAAATGATAACAAGTGTTGGTACCACATGGCATGAGTTGCATTGAGTCACATGATTAATGTGTATTATTTATGAAAGTATACCTTTATGTGAAGTATTGAATTGAGAATTATGGATGTATGCATGATGAAATGTGCATGGTGATTATCCATGTTTGTTTACACATATGTTGTGATGTATATGATGATTGGAATGAATTGTGGTGAGAAATGTGAAATGTATGTGTTCCATACTTGTGTATGTATATATATATAATTATATGCCTTGATTATTATGATAATATTTCTCACCCTTCTGATGTTTTATAATGCTCTATGAGGCATTGCAGATTAGGTTGCTGGAGGTCTTTTATGAAGTTTAGCTTCATCCTTTTGGTCGGTTATGCTCTGATATGTAGCACCGGGTAGTAAAGCTTGTATAGTATTCTTTTGAGATACATTTTGTGTATGTATTTGATGGTAATGTTTTGTAAACATGAATGATATTGTGAACCAAACTGAATTATGTATTTATATGATAACATGTTTTAAATGACTAATGTTTTAATCTTCCGTTTTAATTTTAATATTGAGTTGTGGGTGTAGGACTAAGTTCCTCTTTTGAACTACCCCACTGTTGCATGTCTTTTATAGAGCAGGCGTTGTATGTAATTTTGGTGAATGATGTGGCATACTTCTTTTATACCATATTTTAATTTACTCTGATGAAATTTATCATGTGCTTATGTGATTTAATTGTTTATTTGGGGGTATAGAAGGGGGTGTTACATTGTAGGCCCCCAATCTTGGAACCTTGTTACGAAATTAGATAGAAATCCGTCTTTTACTGATACCAGTAAAAACCCTTTTAAATTTGAAATAATCTCGCAACTCGGATGGTTGATGGTGAAATTCCAAATCAAATCCCTTTCATAAAATTCAAAAGATTGTTTCGAGATGTAATAATTGCAAGTCGATGATCCAACATATTTCTGCTAAAACTTCTGTGGGCCTTTAAGGAAAGTGATTAGCAGAAACCTCAGGATCCTCGTATTAAAATGGTTGTACTCTGAAGTAAACGACTGTGAGAATACCCGTCACCTAAATTGAAAGTAATATACCTGCACACCCTTATTAGTCACGATAAACATGCACACAAAACCTATGCCAAAGACGCTATACGAGAGGATGCACAAAGGAGGGATCTTAGGTTCAAAAATTAGGGTGTGACAGAGGGTACGTAGGCATAGGATTGCGAGATCCTAGCGAGCTACCTTTTTTTTTCTTTTATCCAAACCTTTTCCCTTAGTCCACAAACTACAATGTTCTGACTTTCCCATTACACGATGGAGTACGTAGGCACAAGGGCCCCAATCCTTGGCGAGCACCCTAATAAAAAACCACACATTTTCCCTTTAGAAGCGAATCCTTTAGAAGATAAGCAAACTTAGATAATTTCTCTCACGAGTCGAATCAAGAGGTTCCCGTTGAGTACAATGGACGTAGAGGGTGCTAATACGTTCCCTTTGCATAATCGACTCTCGAACCTAGAATTTGGTTGCGACGACCATGTTCTTATCTCTTTAAAGGTTTTATTGATATTTCCCTATTCCTTATTTGGAATGAATAAAGTTTGGTGTTGACTCTGTTCGAACATTTTTCCGCGTCCATCGCGAGGATCGTATTTTTCAAGGTACAACACCTACAACAGAGAAAGAAAGATCTGGATAAAGCTTGCCTTGAGATTTCTAAATTCAATGTTCAATGGAACGCCATATTGACGACCCACAAGAGGAAAGAAGATGAACTCGGTGACCAGATTGAAAGGTTGAAGTTGCAACTTGAAGTTAAAGAGAGAGAGGTCAGAAGAGAGTCTTCTCATAGCTGCTGAAGTGACAAGCAACTTAAGTAGACTTTGTCAGCCTTAAAGGAGCTCAAGGTCCAAGCGGAGATGAATAAGCCTAAGCTTGAAGAGCCTTTGGCGAAGATGCTTGGAGGGGATCATGCACAGGAGATATGTTATAATTCAAGAGATGATTTAGAGACAGAAGCATCCTGACACTAAGAAGTTATTCAAAGAGGTTCAAGCATAGTGCAAGGAGCATAATGGCTGGGGAGGTTTTTCCTTGGTGGATATAGATGATATGTTGTAGTCGTCTTTATTCTGCTTATCTTGACCACCTTCAGGCTTGTTAACTGGGGTCATTTAGTTTGTGTATTTGACATTATCTTTGCTGTATTGGCTCTGTATCGACTCGACGTTACTCTTGTATTCAGTTAATCTATGAGCAGTTTTACCAGTGTTATATCCATCTCTTGTGTTTATTGTTGTTAAATCTCGAATCAAGGTGTAGAATACTCTGGAAATATTCAAACATGACATTAGAATACTCATATGCATCATAGGTGTTCTTGGCTGGCTTATCTCATATTTGTCTGGTTTTCTTCAGCATGATAGTAGATCCTCATATTCACAAGTATTATACAAAAGGAAATCAGAAGTGAATTATGGATCACATGCAAGCAGAGCTGTTGGAAGTGCAGACTTGCATGACTCAGTTTATGGAGTTGATGCAGAATGTGGCTAAAAGGCAATAACATTTTAGGAATTTGGTTCAACCTCTGATTGAAGCTCTTAGACTCGATGACAATAGGGTGATTTATCTAGGTGGTAATGTAATCATTCCTCCGGGCGAAGGTGGCGCAAGTGTTGCTCTCACTCTGGGCAAAGGTGTTATTGGTGGAATTCCTAGTGGTATTAGTGGTGGAAGCATTTGCACTGTTCATGGAGCTGGTGGAGCTCATAACCATCAATGAGAGGAAGACAAACAAGAAGACACGTTTTTTATGCGTAACCTAGATGTTGGTCTCCCATCTAAGGCGAATAAGAAATTCAAGTTGATTGAAGAAAGAATAAGGGCTTATGAGAACCAAAATGCTTTTGGTCTCAACATGACTGATCTTGGGGTGGTCCTAGATGTGAGAATCCCACCCAAGTTCAAAGTGCCAAACTTTGACAAGTATAAGGGAGAAACCTTCCCCAAAACTTGCATTCGAGCTTACTATCGGAAGATTCTGCCTACTCCGAGGATGAGAAGCTGCTTATGCACTAATTCTAAGATAGCTTAGCTGGGGCATTTATAGAGTGGTATATATGGTTAGAAAGGACTTACATCAGAACCTAGAAAGAGCTTGCTGAAGTTTTTGTCAAGCATTATCAGTGCAATAGTGATACGGCTCTCAATAGAACTCAGTTGCAGAATATGGTTCAGAAAGGAAATGAAAGTTTCAAGGAATATGCCTAGAGATGGCATGAGTTAACGACCAGTGTTCAATCTCTAATGATGGAGAGAGAGCTCATTGATATGTTTATGGGCACCCTTCAGGGGCCTTACTTTGAGAAGTTGGTTGGGTGTGCATCTGCAGGGTTTTCAAACTTAGTAATGGCTGGAGAGAGAGTGGAAAGTAAAATCAGGGTTGGGAAGATTTAGAATGGAAATGGTTCCTTATTTGGAGGAAGTAATAAGTCGTACGATGGAGGTTCCAAAAAGAGAGAAGGTGACACTAATTCTATTTCTTCTTATCAGGGTAAACGAAGAGCCAATCAGAACTATACACAACAGGTCGCTACCGTAGCTATTCCGAATGCGCCACTGTCGCACCTTAACTTTTGACCCAAAGATTAAGTTTTCTTTGTGCATCACCTCACATAACATCTTTAGGTCATACGGTATTTGTGTGCATAATTAATGTGACTAACCAGTTTGCGCAGAGGCATGGATTTCAAGTGGAGGTCACATTCTTCTCCCCAATAAGAGGCTTAGGGTTTGAGCTCTCCCTTTTCAAGGTTCATCAAAATCCAGATCACTTTTCCTCAAGATTCCTCAAAAGCTTTCGGGCGTACCCTGAAAATTAGGTTTTTATCCGTTGGTGTTGAGTGTGTTCCTTGGAAATATGATTAGGGTTTTTGTAGTAAGTTGCATCATAATCAATGTCCTCATTTACAAAAATTCCGTAGGGCATGGTTTGTGGACTAAGTTCATTATCATATAAGTCTTTGTTTGTTCGGGTAACAAGAGTTGAGCAAAACTTTTTTCATAAATTTTAGATCATAGTTCATGTTCTTTACAAAAAAAGTTTGAATTGATTCATTGTTTTCACAAACTTCAAGTTGTTCATTCGAATTGCACTATTTCCCCATTTTCAAATTCAATCAATGCAAGAATTCCACCATTTTCAAGTTCAAAGTTGTTGCACAAAGATGTTTCAAATCCACCAATTCAAGTTCATAAACCCAAGGTCCCATGTTTATTTCAAGCCCTATGTCAGGGTTATGAATTCATGAGATTAGAATCCAAGACAAATTTCATGTTTGGTTTAAAGTTCCATGATCACTTCTTCTCACAAAATACCATTCAAGTCATAAAAAAGAATCCAAATTTTAAAAGCATTACGAAACAAGAACCAAAAAAGTCCCCAAGCTATTTCGGGGATTTGAAAATAAAGGACCAGGGAATTTAAACTATCCAAAAATTTTATGCTTGTTCCTTGATTATTTATCTTATAGGGAGTTTTATGCAAAATTCCATGAATGCAAGGTATAAGGTCAAGTGATAAGTCCAAAATTATTCAAGACTTCCAAGCCACGAATTCAAGGAATTGTAAAGAGAATCATTTGTTTACACATGAATTTTTCAGGGGTGATACAAAATCCCACCATTTGATTTACAATAGCAGTGTTCCTAAACTTAATCAAGGAAAAGTGACTTTTGGAATAGAATCTGCTTTTGAAATATAATAATGTTAATATTTAGCAAATACAGTTGGATAATGACAAATCATGTGGACAACTAGTGGAACTTTTGAGAACCCAAAGTAATCGATGAGGATTCGTCTCGATATGAAAATGCCAGTAATGCAGAGTTTGCACATGATGCTGTTAAACTGTGTCCTACTCCTCCTTTTGATACTTCCAGACAGCTCCTTGAAACCGAATAGAATGCTGGGATTTACTTTGGTTAGGAAAATTCGATACACATAAGAACTTCCGATATTGATTAGCATTAGTTCCTCCTTCAAAAAGGTAAATTTTTGGTTTATGGTTGCAAACATCGACATTGAAAGTGTGTAACAAACACATATGTGTCACTAGCATACAACAAACGAAAAGAAAATGATGCAAATATTTTTGTTCCGTTTTTAACTTGATTAATGAAACATTGATACCACGATTAAGGCATGTGAGTACATGATTTTTAGCCATCAACATAATTTCAAGGATAAGGAGACGCGTTCCAAACAAGAATCATCATCAACGATTACAATTTTCGAAACAGATATCCAACACAATCTCACACTCACAACAAGTTTTGATTTCCAAAGAAACACTATCAAATAGGATATATAAAAATGGAAAGTTTTCTTTACATATTCATGACAGGAATCACAAGTTTAAAAGGAGGAGAAACACAATTTCTTCATTCTAAATCAAGTATCAACAAAATGATAAATGCTCATTTAATTGGTTTTCATAATTTTAAGCATATAAAGGGAGACTGAAAAACATCAAGAGGAAGAAAATAGGGTCATAAAGGATATACGCAAAAATAGGAGAAAGACAAAGTAGAGAGGTGTTGCACCCCAAAATTTGACCAACAATTATTTATTCATTAAGTGTTTGAAAATGGATACCTTCATCAAGAGATCTTCAGAGGAATTGGGGGAAACCAGGGTTGTGTGCTTCATAGCTTGAGAGTTGTGGGTGCTCCTCAGATGATTCTGAGACTGTGAGAATGAACTTGATATTTTGAGAAAGCCTATGAGATGTCTTGATAGCCATCATGAAGCCCAGAGAGGCCATTAGGCAAGAATTCAGAAGATTCAACCATGATTGGTAGAATTAGGGTTTTGACTGGGTCAACCCTAGATCAGCTGAAGATTTGGAGAAGGTTGAGACCCAATCCAAGGGCCATGAGATCATGGAATGATGTATGGATATGTTATAAAGATGATTCCTAGGCCAACTCATCATGATTGAGAAGTTGGAGAAGTTTTGAGTTAGGGTTTCTGAGGATTGGCAGTGAAAAAACCCTAGTTTGATCCCTATCTTCCAGGCAGTTTTAGCTCTAGATGTGATTGATATCTCATCTTCCCCACAACATGAATGTTGTAGAGCTTGTTCTTAGCTTTAATTTGAGTGGTGGAAGTCCTTGATAGGAGTTACAGAGCTCAAGTTATGGTTTTGACAAATTACAGGTCAGCTGAGGTGTGTGAATCTGGGTCCTTGAAAGTCACCCAACTTGCAGACAACTTTTGCCCTAGTAGGATGATTCCTATGATTTCTTGGTCAACATGAATGTTGAAGGGCATCTTCTTAGCTTTAATTTGAGTGGTAGAAGTCCTTGATGGGATTTGTGGAACTCAACTTATGGTTTGAACAAGACAAGGGTATTTTGGTCATTTGTCAGTTATAGGTCATTTTAGCCAATGCCTAAAACTCCTATTTCCAAGCCTCAAATGGAAAAACTCAAAACATGAAAGTTGCTCAAAATGTGATTTTAAGTCTAGAAAGAAGGTCACAAATTGTTGGAAAAGCTCATAGCATGAAGTTACATGATTGGTCAAAAATGAACTAAAAATGGCATATAAGTTTGAAAAGTTGAATTTGAAAATTGGTTTGGAGGATCTAGGAATCCAAAATAGGTCATCCAATATATCATTTTGATTGGAAACATTATTTTGAGAACTTTGGTTCAAATAGATTTTTCATTTGAGGTCTAAAAAAGGGACTTTCTTTGTAAATCTATTACTTGCATTATAAGGCAATGTTGAAAAACCTTACACAAGCCAAATGTAAGGGCTGATTTCCTTCATACACACTTAATATCTCATGTAAAGACATATTCAAGGGATTTTGGCAAGGTATGAAAGAAGATATCATGATATTTCAAGTTCTCATGTGGTGATATTTTCAATACTTTCTAGAAAGATCTAGATGATTCTAGCCTCTTCCACCACTTGTTATTTAAAGAGGGCCATGAAGAGAGTTCAAAGGTTGGTGAAAGTTGAAGAATTGAGGAGAGAAGAAGGAGATTCGAGCTAGGGTTTCAAGGTGTACCATAACTGCATTTCAAGAGAAAAGTCACTACTACAAGCTCTCATCTTCAAGGATTTTGCATACAGAAAGTAAAGCACCATTGGAAGATCACTGTGGAGAAGTCACAAGGCTTGAATCGTGCCATAGCATCACCTCCTTCTCATTCTTGACAGGTTCTTTTCCTTCTCCTTTTCACCTTAATTATGCGTAGATATACCATGATTTAGGCATAGAATGGATAGGCTAAGTTAGATGATGAGATCTTGAGACTTTGAGCATGATTCATGGAGGTTGAAGTTTTGGCATGAAACTTTGGAGATCAAGAACACGCACCCTAGGCCACTATATTCTTAGGTTTTTAGCTCAGCATGATCCCCTTAGCATGAGGTATAATCCTGATTAATATGAGATCATTTCATAACCATGCAAACCAGAGCATAAGAATGGAGGACAAGACTTGCAGCCTTCGTATCTTCTTCTTGAGGGAGAATTAGAAGATTCTAGCACCGTGGTTGTGTAGAGGGAGAGGAGTAGATGAATTTTGATGTTTGGATCGTGAGGAATGATTGAGAGTTGAGGGAGATACGTGGAGTAGAAGTTGCTTGCATGAGAGCTGGTTCTAAAACCCTAGTTTGGTTCGTTGGGGAAGACGTAATCACCATCGTCCATCTCCTTTGAATATTTGACTAATTCATCTCAACCAACGGCCCAGATCAGTCCAAGAAAACGGAGGGAATTTTCAAAAACCAAAACGCTGCGTTTGGTTTAGTGACCGTGTGGGCTTTAGCCAGCTGTTCTATTCGCACCCCCCACGCGCGTTGGCCCAATTGAAATGAACTGCATCCACTACTATTCTCACCCCCTCTCTCCTTCTCTTGTATTTTTATTTTTCAATTTTCTTCACATTTCATTAATTTTCTAAAAATCATAACTAAATGAAAAAATATTATTTTTAACTCATTCTTTTTTTAACATTTTCATTAAAATGTCTAGAAAATTAAAAAATATAAAAATTGCATTTTATATTTTAGGTGGTATTTTTTGCATATTTTACAAATAAATGCACCTTTTTAACCATTCATTTCATACATGGATTTGTATATTTTTGTTCATGCATTTAGAAATAGATTTTTTGCCCATTCTTTTTTGTGGTGATTCATATTGCATTGTAGTATTCTATGGATTTATTACTAGATTTGTGGATTAAAATTTGATGTATTTTGATTGTTAGACATTTAGGTGTTCTAATTAGGGTTTCAAGTTGTATAGGTAGACTTCAACATTTTATTTTTGGGGTTTTTAGGACAAATTAGTGTATGGGGAATATATGGGTTAAGGGTAAGTATGTATAGAATCCCCTAGAATTTTACTAGAATATTGCTTGGTGTTTTAGTATTTTTCATTGATTTTTGAATGTGTGGATAGTATGTGTGTTGCTTAAAGGCATAAGTTGTATTGTTGTGTTTTCTTTCCTTCTCTTTTGAGTGTGTGAGCTTTGAAGATTGAGTTGAAGACCCTGTGGATCATCATGGAAGCTTTGAAGACCTTGCAGAGGAGTCTAGCATAGCTTTTGTTGTTTGGTTTATAGGTTTATAGGTGCATAGGCAGAGCCCTAGATAGAATATTTTGTTCAATAAACAAGGAGTGTCTTGTTCACCTCCTTTCTTCTCTGTGACATAGAGTCCCTTAAGGGTATTCACCTCTCTCCTTTGGAGGGATTAGTGACCTTGCCCTATAAGGTAGAACTTTGAGAGAGCCTTTCCTTTGATGTTAAGTTCTCAATGGCATCCTTTGGAAGTCAGTGAGTACTGTAACATCCCCCACTCATCTTGTTGACTGAATCTTGTTTGCTGGAGCATTGGAGCCATTGAAGATAGAAGCTATGGCCTTTAAGAGGATGATTCCTTGAAGATTATTGAAGTCTGAAGACTCTGTGAAGACCAAGTTGATGCCTGAAGATCCCTGAAGGTAGTGAAGCCTGAAGGTAGAGCTGATCAAAGGAGCTGAAGCTCAAGGGAGAAGATGAGTTGATACTCATGTTGTAGGGTTGATACCTGGAAAGCAAGTGATCTCTAAAGTCTGAAGACTGGGTTGCTGCTGGAGGAGCTGAGGCTTTCTTCTGTTTTCTTTGATGTATTGTGTGTTTTGTCTGATTTGCCTGTTACATTAGACTAAGCCCATTTAGAATAAGTTCAGTCTAAGAGCATGAGTGCATCTGATTGTATTGTTATTGCCTGGCTTTGCTTGCGGGTATTCGGTAGAGCCCAGCTCCCTTGCCCATGTGTTTATTTTGCTTGATAGCATTTCATTTCTCCTGTCTGTATGATTACAGTTTACTGTTTGTGCTTGATAGCATGTTGTTTATTTCGGTATGATTACTGTTATTTCATGACGGGCTTGAGGTCGAGACGAGCTTGTGGAGGCCGAAGCCCCACACACATTTCCTCCCTCACTTGCATTGCATGCATTTTACTGTTTAAGCTGATGCTTTTGTCTGTTTTGGTGTATCATTGACATGATCCCTTAGGACTCTCATTTCCTCTGATGAGGATGTGATGATAGACTTTTAGGTTGAAACCTATGCATGGCAACATCTAGGAGTTCCCTGTTCAAATCTCAACCATAGGATGAATCCATGGCATGACAACAATAGGACTTGATAGTCTCCCTCCTAGTTGGGCCTGTTCTCTGCTCATCTCGAAACAGTTTAAGATACAGTAATCATGAATGATTTCTTTCGTACGTTACGAGCCTTAAGCTATCTGAGAAAGGATTGTGGGAGAGCTTCTTTTCCACAGTCTGGATGTTTAGTATGGTACCCTTTGGGTGACATGCGACGCATTCACTCTCAGGTCATAGTCTCTAGTGCGGTTGAAATCGCAAACACAATAAAAAACACTTCTTTTAGGAGATAACCCGTAGTTTCCCGAACTACGTTTGCTCTGATCTTTCATACCAGATGAAAGTACGTAGGCATAGGATGCGATATCCTAGCGAGCAACCTTCCCCATCTTCCCCCGTAGTTAGCCGAACTACGTTGACTCTGATTTCTCGTTCCAGACGGGAATACGTAGGCATAAAGTGCGACGCTTTGCCGAGTCATTTTTCTTTTCTTTTTCAGCCAGCCTTGATAGGTAGATAGATTATAACCAACCCGTCCAAGTAAACAAACAAGCGAGGATCCCGTCGAGTACGACGGACGTGAGGGGTGCTAATACCTTCCCCTTGCGTAACCGACTCCCGAACCCGGACAACGGTTGCGATGACCTTGTCTTACCCTTTTTCGTCAGGTTTTTCCGATCGTTTCCTTTCCCGCTCTGAGGGATAAATAACGAAAGGTGGCGACTCTTCTGTCATGCCGGCACCTTATTTTCGCGCAAGCGACAGCTGGCGACTCTGCTGGGGACTTGATAGTTTCCTAGGGATCCAACATCCCGAAAGCGAGTCAGTTTTGGGATCCAACGTCCCTTAAGAGAGTCAATCCTATCGTTTGTGTGTTTTCTTGTTGGGTTGCGTTTATTTATCGCATTTTTACTTCTTGCACTTTATTTCCCGCATTGTATATTCAGTAAAATATGATTATTTGTGCTGTTGTGGGATGGGAGTTCTGATTGAGTGAGAAGCCAGACCCAGGCTTGAGTGCACCATAGATTTAGAGTGGAAATTAGTGGGCGCGTGCTTGCTTTGCAGGCACTAGTGTCTCATGAAATCCACGCTCAGACGAGGTTCATCCGGTTGGCTTCACTTTCAACCCTTTGGGTTGAGACGGTTGCTGGTTTGGTGGATTGTCGACTCTGGGGACCGATCATTTGTGATTCAGCTAAGTGAGGCCTCTTCAGGACTTGATGATGCCACTCCTTCTGGGAATCGTATCATCAGTTTTGAAAGTCTGTGACGCTGATGAACGTATAGGATGCCGTACCTTGAGTCAGTCTAGGTTCATACCTGTGAGTGGGACTGGGTTTATTGCAGGAAACTTAGACCTTCAGACTACCTGGTTTTCTTGACAGTGAATCAGTTATGTTGGGTTCTCAGTTACAGATATGCTTGTTCTTGACAGAGCGAGGGTTTGATCAGAGGGTTTTATCATCGGGTGTTTGTCTGTTCTTGATAGAGCAGGCTTTGATCAGTGTATTATCATCAGTGGTTTGTTCTGGATGGAGCAGATTTTGAGTGAGGTCTGAAGACCTCATCGGCAAATGCTATTTGTTCTTGATAGGGCAGATTTTGAGTGGGGTCTGAAGGTCTCATCAGCAGCTGTGTGTTTGTTCTTAATAGGGCAGATTTCTGATTTGGGGTCTGAAGACTTCAACAGGTGTTCCTTGATCTTGCGCCCGGGGTCCTTATTATCATGCACTTACTCTTGACAGAGCAGAATTTCGATCTCGGTCCTATCAAATGGTTATTCTCAGCAGATCAGATTAGGGGTTTTACACCGGGGTTTCGTCCTCATCAGTGACTGTTGATACCGAATCTCCACAGCAGCCACCTGGATATATTATTGCATACCTGCATCTTGCATTAGTTTACGCATTCATCTGCATTCCATTAACGTGTGTCTGTGTTGCAGGTACCGTTTCCCCGATCCAGGATTTCCCGTCTCCTACCGTTGTTATGGCTTCTCTCAGGAAGACTGTTGCATACAAGTTCCCGACCCCCGATGTGTCGAAGCTGATTGGTTTGATAGCCCTGGCAGGGAATTCTGTGAAGGATAGGTTCAGGAAGTCTTATGGCAAGTTGCTTGGTCTGGTGTACAAACCTTCTGCGTCTGAGTTGAATGGGTTACATGCTCTTCTGCAGTTTTATGATCCTCCCTTGAGGTGTTTCACTTTTCGTGACTTCGTTCTCGCGCCGACATTGGAAGAGTATGCTGATATGTTGGGTGTGCCTATCAAAAGGCAGATGCCTTTTGTCCACATGGATGCTGAGCCTGATCTGGTTAGCTTGGCTTCCTCACTCCATTTGAGCGCTTCCGAGTTAGTGGTGACGAGTTGGAACAAGGTCCCAGGGTTCTCTCTGCAGTTTCTGATAGCTAAGGCTCAGCAGTGTGCTAAGGACAAATGTTGGGACGCCTTCAGCGCCATCCTTGCTTTATGCATATATGGCATCATCCTATTTCCCAGCATGCCTGATTTCGTAGATTTTGATGCATTCCATATTTTTGCCTCAGGGAATCCAGTCCCTACTCTGATCGGAGACGTTTACCATTCAGTGCATTACAAGAATGAGAACCGGAGAGGGAAGAATGTTTCATGCTGCGTACCATTGCTGTACAAGTGGTTTGATAGTCATTTGCCCAAGAGGAGTTCTTCTGTCTTGTCTGCCGCCACAGCTGAGTGGCCTGAGCGTCTGATGGGTTTGTCTGCGGAAGACATTGTTTGGTTCGTTGACAGAAGCAGGTTAGGCACCGAGATGATCTTCAGTTGTAGTGGGTTTCCTAACGTACCTCTGATAGGTAGGAAGGGTTGCATCAACTACAACCCATCGTTGCTAGTTCGTCAGTTTGCATATGCTTTGAGGAATCCACCGAAGGAAGAAGAGGTACGGGAATCTCTGTACCTCACGGGTATTCTAGAGGGGGAGTTGTTGTCCAAGCTTCAGTATGCGTGGAACAATATCAGCACGAGAGGAAAGTCTTTGTTGGGGAAGAGCGACAACCAAGCTTATCCTCCTTATTCAGATTGGATCAGAGCCAGAGCCAGCGCTATAGGGATGCCATTCCCTCATGTCAGACCGGAGAGTCCTCCACCAGTCGAAGAGCCTACCACTGTGTCCATTCATCAGCACAACCAGGTATTAGCTGAGCGTGATGAGCTGAAGAGGGCAAATGCACAATTAGAGAAGGAGTTAGCTCAGCTTCGAAGTGAGAGGAACGAAGCCGTGCATGCTCTCAAAAAGCAAACAGAGTCAGTGAGCCAGCTGAGCGCAGACTTGGCAAAACAGATTGCTGATCGGGAACGCTTAGGTCAAGACTTCAGAGCTGCTAATGATGTGCTGGCTACGAAGAAGACGCATCTGGAGGAAGCATACCGGAGAATATCTAAGTTCGACCAGCATTGGAAGACTTCCATGGCCACCAGGAAGGAGCGAGAAGACAAGCTGATGCTGCAGATTTCTAAGCTAGAGACTGAAGTGAAGGACAGTGAGCGGAGGTTTGATGAAGAGACCGCCCGCAGGTACTCCGCTGAAGCCCGTCTCAACAAAGCCATTGCTAGCCTGAAGGAGCATAAGCTGATGTTTGAGTCTAAGAAGCGGAAGCTGGAAGATTGCTTTGGCGAAGGCGCTTGGGAGAGTTCAGTTCAGGGGCTTCAGCATACTATCAGGCAGAGGGAACTACTCGTCGAGGGGTTGCTCACTTCGCCAGATCATTCGGAGACAAAGGAGTTATTAGCAGAGTATTATGCCCGTGGCCGTACTTGACTAGTTATATCCCTGTTGTTTTTTGATGTATGCTGACCATCACCAGACTTGTTGGCTGAGGTCATGCTGCTGATTTGTACTCGCTGATACTGTGTACAGCCTTGACAGGCCTTTCCATATATATATATATGAGATTGATGTTTCCATGATTGGGCTCGGATTTCTTCTTCCTCTTGTTATTATCAGCACCGTCACTAAGGCACTAGGGTCGGGGAAAAATCTCCCACGCACACAGACACACGCATGCATCTGCATGAAGCATATATGCATGATGTATATCTTATTGCTTTCCCTAACCTTTATTATTAACAGGTTTTTTCAGGTTCCGCGCTGCTTTCGATCTCCAGGATTGATCAAAGACCCATCCACCGCTACTCAACTCGCGCTAATCAGACAAGAATCATGGACCAGGTACAGTCAGATGTTCAAGAGCTCCGTGAGCGGATGGATCGTTTTATGGAGCTGATGCAGGTGGTCGCGAATGGTCAAGATCAGCTCCGTACTCTGGTTCAACCTCTGATCTCCAGGGTTGACAGTAATGGCATACTTCATGGAGGGGCCGTGCCTACTCCTCCTCAAGGGGATACTCCACAGAACGTTGTTCCTGCTGCCGGGGGCAACGGCAGTGCTAACAGCAATCTGATGACTAATCTCGGACTCAACGCGGCGGGCGCCGTCAATGGTAGTTTGGGAGCCAATGTTAACATGGGGCCGGTCAACGGCAATGCCGGTGCAGGAAATTTGGTGGTGCCTCAACCGTGGCTGGAGGACCATCAGGATGATATATTCTCTCAGAGAGGTATAGAGGCAGAGTTGAATGCCGAGGCTCGACTCAGGTTCAAGGCGCTGGAAGACAAGATGAGAAGTATAGAAAATCAGAACACATTGGGCGTTGACATGTCCAACCTCGGGTTGATTGCTGACTTTAAAGTACCCCACAAGTTCAAGGTGCCTACCTTTGAGAAGTATAAGGGCACCACTTGCCCCCGGGTCCACCTCCGATCTTATTATAGAAAGATGTCCGCTTATTCTGACGATGAGAAGTTGCTGATGCACTTCTTTCAGGATAGTCTTTCTGGTCCATCACTCGAATGGTATATGGGCTTGGAGCCCGCTGCTGTGCGCACCTGGAAAGAGCTTGCAGAAGCGTTTGTTCTCCACTATCAATATAATAGCGACTTGGCTCCCAACCGAGTTCAGCTTCAGAATCTCTCACAGCGGAACAATGAAAGCTTCAAAGAATACGCCCAGCGGTGGCGTGAATTGGCTGCTCGGGTTCAACCGCCGATGGTTGAGCGTGAGTTGGTGCAAATGTTCGTGGCTACCCTTCCCGGAATCTACTATGAAAAGCTGGTCAGTGGCATGTCGGGAACATTCTCGGCTCTTATCACTTTGGGCGAGCATGTTGAGAACGGTATAAAGATCGGAAAAATTCAGGGCGAATCATCCTCAGCTGGAGGAGGTAGCAAGAAACCCTATACTGGCAAGCGTCGAGAGGGAGATGCCAGTGCTGTCACTAATGCTAGGAGAAAGGGCAAGGGCCCTCAGTCTCAGATTGCTAGCATAAACATCCCAGCTGCTCCGCCGCAGCCGCAGCCGCAGCAACCTCAGCAGCAGAATAATCAGGGGTATAAAAGATATCAGAATCGGGCTCCTATGGCAAGCCGTCAGTTTGATACTCCACCTATGTCATATGCACAGCTTCTGCAAACTTTGCTGCAGCTTCAGCTAGTTCAAAAGAGGACGTTGGCTCCCTTAACAGGGGCGCCACCACCGGGGTATGATGCCAGTGCTACTTGTGAGTTCCATACTGGGGCACCTGGCCATACGATTGAGAATTGTAAAGCTTTTAAGCACAAAGTCCAGGACTTGGTGGACGCCAAGGTTACCAACTTTTCTGATAACGTGCCCAACGTCACCAAAAACCCGATGCCTCATCATAAGGGGGGCGGAGTGAATGCTGTTATCACTGAAGAGAGTGCGGACTTACTGACTGATGTCAAAGATTTGAAAACTCCACTTAGTTTTGTCAAGGCTAAGTTGCTGAAGAGAGGCTTCTTTCCTGGATGTGGAGAATTATGTATGGCTTGTGCTACGCTTCCTGATGGGTGTGAGCAGCTGATCGAAGGTATCCAAAGTCTGATGTCCGAGGGTATTTTACAGTTCAGCCGGAGCGTTGAGAGCACATCAGGGGAAGTTGTGCTGAAGCAGGCAGACGAAGTTGCTACCATTACCATTCCTCGCCACCCTATTACTATTTCTGCGCCTCGTCCGCCTACTATTACCATCACCAGGGCCGGACCAATCCCATTCGAGAGTACTAATGCCGTTCCATGGCACTATGGCGCCGAAGTTTATTGTAATGGTCAGAAGATAGAGCTTGAGCCGTTCGGGTCCACTATGCAGAATCTTACTGAGGTCAGTGGTATCACTCGGAGTGGTAGAGTGTTTGCACCAGCAGAGGTTGCAGCAGAGAAGGTGGTCCGGGCTGACGCTGTGGATAAGGGTAAAGGTAAAGCTGTCGAAGAGGTCCCCGCAGGGGCAGAGAAGGACTTGCTGGTTAAAGATGCTGAAGAGTTCATGCGACTAATCAAGAAGAGTGACTACAAGATTGTAGATCATCTTCATCAGACTCCGTCAAAGATCTCGATTCTTAACTTGTTGTTGTGCTCTGAGGCGCACCGCAACGCATTGCTGAAGGTATTGAATGCTGCATACGTGCCGCAGGAGATATCAGTGAATCAACTCGAGGAAGTAGTAGCCCATGTCAATGCTGGTAATGGGCTGGGATTTACAGATCTGGAGCTGACTCCTAAGGGAAGAGATCACAACAGCGCCTTGCACGTCTCAATAGAGTGCAGAGGCACGATTATGTCACATGTCCTGGTGGATACGGGTTCCTCGCTTAACGTGCTTCCGAAGAAGGCACTGATGAAGTTGGATACCCGTGGACTGCTGTGCACGCCCAGTGATCTGGTCGTGAAAGCCTTTGACGGAACCAAGCGCCACGTCTTCGGAGAGCTGACCCTGCCAATTCAAGTTGGTCCAGAGACGTTCAATGCGGTTTTCTATATCATGGATATCATGCCCGCCTATAGTTGCCTCTTAGGTCGGCCATGGATCCATTCTGCTGGTGCCGTGACGTCCACGCTGCATCAGAAGCTTAAATATGCTGTTGGGGGCAGCATAGTGACAGTCTGTGGAGAGGAGGACATCATGGTAAGCCACCTGTCGTCCTTCAAGTACGTTGAAATGGATGGTGAGATCCATGAGACTCTTTGCCAGGCTTTTGAAACCGTCAGAGTGAAGGAGGTGGCTCCCGTCGTCGCAGAGAAGCAAGAGTTGAACCTCTCCTCGTTTAAGGAAGCTAGAGCCGTTGTCGAAGCTGGTTCCACCCCAGGCTGGGGGCATGTTTTGGATATACCAATCAAACAGGATAAGTTTGGATTGGGATATTCTCCGCAAGCTGGAGCTTCATCTTCTTCTGGCAGCTCGTCTCGTGGGAAAGGGCCGATCCTATTCACCAAGGGGGGAGTAATTTTCGAAAGCATCAACGCTGCGTCGGAGGACAGCGGAGACAGTGATTGCGATCTTGACGCCTGGATTCAACCGAGCAAGCCGGGCGAGCACCTCCACAATTGGACCATCAAGGAGATTATCAAGCCGACAAGTGAAGAGTAATGATTTGCTTTTTACAATCTTTGTACAACCCTATGCCCTGCCCGGGGCATAGTGGTTTTACTGTCAGGGCCTTGTTGGATTATGCGTATGCATTTTGTTAATAAATAAAAGGCGTCTTCTTCGTAATCAAATATTGTGTTCTCTGTTATTCCTATTTTATGTTTATTTCGAAAAAACAGCAAAATGGCAACGAGGTGCGTGCTAACCTGCATATTCCTGCTTTAAACTTAACCCTTGTTATTGCAGGATCCACGTAACAGATGACATCGACTCTGGACCTTCTACGGCTCACTACGACTTTGATTGCCCGATCTATCAAGCCGAGGATGAGATTGATGAAGACGAAGACCTTCCGGAAGAATTGGCCCGCTTGTTGAGACAAGAGGAGAAGGTTATTCTGCCTCACGAGGAGGATATTGAGATTGTAAATCTGGGTTCTGAGGAGCTCGTCAGAAATGTCAGAGTTGGGGCTGCGCTGCAGAATGATGTCAAGCATAGGCTGGTCGAGATGCTTCGAGAGTATAGTGACGTCTTTGCTTGGTCGTATGAGGATATGCCCGGGCTCGACACTGATATCGTGGTTCATCGCTTGCCGTTGCGAGAAGATTGCCCTCCAGTCAAGCAGAAGCTCAGGAGGACGAGACCAGACATGGCTGTAAAAATCAAAGAAGAGGTCCAGAAGCAGTTGGACGCAGGATTTCTAGCCGTTACCACTTACCCTCCGTGGGTCGCCAACATAGTGCCTGTACCGAAGAAGGACGGTAAGGTACGCATGTGCGTCGATTATCGGGATTTGAACAGGGCGAGCCCTAAGGACGACTTCCCGTTGCCTCATATTGATGTGTTGGTCGACAATACAGCCCAGTTTTCCGTGTTTTCATTCATGGATGGCTTCTCCGGTTACAATCAGATTAAGATGGCACCGGAGGACATGGAGAAAACGACGTTTATTACCCCCTGGGGAACATTTTGCTATAAGGTAATGCCCTTCGGTCTGAAGAACGCAGGGGCCACTTACCAGCGAGCAATGGTAACTTTGTTTCATGATATGATTCATCATGAGATCGAGGTCTATGTTGATGACATGATTGCAAAGTCCCAAACGGAGGAAGAGCATCTGGGCAATCTGTTGAAGCTGTTTGAAAGGCTTAGGAAGTTCAGGCTGAGGCTGAATCCTAACAAATGCACTTTTGGAGTGCGGTCTGGAAAGTTACTGGGGTTTATCGTTAGTGAACGAGGTATTGAAGTTGATCCTGCGAAAATAAAAGCTATCCAAGAAATGCCAGCGCCGAAAACAGAAAAAGAAGTTCGTGGTTTCCTGGGCCGAATAAACTACATTGCAAGGTTTATCTCTCAGCTCACGGCCACTTGTGAACCGATATTCAAACTGTTAAAGAAAGATCAGGCGATTACTTGGAATGAGGATTGCCAGAAGGCATTCGACAAAATAAAGCAGTATCTTCAAGAACCTCCAATCTTGATACCCCCAGTGGCTGGACGGCCATTAATCATGTACCTGACGGTTCTGGAGAATAGTATGGGGTGTGTTCTCGGTCAGCACGACGAGACGGGCAGAAAAGAGCATGCCATTTACTATTTGAGTAAAAAGTTCACTGAGTGTGAATCTCGATACTCGATGCTGGAGAAGACGTGTTGTGCATTAGCTTGGGATGCCAAACGTCTACGACAGTATATGCTCAACCACACCACTATGCTGATTTCGAAGATGGATCCGATCAAGTACATCTTCGAGAAGCAGGCTCTTTCGGGCAGGATTGCCAGATGGCAGATGGTGTTAACAGAGTATGATATTCAGTACGTCTCTCAGAAAGCCATTAAGGGGAGCGTATTGTCTGATTACCTTGCCGAACAGCCGATCGAAGACTACCAGCCGATGAAGTTCGAATTCCCTGACGAGGACATTATGTTTCTCAAGGCGAAGGATTGTGATGAGCCATTGCCCGACGAAGGACCAGATAGGAAGTCTCAGTGGAAGTTGATATTCGACGGAGCGGTTAATTCCTATGGAAGTGGTATCGGGGCTATCATTACGACTCCTCATGGATCCCACATCCCTTTTACTGCGAGACTGACGTTTCCAGTTACCAATAACGAAGCAGAGTATGAAGCATGTATTATGGGTCTAGAAGAGGCGATTGATTTGAGAATCAAGAATCTAGACATATATGGTGACTCAGCGCTTGTAATCAATCAGATTAAAGGGGAGTGGGAAACCCGTCAAGCGAATCTAGTGCCATACATGAATTATGCCAGGAGGCTGCTTCCGTTCTTCGACCGAGTAGAGCTTCATCATGTACCCAGGGCTGAAAACCAAATGGCTGATGCCTTAGCCACATTGGCTTCCATGTATAAAGTCAATTATTGGAATGAGGCTCCAAGAATTGTACTTTCGCGTCTTGATAGACCGGCATTTGTCTTTGCAATCGAGGATGCCACTGACGGCAAGCCATGGTTCCACGATATCCAGACCTTCCTTATGACTAAGGAGTATCCTGCGGGTGCGTCTACCCAGGATAAGAAGACTCTGAGGAGGCTATCTGGAAACTTTTATCTCAATCCTGATGGAGTGCTGTATAAGAGGAACCACGATCTCGTGCTACTCAGATGTGTGGATGAAAAAGAGGCGAGTATGCTCATGGAAGAAGTCCATGAGGGCACATTTGGTACGCACGCCGGCGGGCACGCCATGACGAGGAAGATCCTGAGAGCAGGATATTACTGGCTGACTATGGAGTCGGATTGCTTCAGATTCGCGAGGAAATGTCACAAATGCCAGACTTATGCTGATAAAGTTCATGTGCCGCCGTGCCCATTGAATGTCATGTCCTCCCCTTGGCCGTTCTCCATGTGGGGCATCGACATGATAGGCAAGATCGAGCCCACCGCATCCAATGGTCATCGTTTCATTCTGGTAGCTATCGACTACTTCACCAAGTGGGTGGAGGCAGCCTCGTACGCTAATGTGACCAAGCAGGTGGTAGCTAAATTCATAAAGAGGGACATCATCTGTCGCTATGGAATTCCCGAACGGATCATTACTGATAATGGTTCGAATTTGAATAACAAGATGATGAAGGAGCTGTGCCAGAGCTTCAAGATTGAACACCACAACTCATCTCCTTACAGGCCGAAGATGAATGGCGCTGTTGAAGCGGCCAACAAGAACATCAAGAAGATTGTTCAGAAGATGGTTGTGACGTACAAAGATTGGCACGAGATGTTGCCGTTTGCCTTGCACGGTTATCGTACGACGGTGCGTACGTCGACCGGGGCAACTCCTTTCTCCTTGGTGTATGGTATGGAAGCTGTCCTACCGTTAGAAGTGGAGATTCCCTCTTTGCGAGTTTTGGTTGATGTAAAACTCGATGAGGCAGAATGGATTACGAATCGCTTGAACCAACTCAGCCTGATGGACGAGAAGAGGTTAGCATCGATCGCATTTGGTCGTCTGTACCAGAGCCGAATGAAGAAAGCTTACGATAAGAAGGTGCGTCCCAGAAGCTTTCAGACGGGTGATCTCGTCCTGAAGAAAATCCTTCTGCCACACTCCGATCACCGGGGCAAGTGGACTCCGAATTACGAAGGGCCGTATGTCGTCAGCAAGGTCTTCTCAGGAGGAGCTTTGTTGTTATCTACGATGGATGGTGAAGATTTTGCATCCCCGGTGAACGCGGACGCAGTTAAAAAATACTTTGCTTGAAAGAGACCCGCTGGACAAAAAAGGAAGAGTCCAGGCAAAAAAGGGGCATCCCGGCGAACCAAAAACAGAATAAAAGGTTCGGGCAAAAATTAGGGATATATTCAAAAATGTACACCCGCGAAGTCGAAAACCTACACTGGGCGGCTTCGGCAAAAAAGGGTATCCCGGTGAACTGAAAACCCGAAAGGGCGGTTCACGCAAAAGTTAGGGATCGGAATAAGCAAATGACCGCGTTCCGCATATGGACTTTCATTGTTTAGTGGTTCGGAAGACCTGAGGGCCGTTTATCTGAATCAATCTCTTCCAAAGATAAAGCGTCGGAGAGGTATCAAAGTCGAGTGGGTCTTAGAGGGATCAACTCATGGTGTTCGTCTACGCCTCGATTGCCAACATTTGTATATACTGATGTATATTTATGTTTTCTTTTTCGTGCGGCTTCCTCATTCCAGGAGTTTGCCTCTGTTGTAAAACATTTTTGCCCATTCAGGGGTTCATCATCAATAAAATGCACATTATTCAGCAATTCTACTTGTCTGTTTAGCATTTATCTGTTTTGTTTACGAATAAAAACGCCGATGTTTTTGATAAAATGCGCATACATAAACTTACGGGCCTAGGCCCATTGATTGTTGAAACAATTGATTAACTGAATATCGTCACGAGATAATAACCTGGATAGGACCCTTTGAGGAGGGAGTCTTGTTTCGTTTGTTTGTGTTGTTGCAGGAGTAGTACCTTCCGGAAGATGTGCAGAGCGCACCCCCGAAGCAGGATTCTTCCCCAGCACCGGGTCACAAGTGCATATTTCGTAAAAATGGTCGGGTGCCGAAGCTCGTGCTTTCCCCAGTAAAGTCACCGAAGCAGGTGTCTCTCCCCAGCACCGGGTCACAAGTGCAGGTTTCGTAGGGAATTGGTCGTACGCCGAAATATGCAGTAACTAATGGTGTCAGACTGAAGTCTCCAGTGGAATTGAGATTCCCCACCAGAGTCATGTTCTCTCCTGAAGTTGGATGATTCCCTCTTCCCCAGTAGAATGTTGGTGCAGCTGATGTTGTATTCCCCTGCAGAGTTGCACTCTCCCTCGAAGTCAGATGATTCTTTCTTCCCCGGCGAAATTGAAATTCCGCACCAGAGTCGTACTCTCCCGTGAAGTAGAATGATTTCTCTCCCCGGCTGAGTCCGCAGAAAAGCAGAATCCTTGGAAGCAGTTGGGACCATGAGTGGATTTTCCCTAGCAGATGTTGAACAGCTGATGCTGTATCTCCCTAGGGTCGCGTACTCTCCAGCGAGGCAGAATGACTTCTCCTTCCTCAGCCGAGTTTGCAGATGCCCAGGAGGGCCGAGTCCTTGAAGGTTGATCAAATCATGATTGGTCTTTCCCCAGCGGAGTGTGGAGCAGCTGAAGTTGTTTCCCCACAGAGTTATCCTCCCCAGAAGAGTAGCCGAGACGGCCGCGCAGTTTATTCTCGCGATGGATACCCGCGGGTCCGAGTAGAGCTTCGTCCCCCCGCAGCAGATCAACTGAAGTTGTTTTCCCTGCAGCAGTTAATGGAAGATCATTTCCCCAGACCGAGCCTGATTGATATTGGCGGGTCCATGTTCTCCTCAGCAGGATGATTCCTCTGTCTGAGTAGTTCTTTCTCCTTGACAGGAGGATTTCCCTCTCGGCATTTATTTTTTGCGGACGGGATCGCATCATTGTGCATGACCGCATAGCATTTAACGTTGCATAGCATTGTGCATGATTGCACAGCATTTAGCATAAATGCATATCATTCCCACCGTGTGGGGCATAACGCAGAAGCATATGCATCATAAACATGACCTAGGTCGTTGTCATTCTTGTTTTACAGGTGTTCAGCCAAGAGACCAGTTGCTCAGGATGATTCCTGACTTTCTCTCCAACGAGGTCACTTTCTTAGGATGATTCTTAAGACCCCGGTGTAATCCCCACAGTCGCTTGGCTCAAGATGATTTTTGAGATCCCCAGCAAAGTCTTCAGTTCAAGACGACTCTTGAATTCCTCAGCAGGGCCGTTTGCTTAAGATGATTCTTAAGACCTCAACGCAGGTTCCCGAATGGTTTGCTTAGGATGTTTCTTGAGCTCCCCAGTAGCGTCCCCAGCAAGAGTTGCCCAGGAAGATTCCTGGAACACCCAGCAGAATAAAATCTCCAGAATGGTTATCAGTACAAGATGATTCTTGAAGGTGCCTGACGGATTTGTTTGTTCAAGAGATTCTTGAAACCCCTAGCAGCATGATATGTCTGCTCCAACAGTGTTGTCTAATCTGAAGATTGACTGCGTAAACGCCTGAAGGCGGTATCAGAAGGTTCCTGTGAGCTCAGATGTCCTTGTTGATGAATCAACGTGTGGCTGAAGACAAGGTTCCAAGATTTTGTATTCAAAGTGATCCGTGTTGGCCTGAAGACCAAGTCAGTTATCCTGAGGTGATGATTGATTGCGATCAAGTGAATAGTATTTCTTCTGACTGAAGTCGAAGATGTTTCTCCAGCTGAAGCGGAGTCTTGCCTGAAGGCAAAGTGTTTGAATCCCCGTAGAGTCATGAATGGCTCAGGATACCATTTCTCTGACTGAAGTCATAGATTTCCCAAGCTGAAGCGAAGGTGCCTAAAGGCAAGGTTATCCCCAAGGTCATGAATGACCTAGGATTCATTTTCTCGGACTGAAGGCCGAAGTATATCCCTGACTGAAGTCACGGATGCTCTATAGCAGAGGCGGGGTTGCCTGAAGGCAGACCCATGTATCCTTGAAGGCCAAGGACCATTTCTTTAGACGGAAGTCGAAGATACCTCCTGCAGAGTTGCCGACGGGCAAAGTTTACATCCTTGAAGGTCAAGGATGTTTATCTTCAGAAGTATTTGAAGATTCTCCAGCGGATCTGGAAGTGGCCAGGGGCCAGGGTTTCATCTATCTTCAGAAGAACTTGAAGATTCTCCAGCGGATCTGGAAGTGGCCAGGGGCCAGGGTTTCATTCGTATTCAGAAGTACTTGAAGATCTTTTCTAGCTGAAGCTGGAAATGGCCAGGGGCCAGGGTTTCATATATCTTTAATGTTGAAGTTCTACGGCGGGCAGCGTGTAGCAGTATTCCGATGTTCGTTATGGTTCTGAGGGTGACCCCCAGATCAGAGTGTGCTCGGTTAAGTCTCTCAGTCCCGGCGGAGTAGTTTCAAATACGCAAGTGTACCTTTTGTTCCATTCACCAGGGGTGAACCCCAGGTCGGAATTGTTCAGGATCATCATTTGTCCAGCGGCGAGGTTGGATGTTTGTTCGACGGCGAGGTTGAACGTTTGGATTTGGCGGCGAGGTCAGATCATCATTTGTCCAGCGGCGAGGTTGGATGTTTGTTCGACGGCGAGGTTGAACGTTTGGATTTGGCGGCGAGGTCAGATCATCATTTGTCCAGCGGCGAGGTTGGATGTTTGTTCGACGGCGAGGTTGAACGTTTGGATTTGGCGGCGAGGTCAGATCATCATTTGTCCAGCGGCGAGGTTGGATGTTTGTTCAACGGCGAGGTTGAACGTTTGGATTTGGCGGCGAGGTCAGATCATCATTTGTCCAGCGGCGAGGTTGGATGTTTGTTCGACGGCGAGGTTGAACGTTTGGATTTGGCGGCGAGGTCAGATCATCAGTTGTCCGGCGGCGAGGTTGGATATTTGTTTGACGGCGAGGTCAGACTTTTTAAATCCCCAGTAAAGACATTTGTTTCCGACGGCGATGTCAGATTCAGTTTTCCAGCGGCGATGTTGGGCGTGTCAAGGTGATCCAGTCTTCCGACGGCGATGTTAGGTGACGCAGATCCTTTAGTTCTCCAGCGGCGATGCGGGGTACTTTGTTTAGAGATGTATTTTCTCCAGCCGCGATGCGGGGTATTTTGTTCAGTGTTGTATTCTCTCCAGCGGCGATGCGGGGTATTTTGTTCATTGTTGTATTTTCTCCAGCGGCGATGTTGGATATTTCGGTGATTCAGGTTTAGGTCTCCGGCGGCGATGTTGGGCGCTTGTTTCCCCGAGTTATGGTTGTTCTTGACGGCGATGTCAGATGATTTGGTGTTCCAGCGGCGATGTTGGGCGTTCCTCAGAATCTTGTTTGACGATAATGTCAGGTGGTTTAGTCTTCCAGCGGCGATGTTGGGTGATGTGGTTGTCTGAAGGCAATATCAGAAGAAGTTAACGAGGATAACTGGAGGCGATGTCAGATCAATATCTCTCCAGCTAGCGGCCGTGCAGCTAGCATTGCAATATTCGAAGATTTGTTCCCCGCAGAGTACCGTGTACTCGTGCAGTTGGCAAATTTTCGGGTTTACCGGTATTCAATCGTCTCGCACCTTGATTGGTTGAGAGCCGTTCGCTTCTCACCCAGTCAGGTTCAAGCCGTTTGAATAGGGGCAGCTGTTGCACCCCAAAATTTGACCAACAATTATTTATTCATTAAGTGTTTGAAAATGGATACCTTCATCAAGAGATCTTCAGAGGAATTGGGGGAAACCAGGGTTGTGTGCTTCATAGCTTGAGAGTTGTGGGTGCTCCTCAGATGATTCTGAGACTGTGAGAATGAACTTGATATTTTGAGAAAGCCTATGAGATGTCTTGATAGCCATCATGAAGCCCAGAGAGGCCATTAGGCAAGAATTCAGAAGATTCAACCATGATTGGTAGAATTAGGGTTTTGACTGGGTCAACCCTAGATCAGCTGAAGATTTGGAGAAGGTTGAGACCCAATCCAAGGGCCATGAGATCATGGAATGATGTATGGATATGTTATAAAGATGATTCCTAGGCCAACTCATCATGATTTAGAAGTTGGAGAAGTTTTGAGTTAGGGTTTCTGAGGATTGGCAGTGAAAAAACCCTAGTTTGATCCCTATCTTCCAGGCAGTTTTAGCTCTAGATGTGATTGATATCTCATCTTCCCCACAACATGAATGTTGTATAGCTTGTTCTTAGCTTTAATTTGAGTGGTGGAAGTCCTTGATAGGAGTTACAGAGCTCAAGTTATGGTTTTGACAAATTACAGGTCAGCTGAGGTGTGTGAATCTGGGTCCTTGAAAGTCACCCAACTTGCAGACAACTTTTGCCCTAGTAGGATGATTCCTATGATTTCTTGGTCAACATGAATGTTGAAGGGCATCTTCTTAGCTTTAATTTGAGTGGTATAAGTCCTTGATGGGATTTGTGGAACTCAACTTATGGTTTGAACAAGACAAGGGTATTTTGGTCATTTGTCAGTTATAGGTCATTTTAGCCAATGCCTAAAACTCCTATTTCCAAGCCTCAAATGGAAAAACTCAAAACATGAAAGTTGCTCAAAATGTGATTTTAAGTCTAGAAAGAAGGTCACAAATTGTTGGAAAAGCTCATAGCATGAAGTTACATGATTGGTCAAAAATGAACTAAAAATGGCATATAAGTTTGAAAAGTTGAATTTGAAAATTGGTTTGGAGGATCTAGGAATCCAAAATAGGTCATCCAATATATCATTTTGATTGGAAACATTATTTTGAGAACTTTGGTTCAAATAGATTTTTCATTTGAGGTCTAAAAAAGGGACTTTCTTTGTAAATCTATTACTTGCATTATAAGGCAATGTTGAAAAACCTTACACAAGCCAAATGTAAGGGCTGATTTCCTTCATACACACTTAATATCTCATGTAAAGACATATTCAAGGGATTTTGGCAAGGTATGAAAGAAGATATCATGATATTTCAAGTTCTCATGTGGTGATATTTTCAATACTTTCTAGAAAGATCTAGATGATTCTAGCCTCTTCCACCACTTGTTATTTAAAGAGGGCCATGAAGAGAGTTCAAAGGTTGGTGAAAGTTGAAGAATTGAGGAGAGAAGAAGGAGATTCGAGCTAGGGTTTCAAGGTGTACCATAACTGCATTTCAAGAGAAAAGTCACTACTACAAGCTCTCATCTTCAAGGATTTTGCATACAGAAAGTAAAGCACCATTGGAAGATCACTGTGGAGAAGTCACAAGGCTTGAATCGTGCCATAGCATCACCTCCTTCTCATTCTTGACAGGTTCTTTTCCTTCTCCTTTTCACCTTAATTATGCGTAGATATACCATGATTTAGGCATAGAATGGATAGACTAAGTTAGATGATGAGATCTTGAGACTTTGAGCATGATTCATGGAGGTTGAAGTTTTGGCATGAAACTTTGGAGATCAAGAACACGCACCCTAGGCCACTATATTCTTAGGTTTTTAGCTCAACATGATCCCCTTAGCATGAGGTATAATCCTGATTAATATGAGATCATTTCATAACCATGCAAACCAGAGCATAAGAATGGAGGACAAGACTTGCAGCCTTCGTATCTTCTTCTTGAGGGAGAATTAGAAGATTCTAGCACCGTGGTTGTGTAGAGGGAGAGGAGTAGATGAATTTTGATGTTTGGATCGTGAGGAATGATTGAGAGTTGAGGGAGATACGTGGAGTAGAAGTTGCTTGCATGAGAGCTGGTTCTGAAACCCTAGTTTGGTTCGTTGGGGAAGACGTAATCACCATCGTCCATCTCCTTTGAATATTTGACTAATTCATCTCAACCAACGGCCCAGATCAGTCCAAGAAAACGGAGGGAATTTTCAAAAACCAAAACGCTGCGTTTGGTTTAGTGACCGTGTGGGCTTTAGCCAGCTGTTCTATTCGCACCCCCCACGCGCGTTGGCCCAATTGAAATGAACTGCATCCACTACTATTCTCACCCCCTCTCTCCTTCTCTTGTATTTTTACTTTTCAATTTTCTTCACATTTCATTAATTTTCTAAAAATCATAACTAAATGAAAAAATATTATTTTTAACTCATTCTTTTTTTAACATTTTCATTAAAATGTCTAGAAAATTAAAAAATATAAAAATTGCATTTTATATTTTAGGTGGTATTTTTTGCATATTTTACAAATAAATGCACCTTTTTAACCATTCATTTCATACATGGATTTGTATATTTTTGTTCATGCATTTAGAAATAGATTTTTTGCCCATTCTTTTTTGTGGTGATTCATATTGCATTGTAGTATTCTCTGGATTTATTACTAGATTTGTGGATTAAAATTTGATGTATTTTGATTGTTAGACATTTAGGTGTTCTAATTAGGGTTTCAAGTTGTATAGGTAGACTTCAACATTTTATTTTTGGGGTTTTTAGGACAAATTAGTGTATGGGGAATATATGGGTTAAGGGTAAGTATGTATAGAATCCCCTAGAATTTTACTAGAATATTGCTTGGTGTTTTAGTATTTTTCATTGATTTTTGAATGTGTGGATAGTATGTGTGTTGCTTAAAGGCATAAGTTGTATTGTTGTGTTTTCTTTCCTTCTCTTTTGAGTGTGTGAGCTTTGAAGATTGAGTTGAAGACCCTGTGGATCATCATGGAAGCTTTGAAGACCTTGCAGAGGAGTCTAGCATAGCTTTTGTTGTTTGGTTTATAGGTTTATAGGTGCATAGGCAGAGCCCTAGATAGAATATTTTGTTCAATAAACAAGGAGTGTCTTGTTCACCTCCTTTCTTCTCTGTGACATAGAGTCCCTTAAGGGTATTCACCTCTCTCCTTTGGAGGGATTAGTGACCTTGCCCTATAAGGTAGAACTTTGAGAGAGCCTTTCCTTTGATGTTAAGTTCTCAATGGCATCCTTTGGAAGTCAGTGAGTACTGTAACATCCCCCACTCATCTTGTTGACTGAATCTTGTTTGCTGGAGCATTGGAGCCATTGAAGATAGAAGCTATGGCCTTTAAGAGGATGATTCCTTGAAGATTATTGAAGTCTGAAGACTCTGTGAAGACCAAGTTGATGCCTGAAGATCCCTGAAGGTAGTGAAGCCTGAAGGTAGAGCTGATCAAAGGAGCTGAAGCTCAAGGGAGAAGATGAGTTGATACTCATGTTGTAGGGTTGATACCTGGAAAGCAAGTGATCTCTAAAGTCTGAAGACTGGGTTGCTGCTGGAGGAGCTGAGGCTTTCTTCTGTTTTCTTTGATGTATTGTGTGTTTTGTCTGATTTGCCTGTTGCATTAGACTAAGCCCATTTAGAATAAGTTCAGTCTAAGAGCATGAGTGCATCTGATGTATTGTTATTGCCTGGCTTTGCTTGCGGGTATTCGGTAGAGCCCAGCTCCCTTGCCCATGTGTTTATTTTGCTTGATAGCATTTCATTTCTCCTGTCTGTATGATTACAGTTTACTGTTTGTGCTTGATAGCATGTTGTTTATTTCGGTATGATTACTGTTATTTCATGACGGGCTTGAGGTCGAGACGAGCTTGTGGAGGCCGAAGCCCCACACACATTTCCTCCCTCACTTGCATTGCATGCATTTTACTGTTTAAGCTGATGCTTTTGTCTGTTTTGGTGTATCATTGACATGATCCCTTAGGACTCTCATTTCCTCTGATGAGGATGTGATGATAGACTTTTAGGTTGAAACCTATGCATGGCAACATCTAGGAGTTCCCTGTTCAAATCTCAACCATAGGATGAATCCATGGCATGACAACAATAGGACTTGATAGTCTCCCTCCTAGTTGGGCCTGTTCTCTGCTCATCTCGAAACAGTTTAAGATACAGTAATCATGAATGATTTCTTTCGTACGTTACGAGCCTTAAGCTATCTGAGAAAGGATTGTGGGAGAGCTTCTTTTCCACAGTCTGGATGTTTAGTATGGTACCCTTTGGGTGACATGCGACGCATTCACTCTCAGGTCATAGTCTCTAGTGCGGTTGAAATCGCAAACACAATAAAAAACACTTCTTTTAGGAGATAACCCGTAGTTTCCCGAACTACGTTTGCTCTGATCTTTCATACCAGATGAAAGTACGTAGGCATAGGATGCGATATCCTAGCGAGCAACCTTCCCCATCTTCCCCCGTAGTTAGCCGAACTACGTTGACTCTGATTTCTCGTTCCAGACGGGAATACGTAGGCATAAAGTGCGACGCTTTGCCGAGTCATTTTTCTTTTCTTTTTCAGCCAGCCTTGATAGGTAGATAGATTATAACCAACCCGTCCAAGTAAACAAACAAGCGAGGATCCCGTCGAGTACGACGGACGTGAGGGGTGCTAATACCTTCCCCTTGCGTAACCGACTCCCGAACC
This sequence comes from Lathyrus sativus, assembly GCA_963859935.3. Lineage (NCBI taxonomy): Eukaryota > Viridiplantae > Streptophyta > Magnoliopsida > Fabales > Fabaceae > Lathyrus > Lathyrus sativus. The sequence continues at coordinate 371,957,706 of OZ012736.1, read as the reverse complement.
CGGACAACGGTTGCGATGACCTTGTCTTACCCTTTTTCGTCAGGTTTTTCCGATCGTTTCCTTTCCCGCTCTGAGGGATAAATAACGAAAGGTGGCGACTCTTCTGTCATGCCGGTACCTTATTTTCGCGCAAGCGACAAGAGGTAGTACCTCATCGTGAATCATTCTCAAAAGACCTTCTTGAATAATCTTAAAATCACCTCCTTGAATCAATTTCAAACAAACTACAACCCAAAACTCAAATCTCATATTCAACCATACATCATGCTCAGAACAACTACACACGAGCGACCCATCTCGAGGCTTCCTCTAAGAACACAAATAGCAGCAAGACGGAAGAAGTAGGTGAGAAGACGCGATGATGAATGCTGGACTTGGACGTGTGATGTTGGTGATGGCTGTTGCACCCCAAAATTTGCTCAACCTTTTTCTCACTTGGCTTTTGTTTCATTGCATTAGCATATCATTGTTCTAGCATTTGTATAGCATAGCATTATTCATTTAGCAGGGGATCAAGTATGGTTTATATCAAGAGGAGCCTATCTAGAGGTCTTGTTCAAGCTTGAGAAGTCACCAAAGTCATCAGGAAGAGGGTTGGGTTCTTGAGAAGTTTGGTTGTTTGTATGTGGTTAATATCCTAACTTGAGGACCAATTGAAGACCATCAGTGGATTGTGAAGCCTTAATCAGGGATATGGTATGTGGATAGAGCTCATAGAGTGCCTTGAGGGTCAGGGTGGAGCTCAGTCAAGTCATTATGACAAGTGTGAAGAGCCACAGATGAGGGTGTTGCAATTAGGGTTTTCATTTGAGTAACCTTAAGTCAACTGTACAATTGAAGAGGGTCAAAACCTATTTATAAGTCTTTGTGATTATGGAAAGTTGTGTTGAGATACATGAAATGATATTCCAAAATCAATCCAAGAAGAATCCCAAGTGTGAGGAGTTGCTAAACTAGGGTTCTCAGGGTAAAATCCCCTATTTAGTGCCTAACTTCAAGACCACTTATCTCAAGATACAAGTTTCGTCTCCAATTTTGGCCAACATAAAACTTGTAGAGAATACTCTTAGCTTTAATTTGAGTACTATAAGTCCTCCATTGGATTTATAGAACTCAAGTTATGATCCAGACAAGTTACAGGTCATCAGATGAATGTGAAATTTGTCTGCAAAAGTCAACCAACTTCCATGGAAATTTTGACCTAGAAGGGTGTTTCTCCTCAACTTTTGGCCAACATGAAAGTTGTATTTCTTGATCTTAGCTTTCCAAATTGCACTAGAAGTCTCACATCTGATTTGTAGAACTCAAGTTATGAGGTTTACAAGTTAGGGGTATTTTGGGAAAGTGAGATTATAGGTCATTTGGCATTATAAGTCATTTTCACTATCTTGCAAGCTTTAAATGAAGTTTTTCCCAACACAAAACTTGCTCAAAATGGCATTTTTAGGTTAACCATGTACTCATGATGCATTGATTTGGCTTAGGTTAAGATTTGGTTTGCAAGAAATTGACAAAAGGGGAATTTAAAGGCATTTAAGTGAAAAATTCAAAAATAATTCATATGTGTTCAAACCAATGCAAATGGGTGCTCATTGTAATCAGAAAAATCATTTTGAACACATTGGAAATATTAGAAATTTCATTTGAGGTCAAATTCATGGTGTTTTACTTTGATGTTTCATGTGGAAGTAACACATCAAAGGCTGGTCACAGGATGGACTTAAGCTCTCAAATGGATCTCTACACTCTCCACAGTTAACAAGCATTGCATTTGAAGCTTCTTAGAGAAGTTTTGAGCTCATATTTGTGTACACCATAGTTGGAAATTTCAAGCAAAAGTGAAAATTGGATCTCTCTGATTGGGCCTCCAACTCATCAAAATCACTTCTATTTAAGTTCAGAAAGTGGTTTTGCTCAAGGTTGGTGTTCATTTCGTGCTAGAACCAGAGAGTGCAAGTTGAATTTCAAAGCTCCAAGTGCAAATCGTGATTTCACTTCTAGAGGAATTCAAGGCAAATTAAGGATTGAATCATCTTCAACATCAAACATAGAGTGTATCTGCACAGTTTGAAGCCAAGGATCGTGCCCTAACTGCTCCAATTTGAAGCTGCAACTCAGGTATGCAACCTTCAAAATTGCTGTAGATTCATGATGATCTAGCGTGTTTTAGCATGAGGTTAAGGCTTAGGAGAGTTGATAGATGGATTCTGGATCAAAATTGTGGAGTTTAGAGACAATTCTAGGTATGAGCAATTTTCTGTTGAGACCTATAACTGCTGATCTTTGAGATTTAACATGATCTAGATAGCTTATGATGATCTGTGAAGTATAAGGAGAAGATTTGTGGTTTCAATTGAAGGATTGATGAGATTTCAGAACTTGGTGTATTTTAGGATTTCTATCGTGTTTTGAATTCTAGAAGGAATTAGGAGAAATGGAGGTGATATTTGAGATCTACGTGAAAAATGGAGTGGAACTGTGTAAAATTTGTTAAGGTTTGGTGACCTGTAACTATTGGCTCGCCGGAGAAGACGGTGGCTCAGCCACCGGAGCCACCGTCTGGTTCACCTGAAAACCTTCCCTCCAAGTCCAGTTCAAATGAAGAAGATAACCTCCCCACCCTTGGATCAGTTTGGCCACTTGACTTTGTCCACGCATCCTACGCTCGTGATTAGTCCTGAGATTTGAACCTCTGACTCCAAAATGCTGCGCATCATTAATGCGCTGGCAGCGTGTGAGCCCTTAGACTAGGAGACTTAGTCCACGGATCCTGCGCTCCTCATTATTTTCTGGCATTTTAATTTTGTTAATTGATTTTGGATTTTATTTTAATTGCTTTGTCATTTTAAATTCATAATAAATCCATTATTGGTCAGAAAAATACCATAAAAATATGAGCATGATCTAGATTTTATTCTTGATTTTCTGATACTTTTACATTTCATTTTCATGCCATTTTCAATTTAATTTGATTTTTTGCATTTTCTTTATTTCTTTAATTTTGGCTTATTTTCTCATTTTCTTGCTGATTTTTGTATGGCCATTTAGTATTGAATTTGGATGAGATTTTTTGCTGGTTGCTAGTATAGAGATGTATGATCCCTTAGGAATTATTTCATGATTTTTAGATAACAATAGGTTCTGTTTTGGATTAGGTTCCCATGACCTTCCATTTTAGGGTTCCCATTTGACCACTTTAAGTTTAGGAATTCTTTGGTACCCTTAAGCATAGTTTCAACCCCTGGTTTTTGTACCACAAGTACTTAACACATGTAGGTTCCCTTAGAAAATTTTATAGGATTTTAGGAGATGATTTGGTATTTTAAATAGATTTAATACTTAGGCTATTTTTAAGATGCTTTCAACATAACAGTTGCACTAGTTGATCTCCAATGGTGGCCTTTAGTCATAATAGGTTTGCTAATCTTCTTTTTGGTGTTTTATACATATAAAAGCTTCTGGTTGATTGATGGTGGTACTTGATTTGGTGTTTAGGCCTTCTTTTGTTAGCTTTCTTGTAGCTTGTTTAATTAGGGTTTAGGAAGAGCTTAGTTTGGTTTCTCTTTCTTCAAATAAACATGGATTGCCTTGATTGCTTTCCATTCCCATCGTATGATTCAAGGTCCCTATGTGGAAGCCTCATATTTCCTTTAGAAGGATGTGTGGCATTTCACAAGAGGTAGAACCTTTGAGGATGCCTATCTCAGATGTACGGTTGAGTGCCAGGATGGATTCCCTTGGTTTCCATCCTGCTTCCCATCATCATGCAATAATCTTGATGTTAACTTTCTTCTCTCTTGTTGGAGCTTGTTGGAGCATGAAGATGAATACTTCTCTTGAAGATGGCTTGGACTTGAAGTTGTTTGCAGACTGTTTGTTTGTTTTGCTGTTTATCTGCTTTGCTGTTGAGATGTTTGTCTGCTATCTTGTCTGCTATGTTTTCTGATTGCTGTGCTGTTGCTTGTGTTATCTTTTTGTGTGTTGCATTATACTAGGTTCTCATATAGATGTTTCTAGGCCTAAGAGCATCCTAAAGGTTGAGCTTGCTCCCTTTTCTTGTCTTCATTTAGAGGTTGAGTCTGTCTCCCTCTGCTTGACTGTTATTATCTGGCTTTGCTTGCTGGCTTAAGGTTGAGTCTGTCTACCTTGCCTGTGCTTTGTGTGTTGCCTTTGGGCTTTCTTGCTCTAGAAGTTGAGCTTGGCTCCTTTTGCTTGTTTGTTGCATTGCATGCATTCTATTTACAGTTATTTCTTTACAGTTACTTCTTTTGCTGTTGCTTTCCTTTGCCATGTTCCCCTAGGAACTCTGACTTCTCTTGTTCAAGGGAAGTTTTGACATACATTAGGGTTCTAACCATGCATGATAAAATTAGGTAGTTCCCTCCTAACCTCAATCATAGGATCAATTTTGCATGACAACTTTAGGATTGGATCAGTTCTCCTTTAGTGCGTCCTTTCTCCTCTCATCTTCAAACAAATCAAAATACAGTAATAAAGGTTAATTGATGTCGTACGCTACGAGCCTTAAGCTACTTGAGAAAGGGTTGTTGGAGAGTTTCTTTCCAACAGTTTGGATGTTGAGTATGGCACCCTTTGGGTGACATGCGATGCATTCACTCTCAGGTCATAGTCTCTAGTGCGATATCAGTTGCAAACATCTATAAAAGACACTTCTTCTAAAAAATAGGAAACAAAGATCAAACTCTTTTTGTCCTCTTGGAACTTTAATCCCTGGAAACCTTTTCCATAAGGAGAGTTTTGTTAACTCCCGGTTCTACCGCAAACGGTAAACGCCTAAGTCTCCGCCGAGCGAGCTGCATACACCAACTGCTGGAACCGTCTGTTAACCCTAATCGGATAAAAAAGAAAAACCCGTGTCTCTTGTTGTCCCGAACTACATTTGCTCTGATCTTTCACGCCGTGTGAAAGTACGTAGGCACGAGATGCGATATCTCGGCGAGCAACCTTTCCCCGTAACCCGTAGTTACGCGAACTACGTTGACTCTAATTTCTCGTTCCAGACGGGAATACGTAGGCATAGAACTGATGTGTTCTGCCGAGTCATTTTCTTTTCTTTTCAGACCCGACTTTTAGCGTAGATAGATTAATCAACCCGTCAGATAAACACAACAAGCGTGGATCCCATCGAGTACAATGGACGTGAGGGGTGCTAATACCTTCCCCTTGCGTAACCGACTCCCGAATCCAGACATTGGTTGCGATGACCTTGTCTTATACCTTTTTGTCAGGTTTTTTCCGATCGTTTCCTTTCCCGTTCTGAGGGATAAATAATGAAAGGTGGCGACTCTTCTGTTTTGCCGGCACCTTATTTTCGCAGTAGCGACAACTGGCGACTCTGCTGGGGACCTTATAGCTCCTGGGGACTTTTCCCATCCCCTAGGCTGGGACCGTTTCCCATCCCCTATACGAGTCAATCCTAGCGCTTGTGTGTTTACCTGTTGGGTTTTATTTATCGCACTTTAGTTTCCGCATTTTATTTTCAGTATTATATCATTATTGTGCTGTTGTGGGAAGGGGCTCTGATGAGTGATAAGCCATACCCAGGCTTGAGTGTACTTAGCATTAGTTGTGGAAAGTAGTGGGCGTGTGCTTGCTTTGCAGGTACTAGTGTCTCACGAAATCCACGCTCAGACGAGATTCTCTCGGTTGACTTCTTTTCCAGCCCTTTGGGCTTGAGGGGTTGTTGGTTTGGAGAATTGTCGACTCTGGGGACCGATCATTTGTGACTTAGCTGAGTGAGGCCACTTCAAGAGATAATAATGCCACACCTTCTAGGTATCGTATCATCGTTTCTTGAAAGTCTGTGACGCTGGGAAACGCATAGGATGCCATACCTTATCAATGACTAGGCCCATACCTGTGAGCGGGGTCAGGTTATTGCAGGAAATCTTAACCTTCAGACTACCTGGTTTTCTTGACAGCGAATCAGTGTTGTTGGGTCCAGAGGGTTCTTATCTTCAGAGATGTGGTTGTTCTCAATAGTGCATAATTATTGGTCCTTTTCAGGGTTGTATTATCAAAGCAGTTGTGATTGTGTTGGAACAGAGCCTCGGTCTCCTCAGAAGCACAATCTTGATCCCTTGTTGCATGATTGCATTTTTCATACTCATTTGTATATCATTAACGTGTGTCTGTGTTGCAGGTGCATATTATCCCCCAGTTCCGGTTTTCTTGCCTTCTATTGTGCTATCATGGGATCTTTGAAGAAGAATGTGGCCTACAAGCTCCCTACCCCAGATGTTGCTCTATTGTCCAATTTGATTACCTTGGTAGATGATATAGTGATAGGGGAATTCAGAAAATATTATGGGAAGCTGCTCAGTCTAGTTCGTAAACCTTCAGTATATGAGTTGAATGAGTTATATGCCTTGCTACAGTTCTATGACCCTCCATTGAGATGCTTCACTTTCCCGGACTTCATTCTTGCACCTACATTAGAGGAGTATGCTGAGTTGTTGGGTGTACCTATTAAGAATCAGATGTCGTTCGTTCACATGGACGCTAAGCCTAATCTGGCTAATCTAGCTCTTGCTCTTCATCTGGATGCCTCTGAGTTGCTTCTGTCCAGTTGGAATGAGGTTCCTGGATTTTCTCTGCAGTTTCTAGTGGGGAAAGCCCAACAGTGTGCCAAAGACGGTTGTTGGATCGTATTCAACGCTATTCTTTCCCTCTGCATATATGGCATCATCTTGTTTCCCAACATGCCTGATTTTGTAGACTTGGATGCCTTCCATATCTTTGCATTAGAGAATCCAGTTCCTACCTTGATTGGCGATGTGTATCATTCCGTCCATTACAAGAATGAAAATAGAAGGGGTAAAAATGTATCATGCTGTATGCCCTTACTCTACAGATGGTTTGATAGTCACCTGCCCAAGAAGGGTCTCTTTGCTTCATCTGCAGCCACAACTGAGTGGTCTGAGCGCTTGATGGGTTTATCAGCAGAGAGCATTATTTGGTTTGATCGAGATATGTTAGGTACTGAAATCATATTCAGCTGCAGTGGTTTTCCAAATGTGCCTTTGATTGGAAGAAAGGGCTGTATTAACTACAACCCCTCTCTACTTGTCAGACAGTTTGCCTATGCTTTGAGGGGTCCGCCAAAAGATGAAGAGGTGCAGGAATCTCTGTACCTCACAGGTCTTCTAGAGGGGGATATGTTAGCTAAGCTTCAACATGGATGGAATGATATCAGTAGACGAGGAAAATCTTTGTTGGGCAAGAGCAATAGCCAAGCTTACGCTCCGTATGTGACCTGGATCAAGGCTAGAGCATAGACAATAGGAATGCCTTTTCCACCTGCTAAGCAAGAGTGCCCTCCAGTGGTTGAATATCCTACTACCATGTCGATTCAGCAGTATAATCAGGTGTTAGCTGAGAAGGAAGAACTGAAAAAGGCCAACGAAGAGTTGGAGAAAGAGCTGGCACAACTCAGAAGCGAGAGAAACAAAGCCGTCCACTCCTTCAAGAAGCAGACAGAACTGGTGAACAGGTTAGGCACGGACTTGACCAAGCAAATAGCTGATCGTGAACGTTTGGGTCTGGACTTCAAATCTGTCAATGATGTGCTGGCCGCTGTCGCTACTGCGAAAATCGGCGCCGGCTGACAGAAGAGTCGCCACCGTGCGTTATTTATCCCTCAGAGCGGGAAAGGAAACGCTCGAAGTAAACCTCGCAAAAAACGGGGAAAAGGTATGGTCATCGCAACCAAAACCTGGGTTCGGGAGTCGGTTACGCAAGGGGAAGGTATTAGCACCCCTCACGTCCGTCGTACTCGACGGGATCCACGCTTGCTTGGGTTGTCTAAAGGATGCAAAACAATCTATCTACGACTGCTAAATCTAAACGGAAAGGGATTGACTCGATAGAGCGTCGCACTCTATGCCTACGTATTCTCAAGAGAGAAAGTCAGAGTCAACGTAGTTCGGGACTACAGGGAGAATGGGCTCGCCAAGACCTCGCGTCTTGTGCCTACGTACTTCCATGCTGCACGGAAGATCAGAGCTTTACGTAGTTCAGACTAACTACGGCTAAACAAACATTCTCACACAGCAGTGAGAAAAACAACTGGTTTCACAGGGTCGGGAACCTATGGGCAAAACTATGGCTTGGTCTCAAATGCACTCGGGCAAGAGAGAAAACGGGTTACAATTAGTCGTCAGCAGAAAAGTCTCGATCGCACAGCCGCGAGAGAACAAAAGTCAGTTGTTAGTGTGCTCGCTAGGATATCGCATCCTATGCCTACATATCTTCGTCTGGTACGAAGAATCAGAGCAGCTGTAGTTCGGCTACTATTGGACCACAGCTCAAATCTCGTTTTATTAATCTCTGAAGAATGGTTACAACTGCTTGCATACTGAAGAATAATCTCCTAGGAAACGCTATCCTATTCTATCTGAAAAATCGAATGGAAAATAGCCCCCTAACAAGTGGGCTTCTAACTATCCTAAAAATCGTAACATAATTTCTATGAAAATATCTCCTAAAAGAAAATGAACTTTAAAAAATATTAAGTCTACTAATAATATTTTTTCCTTTTTTTCCAATCATTTTCTCCTCTCTTTTTTCCCATTTTCTTATGGATTTTTTCTCTATACTTTTCTTTTCAATATTTTTCTCTCCTTTTTCAATTCTTTTCTCAATATTTCTTTTCTTTTCTTTTTCCAAATATACTTTTTTTCTAAAATATTTTCCTTTTTCACATTTCTTTATTTTCTTTTTCAATATTCTTTTCTTTAATATGTTTTTCTTTTTTTTGGGTAACAAGTATAACAAATTCTAAAAGAATTAAAAAAAAGAAAGAAAATAAGGGGCTGGGGGGTATAGCCAATACAGGGGATAACAGAAAATAAAAAAACAAAAACAGAGATTGGGCCCAGCCCAATTGTTTGTTGTAGAACCCAGCGGGAGGGGTGCAACATTGAGTCTGGGAGTGTAACCCAGAAAGAATTCGTTGGGCCCAGCCCACTCTTTCAGCCAAAAACGGAGGGAGTGTGGTGTCTCAAAAAAAATGATTGGGCCTGAGGCCCACGACCCAACCTTCTCCTCCTTCTCTTCACTCTCAGTTTCTGAAAAACCCTAATCTTTTCTCCGCCGCCGCCGTCAATCTTCCCTTCTCTCCATCTCCTCCGTTCAACCTAACTCAGTCTTACTCTCAATCTCCTTCAATCTTCGTTCTTCCCAGACTCAACCTCAAACCTTTTCCTTCTGTTCGCTTCTCCTCAAAATCGATTCAACACAAAACGAAACAAAGATAATGGAAACGAATATCTGTGGACTCTTGCTCGCGTTTGATGAAGGAGTGAACATGGCAAGTTCTTGAAGAACCTTTCTGGAGATTTGATTGAAGAATGCATGGACGTTCTTGATGGTTCTGGAAAATGTTGGATGACTGCACGTGCGGAAATTCTCGAATGTTCTTCGTTGACGCGTTTTGGGAGAAGGACGAGAGAGATCTTGGCGATTCTGGAAGCATTTTGATGGAGATCTTCAAAGATCTATGAAGATCATGAAGATAGATGATGAGCCATGATGATCCTCCTCGAAGGTTGCTGACGGATCTGAGGAAAAAATAGCAACAATCTGGAAAACGTTGGAGTCCATTGATGGTTGATGAAGCTTCGATGAAGGTTGAATTTCTGGAGAGATTCAGGGATGAACATGGTGAAGTTTCTGATGAAACTTCTGGGAAATGTGTGAAGATGATGATGTTGATGATCGGAGGAAGGAGATGGTGATCGTTAGTGGTGATGTAGGTTGATCGGAATCTGGAGATTTGGGTGTTCTCCGGTGGGGTTCACGGTGGCCGGAAGTGGATCGGAGGTTGGAGGAAGATGAATGTTGGAGGTTTCTGGGATTTGGACGTTCTCCGGTGGGGGCGCGGTGGCCGGAAGTGGATCGGAGGTTGGAGGAAGATGAATGTTGGAGGTTTCTGGGATTTGGACGTTCTCCGGTGGGGGCGCGGTGGCCGCCGGCCATGCATGCCGGCCGGTGGGTGAGAACGGTGAGGATTATGGTGATGCCACGTGGTGGTGTGGGTGGAGAAGTGTTACGCATGTGTGCCACTTGGCCTGCGCGTGGCAGAGATAATGGGGGAAGTGTATGCATGTGGGACGCGTGTCCCCATGCGTGGCAGTGAGAGAAGAAGTCTCTGAGGTGAGGTGGCGTCGTGATGGTGATGAAGCGTGGGACCATTCCCTTCATAACACGTGGCGAGCGAGCTTTTATAACACTGAGATTTACTGGAAGCTTCTAGAAGCCTCTGGAGAAAACTGGACAAAGCTGGAAACTTGCTGAAGAAAGTCTGGACACATGGACTTCATTGGGCTTAACGTGGACAAAACCAGATGCAGGCCCAAACGAAAATGACTGAAAAACTCACACAAAAAAAACTGAAATGAATTAAAAGACTAATTAAATCTGATTAAGTGGAAAATGACTAATCAATTAAACCTAATTAACTAACCTAATTAACATCTAATATTCTAAAATCTATTAATTTTCTATAATATCCAAAATTAAAAACATTTATTTAATTTCTATTAAACCCTATTATATTCTAAAAAAAAGGAAATGCTATTTAAAATTGATTTAAAATCTATTATTAATAACAACAATCTTTATTATTCTATTAAAAAAAATGATAAAATCTATTAATATCTACTAAATTCTAAAAATGGATTAAAACTATTAGAAACCATTAAAACCTACTAATATTCTAAAAAATCTATTAAATCCTAAAATGATTAAAAATCTATTTAAAAAGAATTAAAACTATTAAAAAATCCCATTAAATCCTAAAAATGATTTAAAAGCTATTTAAACCCTAAAAAATGGCCAGTAAAATCCAGAAAAATCACAATAATTCCCAGAGGAACAAAATGAGCACCGAACGACACATAACACCGCGAGAGCACACCAAAATAGCCGGTAAAAATAAACGGGCACCGAAATATCCCAAAAATACGATTCTACCTATCTAAACCGATTAAAAACACCTGAGACGCGAGACTAGAGCTGTGATCCCTGATAAAATCAAAACAAATGAGAAAAATGCACTGTATGCAATATGCAGATGCGAATGCGGTTATACGTCGAAACATCGAGCTAGATACGAGACCCGGTTGGTCAAATTTTAGGGTGCAACAGCTGCCCCTATTCAAGCGACTTTGACCTGAATGGTTGAAGAGCGCTCAGCCTTCAAACATTCAAGGTAGATGACGGTTGAATACAAATGGAACCCTGAAATTTGCCAACCGCGGGAATATACTGCAAAACTGCTTGAGGAATAGCTTCCAATAAACTGAAGTTTGGTTGTCACGGCAACAACTGATCAATTTTCTGATAAATTTTCTTCTCCTTTTCAACACCTGTGTGACGCCACAAATATTGAAATAATGCTTCGTAAAGCAAACACCTTGATTCCCATCTCTCTCATGGGATCAAATCTGGTCAACTCACAGTTCACTGTGAACTTGAGGACAATTCTCCTGGGGAACTCTGAATGGAACTGCCTGGCACCTATTTTGACGAAGGGGGCAGCTTCAGAAGTTTGATATATGTCAATCTTCGTTGTTGTTGTTGTTTTTTCCGATGCTGACGTAACAACCAAATGAAGAATCACTCCGCTGGGGAAGTCGAGAAACTGAACCAAACAACTCTGCAGGTGAACAAATTCGAAATCCAATAGGTAACCATCCTGGTCCATGTTTCGACACGCGTATGCTGGATAATGATGTAATGTCCTATATGATATGTAAATGCTATACATTCTGTTTGAAAATGCGATGCCCAGACGGCGTGGAAATACTATATGTTTGTGTAAATGCAATGACTATATATGCGAATGCTAATGCAGGCTCGAGCTACCAGAGAACACCAGGTCTGAAAACCACTTGGCAAAATAAATGCCGAAGATAACGTCAACTCTACTGGGGATGAACTGAAGTCACAGAATTATCTCAGCAAAATAAATGCTGGAAACGGGACACCAAATCCGCTGGGGATAACTGTCCTGCCGGAGAAATGGAAAGGTAACCCTGCTTGGAGACTTCACTGGGGAGAAAAAGAGCAACTCTGCTTGGGGATGCTCTCTTCAAACCATTGGCAATCTGATTGCTCTGCGGGGACTGACCTAAACTGAGGTTGATTGCGCGCGGCACACTGCTGGAAATTCCCCTATTATCAAGGATGCCGATCTTAATCTGCTGAGGATACTCCTGATCCTACTCTGATACGGGGTAAAATACGATCTCAACTCTTCCGGGGATAATAAGCAACTTTCATCTGCTGAAGAGTAGCAATTCTGATTTAACAACATCCACAAGGAATTCAAACATTACTCGGAGCGCTGGCATCTGTCGCTTCGTATCGGGGAACATGATAACATGCGGGTCATTGGGAAATACTGTGTCAGATACCTTTAGGTTTTTTTTTTTTTTTTTCTGGTTTAGAATAAACATGGACTATGTACACAGTGGAAAATATGGAAATACTAGACGAGAACTAGCATTCAAAGGTAGACTACCAGGCGAGAACTGATAGGAAAATAGATTATGAAAATTGGTTTTTGTTTGGACACCAGACGGGCTGACTGGATAACAGGCTGAGGTATAGACAACCAGGCGAGAACTGGCTGAAAGCTGACGTACACCAGACGAGAACTGGTATAACACATAGGTTAAAACACACGATAATCATACGAGGACTGATTACGCAACGACCTGTACCAGACGAGAACTGATACAACACTTGAAGAAACGGTGACCAGACGAGAACTGGTTACAATAAACTGCACCAGACGGGAACTGCTGCTTACAATAAACTGCACCAGACGGGAACTGCTGCTTACGGATTTGCCAGGCGAGAACTGGACTTTGGAACGACTGGTTACTGACACGCAACAGGTTTAAACTGTAGGATAATGATCCAACGACAACACGGCCTTTTCGGAATACTGATGTTTTGATAAGGGTATTGACATGATTCCTCGATACTCTACACCGGCTGGGGATAAACAGACTGGTTTGAACAACTTGCCCCAGTACAATTCAACTTGCCCCAATCTAACTCTTGGGACTACCTGCTCTGAACAACTTGCTACGAGGAGACTTCGAGAATATTTGCCCCGGTATTTGCATGACAACAGAATTCAATCTCCAATTAAACACCTAACAACCCAGTTGATTTCAACACTCTCTGCGATGACTTGCCCCTGAACGAGCGTTCTAGCGACTTAACCCGATCTGATTATCTACCTGAAGTATCTGCTTTCAAATCTTAACGCTCTGCCTAATTGCCCCTGATTGGCTCTCGAGAAGACTCACTTCTGATCAACTGCTCCTCAAATGAACTGCCCCTGATCAACTGGAGCTTCGGGCCTTGTCCTCAGACTGACTGATTCCGAACTTACTGGAAGATAATGCCCCTGACTCACAAGGCTTCACAACATACACCATTCTGGTTCAGACTGCTGAATTACTCAGTCCTGCTCAATTATTCCCTGCTGGAATTTCTTTCATGCCAACTACTAACCTGCAATTAGAATCGTCTGTCTACGAATGGTAATCTTAATGCAGTGGTTATGCAGATTTTGAAAAAATTTGAGCTGTCACTCATTTACATGCATATGATTGTGAGTGACGATTGAACCAAAGTTCAAACGTAGTGCTTACGTGATCAATGAAAAATACAACAAGGATGTGACTAGCAAGTCAAGAAGGAGTCAGGTTACTCAACCTTATCGTAATGCGCTTCAGACTAACCTTACCTCAATTAGGTCTTTTAAGGGTTGTATCGTGGTCGGGTTCACGGTTCGTGAAACAAAGGATATTTGGCTCAAATTTTGATTTGTACCCACCCCTTCTACATGATGATCTCCGATCCTAAGGTTCAGTTAACCTGGCACGAGCACTCGCCTCTTCGAGAGGTATGTTGAATGGTAAGACCTACAGTTAAGGAATTCACAAGCTTTTCTTCTAGAGTGATAGTTACTCCTTCTTCGCTTTCGGTGTCTGTGTACGCGACTTTGTGATTCGCTGGGGAAATTTTTTTTCTTTTTAATCCCTCTTTTTCATTCTTTTGATTCCCTAATTTTTGCCTGGACTGACTCCTTTTGAGTTCTTTTCGATTTTTCTTTCGATTTCTTTTGAAGTCCAGCGGGATGCCCTACTTTTTGCCTAAGTATTAGCTTTCTTAGCTTTCTTTTTTTACTTAGCGGGCTTTCTTTCTTCTTTCTTTTGGAACAAAGTCGTGTGACACTGGTTGTCTTGATTGCTCCGAAAGGATTGTAACTGTCTCACTCCTGATTGGTGAGGTTTGACCTCTTGGAAGGTATAAACTGATTGGTCCTTGAAAGACAACACTCCTCTGCAAGACTTGAACGCTCGGTCAAGCTAACTGACAACTACCCTGCCCCGGGTTAAGATGTGAGGGTTTAAAAGTCCGAAAGAAACTTCTACTTCCTGGCTCGAAGTGGTTAACAAGGGACTAACTCCTTATATCTCCAGTGTTTGGGGGATTTGAAACAATGCCTTGTACGTCATTGGTAAGGTCTTATCTGAAAGCATACAATCATCGGTTATGAGTTTCAGTTTCGTCATCCTCCCTCCAATCTTTGCTAGTCACAATGATAAAGTGGAGTGAATAAAAATGCAAGTGTCAGTGCAATGCAATAAATGAGCGACAGCGACATGACTAATTCAGAAAAATGCATAGTCACTTTATTATTATCACCATTCGAAACATACAAATGCTTAAAAGTAGGTAGTAACTAACAGAAAAGAAACTACAAATGCAAATGATGTATAAAGGTCTGGGATCTGCCAATGCTGAGGGTGCCCGCCTGTCTGAACCACCGGCTTTTGCTGGGGAATACCTTCCGAGTCTACGAACTTAGACAGCTGAGCGGTTGGGATGAACAAACAGAAACCCTTCTCTAAAGGAAATGCGATCCTGATCAATCAACTGCTGTACCTTCGCCTGAAATGCTTTACAATCTTCCGTCGAATGCCCCGGAGAGCCACCATGATAACCACACTGCACGTGGGGATTATACCCAGGAGGGTAAGGTTCTGGAACTGGCTTAAGAGCTTTCGGCTCCACCAAAGACTTCAGGATCAAAGATGGTAGCAACTGGCTATACGGCATCGACACTGGGTGAAAAGGAGCTTTCCTTCGTTCCAAATTGTTGCGAGGTCGATTCTGATTCTGACGCTGATTCTGATAACCTCGGCCACGAGTTCGCCGCTTTGCAATGGAAGCGACATAAGATTCCTGATATGGTGCCCCAGGCACGACTGTCTGTTCAGTATAACACGCCACGGGAGGTACTGATCTCTGATAAGATGATGAACCAACAAAATTCACTGATTCGCTTCGAGGGTATTCAACCTTTGGCATGACTGAGTTGATCACAACTTCTTCTTCACTCTGATAGTCACAAGGATGTTCAGTTTCATCAGCTTGATCATATGAAGTAATCTGAATTTTCCCCATTCTTATGGAGTACTCGAGGCGTTCTCCTAATGCTACCACGTCAGAGAAACTTGCCAGAATCCCGAGCAATCTTTTGAAGTACGGATATTGTAGGGAATCTACAAACATGCTTGCCAGCTCTTGGTCTAACAGCGGTGGACGCATTCTAGCAGCAAATTCTCTCCATCTCTGAGCATATCTCCTGATAGGTTCATTGATCTCTTGAGACAACTCTTGCAAATGCATGCGATAGGGAGCTATGTCCAGGTTGTAATCGTACTGCTTCAAAAAAGCTCTGGCTAAATCCATCCATGACTGAATCTGAGTTCTCTCTAACTGCATATACCACCTCAAAGATGCCCCAGTCAGACTATCTTGAAAGCAATGGATCATCAACTTATCGTCTCGCGCAAACGCAGTCATTCTTCGACAGAACATCATCAAATGCAGCTTCGGACAGCTATCTCCCGTGTACTTCTCAAACTTCGGCACTTTGAACTTGTAAGGCAACACCAGGTCAGGAACCAAACACATGCCTACAGCATCCAGGTTAACAGCATCTTTGACTTTCAAAGCTTTCATTTGCTCTTCCAACACTCGGAGTCTTCTACCATCGTCAAGAGCTCTTGGATCTACCATCCCAGCCGTTGGGATATCCCTTCGGTAATTCATCACGGGGAAAGCAACACCTTGATTGTTAACAGGAGGAAAACGCTCATTCTGGGCAACAAACTGCTCATGTCGACCTCGGTTCTCAACAGGAGGCTGTACAACTTGGTCCGCAGCAATGTTGTTCACTTGCGGGAAGTCTTCCGTAGAATCATACAGAGGGTTGGACGCCATAGTGAACCATGTCAGGGTATTAGGAGACTAGAAATTGCCTTCAGACATAGCTACCAGTAATCTTCAGCTGACTTCAATGCTCGATTCTGCTCAAGTCTACTCAACCCCTAGGTCGGTCTTCTGACAATCAACAGCTGCTCAAATCAAACTCCGGGTAATTACCTTCAGGAAACAAAGGCTGGATCAGAACTCTGGCTAGGTGGAGGATGATATGCAATGCAACACTGATATGCATATGATATGCAAAATGCAGCAAACAACGGGACCACAACCCCCACACAATCTCTGAATACTGCTGCACTGCTGACGGAGACGTTCTCTGAAGAGAAGACCAGAATAACGGGTAGGTTGAAAGTCAAGTTTCCTGCACAAAAAACCCCCCCACTCACAGGTATGGACCTATATCTGACAAGGTACGACATCCTATGCGGTCGTTAGCGTCACAGACTTTCAAAACTGACGATACGATTCCCAGAAGGAGTGGCATCATCGAGTCCTGAAGAGGCCTCACTTAGCTAACTTCCAAATGATCGGTTCCCAGAGTCGACAATCCAACTAACCAGCAACCCACGCCAACCAAAGGAAGGGACAGGAGGCCAACCAGCAGAACCTCGTCTGAGTGTAGATTTCATGGGACACCAAAGCAAGTCAAAGCAAGCGGGCACCCACTAATTTCTACTCTAAGTCTAAGGTGCACTCCAAGCCCAGGTCCGGCTTATCTCTCAATCATAGAACACCCGTAACACCCCAACAGCAACAAATAATATCAATAAATAAGCCCCAATAGCCAAGCAAACAAGCGCTAGGATTGACTCTCTCTTAGGGGACGTTGGATCCCACATGCATGGGGAACTATGGCTATCCCCAGCAGAGTCGCCAGCTGTCGCTACTGTGAAAATCGGCGCCGGCTGACAGAAGAGTCGCCACCGTGCGTTATTTATCCCTCAGAGCGGGAAAGGAAACGCTCGAAGTAAACCTCGCAAAAAACGGGGAAAAGGTATGGTCATCGCAACCAAAACCTGGGTTCGGGAGTCGGTTACGCAAGGGGAAGGTATTAGCACCCCTCACGTCCGTCGTACTCGACGGGATCCACGCTTGCTTGGGTTGTCTAAAGGATGCAAAACAATCTATCTACGGCTGCTAAATCTAAACGGAAAGGGATTGACTCGATAGAGCGTCGCACTCTATGCCTACGTATTCTCAAGAGAGAAAGTCAGAGTCAACGTAGTTCGGGACTACAGGGAGAATGGGCTCGCCAAGACCTCGCGTCTTGTTCCTACGTACTTCCATGCTGCACGGAAGATCAGAGCTTTACGTAGTTCAGACTAACTACGGCTAAACAAACATTCTCACACAGCAGTGAGAAAAACAACTGGTTTCACAGGGTCGGGAACCTATGGGCAAAACTATGGCTTGGTCTCAAATGCACTCGGGCAAGAGAGAAAACGGGTTACAATTAGTCGTCAGCAGAAAAGTCTCGATCGCACAGCCGCGAGAGAACAAAAGTCAGTTGTTAGTGTGCTCGCTAGGATATCGCATCCTATGCCTACATATCTTCGTCTGGTACGAAGAATCAGAGCAGCTGTAGTTCGGCTACTATCGGACCACAGCTCAAATCTCGTTTTATTAATCTCTGAAAAATGGTTACAACTGCTTGCATACTGAAGAATAATCTCCTAGGAAACGCTATCCTATTCTATCTGAAAAATCGAATGGAAAATAGCCCCCTAACAAGTGGGCTTCTAACTATCCTAAAAATCGTAACATAATTTCTATGAAAATATCTCCTAAAAGAAAATGAACTTTAAAAAATATTAAGTCTACTAATAATATTTTTTCCTTTTTTTCCAATCATTTTCTCCTATCTTTTTTCCTATTTTCTTATGGATTTTTTCTCTATACTTTTCTTTTCAATATTTTTCTCTCCTTTTTCAATTCTTTTCTCAATATTTCTTTTCTTTTCTTTTTCCAAATATACTTTTTTTCTAAAATATTTTCCTTTTTCACATTTCTTTATTTTCTTTTTCAATATTCTTTTCTTTAATATGTTTTTCTTTTTTTTGGGTAACAAGTATAACAAATTCTAAAAGAATTAAAAAAAAGAAAGAAAATAAGGGGCTGGGGGGTATAGCCAATACAGGGGATAACAGAAAATAAAAAAACTAAAACTGAGATTGGGCCCAGCCCAATTGTTTGTTGTAGAACCCAGAGGGAGGGGTGCAACATTGAGTCTGGGAGTGTAACCCAGAAAGAATTCGTTGGGCCCAGCCCACTCTTTCAGCCAAAAATGGAGGGAGTGTGGTGTCTCAAAAAAAATGATTGGGCCTGAGGCCCACGACCCAACCTTCTCCTCCTTCTCTTCACTCTCAGTTTCTGAAAAACCCTAATCTTTTCTCCGCCGCCGCCGTCAATCTTCCCTTCTCTCCATCTCCTCCGTTCAACCTAACTCAGTCTTACTCTCAATCTCCTTCAATCTTCGTTCTTCCCAGACTCAACCTCAAACCTTTTCCTTCTGTTCGCTTCTCCTCAAAATCGATTCAACACAAAACGAAACAAAGATAATGGAAACGAATATCTGTGGACTCTTGCTCGCGTTTGATGAAGGAGTGAACATGGCAAGTTCTTGAAGAACCTTTCTGGAGATTTGATTGAAGAATGCATGGACGTTCTTGATGGTTCTGGAAAATGTTGGATGACTGCACGTGCGGAAATTCTCGAATGTTCTTCGTTGACGCGTTTTGGGAGAAGGACGAGAGAGATCTTGGCGATTCTGGAAGCATTTTGATGGAGATCTTCAAAGATCTATGAAGATCATGAAGATAGATGATGAGCCATGATGATCCTCCTCGAAGGTTGCTGACGGATCTGAGGAAAAAATAGCAACAATCTGGAAAACGTTGGAGTCCATTGATGGTTGATGAAGCTTCGATGAAGGTTGAATTTCTGGAGAGATTCAGGGATGAACATGGTGAAGTTTCTGATGAAACTTCTGGGAAATGTGTGAAGATGATGATGTTGATGATCGGAGGAAGGAGATGGTGATCGTTAGTGGTGATGTAGGTTGATCGGAATCTGGAGATTTGGGTGTTCTCCGGTGGGGTTCACGGTGGCCGGAAGTGGATCGGAGGTTGGAGGAAGATGAATGTTGGAGGTTTCTGGGATTTGGACGTTCTCCGGTGGGGGCGCGGTGGCCGGAAGTGGATCGGAGGTTGGAGGAAGATGAATGTTGGAGGTTTCTGGGATTTGGACGTTCTCCGGTGGGGGCGCGGTGGCCGCCGGCCATGCATGCCGGCCGGTGGGTGAGAACGGTGAGGATTGTGGTGATTCCACGTGGTGGTGTGGGTGGAGAAGTGTTACGCATGTGTGCCACTTGGCCTGCGCGTGGCAGAGATAATGGGGGAAGTGTATGCATGTGGGACGCGTGTCCCCATGCGTGGCAGTGAGAGAAGAAGTCTCTGAGGTGAGGTGGCATCGTGATGGTGATGAAGCGTGGGACCATCCCCTTCACAACACGTGGCGAGCGAGCTTTTATAACACTGAGATTTGCTGGAAGCTTCTAGAAGCCTCTGGAGAAAACTGGACAAAGCTGGAAACTTGCTGAAGAAAGTCTGGACACATGGACTTCATTGGGCTTAACGTGGACAAAACCAGATGCAGGCCCAAACGAAAATGACTGAAAAACTCACACAAAAAAAACTAAAATGAATTAAAAGACTAATTAAATCTGATTAAGTGGAAAATGACTAATCAATTAAACCTAATTAACTAACCTAATTAACATCTAATATTCTAAAATCTATTAATTTTCTATAATATCCAAAATTAAAAACATTTATTTAATTTCTATTAAACCCTATTATATTTTAAAAAAAAGGAAATGCTATTTAAAATTGATTTAAAATCTATTATTAATAACAACAATCTTTATTATTCTATTAAAAAAATGATAAAATCTATTAATATCTACTAAATTCTAAAAATGGATTAAAACTATTAGAAACTATTAAAACCTATTAATATTCTAAAAAATCTATTAAATCCTAAAATGATTAAAAATCTATTTAAAAAGAATTAAAACTATTAAAAAATCCCATTAAATCCTAAAAATGATTTAAAAGCTATTTAAACCCTAAAAAATGGCCAGTAAAATCCAGAAAAATCACAATAATTCCCAGAGGAACAAAATGAGCACCGAACGACACATAACACCGCGAGATCACACCAAAATAGCCGGTAAAAATAAACGGGCACCAAAATATCCCAAAAATACGATTCTACCTATCTAAACCGATTAAAAACACCTGAGACGCGAGACGAGAGCTGTGATCCCTGATAAAATCAAAACAAATGAGAAAAATGCACTGTATGCAATATGCAGATGCGAATGCGGTTATACGTCGAAACATCGAGCTAGATACGAGACCCGGTTGGTCAAATTTTAGGGTGCAACAGCCACCAAGAAGCAGAATCTGGATGAAGCATACCGGAGAATCTCCAAATTTAATCAGCAGTGGAATGCCACTATAGCCAGCAACAAGGAGAGGGAGGAAAAACTGAAACAACAGATCTCCAAATTGAAGGCTCGAGTGAAAGCTGACGAGAAGAAGTTTGATGAGGAAACTGCTCGCAGATATGCCACTGAAGACATGCTAAACAAAGCTATCGCTAACCTGAAAGATCGCAAGCAGATGTTCGAGTCTAAGAAGCGAAGGTTAGAGGACTGTTTTGGCCAAGGCGCATGGGAAGATTCTGTCGAAGGTCTCCAGTGCACTATTATGCAGAGGGAGCTGCTTGTTGAAGGGTTACTCACTCGGCCTGATCATCCCAAAACAAAAGAGTTTCTAGAAGAGTTTCGTGCCCGTTGTCGCACTTGATTATCTTTGTAACCCTTTTTGTATTTTTCTGATCTTTGCGGTAGGCTGACCATCACCAGGCCTGTTGGTCGAGGTCATGCTATTGATTCTCCATGTATTCATTGACATTGTACTGCTGCCGTTGGGCCTTATATATATGAGGTGTTATTTCAATGACTAGATCCAGACTTCTTGTTATCAGCACTGGCACTCTAGCACTAGAATCGGGGGAGAAATCTCCCTAACACACAGACACACGTTTGCATTTGCATAAATCATTTGCATAGCAGGTACATTGAACTGTTCTCCTAACCCTCTGTCGATGCAGGTTTCAGGATTGCCGATCAGCGAATTCATCGCTACTCTACGAGAAGTAACTGCAAAAAAGCCATGGATCAAATGTAAACTGAGATGCAGCAGATGTGCAACAGGATGGCGCAGTTCATGCAAGTGATGGAAACTGTGGCTAAGGGCCAAGAGCAGCTGCAGACTCTGGTGCAACCTCTGATTGCCCGGGTTGATAGTCAGGGTGTGCTACATGGCGGGGTTGCTACTGATCCTCCTCATGGAGAGACTCTCCAAGCTGGTGATGCT
The DNA here is from genome assembly GCA_963859935.3 of Lathyrus sativus. NCBI lineage: Eukaryota > Viridiplantae > Streptophyta > Magnoliopsida > Fabales > Fabaceae > Lathyrus > Lathyrus sativus. Next base: position 371,935,921 of record OZ012736.1, on the reverse strand, counting down.
GTACCAGTGGTCGTCCTTAATACGACTGAGAACGGTAATAGAGCTGGGAATGGGAATGTGACTGGTAATGGCAACGGGCATGTGGAAACCAATGGGAATGTTGGTGCTGGAAATGCTGGTTTCAATGTTGGAACTGGGAATGCTGGTTTTGGTGCTGGGAACACCGGTGTAGGTATTGGTGTTGGCAATGCTGGTTTTGGTGGTGGCAATCAAGATTATGGAAATCAGGGCTACGACAATCAGGGCTTTGGTAACGCAGGTTTTGGCAACGCAAGCAACAATGGTTTCGGGCCAGGTGCTGGCAATCAGGGTTTTGGTAATATGGGGTTTGGTCCCAGGTTCAATCAGACTGGCTTTGGTCCTAATGCTGCTTACGCTGGGTATGACAACAGGGATTCTCACTGGGGCGAGGATCGCCAAGACGATGCTTTCCCTCCTCCAGGCAGAGATCTTGAGATGCTCACTGACAATGACCGGAGGTTCAAGCTGTTGGAGGAACAAATGAAAAATCTTGCTAATCAGAATTCCACGGGATTGGACGTGGCTAATATGGGATTGGTTCCTGGCTTGAGGGTGCCACTCAAGTTCAAAGCGCCCACTTTTGACAAGTATAAGGGGGATACTTGCCCAAGAGTTCACGTGCGGTCTTACTATCGGAGAATGTCCGCCTATTCTGACGACGAAAAGATGCTGATGTATTTTTTCCAGGATAGCTTGTCTGAACCGTCATTGGAATGGTATATGGGGTTAGAGCCTACTCAGATTGGTAGCTGGAAAGAGTTGGCGGAGGCCTTTGTAAAGCATTACCAATATAACAGCGACCTTGCGCCAAACAGGGTCCAACTCCAAAATCTTTCTCAGAAGAATGGCGAGAGTTTTAAAGAGTACGCTCAGAGGTGGCGTGAGCTTGCAGCTAGGGTGCACCCACCCATGGTAGAGCGTGAGTTGGTGGATATGTTTGTGGGTACTTTCTCTGGGCTGTATTATGACAGGCTTATCAATTGTACGACGGCTAACTTTTCTGAGTTGATACTCTTGGGGGAATGTATAGAGAACGACGTCAAGATCGGTAAGATTCAAGCAGGAGAATCAACCTCAGCTGGAGGTGGTAAAAAGGTTTTTGGGAACAAGAGACAGGGGGATACTAATTCAGTATACAACTCCCGAGGAAGAGGTAGAGGTTGAAACCAATACCATCAGCAATAGATTGCTAGTGTGACAATTCCTGTACCGCAACAACAACAACAACAGCAGAAGCAGAGCCATCACCATCCTGCTCAACGAAGAATTCAGGATAGAGATAGGGCCGTGAAAAGAGTATTTGATGCGCCTCCACTACCGTATGCTCAGCTTCTTCCAACTCTATTACAACTGCAGCTTGTTGAGAAAAGGACGCTAGCTCCGCCGAAGGGCACGCCTCCTTTTGGTTATGACGCTAATGCACATTGTGAATTCCACTCCGGGGCCCCCGGTCACAGCATCGAGAACTGTCATGCATTCAAGCACAAGGTGCAAGACTTGATAGATAGCAAGGCTATAAACTTTGGTAATGAGACACCCAACATTGAGAAAAATACGATGTCGTCTCACGGATCTGCGCAAGTGGGTGCAGTCTTGGAAGATACCGACCTGAATTTGGTTATGAATATGGATGAACTGAAGACGCCTCTGGGTTATGTAAAGAGTAGGTTGCTGAAAGTGGGAGTGTTCCCTGGTTGTGATACAGGTTGTGTTGATTGTTTAGCCCGACCTGAGGGTTGTGATAACTTAAAAAGAGGTATTCAAGGGCTGATTGAAGAAGGTACGCTGCAATTCGACCGTACTGCTGAAGAGAAGCCTGTTGAGGCAATAGCTGAAAAGTAGGGCGAAGTTGCAATGGTCACAATCCCGTTTAAAACTGTCACGATATCATCGCCTCCCAAGAGGCCGACCATCACAATAACCAAAGTTGGACCCATTCCATATGAAAGCACTAAAGCCATCCCTTGGAACTATGGGGCGGAAGTTTACTGCAATGGGGAAAAGATTAACCTGGGAAGCCCGCCGGTAGGGTCAGTTGATAACCTTGTGGGGGCTGGGGGCATAACCCGCAGTGGTAGAATTTTTGCGTCACCAGAAGTAGAAGCTGAGAGAATTGCAAAAGGGAAAGGTAAAGCCAATGAAGAAGGACCTTCTCAAGAGAAAGAAAAAGAGGTTTTGACCAAAGATGTGGAAGAATTCATGAGATTGATTCGGAAGAGTGATTATAAAATTGTCGATCATCTGCAGCAGACGCCTTCCAAAATCTCGATTTTGTCATTGCTGCTTTGTTCCGAAGCTCATCGGAACGCTTTGCTGAAAGCTCTTGACGCTGCATATGTACTCCAGGAGATATCTGTTGATCAGCTCGAAGGAGTGATTGTGCACGTGAACGCGGGGCATGGCCTTGGCTTTATAGATTTTGATTTGACACCCAGGGGCCGCAACCATAACAGTGTGTTGCATATTTCAGTCGAGTGTAGGGGAACTGTTATGTCTCATGTCCTTGTTGACACTGGTTCGTCCTTGAATGTTTTGCCCAAGAAGGCATTGTTGAAGCTAGATACCCGAGGCATAATATGCACACCAAGTGACTTGGTAGTGAGAGCTTTCGACGAGACTAGAAGGTCTGTGTTTGGAGAATTGACTTTGCCAATCCAGGTTGGTCCAGAAGTGTTTGACACTGTGTTTTACATCATGGACATACAACCAGCTTATAGCTGTTTGCTTGGACGACCTTGGATTCACTCTGCAGGGGCTGTAACGTCTACGTTGCACCAAAAGCTTAAGTACATGGTCGGTGGTAGCATTGTCACCATATGTGGGGAGGAAGATGTCCTGGTAAGTCACTTGTCATCATTCAAATATGTTGAAGTGGGTAGTGAGATCCATGAGACATTGTGCCAAGCCTTTGAAGGGGTGCAGATCAGAGACAAATCTCCTGTCGTAAGCAGTGGGCCAGAGGTGGCTATGTCTTCATACAGAGAAGCCCAAGCGGTAGTTCAGGCCGGAGAAACCAAAGGTTGGGGTCAAGTTCTGGAGATTCCTGTTAAGCAGGACAAGTTTGGCTTAGGGTATTGCCCGTCGTCATCATCTTCTTCACAGAGCGCTCCAAAGTTCAGAGGGCCGATTGTGTTTACTCCGGGAGAAGTCAGCTTTGGAATGATTAATGTTGTGTCTGACAGTGAAGATGGAGATAGCGACTGTGACATGGATTCATGGATCAGGCCCAACGAGCCAGGACAAAGCCTATGCAACTGGTCTATCCAGGACTTTATTCAAGTGATGACGAAATAGTAATGCCTTGTTTTTTTCGATTATTGTACAATCCTATGTCCTACCCGGGGCATAGTGATTTTATTTCAGGTCCTACTTGTTTATGTGTATGCTTTGTTTTAATCATCAAATAGAGGCGTTTTCTCATGCAAATTTTGTGATCCCTGTTTTTCTATTTTTTATTTTTACAATAAAATGGCAATGTGGTTGTATGCTTCGTTTGCATATCATTTGAAGCATTTAACCCTTTCTCTTGCAGAATCCATATTTCAGATGACACCGATCAAGATTTTCCTATGACTCGCTTCGACTTTGAGTATCCGATATTTCAAGCCGAGGAAGAGATTGTTGAGGATGATGACTTACCAGAAGAGCTGACTCGACTTTTGAGACAAGAAGAGAGAATCATTCTGCCTCATCAGGAGGATATCGAGGTCGTTAATTTGGGTTCTGAAGAAGTTGTCACGAATGTCCGGATAGGGGCTGCGCTGCAAAACGATATCAAGCAGAGACTTGTCGAGATGCTTCGAGAGTATAGTGACATCTTTTCTTGGTCTTATGAAGATATGCCTGGGCTAGACACTGATATTGTGGTCCACCGCTTGCCATTGCGTGAAGACTGTTCGTCGGTCAAGCAAAAGCTCAGAAGAACGAAACCAGATATGGCCGTAAAGATTAAAGAGGAAGTACAGAAACAGTGGGACGCTGGTTTCCTAGCTGTTACGACTTACCCTCCTTGGGTCGCCAATATAGTACCTGTACCAAAGAAAGATGGTAAGGTGCGCATGTGGGTTGACTATCGGGATCTGAACAAGGCGAGTCCTAAGGATGACTTCCCGCTTCCTCATATTGACGTGTTGGTCGACAATACTGCTCAATTCTCTGTGTTTTCCTTCATGGACGACTTTTCGGGCTATAATCAGATTAAGATGGCGCCGAAGGATATGGAGAAAACAACTTTTATTACCCTGTGGGGAAAGTTCTGCTACAAAGTGATGCCCTTTGGTTTGAAGCACGCTGGGGCAACATATCAGCGTGCTATGACGACACTCTTTCATGACATGATGCATAAAGAGATTGAGGTCTATGTTGACGATATGATTGCCAAATCCCAGACGGAGGAAGAGCATCCGGTGAATCTTCTGAAATTGTTTGAGAGGCTTAGGAAATTCAGGCTGAGGCTGAATCCTAATAAGTGCACCTTCGGGGTGAGATCTGGAAAGCTACTGGGGTTCATTGTTAGTGAAAAAGGAATTGAGGTTGATCCTGTAAAAATAAAAGCGATACAAGAAATGCCAGCACCTAAAACGGAGAAAGAGGTACGTGGCTTTTTGGGGAGGTTGAACTACATTGCCCGGTTCATATCTCACCTTACAGCCACGTGTGAGCTGATGTTTAAACTGTTGAAAAAAGACCAGGCAATTGTCTGGAACGAAGATTGTCAAAAGGCGTTTGAGAGAATAAAAGAATACTTGCAGGAACCTCCGGTATTGATACCCCCAGTAGCCAGAAGACCACTGATCATGTACTTGACGGTTCTGGAGAACAGTATGGGTTGTGTTCTCGGTCAACACGACGAGACTGGGCGTAAAGAGCATGTGATCTATTACTTGATTAAAAAGTTCACAGAGTGTGAATCCCGCTACTCAATGCTCGAGAAGACGTGTTGTGCACTTGCTTGGGCTGCCAAACGTCTGAGACAATACATGCTAAATCATACAACCATGCTGATTTCGAAGATGGATCCGATCAAATACGTCTTTGAGAAGCAAGCGCTTTCTGGAAGGATTGCCCGATGGCAGATGGTACTGACAGAGTATGATATACAGTATGTCTCGTAAAAGGCTATCAAAGGTAGCGTACTGTCAGAGTACCTTGCCGAGCAGCCAATCGATGATTACTAGCTAATGAGGTTTGATTTTTCTGACGAGGATATCATGTACTTAAAGATGAAAGACTGCGAGGAGCCATTGCATGGTGAAGGTCCTGAGTGGGGTTCCCAATGGCAATTGATTTTTGATGGGGCCGTTAATTCATATGGAAGTGGAATTGGGGCAATCATCATGACTCCCCATGGGACGCACATCCCATTCACTGCCAGATTGACATTTCCAGTTACCAATAATGAGGCTGAATTTGAGGCGTGCATCATGGGTCTCGAGGAGGCTATTTATTTGAGGATTAAAAATCTTGATGTGTATGGAGACTTCGCGCTAGTCGTGAACCAGATCAAGGGAGAATGGGAGACTCGTCAGCCCAATCTGATACCGTATATGAATTATGCGAGGAGGTTGTTGTCTTTGTTTGACGGAGTAGAGTTCCACCATGTGCCACGGGCAGAAAATCAGATGGATGATGCTCTTGCGACATTGTCTTTGATGTATAAAGTTAACTTCTGGAATGATGCTCCCAGAATAGTTATCTCTCGCCTTGATAGGCCCGCTTTCATATTCGCCATTGAGGAAGCTTCCGATGGCAAGCCGTGGTATTTTTATATCCATAATTTCCTAAAGAACGAAAAGTATCCGACTGGGGCATCCAACCGTGATAAGAAGACTCTTAGGAGATTGGCTGACAATTTCTACTTGAATCCAGATGGCGTTCTATGCAGGAGGAACCATGATTTGGTGCTATTGCAATGTGTGGATGAGAAATAAGCTAATCTGCTTATGGAAGAGGTCCACGAAGGAACCTTTGGAACGCACTCCGGCAGACATGCTATGTCTCGAAAGTTATTACGGACAGGGTATTATTGGCTGACAATGTAGAAAGATTGTTTCATGTTTGCGAAGAAATGCCAAATTTATGCAGACAAGATTCAGGTGCCGCCCAGCCCTTTGAATGTTATGGCGTCCCCGTGGCCTCTCTCCATGTGGGGCATCGATATGATTGGCAAAATTGAGCCCACCGCATCCAATGGACACCGGTTCATCTTAGTAGCTATCGATTACTTCACCAAATGGGTCAAAGCCACGTCTTACGCTAATGTTACCAAGCAAGTAGTAGCCCAGTTTATCAAAAAGGACACCATCTGTCGGTACGGCATCCCCAGAAGAATCATTACTGACAATGGTTCGAACTTGAATAACAAGATGATGAAGGAATTGTGCCAGAATTTCAAGATTGAGCATCCCAACTCGTCTCCCTATCGGCCCAAGATGAATGGCGCTGTCGAAGCGGCCAATAAGAACATCAAGAAGATAGTTCAGAAGATGGTTGTGACATACAAAGACTGACACGAGATGTTGCCCTTCGCATTGCACGGTTATCATACGATGGTACACACATCAACCGGGGCAACACCTTTCTCACTGGTGTATGGTATGGAGGCTGTCCTACCATTAGAAGTTGAGATTCCTTCTTTGAGGGTTTTGCTCGATGTCCAACTTGATGAGGCAAAGTGGGTAAGGAATAGACTGAATCAACTCAATTTGATGGATGAGAAGAGACTTGCATCTATCGCATATGGTCGGTTATACCAGAGCCGGATGAAGAAAGCTTACAACAAGAAGGTGCGCCCTTGAAGCTTTCAGACGGGCGATCTTGTGCTGAAGAAGATTCTCCCACTATAATCAGATCACAGGGGCAAATGGACTCCCAACTATGAAGGTCCATATATCGTTCGAAAGGTCTTCTCTGGAGGAGCCTTACTGTTGTCTACCATGGATGGTGAGGATTTTACATCCCCTGTGAACTCGGACGCAGTTAAAAAAAATACTTTGCTTAAAGAGACCCGCTGGACAGAAAAAAGAAAGTCCAGGCAAAAATGGGGCATCCTGGCGAACCCAAAAGAAAAAAGAAAAGGTTCGGGCAAAAATTAGGGATAAAATTGAAAAGATGTACACCCGCGAAGTCGAAAACCTGAGAAGGCGACTTCGGCAAAAAAGGGTATCCCGGTGAATTGAAAACCTGAAAGGGCGATTCAGACAAAAGTTAGGGAATGAAAAAGCAAATGACTGCGGTCCAAGTTTGATACTGCATTGCTTAGTGGTTTGGGAGTACCTGAGGGTCGATTATCCAAGTCAATCTCTTCCAAGGACGGAGTATCGGGAAAGCGTCGGAGTCAGGCGAGTCATAGGAGGATCAGCTCATGGTGTTTGTCTGTACCACGTTGCCGACATGTATACAAATTTCTTTGTACCTCTGTACATATTTGTATTTATCTTGTAACTTCCTCTTTTCAGGAGTTGCATCCACTGTACAAACTTTGCCTATTTACAGGCCCGTTATCAATAAACGCATATTATTCAGTACTTGATGTTTTTTTTTAACTTTTAATGTTTTGTTTGGGGAAAACGCCGATGTTTTTGATAAACTTGCACGTGCATAAACTTGCAGGCCTCGGCCAATAATTGTTAAAACTTTGAATTGACTGAGCAATTGTCACGGCTATTGACCTGGATACTTCCTTTTGTATGGGATATCTTGTTGTTGCTCATATTTTTGCAGGGTCGTTACCTTCGCAGCAGACAGCTAAGGGATCGTGTTTCCCCAGCCAGAGTCCCTTAATGTAGGAGCAGGCTCTAGATGATCTTATTTCTCCCCAACCGATGGAAGCCGCATTCTTTATCCCCAGAAGAGTTGGGTGCAAGCTAGCAAGCGGTCAGGCAGTGATGTACATCCCCAGCGGTGGTCATGTGTACATTTAATCCCTAGCGAGGTCCTCATGGGGTACCACCAGGTGGTCAGTTGTTTGAAAGGATCGTCCCCGCACAGGATTGTTCTTTCTGTTCTCCAGCAAGTTGTCTTTCCTCCAATAGGTTGTTCATCCTCCGCAGAGTTCGTAACTACGGATTTGTTAAGCTATCCCCCAGCAGGATTGTTTCTTCCCCCCAGCGAAGTCGGTACACCTTTCCAACATCTATTTTGCTGGAATAGTTCTGTAATACCCGGTTATCCCCAGCAGAGTTGGCTTTGTCTTTAGCATTTATTTTGCTGAAGCGGTTATGCATCCAGCCTTTCTCCGGCAGCCCGAGCCCACATTTGCATCTTGCATATATCATCATATCTGCATCATATTTGCATTACATCGTCAAATGCGTAGCATTCCATCTTATATGGAGCATCACGCCATTTTCAAACATATGCATTTTGAAACATAAGCCAGGTAGGTTACCTCTTTGTTTTCAGGTGTTTTTCCCTGCAGAAGATTTGAATTCTTGTTCAGGATGGTTTTCGGATATTCAAATTCTTGACATGAGATATGTGATGATAACGTTCGTCTCACCATGTGTTCCCTCATCAGAGTTGCTTGGTTAAGTTTCTCTTCTTCCCCAGCGGAGTTTCCCTCAGATTGCTGTTACGTCAGTATTAAAAGATTTCAGGGATTAGACCTTTGAGGTCGACTTGTTGTCAAAGTAAGTACCTGGCAGTTAACGTCAGAGTTTCCCCAGTAGAGTGGTCCTCGGATTGCTGTTGCATCAACGTTAAAAATCTCGTGGTTGAAACCCTCGGAGATTTTGACCCGTGTTGACGGAGATTGCTACCCGTGTTGACGGAGATTTTACCTATGTTGACCCATGTTGATGGAGATTTCTACCCGTGTTGGCGAAGATCCTTACCCGTATTGACGGAGATTTTACCAGTTTTGACCCGTGTTGACGGAGATGTTTACCCGTGTCGATGGAGATTGTTACCCGTGTTGACGGAGTTGTTACCCGTGTTGACGGAGTCGTTACCCGTGTTGACGGAGTTGTTACCCGTGTTGATGGAGTTGTTACCCATGTTGATGGAGTCGTTACCCGGGTTGACAGAGTTTTGACCCGTGTTGACGGAGATGTTTACCTATGTCGACGAAGAGTTTTGACCCGTGTTGACGGAGATGTTTACCTGTGTCGACGGAGATTGTTACCCATGTTGACGGAGATGTTTACTCGTGTCGATGAAGATTGTTACCCGTGTTGACGGAGTTGTTACCCGTGTTGACGGAGTTGTTACCCGTGTTGACGGAGTCGTTACCCGGGTTGACGGAGTTGTTACCCGTGTTGACGGAGTCGTTACCCGTGTTGATGGAGTTGTTACCCGTGTTGATGGAGTCATTACCCGTGTTGACGGAGTTGTTACCCCAAGTTCGTGCTTTACATAGTGCAAATACTGGTAGTGTTAGAAATGTTCCCCGCAGAGTTGTTCGTTCAAGTCTCCGGATGCCAGATTAGCACTTTTATTTAGTGCTTCGCCCGTTTCCGCGGAAATGGGAGGTCAAGGATAGTACATTGACCACGCGCGCTTTATGTAGTGCCCGCCTAATGTAGCGTATAATGTGGATTCAATGCCTGTGGTGTCACACAGGTGGTTGATGGTGAAATCAGGTTCTTTGCCAGATGATTGATCAGTTGTTGCCATGACAACCGGATTCAATTTTCTGGATTTTGTTCCCAAGCAGTTGGTGCAGTTTATTTCTTTGGTTGGCAAATTTCTGGGTTCTTTGGTATTCAACTGTCTTTCAACTCAATTGCCTGAAAGTCGTTCGCTTTTCATCCAGTCCGGTTCAAGCCGCTTGAATAGGGGCAGCTGTTGCACCCCAAAATTTGCTCAACCTTTTTCTCACTTGGCTTTTGTTTCATTGCATTAGCATATCATTGTTCTAGCATTTGCATAGCATATCATTGTTCATTTAGTAGGGGATCAAGTGTGGTTTATATCAAGAGGAGCCTATCTAGAGGTCTTGTTCAAGCTTGAGAAGTCACCAAAGTCATCAGGAAGAGGGTTGGGCTCTTGAGAAGTTTGGTTGTTTGTATGTGGTTAATCTCCTAACCTGAGGACCAATTGAAGACCATCAGTGGATTGTGAAGCCTTAATCAGGGATAGGGTATGTGGATAGAGCTCATAGAGTGCGTTGAGGGTCAGGGTGGAGCTCAGTCAAGTCATTATGACAAGTGTGAAGAGCCACAGTTGAGGGTGTTGCAATTAGGGTTTTCATTTGAGTAACCCTAAGTCAACTGTACAATTGAAGAGGGTCAAAACCTATTTCTAAGTCTTTGTAATTATGGAAAGTTGTGTTGAGATACATGAAATGATATTCCAAAATCAATGCAAGAAGAATCCCAAGTGTGAGGAGTTCCTAAACTAGGGTTCTCAGGGTAAAATCCCCTATTTAGTGCCTAACTTCAAGACCACTTATCTCAAGATACAAGTTTCATCTCCACTTTTATCCAACATAAAACTTGTAGGGCATACTCTTAGCTTTAATTTGAGTACTAGAAGTCCTCCATTGGATTTATAGAACTCAAGTTATGATCCAGACAAGTTATAGGTCATCAGATGAATGTGAAATTTGTCTGCAAAAGTCAACCAACTTCAATGGAACTTTTGACTTAGAAGGGTGTTTATCTTCAACTTTTGGCCAACATGAAAGTTGTAGTTCTTGATCTTAGCTTTCCAAATTGCACTAGAAGTCTCACATCTGATTTGTAGAACTCAAGTTATGAGGTTTACAAGTTAGGGGTATTTTGGGAAAGTGAGATTATAGGTCATTTGGCATTATAAGTCATTTTCACTATCTTGCAAGCTTCAAATGAAGTTTTGTCCAACACAAAACTTGCTGAAAATGGCATTTTTAGGTCAACCATGTACTCATGATGCATTGATTTGGCTTAGGGTAAGATTTGGTTTGCAAGAAATTGACAAAAGGGGAATTTAAAGGCATTTAAGTGAAAAATTAAAAAATAATTCATATGTGTTCAAACCAATGCAAATGGGTGCTCATTGTAATCAGAAAAATCATTTTGAACACATTGGCACTATTAGAAATTTCATTTGAGGTCAAATTCATGGCGTTTTACTTTGATGCTTCATGAGGAAGTAACACATCAAAGGTTGGTCACAGGATGGACTTAAGCTCTCAAATGGATCTCTACGCTCTCCACAGTTAACAAGCATTGCATTTGAAGCTTCTTGGAGAAGATTTGAGCTTAGATTTGTGTACACCATAGTTTGAAATTTCAAGCAAAAGTGAAAATTGGATCTCTCTGATTGGGCCTCCATTGGGCCTCCAACTCATCAAAATCACTTCTATTTAAGTTCAGAAAGTGGTTTTGCTCAAGGTTGGTGTTCATTTCATGCTAGAACCAGAGAGTGCAAGTTGAATTTCAAAGCTCCAAGTGCAAATCGTGATTTCATTTCTAGAGGAATTCAAGGCAAATTAAGGATTGAATCATCTTCAGCATCAAACATAGAGTTTATCTGCACAGTTTGAAGCCAAGGATCGTGCCCTAACTGCTCCAATTTGAAGCTGCAACTCAGGTATGCAACTTTCAAAATTGCTGTAGATTCATGATGATCTAGCATGTTTTAGCATGAGGTTAAGGCTTAGGAGAGTTTATAGATAGATTCTGGATCAAAATCGTGGAGTTTAGAGACAATTCTAGGTGTGAGCAATTTTCTGTGAAGTATAAGGAGAAGATCTGTGAAGTATAAGGAGAAGATCTGTGGTTTCAATTGAAGGATTAATGAGATTTCAGAACTTGGTGCATTTTAGGATTTCTATCGTGTTTTGAATTCTAGAAGGAATTAGGAGAAATGGAGGTGATATTTGAGATCTACGTGAAAAATGGAGTGGAACTGTGTAAAATTTGTTAAGGTTTGGTGACCTGTAACTATTGGCTCGCCGGAGAAGACGGTGGCTGAGCCACCGGATCCACCGCCTGGTTCACCTGAAAACCTTTCCTCCAAGTCTAGTTCAAATGAAGAAGATAACCTCCCCACCCTTGGATCAGTTTGGCCACTTGACTTTGTCCACGCATCCTACGCTCGTGATTAGTCCTGAGATTTGAACCTTTGACTCCAAAACGCTGCGCATCATTAATGCGCTGGCAGCGTGTGAGCCCTTAAATTAGGAGACTTAGTCCACAGATCCTGCGCTCCTCATTATTTCCTGGCATTTTAATTTTGTTAATTGATTTTGGATTTTATTTTAATTGCTTTGTCATTTTAAATTCATAATAAATCCATTATTGGTCAGAAAAATACCATAAAAATATGAGCATGATCTAGATTTTATTCTTGATTTTCTGATACTTTTACATTTCATTTTCATGCCATTTTCAATTTAATTTAATTTTTTGCATTTTCTTTATTTCTTTAATTTTGGCTTATTTTCTCATTTTCTTGCTGATTTTTGTATGGCCATTTAGTATTGAATTTGGATGAGATTTTTTGCTGGTTGCTAGTATTGAGATGCATGATCCCTTAGGAATTATTTCATGATTTTTAGATAACAATAGGTTCTGTTTTGGATTAGGTTCCCATGACCTTCCATTTTAGGGTTCCCATTTGACCACTTTAAGTTTAGGAATTCTTTGGTACCATTAAGCATAGTTTCAACCCCTGGTTTTTGTACCACAAGTACCTAACACATGTAGGTTCCCTTAGAAAAGTTTATAGGATTTTAGGAGATGATTTGGTATTTTAAATATATTTAATACTTAGGCTAGTTTTAAGATGCTTTCAACATAACACTTGCACTAGTTGATCTCCAATGGTGGCCTTTAGTCATAATAGGTTTTCTAATCTTCTTTGGTGGTGTTTTAGACATATAAAAGCTTCTGTTTGATTGATGGTGGTACTTGATTTGGTGTTTAGGCCTTCTTTTGTTAGCTTTCTTGTAGCTTGTTTAATTAGGGTTTAGGAAGAGCTTAGTTTGGTTTCTCTTTCTGCAAATAAACATGGATTGCCTTGATTGCTTTCCATTCCCATCGTATGATTCAAGGTCCCTATGTGGAAGCCTCATCTTTCCTTTGGAAGGATGTGTGGCATTTCACAAGAGGTAGAACCTTTGAGGATGCCTATCTCAGATGTATGGTTGAGTGCCAGGATGGATTCCCTTGGTTTCCATCCTGCTTCCCATCATCATGCAATAATCTTGATGTTAACTTTCTTCTCTCTTGTTGGAGCTTGTTGAAGCATGAAGATGAATACTTCTCTTGAAGATGGCTTGGACTTGAAGTTGTTTGCAGACTGTTTGTTTGTTTTGCTATTTATCTGCTTTGCTGTTGAGATGTTTGTCTGCTATCTTGTCTGCTATGTTTTCTGATTGCTGTGCTGTTGCTTGTGTGACTGTTTTGTGTGTTGCATTAGACTAGGTTCTCATATAGATGTTTCTAGGCCTAAGAGCATCCTAAAGGTTGAGCTTGCTCCCTTTGCTTGTCTTCATTTAGAGGTTGAGTCTGTCTCCCTCTGCTTGACTGTTATTATCTGGCTTTGCTTGCTGGCTTAAGGTTGAGTCTGTCTCCCTTGCCTGTGCTTTGTGTGTTGCCTTTGGGCTTTCTTGCTCTAGAAGTTGACCTTGGCTCCTTCTGCTTGTTTGTTGCATTGCATGCATTCTATTTACAGTTATTTCTTTACAGTTACTTCTTTTGATGTTGCTTTCCTTTGCCATGTTCCCCTAGGAACTCTGACTTCTCTTGTTCAAGGGAAGTTATGACATACATTAGGGTTCTAACCATGCATGATAACATTATATAGTCCCCTCCTAACCTCAATCATAGGATCAATTTTGCATGACAACTTTAGGATTGGATCAGTTCTCCTTTAGTGCGTCCTTTCTCCTCTCATCTCCAAACAAATCAAAATACAGTAATAAAGGTTAATTGATGTCGTATGCTACGAGCCTTAAGCTACTTGAGAAAGGGTTGTTGGAGAGTTTCTTTCCAACAGTCTGGATGTTGAGTATGGCACCCTTTGGGTGACATGCGATGCATTCACTCTCAGGTCATAGTCTCTAGTGCGATATCAGTTGCAAACATCCATAAAAGACACTTCTTCTAAAAAACAGAAAACAAAGATCAAACTCTTTTTGTCCTCTTGGAACTTTAATCCCTGGAAACCTTTTCCATAAGGAGAGTTTTGTTAACTCCCGGTTCTACCGTAAACGCTAAACGCCTAAGTCTCCGCCGAGCGAGCTGCATACACCAACTGCGGGAACCGTCTGTTAACCCTAATCGGATAAAAAAGACAAACCTGTGTCTCTTGTTGTCCCAAACTACATTTGCTCTGATCTTTCACGCCGTGTGAAAGTACGTAGGCATGAGATGCGATATCTCGACGAGCAACCTTTCCCCGTAACTCGTAGTTAGGCGAACTACGTTAACTCTGATTTCTCGTTCCAGACGGGAATACGTAGGCATAGAACTGATGTGTTCTGCCGAGTCATTTTCTTTTCTTTTCAGACCAGACTTTTAGCGTAGATAGATTAATCAACCCGTCAGATAAACACAACAAGCGTGGATCCCATCGAGTATGATGGACGTGAGGGGGTGCTAATACCTTCCCCTTGCGTAACCGACTCCCGAATCCAGACATTGGTTGCGATGAGCTTGTCTTATACCTATTCGTCAGGTTTTTTCCGATCATTTCCTTTCCCGTTCTGAGGGATAAATAATGAAAGGTGGCGACTCTTCTGTTTTGCTGGCACCTTATTTTGCTATTATTTTGTTAATATTATTTCACTATTGTTGGTTATTTTAATCTATAATATTTATTAAGTCACTTTTAAATGTAAATATTTCATTTTAATCAGTAATCGTATATGTTAGGATTATATTCGCCTACTTAATCTATCTATAAAATAGTGAAAGCCTCGAGAGGGGTATTTTCTTTATTTAATTTTGTCCAAGTAATCTTTTAATTTTAAATATCTCAGTTTTATAATTAATTTATTTTTGGTTCAATTACTAATTTGACAACTTGTAGTTTGATTCCTTAGCTTGGAGCTTTGGCTCGTTTATCTGACCGTGCGCTCTTATTACCTACCTTGACTTACGTTTTTGCACACATGCTGTTATTTGTCCACAATATTGATGTTTGAGGTTTTTTTGTTGGCTCATTGCACATTCTTATTATGACGCTCATTCTTGTTTTATATTCATTTGTGGCTCTTGAATTTTGACGATTACCTACCTACGTCCAAGGGAAGAACCTGCACATGGTTCCATAAGTCGTGCGTATTGCATTATCATCTGCACCATTTTCCCCCACTCGATCCTTAACTTCTCAACTTGATCAGCTTAGTTCCTTATATCTTAAGACAGGATAGACTCCCTTAAGATCTTTCAACTTAGACGACTTATAAATTTCAATTCAACCCTCTATTCTCCCACAAAGAGAACTAGACGTGATTCATCTATATAGCTGAGGTAATTCTCCTACCCCATAATATAATTGTGAGATGTAGAATATTTTTTTGCTTGAAAGAGGTACGTGGCGTATTCGTCGATAAAAATCCAAAGTGGAGCCCTTCTCTCAATGCGATGCAAAGACTTTCTTCGATACATTTGTGGAGGTTAAGTCGAGTATTCTCCCTAGGATGATGACTTGTCTCTTCTCCTAAAATAAATAAACAAACCTTCTCCCGCTGGAACTTTGACCACAGTCAATGGTTCCTTAATCCCTTTAGGGGAACTATGAATACTCTGATTCCATTCCCGTTAGGATACGTAGGCACAATATGCGATTTTTTGGTGAGTATACTTAGAACTAACCCTTTAGGTCTCCTTTCAACCCTTTAGCAGATAACAGACAGTTAGCAAATAACGCAATTTCAAACCAGAGGTTCCTGTAGAGTACTATAGATGCTTAGGGTGCTAACACCTTCCCTAGGTATAACCAACCCCCGAACCCTAGACTCCCCGCATTGTGTTTATGATGCAATTTCATTTTTTCTTTCTTTTTCCATTCCTTTGGATAAATTAAAAATCGGTGGTGAATTATGATTTGTGATTCAAGTTAATCCAATACCTTGATATCTAATTCTCACCGCAATAGAAATGGCGACTTCACTAGGGATGAACTTGAGGGTTCCCCTTAACTTGTTTGTTTGTGTTTATTATTGTATATCTATATATATGTTTATGTATATATTTGTTTATGTTGCTTTAGGTTGTTATCTTTGTGTGGTGAGATAACTCCTACACCCGGACTTGAGTGCACTTATGATAGGAAGGTGATATATTTGAGAAGGCTTATAGGGAGTTGATTCCCGACTAAGTTGACTTGAGAAATCACCACTAAGTTGAGGCCCTCTTGAGGATGGTACCGTTGAACGAGTATTCGTGAAAACACTTACTATTGTTGACCTAGAAGCCCGTGATACTGGAAAACTTTAGTTACCCTTAACTCAACTTGGCTTTTCTTAGGGCGTAGTGCGATGACTATGAGGGAGTATTCCCAAAATAATTGATATTATTAACTACTGAGTATTTGGGAAATTGATAATATTCGAAAGATGGAATGATGACTTTGGAACCTTTTAGAACCCTTGTTTTGCAGGTGCATTGAACCCTTAGTCCACACCATTTGGGATGGGTAGACCATTACTCCATGCTCGCTGATTTTTAAACCTGGGTCTGTGTTCGTTTGAATGTATATATCTATATATGTGGATCTGTGTATACCTATGCTTAAACGTACATGCACTCATAAGCATCATGTTCATAAAAGTTTCATGGAATTCAAAGCTTTTGTTTAAAAACATCATAGGGTTTACCGTTGGATTATGAGATTATACCCTATTTTCAATAAAATGAGATTTTCATTCATCAAAAGTATTATCCATTTTGTGGTGTTTGCAAACATAACCTTTGAGTTCCGTGAAACCCATATGCGTTGGTGCATTTGCATTCTTCATTAGCATTGCATTCTTTGCATCTCAGGTTCTCACTTTTGATTTTTCCCTTAAAGAGGAGGCAAGATAATTCATCAGTACGATACTCGGGCCAGTCAAAGAAAGAAAGTGAAGAACATTGAGCAAGAAAACCATGAACTTCATATGAAGGTGACTACTTTGAGGGCTGGTGTGGAAATGCTCTCTGCTTTGGTTGAAGCTCTGATTGCTACTCAAAATCAACTTTCTCCTCATATTTCTCAAACTCCGCTTCAAAAGACCGTAATTTATGAAATCATGTCAATGTCCATTCCTGTGGCTCCCATTAGCGCTTCTAGAAACTCTAAGAAGCTTGGGGAATGTTTACCCAAGGAGAAGGAATAAGTGGCTAATGCTATTTCGCGAAAGAAACATGGAGGATCTCGTAACAAAAGTAGACAACACGTGGATCAGTTTGACCCAATCCTGATGGCTTATTCTTAATTATATCATGCTTTAGTACATAAGAACATGGTGCAAACAAAGAGTCCGCCGACCATCCCAAAGAATCTACCATGGTGGTTTAAGAATGAACCTTTTTGTCCATTTCATCAAGGGGCGCCTGGTCATGATATTGAACATTGTTTTACTTTGAAAGATGAAGTACAAAAGCTGGTACAAAGTGGTATTTTGTATTTTGAAAATTCCAGACCCAATACCTCAACAAGTTTATTCCCCAAATATGTAAACATTGTGGAAGGATGCCTTGGAGAATACTGTATATTTGACGTGAATTTAATGAGATGGTCTTTAGTGGATATACATATTGATTTGTGTAAGCTTACCCACAATGAGCATAATCACACTTCTTGCAAATTTTTTTCAAAGAATTCTCATGGATGTTCTGTTATGAAGAAGGATCTCCAGGATATGTTAGATCAGAAACTTCTCTATATCACTAGAGAAAGGGTGAACATCATAGTTCCGCGTTTTAATATGCCAGAACCAATTGTAATTACGTGCAACAGTAAGAAATCCTCTCCCGTGCATTGTAGAAATGATGCTACTTTGCTGGAAAGTGGTAAGAAAGTTCCTGTTGATGCTGCTCATGCCGCTCAGTTCATTCTGAATTATCAATCACAACTTCGTCAAAGAACATATCAGAGTCACGCCCAAAGGAAATTGATCCAATACCAATGACTTACATTCAATTATGGTTTTGTTTTGCCTAAAACTTGGTGATGACACCCAGAAAGACCAGAGCCATGAAATCTCACCCTCTTTGGTTCAACCCAGATACCGGTCGTGAATTTCATGATGAAGCAATGGGGAATTCGATCGAAGAGTGCAAGGTTTTCCAAGAAAAAGTCTAAGAGATGATCGACGATGAGATGCTGACCTTCAAGGGAGGAAGCCCAGTTGTGAATGGAACACTTTTATGCTGATGGATATGAAGACTCAAGAAAGTCTTTTTCAAGCCAGTATAATCAAGAGGAGGGCTCATCAGACTGTTTGTTTGCTTGCACTTATTTGTTATTTATTTGATTATAAAAGCATTATTTGCATGTAAGAACTTGTTTGTTTTGAATGATTAATGCAATAAATATGTTTGTCTTGAAGAAATCCATTTGTATTCACTCATAAAATGCTTTTTCATGCCAACATTACATCTCTTGTTTTGATAGAGAATTGGGAGGAGGACGACGAAATCAAAAACGCAAGATCATGTTGTATGCTTTTGATAAAAACCCTGTTGATGATGTAAGGCATTATTTCAAATCCCTAAACACTAGAGATATAAGGAAGATAATCCCTCTTTAACCCCTTTGAGCCTTGAAGTAGAAGTTTCCTTCATAAAAAAAACCTCTTTTACCTGGGGCAGGGTCGTTTTTAGTTAAAATGATCGAGCGCCCAGACTCTCAAAAAGGAGGAGCATTCGAGAATCCATTTTATCTATTCCTTACATATTAGGAGGCTGGAAGTCAAAAAACCACAATGATTATCCCTCGACTATCTAAAGAATGAGGCAGTCACAATCCTTTCAAAAGGGTCAAAATAACTTAGAGTCACACGACTAGTTCATAAATAAATAAAAAACAAAAAAAGAAAAAAGCCCGCTAAGTCAAAACCTATGAAGGAGACTTAGGCAAGATTGAGGCATCCAGCTAGACTTCAAAGTCAAATCCAAAGACTTTGTCCATGCAAAAGTTATGAAATAAAAAAAAATAATAAAAGGAAACACACCAAAAGCAAAAATAAAGGATCCCTAAGAAAAATACTCAATAAATAACAAAGTCGTGTGATCAAACACCAACAGTAAAAAGGTGAGTGACTACCATGTCCAAAGCCTCACTGGTTTCTCAACCATATCAAAACTCATCTTGAGAGATGAATGCTCATGTCAGGTTAACTGAAGGTAGAATTGGATAACATCACAAAGAATGGGTGGGCACAAATAAACTTTAAGCCTTATATCCTTTGTTTCTTAAGCCGTGAACCAAGCCAAGATACAACCCTCAAAAGACCTAAATGAAGCAGGGTTTATTTTGAAAGCGTACTCAACGAGATAAAGTTTCCTGACTCTTATGAGCTAAGCTCAAAAGTTGTGTTGGCTTTGTAAAATTAATAAATTTCCTATCCTAACTAGTGATTTGGTCAAAAGTTATTGTGATATCTTTTCAATAAATAAAAAAACTTCAAGAGAAGCATGTGTGTTGCATTAGAAGTTTCAGAATTAACATTTTTTTGCTCGTTATCAATGCTTGACATCATAGAAGCTTGCATACAAACAACAATGATGAGCTTAATCTTTTGAGACTTGAAACTATGTTAAAAAAGGGGCGAAACATTCCAAGAATGATCATATCCAAGGGCATGTTGCCTAAAGACTCTACTAACCAGGGGCAAGTTTGTTTCCCAGTTGTTGCTTTCACAGACTAACCATCCCTAAGGGGCAAGTTTGAAGTTTCAGCTATACAAAATGCAGTCAATCTGGACAGTTACATCAAGATTCGACAAATCTCTCCAAGAGTTGGAAGATATTGGAACATCTTGGATTCCAAGTTTTCTGTAAAATCCTCTTGGAATGACTTTTTTCTCATAAACTATGTGATCTTGGGGTATTTGAGAATTGAAGATTATTTTATCCATTCACAATAAATGATGTTCAAAATGGCGACCACCAATGTAGAGCTACTATGTTCTCATAGAATTCTTCACCCATACCCTAAAGAGCTCTTGTCTCAAGTGGTGTGATGATTCCCTATTAAGTATCTACCATAGGTAGTCATGACAATTCTCCGGTGAATCTCCAATTCAAGCAGTTATGGCATGTCTGATGTTGCACCCCAAATTTTGACCCTTTAGATCTTCATCATCATTCTAGGGTCATTTTCATTTTATCTAACCATAACCTATTTCAAGTTGGTCTTTGTCAAGATACAGGTGAATTAGGGTTCTATACAGTCAGGAATCAAAGTCTCGGCGGTTTAATCAGTCAATGTATTGGATTGATTCTCCATGTAACAAGTTTCCAAATCATCAAAGATAATCCATTGGGTCAAGTATGAATTCAATTTGAGGTCGTTACCCAAAGATTAAAGACAGTGCAGTTCAGGATACCCGATTAGGGTTTTCGATCAGGAAAAGTCAATCGTAGTTTGACTTTTGATTTAAAAGGTATTATTGTTGCACCCCAAATTTTGACCCCTTAGATCTTCATCATCGTTTTAAGATCATATCCATTTTATTATCTAACCTTAACCTATTTCAAGTTTGTCTTTGTTAAGATACAGGTGAATTAGAGTTCCGTACAGCCGAGAGTCGAGGTTTCGACGGTTTAATCAGTCAACGTATTGGATTGGTTCTCCATGAAATACGTCTCCACATCATCAACTATACTCCATTGGATCAAGTATGAATCCAATTTGCGGTTGTTACCCAAGGATCAAGAACAGTGCAGTTCAGGATACCCGATTAGGGTTTTCGATCAGGAAAAGTCAACCATAGTTTGAATTTTAATTTAAAAAGTATTACAATGGTGGGATCATGGTCCATGAAGTTCATATGGCTTAGTGAAGTCCACTCAAGAAGTTTCAAGGCCTCAAAACACCCGGAACATCAACAATCGACTCGGTAGTTATCGATCGATCGTTCGGTTGACCAAAAGGTCAACTCTTCAATCATAAGGAATTTGACCTCAAAGTATGAAGCAAAAATGTTACTAGTAACATATTACACCTGTCCATGAAGTTTCATGACCATTGGATCAAGTATTGAAGATTAATTGAAAAATTGGGAAATTAGGGTTTTGAAAGGGGCAAGACCATAACTCCCTAACCGCACATCCAATTGAGTTGGTTCAAAGCTCATTGTAAAGCTCTTGACAAGTCCTACAAAAGTCCCACATTGGTCCATGAGCATAAAATGCATAAATTTGGAGTTATGGCCAAAGTCATTACAAGAGGGAAAAATAACTTAGAAAATTTCTAAGTTATTGGCCTTTTTAGGCATGTTTTTAGCAACTTTGAGTGGAGTTTTGACCTAGTTCCATTTGGAATCTGAAGATCATGAAAACGTGAAAATTGTAGACCTACATGAGGGCTTTCCAAAATGTACTCGAACTCCTCCATAGCCCTTATGAGTTGAGAGTTATGAATTCAGCAAGTTGAGGTTTTAACACTTGAGTTCAACATTTTCACTTTTTCACAAACTCACTTTTTGATCACTTGAACCATTCTCAACCATTGGATCACGTCCCTATCTGTTACTTAGAGAGTATGATGAGAAGAAATGCAGAAAATCAAGAGGATTGATGAGTCTTGCAAGTTGGAGGCAAGTTGGTATTATTTTAATCAAATAAAATGAAGAAAGAGAAACTTTATGGAAATCTTGCAGCAACAGTCCTCCTACTCACTAGCCACACTTCAGTCACTTCTATGTCATCCTCACCACTTGATTTATGCATGATCTTGAGGCAAGAGCTTGGATTTGCAGCTGTCCACAATCTTGAAGAAGATTGCATTTTCAAAACTCCCTTCAAAAGTGCCAAAGTACCAATCTGCCCCAAGCCTCTCATTGCCTATTGTCGCTACCGCAAAAATAAGGTGCCGACAAAACAGAAGATTCACCACCTTTCGTTATTTGTCCTTCAGAACATGAAAGGAAACAATCGGAAAAATCTGACGAAAAGGTATAAGACAAGGTCATCGCAACCATGTCTGGGTTCGGGAGTCAGTTATTCAAGGGGAAGGTATTAGCACCCCTCATGTCCATCGGACTCGATGGGATCCATGCTTGTTGTGTTTATCTGACGGGTTGGTTTAGTTATCTACCTATCAAGGATGGTCTGAAAAAAGAAAAGAAAATGACTCGGCAAAGCGTCGCGCTTTATGCCTACGTATTCTCATCAGAGAACGAGAAATCAGAGTCAACATAGTTCGGCTAACTACGGGTTACGGGGAAGGTGGCTCGCCAATACGTCAGTATTGTACCTACGTACTCTCAACAGATATGAGAGATCAGAGCTTACATAGTTCGGGATACTACGGGTAACCGGGGTGTTCTCAATCACACAGGGGTGAGAGAAAAGGTTGACGATACTAGCGTATGCATTCTAGCAGTTAGGTGTATGCTGCTCGACCATTGGAGACTTAGGCCTTACTTGTTTACGGTAGAACGGACGTAGTATGTCGGGTTTAGAGGTATGGGAACCTACGGGAACTAGAACTACGGTCTGGTCTCAATTACGCTAGGGCAAGAGAAAGAGAACATCAGTAGTTAGCGGGAAAGTCTCGATCGCACGATAGCGAGAGAATAGAGAAATTAGTGGTTAGTGTGCTCGATAGGATATCGCATCCTATGCCTACATATTCTCGTCTGGTACGAGAAATCAGAGCAGCTGTAGTTCAGCTAACTACAGGAAACGGGGGGGGGGGGGGGGGGGGGAAGTGAGCTCGCTAGGATTTTTGCAATCCTATGCCTACGTATTCTCGTCTGGTACGAGAAATCAGAGCAGTTGTAGTTCAGCTAACTACAGGAAACGGGGGGGAAGTGAACTCGCTAGGATTATCGCAACCCTATGCCTATGTACTCTCTTCTGGTGCGAGAGATCATAGCAAGCGTAGTTCGGCGCACTACTGAAAACAAGTATCGATTGCACATGGGCAAGAGAAGGGGTCTCAATCGCCAAGATACGAGAGAAAATGCTTTCGATCACGCGGGGGCGAGAACAAAGAGGAAGCAGGCCTAACATGCCTAAACGGGAAGGAACTCGGGACACACACGCAAGAAGCTAAGGCGTAGGAGCGAATGCATCGCATATCACCCAAGGGGTTCTAGACTAAACACTCTACACGATTGAGAGGAAACCCCTCAATCACCATTTCCTATGTATCTAACAAGACAACTCACAACACTTGACGGTTGCATAAAGCCTTGAATAAGAAAGATGTTATTGAACGAAGCGGCTCCGTTGGCCCTCGACATTGTGCGCAAGCTCCATTCCAGTCTTCTCCTCTCTGGATCCTTGACGATGATGTTTTGAATCAGAACCAATGTAACGCTAAACCGTCATGGTTCAATTTATAAGAGAAATCAAACTCTAAGAGGTAGCGTATTGATATCCGTGTCAAAGACAAGATAGATAAATGATATTGAAAATCATTCTCCAATTGAATCATGTCACACAACCAGCACAGAATAAGATCAATGTAAAATCGGATAGCAGAAGAGAAATGAGGGGAGAAATCCAATAACAAACGCAAATAATATTCTACTCCTAAAATTGAAAATAAACTCCTAATAGAAAACTCTAAAGAAATATAAGGAAATTGCATATAAACAATAGAATAAAATCCTATGTAAAACTCTACAATATTCTATAATTCCCTACAAAGAAAATAATACCTAAAAAAATAGAATATAAATTCTATGTGAAAAATATGTAATAATATTCTAAAGGAAAAATAAAACTATAATTCCTAAAAGAAAAATAGAAAATAAAACTAGAATATAAAATCTATTACAAAGCAATATCCAATACAAAAGCAAAAAAGAAAGGGAAGGGGGTTACAACAGCTAAACAGAGGTGTGCTTCAGCAAAAAAAAACAGTTGGACCCAGCCCACAATACAACAGCCTGCAAAAGAAAAGAAGGCGGAAACTGGAGGTGTGGTACGGAAACGGAGGGTGCACGGTCAGAAATTCGTTGGGCTTAGCCCAACAATCAACAACCAAAAGAACAAAAACATGGGTGGTGGAATATGGGGGGTAAGTGAATAACGGGGGTGCGAACTGTAACAAACCAGATTGGGCCAAGAAGCCCATTAACCCAACTTGTAACTCATCTTCCTCCTTTTGCCTTGCTGCGTTCAACCCTAACGGCGCCACCCACAACTCAATCCTTCCCGGCTCAACCTCGTCGTCCATGCCTCTCACCGTCTCAACCTCACTCCCTACATCCATTCCTCGAAGACAACTCCTCTTTGCTTCGTCTCAAACTTCTCTCGCTCTCCTCTGGAGATTGGAATCGTATGGTGAAGAGAAAATTGCATGTTGAAAACTCAGAAGCTCGTTGCAAATTCGTGGATGAAGCTGGGGGATCTGGAGATGTGTTGTTGCGAAGGATCTTGTTCGAAGATTCAACGAAGATCCCGACAAAGATCTTAATGAAGATCTTGTTGAAGAATTGATGAATGATTTGTGAAGTTGAGATGAACTTGGAAAAACGATGGAGATCCAGATCTGGTTCGTGATGTTGTTTGAAGTCTTCTCGTGAACGTTCTTGAAGTTTTCCAGAAAGACTTGAACGGGTGAATAATCTTGCTGAAAAGAAGTCTCTTGAAGAGGCGATGAAGACTTGAGGAATTTCCGGAACAAGATATGGAGGTGATGAAATCGTTTGGTGATTCTGGAAAATCGTGAGTGAAGATCATGATGAAGATCATCAATTTTTGTTGAAGGTTACGAAGAACTGGAAAAAATGATGGATGAACATGTGAATGTGGTTGAAGATCTGAACAAGATCTGGAAATTCTCGATGAACATGGTGAAGTTGTGAGAAAAGATCTGGAAAAACTGGAGGAGATTGATGAATTCGGATGAAGTTTCATGTATGATTTTATGGAAACGGATGAATGTGTTGATGAACATGAATGGAGGCATGAAGATTCCGGCGAGTCACATGCAGTTTCCAGAGAGATTTTAGCCGTATGATTTTTCCGGTGACGCTTTCTGGCGTGTTTGCATGTGAGAGACGAGGGCGCGCCACCTAGCCGTGTTACGTGGCAACGTTTGGGAAAGAGAGGGGATGAGGATGCTACGTGGCGCATTGTGGGGTCGTGAAGGTGTGAGGTGTCCATAGGAGAGAGAACGAGATGGCTAGCCATGCGGGTAGTGAGTGGGACAGGTGGAAGAGGGGAAAACGTGGCGTGTGTGTGGGTCAGAGGGGGAGTGAAGTGTCAACAGATGAGAGAGAGAGAGAGAGGGAGATGCTTTATACGCTGCCAAGTGGCAGCAAAACTGGGCCCCTAAAACGGACATCTGGCCCACCAATTCAGACTTAAATGACTTCAATTAACTTCAATTAACTTCAATTAATGATGATTAGAAATGATGATTAAAGCTAATCGAAAATGATGCTGAAAATGATTAAACCCCCATTAACAAAACTAATCACAACTAATTAATATTCTAATTAAAATTGATTAATATTCTAATTAACGTCTAATTAATATGCTAATCAATTAATCCTAAAAGAAAATCTTATTAAAATCTAATAAGAAAATCTAATAACATCCTATTAATGTTCTAAAAATATAAAATGACTCTCAACATTTAATATCCTAATATTCTAAAAAAATAATTAATATCTATTAATTTCTAAAACAAATTAAATCTAGAAAATAAAATCTATTATATTCTAAACAACTCAATTAATATATAGAAATTTATAAAAAATAGAAAGACTATTTAAACCTAATAATATCAAAAAATTATTTAGAACCTAAGCAAAATCTATAAAAATCTATTTAATATTATAGAAAAAAATGTAAAAAATTAAGGAAAAAAAATTCTAGAAAATGCAATGAAAATCAATCAAATCAATTAAAAAGATGCGAGAATATAGAAAAATAAACGGTAAAAACCGGACACCGAAATATCCTCAAAAATAACAGCGTAGATCGAATCATCGGGACGAGCACAAATTCCACAACAAAACCTGCTTATTCGAACTGGTCTGAAATGCCTGAAACGCCAGGAAAAGGCTGTAATCCCAATAAAGTCAATCTGACTGAAAAAATGCAATGTACGCGGTATGCAAACGTAAATGCAAAATGAGTCAAAACATAAGCCAAATTGCGAGAAACAGTTGGGCAAATTTTGGGGTGCAACAGCTGCCCCTATTCAAACGACTTGGACCTGAAGGGTTGAAGAGCGAACGACTTTCAAACATTCAAAGGTAGAAGACGATTGAATACCAGAGAAACCCGAAAATTTGCCAACCTGCAGAAATAAACTACAACTCTGATTTGAGAAAAATATCCAGAAACCCGAATACAGACAGTTGCACGACAGGTAGCTAATGAATAACTAATCTCAAACCTCCGTCAGGATGATCATCTGATTTAGCAGTAGAACTTCGTCCTCAAGTCATCAAGGGATCACCGGTTACACGGTAACTGATGATTTGCCAACCTGTAGAAATAAACTGCAAAATTAGTTGGGAACGAGATCTCTGAAAACTGAATACAGTTGCACGGCAACAAGTTGGCTGCTCATCAGATACAAAACACCTGACCTCATTGTCAGTCATCTGTGTAACGCCACAGATACTGAACCCATAGGTCGGATCAACATGCACTTGATCCTTCATTTCGTCAGAAAGAGAACAATACTCACGTCGTCTAAGGAAAGACGGGAAAACACCACACGTTCACATCGTCTAAAGATAGACAGAAAGAAAGCCACCACACTCATATTATCTGAGGGTAGACATCCAATAATCACGTCGTCTAAAAGTAGACGGAAAGAAGGCCACCACGCTCACATCATCTGAGGGTAAACAGGAATAAATCTGATATTTACATCGTCTAAGAAAAGACGGGAAGAAGGTCACCACGCTCACATCATCTGAGGGTAAACATCCAATACTCACGTCGTCTAAAAGTAGACGGGAAGAAAAACTTTTCCAAAGAACCACATCGTCAATATGAATCGACGGAAAGAAAGATCAAATCAATGATTACGTCAACGAACTTCGCAACTATTCAGCAAATTTCTGAATTCTTTCGTCCATAAGAGTTGATGGAAAGAAAATATATTCAAAGGGCCACATCGTCAATAGGGATTGACAGTAAGAGAACCACCTTCAAAGAGCCATGTCGTCCATAGGAATCAACAACAAGGAAATCAAACATTCTTCAGAGAGCCACGACATCAATAGGAATTGACGGCACAAAAACCTTCTTAGAACAACATCTCATCCAATAAACTGAAAGAAAACCATATCCGACACTCACATCGTCTAAGGATAGACAGAAAGTAAACCATATCTGAAATTCGTCTTGAAATCTTGCATCTTCCAAGGATAGACGGAGAGAAAATCATATCCAAAATCCAAATCATTGAATGCTGAACAAACACGGAAGATCATTTTCACAACTCACGTCGTCTAAAGGTAGACAGTAAGAAGACTTGCTGGGGAAATACATCGTTAATAGAGATTAACAAAAAGAAAATCTGCTTGGAGATACACATCGTTAATAGAGATTAACAGTAAAAGAATCGGTCGACATCAGAGGACTGATGGACAAAGGAACTCTGCTCAGGGATGTCATCATCAGAGGACTGCTGGATAAAACATAACCGTTGTATGATCTGAAACCCGAGAGAAAGTAAGCTGATGGGCTGCATGAACACAACTGCTGAATAAATGCCCCTGTATCGACCACAGGGTGATTCACGTTGCCACGTAAGGCTAATAACAAACTGGCTTATGCTTCGTATGCATGTCCCTATGTTTGAATTTTTCTATGGCGTAATGCTCCATACGATGGAAATGCTACGCATTTGAGGATGAAATGCAAATATGATGATATATGCAAAGAGGCAAATGCAGGCTCGGGCTGCCGGAGAGAGCTGTACACAGAATGACCATTCCAACAAAATAAATGCTGGAAAGGTGAAGCCAACTCCGCTAGGGATTCAGGTATCACAGAATTATTCTAACAAAATAAATGCTGGAAAGGTGAGACCGACTCTGCTAGGGCTTCGGGAGAACTATCAAGTAACTCTGCTATAGGGATTCAGGAATCATCCTGAGCGGATAAACTCTGCTGAGGAACTCAAGAATCATCCTGAATAAACAAATTCGCCGGGGACTTCAAGAATCATCCTGAACAAACAACTCTGCTGGAGACTTCAGTCTAAACTATCGAGAGCTAAGCACTTGCGGATGGTCTTCTACGAGAAAACTTCCTATTGACCCACTGCTGGGAATGAGTATACACCTCTGCGCATGACTCAGTTGGGGATATGATGATCCTTCCTAGGATGCATCTGGTTGGGGAGAATCCACCTCCGTTCGGGGAGACACATCAATGCTCAAAGCCCCCTGTTCAGACTCTGTGGGGAAACACAACTGAACCTGCTGGGGAAGAAGGAATCATCCTGCTTGGAAAAACATGCCATGAAACGAACTCACGATGGCTTACCCCAGAATCTATAACTTTCGATAAACTCTGCAGATACGGAGAGGAATAATTCCTCTGCTTTCAGCTTTTGCCCCAGCCTGTGGGATCTCTGTGGGGATGTTCCTTGAAAGGAAATCTGCAATCTCTGCACCCTGATCTGCCTCAACATCTTGAACCTCGAAGAGGTGCTTCATATTAATTTCCCCATGGGCAAGGAATAACTTCTGCGCTCTTAGGGCGGCCTGCCCCTGTCTTGCAACGAATTTGCCTCAGATTGGCTAATCTGGGAGGAAATACCTCTGATTGTCCTCGAGAGATTCATGGAATCTTGACCTGACTGCTTTAGATTAACTGACTTCTGGATGGCTGACTCCCATGCTGTGATCGTTTGATAAAACTTGCCCCGATTCACCGGAATTAAGGCATTCTGGGTTCTATTCTGATCAGACTTTCCATCGTGGAAACTTTCCTGCTGTCAAGCGCTTACTTGCTAATAAACAAACTGTTCTGCATAAAAGACATATCAAATGCAATGCATATGGCAGTTTTCAAAATCTATTCCTGTTCACTGGAAAACTTTTGTGATATAAAATGTATGAAATCATTTATCAACATGTCAACATCAATACAACGATGTAAGAGGAATCCTTTCTAGGAGTCAATTTCGATGCGATCTTCACCGAAGTATGCTTTCGAAACAAACCTGCTTCAATTAGGACTTTTTCAGGTTGTAACGTGGTCAGGTTCACGGTTTGAGAAAGAAAGTATATAGGCTCAAAATTCATTTTAACCCACCCATTCTCCGTGATATTCTCCAATCCTACGTTCAGCTAATTCGACCTTAGCGTTCACCTTTCAATGGTTGAGTGATAGGAGTGACGGTTCAGGAAACCACAAGTTTTCGGAGTGACAGTCACTCACTTTCCGTCTTTGTTTGGGCACCGGTAGCCACACAATTTCGTTTTTTTCGAGGATTTTTCTTTCGTAATCCTTTTCGCTTTTCGTTTTTTCGTTTTTTCGTTTTCCCCTAACTTTTGCCTGGACTAACTCTTCAAAGTTTCTTCAATTTTGAAGTCTAGCGGGGTACCCTAATTTTTTCCTAAGTCGCTTGCTTTCAAGTTTTGACTTAGCGGGCTTTCTCTTTTGATTCTTTTCTTTCTCTTTTTTTTGTGGAACAAATCGCATGACATCGGCTCGTATGACTTGTTTGGGGAATAACGTGACTGTTTCACTCCTGATCGGCCAGGTTTTAACCATCATGGTTTTTTTTAGGTACGACCCATAACGGTGTGATTGATCCTCGAACCGACACTCCTTTTGTAATTTGAACGCTTGGTCAAATTAACTGACACCTACCCTGCCTCGGGTTAAGATTGAGGGTTTTTCGTTTTCAGAAAGAAACTCCTACTACTCGGCTCAAAGGGGTTAATAAGGGATTATCTTCCTTATATCTCCGGTGTTTATGGATTGAAACAATGCCTGTACATCATCAACAGGTTTTTATTCAAAAACATACATTCGGAAGCTTGCTTCTTTCGAAATTTCGTCATCCTCCCTGGATTCCACTTAAACAAACGTTTGACATAAAAGAAAGCAATAGAGTGAATACGAATGGATTAGTTCAAAACATGCATATTTATTTCATTTATCAATATCAATTGAAAAACAACAATTTTTACAAACGAAAATTGCATATAGACAGGAAAGAAACTACAAATGCAAAGAAATAACAGAACCACATGAAAATTGCCAGCCTTCGGGAAACTGGGCTTTCACACTGATTAGCTGCTGAGGGGAGCTACCCTTCAAGTCTTCAGACTTGATCAGAAGAGCGGTTGTTGCGAGGTCGACTCTGATTCGGGCTCCGATAGTTCCGCTGACGAGGAGCAGGGGGTTGTTGATTCTGAACGGCAGCAACATCTGGAGACGAGGTTTGAATCATTGAGGATTCTCCTTGCTCAGGGGCTTTCGTCCTTAAGTTCGATCCAGGAACAAGCAGAAATTGCGGGCAAGGCGATTCAGACTTCAGAGACTGCAGGATATACTCCTGATCTTTCTCAGCTTCAGGTGAGGGAATGGGAACAAATTTGCCTAGTTCCTTCATGCCGCCCGGCACAAATTCAATTGCTCTCGAATCCAACAAATCTTGAACTCTATGCTTAAAAGCTTTATAGTTCGTTACATCATGCCCTGGTGATCCAGAATGGAATTCGCAATGGGCATTTACGTCCCAGTCGGGTGGTAGTTCCTCAGTCAATGGAACCATGAGTCGGGGTCTGACCAACTGAAGTTGGAGCAAGAGTTGCACCAACTGGGCATAATCCATAGGGATTGGGTCGAGGATTCTGTCAGATAGTTTCATCTTTTGACCAGATCTTCTAGGGTTGTCCCGAGAAACCTGAGGTGGCTGCTGACGGGAAACTTTTTGAGCTTCAAGCTGTGCAGAGGGTCTCGGTGGTCTATCATTCTTTGGTATAGGTTCCACAGACACATGTGGAGCGAGCATCTTTGCTGCCGCTTCGGGTACTTGATCACATTCTTTTCGGAGTACGTTCCTCAACACTTCCGCAATCAAACCCACCTGGGTCTTCAGCTGATGGTTTTCTTCTCTGAGCATCTGCATGTCCCTCATGAACAACCCTATATAGCCTCAAATCTCACTCAGCTCTGCTCGTACCTGTTCCATAGCCTTGTGGGGGTTTCTGTAAACTTCCTGATCAGATATCCTACAACAAACTAGTTAGCACAGGGAATAAGATCAATGGTTCTAAGGTACCTGTTATGCAAAAATGTCATACAGAATGCAAACACGTATGAGTGCAATTGGGAAATAGCAATAAGGAAAATAGGAACCCAAGATCCAAGCACAAGGATAACCATCACACACAATGCATCATACACGAGTAACTGAGTACAAACAAAGTGACCTCGACCAATAAGCCTGGTGATGGTCAACATGCAGTAATGAACAAATGCTACACAGAGAAACAGCCCTCAACTGAGTCTTCAGTTTGACACTCTTCTGAACAAATGCTCTCGATGAGTTCTTCCATAACCTGAACTGTTACACCCACCCGGCTGGATGAAGGAAGGTCGTTAATCTAAACACCCTGAGACACGACTGAAATCCTATTAAAATCCAACAGAGTCTGAACCTGGCTTCGAAGCACCTTGTAGTCTTCAGTTGAATGCCCCTGTGCCCCATCATGGTACTCACAACGGGCGTTGATATCAAATCCTGGCGGGTATGGTGGAATCGCAGGATTAATTTCTTTGGGCACAATCAGTCCACCCTTGATCAAATCCAGCAACAACTGACTGTACGATACCGGTAGCTAAGTAAAATGCCTCTCTGGCTTCCTCAACCTTCGTCGGGCGTGCTGACGCGGTTGACGATGGTATGATTGTTGACTCTAGCGGGGAACAGATATCTGACATACAGACCCAACAGGTTGCTGACTCTGAACACTCGAAGTGTCTGAACACTGAATCTGAGGTACGGAAGATTCCGGGGTAACATCGCTTTCTTTCTCCCATTATTCACTGACAACTGATTCATCTTCATCAATTAGGATAAAAGGAATGTCTCGAATCTTTCCATTCTTGAGTCCGCTCTCAACATGTTCACCTGTTATCACTAAGTCAGCGAAGTTCGACGCTCTACCATTGATCAACTTGTCAAAGTAGTGGCATTTCAAGGTACCCAAGAATACATCAACCAACTCTCTGTCTAGAACTAGGGGTTGAATACGAGCAGCGAATTCTCTCCATCTCTGCGCATATCTTCTGAAGGATTCATTATCCGCCTGAGATAATTCTCGCAACTGCATGCGACTAGGAGCCATGTCAAGGTTGTAGTCGTACTGCTTCACGAAGGCATTGGCTAAATTTGAGCAGGATGTGATGCAACTGCTTTCCAACTGTATATACCAACTCAACGATGCTCCACTCAAACTATCCTGAAAGCATTGAATCATAAGCTGATCATTGTGGACATACGAAGTCATTTTTCTGCAGAACATCACCAGATGTAGCTTCGAACAACTATCTCCTTTATACTTCTCAAAATTTGGCATCTTGAATTTCGGAGGCATCACAAGACCTGGCACCAGACACATGCTCGCAGCATTCAGGTTAAGAGTATTCTGACTCATCAGGGCGTCAAGCTTTTCATCCAATAACTGATATCTTCTCATAAATTCAGCAATTTGTGGGTTCTCAGCATTAACCTTTGGAACAACCCTCTGATGATCTAGCACAGGGAAAGTGAAATGCTAATAGTCTGTGTCATGGAGAGAAGATGCATCTTTATCTCTGACAGGAATCTGCACAGGATGGGCTTGAGAAACATCATTTACCGGGATCCTCTGATCATTGGCCTCATCTCTAGTCATAGCTGCCACAACTTTCATGAATTGACTCAACTGGTCTTTTAACAATTCGAACTCTGCCCTGGTAAAAACCGAGTTCTGCTCTTTTGAGCTCATGATCCTGAAGCTGATTCAAGTCCAGTACGAATGTCGGGAAATCAACTGATGAAGTAGGCAAAAGATGGGTGAGCTCCCTGTTCCGGCTGAGGATGGACATGCAAGCATGAGATGCACATGAAATGCAATGCAAAATGCAATAAACACGAGATCACAACCCCCATAAAGCTCTGAATACTGCTGCGCTGCTGACGGGATAAGTTCGCTCTGAAGAGAGAAACCAAAATAACGGGTTGGCTGGAAGTCAAGTTTCCTGCAAAAACCCTCCCACTCACAGGTATGTGTTGCACCCCAATATTTGACCAACCAATTCTTGCAATTTGGCTTATGTTTCGACTCATTTTGCATTTTGCATTTGCATACTGCGTACATTGCATTTTTTTAGTCAGATTGATTTTGTCGGGATTACAACCCTCTTATCACGTTTCTGGCAGTTCAAACCAGTTCGAATAACGGAGATTTATTTTGGGAGTTGTGCTCTTCCTGGTGTTTTCAGCTTTTGCTGTTGTTTTTGAGGATATTTCGATGTCCGTATTTTTACCGGTTATCTCGTTGCGTTCTCGTAGTTTTATTCGCTGATTTAATTGATTTGCATTGTTTTTGTTCCTTATGGAATTATTAGCATTTTCCTAGGATTTATTGCGTTAATTAGTTTCCATATTTTTAAGACTTTTTTAACTTTAGGAAATAGATTTTAAATAGGTTAATTGTTTTTCTAGAATATTAAATAGATTTAATTCTTTAGATTTAATTTGTTTAGAAATTAATAGATTTAACTCTTTTTTAGATATTAATTGATTTGTTTTAGAAAATTAAATAGATTTAATTCTTTAGATTTAATTTGTTTAGAAATTAATAGATTTAACTCTTTTTTAGATATTAATTGAATTTGTTTAGAAATTAATAGATCTAATCCTTTTTAGAATTTAATAGATTTTTAATTTCTTTTTAGATTAGTTTAATTCTTTTTTAGAATTTAATAGAGTCTAAATTCTTTTGATTAGAATATTAATTAGATGTTAATTAGGATATTAATTGGCCTTGATTAGTTTTGGAGTTTTAATCATGTTTAGCATAACTTTCGTTAGTCATTAATGCAGCTCTTAATCATTCATTTTAGCTTTAACCATTAATAGTCATTAATTAGCTTTTAATTGAGTCAGAGTTTTGGATCAGGTTTAGTCAATTTGGTGGGCCAAGTGTCCGTTTGGGGGCCCATTGATTCAGTCCAGCGCCACATGTCACTATAAGAGCTGCACACCTCGCTCTCTCTCTTTCCGCCACCTCACTCTCCACGTATCCCACTCACATCACACCTTCATTCCACACGCTTCCACCTGTCACGCCTTCACTCTCCCTACACTACATGCTCGCCACATCACCCTGCCAGGTGGCGCGGCCTCACATCTCGCATGCAAACAGCCGGAGCCCCTCGCCGGCAAAATCACTCACGGCCAAAGCATGTCGTAACCACTCGCCGGAATCTGCAACCGTCGCCGGAGATTTCAGGAACCCTTCATGATTCTCCAGAAATCCATATGATCTTCACCTCATGTTCATCAATATTCAACAAGTTTTTCTGGATTCCCCGTAATCTTCATCATCTTCAACGATTTTCTCCAGAAATTCATCCGGATCATATGAAGATTCATCATCCTTCATCCTAGTTTTTGCTAGATTTCCAGAATCATCAAGATCTTCATCAACACTTCATCAACTCATCCGTTTTTCCGGAGTCATTCATGTGTTCATCCGCAAATCTCCAGATTCATCGTTGTTCATCAGATTTCATCAAAACTCAAGATCTTCACCTTCTCCGCCATGAATGTTCATCTTCTTCCAGAATCCGTCCATACAGTTTCAAACTCCAACTAAACTTTAACAGATCTAAACGCCAGATCTTCCTCCACCATAATCATCATCGTGATCTGCGATCAACCTTCAACCGAGACTCAGAGACCTTCATCTTTTTCCGGATATTCATTCGTGTTTCTTCATATTCATAGATCCAGCAATCTCTTCAAGAAACTCTCTAGAATCTCCAAGAACCTCATGAATGTCCAGCCTTCATATCAACATCACCTGATCGTGTCTTCAAGAAGATCCATCACGTAACACAAACCTTTGAAGACAAGGATGA
This sequence comes from Lathyrus sativus, assembly GCA_963859935.3. Taxonomy (NCBI): domain Eukaryota; kingdom Viridiplantae; phylum Streptophyta; class Magnoliopsida; order Fabales; family Fabaceae; genus Lathyrus; species Lathyrus sativus. The sequence continues at coordinate 371,900,732 of OZ012736.1, read as the reverse complement.
ACACAGAAGGGTAAAAAGGAAAGAATAGAGTCTTTCAGGAGAGTTGGTTTTCGTTTGAAGCCGTGAGGGAGAAGGTTGAGAACGGATGGCGGCAGCTGGTGAGGAAGATGGGAGGGACTTAGGGTTTCTGAGTGGAGTTTGGGAGAGGGAAGGCGAAGGAGCCTTGGCTGGGTCAGTGGGCCTTGGGCCCAACGTGCAGTTTCTGGCCTTACACTCTCCGTTTCCATTGTGACCCCCCTCCTGCTATTTTTGTTTGGGCCTCACAAGCCAATGAGCCCAATTGGAATTACTGACTTGCACCCCTCCGTTTCTACGTGCACCCCCTGTTTCCCTTGTTTTTATTTTTCTGGCTGATGTATTGTGGGTTGAGCCCAATTGTGTTTTCCTGAATTACCCCCCTGTTCTGCTGATGTATCCCGTTCCCTTTTATTTTTGTTTTTTTGTATTGGATATTTGCTTGTAATAGATTCTATTTTTATTTTCTTTTTTCTTTTAGGAATTATAGTTTTTTTCTTTAGAATATTATTACATATTTTAGCATAGAATTTATATTCTATTTTTTAAGTACTATGTTTCTTCTTAGGAATTATAGTTTAGAATATTATGCTATTTTTTGTATAGATTTTATATTCTAGACTTTATATTCTATTTTTTTAAGCACTATTTTCTCTTTATGAAATTATAGGATATTATAGAGTTTAGATAGAATTTATATGCTATTTTTCTGTATGCAGTTTACTTAGAATTTCTTTAGAGTTTTCTATTAGGAATTTATTGCCTATTGTAGGAGTAGAATGTTATTTCCATTTGTTATTGGATTTCTCTCCTCATTTCTCTTATGCTATCCGATTTTACTTTGATTTTATTTCGTGCTGACCGTGTGACATGATTCAATTGGAGAATGATTTTCAATATTATTTCTCTATCTTGTCTTTGACACGGATATCAATACGCTACCTCTTAGAGTTTGATTTATCGTATAAGTCAAATCATGACGGTTTAGCATTACATTGGTTCTGATTCGAACATCATCATCAAGGATCCATAGAGGAGAAGATTGGAATGGAGCTTGCGCACAGTGTCAAGAGCCAACGGAGGCGCTTCGTTCGATAACATCTTTTTTATTCAAGTTTTCGTGCAACCGTCGAGTGTTGTGAGCCGTGGCGTTAGATACGTAGGAAATGACAGTTGAGGGGTTTCCTCTCAATCGTCTAGAGTGTTTAGTGTAGGACCCTTTGGGTGATATACGACGCACTCACTCTTATGCCTTAGGTTCTTGCGTGTGTGTCCCGAGTTCCTTCCCGTTTAGGTATGTTAGGCCTGCTTCCTCTTTGTCCTCGCCCCCGCGCGATCGAAACCCTTTTCTATCGCATTCAGGCGATTGAGATCCCTTCTCTTGCCCCTGTGCAATCGAGACTTGTTTTCCGCAGTGCGGTGAACTACGTTTTCTCTGATCTCTCGTACCAGACGAGAGTACGTAGGCATAGGATTGCGATAATCCTAGCGAGCTCCCTTTTCCCTGTTGCCTGTAGTTAGTTGAACTACAGCTGCTCTGATTTCTCGTACCAGACGAGAATATGTAGGCATAAGATGCGATATCCTAGCGAGCACACTAACCACTAACTTCTCCGTCCTCTCGCTATCGTGCGATCGAGACTTTCCCGCTGACGACTGATCTTCCCTTTCTCTTGCCCTAGCGCAATTGAGACCAGACCGTAGTTCTAGTTCCCGTAGGTTCCCATACCTTTAAACCCCGACATACTACGCCCGTTCTACCGCAAACAGGTAACGCCTAAGTCTCCAATGGTCGAGCAGCATACACCTAACTGCTAGAATGCGTACGCTAGTATCGTCAGTCTTTTCTCTCACGCCCGTGTGATCGAGAACAACCCGTAACCCGTAGTTAGACAAACTACGTTGACTCTGACTTTCCCATTGCCTGAGAGAATACGTAGGCATAGAGTGCGATGCTCTATCGAGTCAGTTCTTTCCGTTTAGCCTTAGAAGCCGTAGCTAGATTGTTTTTCACTCGTCAGATAAACACAACAAGCGTGGATCCCATCGAGTACGATGGACGTGAGGGGTGCTAATACCTTCCCCTTGCGTAACCGACTCCCGAACCCAGACATGGTTGCGATGACCTTGTCTTATACCTTTTCGTCAGGTTTTTCCGATCGTTTCCTTTCCCTTTCTGTGGGATAAATAATGAAAGGTGGCGACTTTTCTATTTTACCGACACCTTATTTTCACAGTAGCGACAGCTGGAGACTCTGCTGGGGAATGCGATGGTTCTCTAAGCGAGTCTTGCGTTGGATTTTCATCCTGGCTGTCTGGGTTATCCCTAGCAGCTGGCGACTCTGCTGGGGAATGCGATGGTTCTCTAAGCGAGTCTCGCGTTGGATTTTCTTCCTGGCTGTCTGGGTCATCCCCAACAGTTGGCGACTCTGCTGGGGAACTGCGATGGTTTCCTGGGGATCCAATGTCCCCTATGCGAGTCAATCGAGGGATCCAACGTCCCTACGAGAGTCAATCCTAGCGCTTGTTTGTTTACTTGTTGGGTTGTGTTTATTTATCTCACTTTACTTTCCGCATTTTATTTTCAGTATAATATTATTATCTGTTGCTATTGTGTTGTTGTGGGAGGGGAGCTCTGATTACCTAGCATTAGTTGTGGAAAGTAGTGGGCGCGTGCATGCTTTGCATGTACTAGTGTCTCACAAAATCCATGCTCAGACGAGATTCTCCCGGTTGACTTCTTTTCCAGCCCTTTGGGCTTGAGGGGTTGTTGGTTTGGAGGGTTGTCGACTCTGGGAACCGATCACTTGGGATTCAGCTAAGTGAGGCTGCTTCAAGAGATGATGGTGCCACACCTTCATGGGTATCGTATCATCGTTTCTTGAAAGTCTGTGACGCTGATGAACGCATAGGATGCCGAACCTTTGTCAGTTTAGGTCCATACCTATGAGTGGGAGGGTTTTTGCAGGAAACTTGACTTCCAGCCTACCCGGTGTCACACCCTCATTTTTGCCTTTAGCCTTTACACCCTACATTCGCCATACCATACATCATTTTATTGCATATCGAGCATGTGGGTACGGATTGGGTCGATTTGTCATTTTTCATTTCAATGAGATAACTTGTCTACCTTGGACTACATGGAAGGAAAGGTTCCTCATTTAAGGTTTGATCTAAATTGGAAAGTCTATTCTTGTAGATTTCTTCAAAGAGAAGTTACTTGACGAAATATTAGGATATTCAAGATATATTCCTAATGACCATGAAATGCAAGGCATAATTCAAGATTGCTTCATCCAATTTTGTTATAAATTCTTGATCAAGTGGAGTCCAAATTTGCAAAGCATGAGTCAAGATCACAAGTCCATAATTCAAGACTTCATCCATTTCAAGCTTAATGGTTCTAAGGAAATCCATCATGAATTCAAGATTAAAGGCAAGAATATTACAAAGAGAAGTTTTATGACATTACAAGAATGTCATTTGTTGCAAGATTTCCAACTCTAAGTAATGTTTAGAAATTAATTTATTTCTAATACTTCATGCAAGTCTCTAGTCAAATTCATGTTATGGTAATGCCACACCAAGTCCACATTGTGCTACAAACATCCAAGAAATATGCAAGAATTAAATCAACATTGGAATGTTTTAAGACCAAGAATATGCATGTTTAATCATGGGCAAAACAACCCCATGCAAGAGGAGACAAACTACCTCATGTCACAAAATCTACATGTCACAAGACCAAGGGAATAACATGTGACAATGCTTCTACATATCAGAATTTTCAAAATGCTGTCAAGAGTGGTGGCATTGACCAAGAGGAGCTGTCCAAACACAAACCAACAAAATGGGTGCAAGGCACAAGGTGCTGCAGAAAAACAGCATAGGCAAAGTGCAACAGCAAAAATGCAGCATAGCTCTTGCATGGAAATGGAAAGAAAGAGAGTGGCATGAGGAAAGGTGGTAAGAGACACCACTCCATGAAAAATCTGATATGTGGGGAGAAGTGAAAACCCTAGAGGAGTTGAGATAAGAGGAGGGGGCTGTAAACAAAAAGAGATCACTCTTCATTCATTCAAGATCCATTCTACACACATTGGCAAAACCAGAAAAGAGAGAGAGCAAACAAAACCCTAAAAACCAGAAAAATAGGAAGCTTTGCAAACCAAACAAAGAGAGTGATATAAAACCAAGAGGATCATAGAGAAACAAAACCTTCACAAGATAGAGTGAAGAGGAGTGAGGTACATTCAACCAAGACCAAGGAGGACTTGCAAGAAGGATAGAAAGCTCTTGGGTATCCATTTCCTCCAACCTTTCTCTCTTTACTTTTTTGCTATTTACATTCATTTTGTTTACTCTTTTATGTGTTGTTGTATTATATGTATCATGTAAGGTTCCAAAGGGACCAAGAAACCGTTCTTAAGAAACCACAAAAATGAAAGAAAAACATAGAAAAAGTTAGGTTTTTTCACTCTGGTAGCCTGACACGGGTCGTGTCACACAACACGGCCACCTGTGTCGCCCAACACGGGCCGTGTTACACAACACGGCCACCCGTGTTGCACCTCTGTTTGAGGTTTCAGCATCCAAAAACCCCAGGCATCACAACACGGTCCGTGTCACACAACACGGCCACCCGTGTTGCACCCCTGTTTGCCCTAAAAATCATTTTTCACCCAGACTTTACAACACGGGCCGTGTCACACAACACGGCCACCCGTGTTGCACCTCTATCATGCCCTAAAACTCACACTGCAGGTACCCTATGACACGGGCCGTGTCATACGACACGGCCACCCGTGTTACTCCACTGTTTTCCACTTATTTTTGTTATTTTTACCTCCAAAAATTTTTTTCTCAAGGAGTTCGCACGGTGAACTCCTTGATGGCACTTCGTGCCGTTTTCATTGCATGTCTCGTTTTTTTTAGCCGACTAATCCCATATGTTTGTATGTTTTTCGTATGTGAATGTTGTTGTGGTCCTTGTTGGCCTTTGATTCCAAAAAACCTTTTTAAAAAAAACAAACTCTCGATTTTATCGAGCCATTTTCAACCCTTGTAAGTCGGCCGCCTTGTGCGTCCGCCATCGACCTTGTTCGTATCACCTCAAACACTTTTACAAACAATAAACCTTGATCCAACGTCAAGTGGTTCTCTTTCCTCATAAAAATCCAAAAAAAACACAATAATATAAACGATTAGAATTATGCACCACGAACTTTAAAGTGGTGGAAAAGGAATGATAATGGAGTCCTCCTACACTCTTTCCGAATATTTTGAATACAAGGCGCTCGACTTGGTTATTCGAAACATTCGTTTCTATCCAAAGCCTTCTGTGTATAATCCTAATCAAGAACAATTTCTCTTAAGAAACTTAAAAGTAACATCAACTCATCAAACCTATTTTCGCCTTAGGGCATCAATCGAAAACCCCTTTTTTCAAGGTATAAAATCAACCAACAAACAACTATTTCGTAAGCCTCCGAACTACGGAGCTCTGATTCTTCACTTCTTTTAAGTGAGGATATGTAGGCACAAGGGCCACAATCCTTGGCGAACATTAAAATAAATAAACCAACCCCTCTTTTCCGTAAGCAAGTAAACTTTTAGAATAAGACACCCATTCACGCAAAATAACCTAGGAGGTTCCCATCGAGTACGATGGATGCGAGGGGGTGCTAACACCTTCCCCTCGCATAACCGACTCCCGAACCCTAAGACTTGGTTGCGATGACCACGCTCTTCTCCCAAAGGTTTTATCGCTATTTCCCTTTCCCCACGTGGGATAAATAAAATCCGGTGGCGACTCTGTGTCATTTTTCGCGTACCGACACCCGGTATCTTGGTTTTCTCTCGTCAGAGCGAATTTATCTCGTCAGCAGTGCAACAATATTCAGAGCTTTGTGGGGGCTGTGATCCCGTGTTTGTTGCATTTTGCATTGCATTTCATGCACATCTCATGCTTGCATGTCCATCCTCAGCCGGAACAGAAAGCTTACCCGTCTTTTATCTAACTCGCAGTTGATTTCCCGGCATTCGCATTGGACTTGAGTTAGTTTCTGGAAGGAGCATGAACTCAGAAGAGCAGAATCAGGTTGTTACCAGGGCAGAGTTTGAATTGTTGAAGAACCAGTTGAGTCAGTTCATGGAAGCCATAACAGCTATGACTAGAGGTGAGTCCAATGATCAGAGGATCCCGGTGAATAATGTTGCCCAAGCCCAGCCTGTGTAGATTCCTGTCAGAGACAAAGATGCATCTTCTCTCCATGACACAGATTATCAGCATTTCACTTTCCCCGTGCCAGATCATCAGAGGGTTCCTCCGAAGGTTAATGTTGAGGACCCTCGGACTGTTGAGTATATGAGAAGATTACAGGTGTTGGAAGGTCAGATTGCTACCCTGATGAGTAAGAATACTCTTGATCTGAATGCTGCGAGCATGTGTCTGGTGCCAGGTCTTGTGATGCCTCCGAAGTTCAAAATGCCGAATTTTGAGAAGTACAAAGGGGATAGTTGTCCGAAGTTACATTTGGTTATGTTTTGCAGAAGAATGACTTCACATGTTACCAATGACAAGCTTATGATTCACTGTTTTCAAGATAGTTTGATCGAAGCATCTTTGGATTGGTACATGCAGTTGGAGAGTGATAGCATCAAATCATGGTCAGATTTAGCCAATGCCTTCGTGAAGCAGTATAACTACAACCTAGATATGGCTCCTAGTCGCGTGCATTTGCAAGAATTATCTCACGCGGAGAATGAATCCTTCAGAGGATATGTGCAGAGATGGAGAGAATTGGCTGCTCGTGTTCAACCACCGCTTCTGGAGAGAGAAATGGTTGACCTCTTCTTGGGTACTCTGAAGGGCCGTTATTATGACATAATGTTCAGTTGTGGAACGACAAGCTTTGCGGACTTGATAAGAATAAGAGAGCGTGTTAAGAGAGGGCTCAAGAATGGAAAGACGCGAGATACTCATTATATCCCAGTTGATAAGAATGAATTAGTTGTCAGTTCCCAGGAGGAATGGGAAGGAGGAAGTGATGTTGTCTCAGAATCTCTAGCATCTCAGATTCGGTGTTCAGACACTTCGAGTGTTCAGAGCCAGCAACCTGTTTTGTCTGTATGTCAGATATCTGTTCCCCGCCAGAGTCAACAGTCATATCGTCGTCAACCGCATCAGCATGCCATACGAAGGCCAAGGAAGCCAGAGATGCATTTTGCTCAGCTACCGGTGTCGTACAATCAGTTGTTGCCATATTTGGTCAAAGGTGGGCTGATAGTGCCGAAAGAGACTAATCCAATGATCCCGCCTTACCCTCCAGGTTTTGATGCCAACGCCCGCTGTGAGTACCATGTTGGGGCACAGGGGCATTCAATAGAGGACTGTAAGGTGCTTCGAAGCCAGGTTCAAACTTTGCTAGACTCTAACAGGATATCTATATTGCCTCAGGGTGTTCAGATTAACGACCTTCCTTCATCCAGCCAAGTGGGTGTGTCAGTTCATGTTATGGGAGAGCAGATGTTCAGAGGAGTATCAGGATGACTTCGACGAGTAACTTTGAAGATGGCTGGCTCAGCAGCAAATCATGTTCGAAAAGCCCGGTTCCCAGAAACTGGCAATCTTTGTTTTATCATGTCATTTATTTGCATTTGTAGTTTCTTTTCTATTAAAGCGCAAATTGAATTTGTAAAACTTGTATTGTTTTCAATTGATATTGATAATGAAATGAGTATGCATGTTTTGATTAAATCCATTCGTGTTCACTCAATGTTTTAACTAACATCCAACGCTTGGTTAAGCGGAATCCGGGGAGGATGACGAAGTTTAAAAGACGTGCAAGCTTCTGATTGTATGCTTTTAAAAATAAAACCTACTGATGATGTACAAGCATTGTTTCAAATCCCTAAACATCGGAGTTATAAGGAAGATAATCCCTTGTCAACCCCTTTGAGCCTAGTAGTAGGAGTTTCTTTCGGAAAACGAAAAAACCCTCAATCTTAACCCGGGGCAGGGTAGGTGTTAGCTAATTTGACCGAGTGTCCAAATTGCAGAAACGAGTGTCCGTTCGAGGATCAATCACACCTCTAGAGGTCTTACCTAAAAAAAACCGCAGTGGTTAAGCGTCAGGAGTGGAACAGTCACATTATTCCCCAAAGAGTCAGACAACCAGTGTCACACGACTTGTTCAAAAAAAAGCAAAAAGAATCAAAAGCCCGCTAAGTCAAAACTTGAAAACAAATGACTTAGGCAAAAATTAGGGCATCCCGCTAGGCTTAAAAATCAAAAGAAGCTCAAAAGAGTCAGTCTAGGCAAAAATTAGGGAAAGCAAAAAACTGAAAAAAAAGTGAAAAGGATTACAAAAAGAAAAATCCTCAAACGAAATACAAGTCGTGTGACCCCAAGTGGCAAAGACGAAAAGTGAGTGGCTGTCACTCCAAAAACTCATGGTTTCTCGAACTATCACTCCTATCTTTCAACCTCTGAGAAGTGAGCGCTAAGGTCGAATTAGCTAAACGTAGGATTGGATAACATCAAGGTGAACGGGTGGGTTAAAATAAATTTTGGGCCTTTATCCTTTCCTTCAAAACCGTGAACCTGACCACGTTACAACTGGAAAAAGTCCTAACTGAAGTAGGTTTGTTTCGAAGGCATACTTCGGTAAAGATCGCGTCGAAACTGTCTCCTAAAAGGTTTCTTCTTACCATGTTGGTACTGTTGTTGACATTCTGATAAATGATTTGTTCATTATATGCCATAAACTGTTTTTTCCTTTTCCAGTGAACATATTGGATGTCAAAATTGGCATATGCATTGCATTAATATATCTTTTATGCAGAACAACTTGTTTTACTTGCAAGTAAGCGCCTGACCCCAAAATTTAACCAACCAATTCTCGCAATTTGGCTTATGTTTTGACTCATTTTGCATTTTGCATTTGCATATTGCGTACATTGCATTTTTTAGTCAGATTGATTTTGTCAGGATTACAGCCCTCTTATCACATTTTCGGCAGTTCAAACGAGTTTGAATAACGGAGATTTATTTTGGGAGTTGTGCTCTTCCCGGTGTTTTCATCTTTTGCTGTTGTTTTTTAGGATATTTCGATGTCCGTATTTTTACCGGTTATCTCGTCGCGTTCTCGCAGTTTTATTCACCGATTTAATTGATTTGCATTGTTTTTGTTCCTTATGGAATTATTAGCATTTTCCTTGGATTTATTCCGTTAATTAGTTTCCATATTTTTAAGACTTTTTTAACTTTAGGAAATAGATTTTAAATAGGTTAATTGTTTTTCTAGAATATTAAATAGATTTAATTCTTTAGATTTAATTTGTTTAGAAATTAATAGATTTAACTCTTTTTTAGATATTAATTGATTTGTTTTAGAAAATTAAATAGATTTAATTCTTTAGATTTAATTTGTTTAGAAATTAATAGATTTAACTCTTTTTTAGATATTAATTGAATTTGTTTAGAAATTAATAGATCTGATCCTTTTTAGAATTTAATAGATTTTTAATTTCTTTTTAGATTAGTTTAATTCTTTTTTAGAATTTAATAGAGTCTAAATTCTTTTTATTAGAATATTAATTAGATGTTAATTAGGATATTAATTGGCCTTGATTAGTTTTGGGGTTTTAATCATGTTTAGCATAATTTTCGTTAGTCATTAATGCAGCTCTTAATAATTCATTTTAGCTTTAACCATTAATAGTCATTAATTAGCTTTTAATTGAGTCAGATTTTTGGATCAGGTTTAGTCCATTTGGTGGGCCAAGTGTCCGTTTGGGGGCCCATTGATTCAGTCCAGCGCCACATGTCACTATAAGAGTTGCACACCTCGCTCTCTCTCTTTCCGCCACCTCACTCTCCACGTATCCCACTCACATCACACCTTCACTCCACACGCTTCCACCTGTCACGCCTTCACTCTCCCTACACTGCATGCTCGCCACATTGCCCTGCCAGGTGGCGCGCCCTCACATCTCGCATGCAAACAGCCGGAGCCCATCGCCGGCAAAATCACTCACGGCCAAAGCATGCCGTAACCACTCGTCGGAATCTGCAACCGTCGCCGGAGATTTCAGGAACCCTTCATGACTTTCCAGAAATCCACATGATTTTCACGTCATGTTCATCAATATTCAACACGTTTTTCCGGATTCCCCATAATCTTCATCATCTTCAACGATTTTCTCCAGAAATTCATCAGGATCATATGAAGATTCATCAACCTTCATCCTAGTTCTTGCCAGATTTCCAGAATCATCAAGATCTTCATCAGCACTTCATCAACTCATCCGTTTTTCCGGAGTCATTCATGTGTTCATCCGCAAATCTCCAGATTCATTGCTGTTCATCAGATTTCATCAAAACTCAAGATCCTCACCTTCTCCTCCATGAATGTTCATCTTCTTCCAGAATCCGTCCATACAGTTTCAAACTCCAACTAAACTTCAACAGATCTAAACGCCAGATCTTCCTCCACCATAATCATTATCGTGATCTACGATCAACCTTCAACCGAGACTCAAAGACCTTCATCTTTTTCCGGATATTCATCCGTTGTTCTTCATGTTCATAGATCTAGCAATCTCTTCAAGAAACTCTCCAGAATCTCCAAGAACCTCATGAATGTCCAGCCTTCATATCAACATCACCTGATCGTGTCTTCAAGAAGATCCATCATGCAACACAAACCTCTAGGAGTCTTCCAGGAGAGTTGGTTTTCGTTTGAAGCCGTGAGGGAGAAGGTTGAGAACGGACGGCGGCGGCTGGTGAGGAAGATGAGAGGGACTTAGGGTTTCTGAGTGGAGTTTGGGAGAGGGAAGGCGAAGGAGCCTTGGCTGGGTCAGTGGGCCTTAGGCCCAACGTGTAGTTTCTGGCCTTACACTCTCTGTTTCCATTGTGACCCCCCCTCCTGCTGTTTTCGTTTGGGCCTCACAAGTCAATGAGCCCAATTGGCATTACTGACTTGCACCCCTCCGTTTCTACGTGCACCCCCTGTTTCCCTTGTTTTTATTTTTCTGGCTGATGTATTGTAGGCTGGACCCAATTGTGTTTTCCTGAATTACCCCCCTGTTCTGCTGATGTACCCCCTTCCCTTTTATTTTTGTTTTTTTGTATTGGATATTTGCTTGTAATAGATTCTATTTTTATTTTCTTTTTTCTTTTAGGAATTATAGTTTTTTTTCTTTAGAATATTATTACATATTTTAGCATAGAATTTATATTCTATTTTTTAAGTACTATGTTTCTTCTTAGGAGTTATAGTTTAGAATATTATGCTATTTTTTGTATAGATTTTATATTCTAGACTTTATATTCTATTTTTTTAAGCACTATTTTCTCTTTAGGAAATTATAGGATATTATAGAGTTTAGATAGAATTTATATGCTATTTTTCTGTATGCAATTTACTTAGAATTTCTTTAGAGTTTTCTATTAGGAATTTATTGCCTATTTTAGGAGTAGAATGTTATTTCCATTTGTTATTGGATTTCTCTCCTCATTTCTCTTATGCTATCCGATTTTACTTTGATTTTATTTCGTGCTGGCCGTGTGACATGATTCAATTGGAGAATGATTTTCAATATCATTTCTCTATCTTGTCTTTGACACAGATATCAATACACTACCTCTTATAGTTTGATTTATCGTATAAGTCAAATCATGACGGTTTAGAGTTACATTAGTTCTGATTCGAACGTCATCATCAAGGATCCATAGAGGAGAAGATTGGAATGGAGCTTGCGCATAGTGTCAAGAGCCAACGGAGCCGCTTCGTTCAATAACATCTTTCTTATTCAAGTCTTTGTGCAACCGTCGAGTGTTGTGAGCCGTGGCATTAGATACGTAGGAAATGACAGTTGAGGGGTTTCCTCTCAATCGTCTAGAGTGTTTAGTGTAGCACCCTTTGGGTGATATACGATGCACTTACTCCTACGCCTTAGGTTCTTGCGTGTGTGTCCCGAGTTCCTTCCCGTTTAGGTGTGTTAGGCCTGCTTCCTCTTTGTTCTCGTCCCCACACGATGGAAACCCTTTTCTCTCGCATTCAGTCGATTGAGATCCCTTCTCTTGCCCCTGTGCAATCGAGACTTGTTTTCCGCAGTGCGGCGAACTACGTTTGCTCTGATCTCTCGTACCAGACAAGAGTACGTAGGCATAGCTGTAATACACTAATTTTTACCCCTAAGATCCCACATTTTATTTGCATCATTACATACACAAACAAGATCATACGTTTTGGTCTTCATGTCCTTCCTTGTGTGTTTCTTACTTGCTTTTTGTTGTTTATGTTTACTAACCTCTAACCAAAATACCAAAAATATTTTGCATTTTTTGTTTGTATCCTCTTCTTTGTGTGTTTAAGGTTTTGCAAGGAGATTGATGGCAAAGACATTCATTCAAGTCTAGATCAGATGAATGTTTGACCTCATCTTGGTCAAGCTATCAAGAGTTTGCTTCAGTTATAAGTTACCCGTGGTAGTGGGCTATTTTCTCAGGAAATGTGATTGTTCATGGTCAACATGTCTGGTGTTGAAATCCAGTAGTTTATCAAGCAGTGTTCTGTGAGAAGTTTGGTCCAGACTATTATGCTCAAGATGTGCATCAATAAAAAGTATTTATGGAGAGATTATTTCAATTCATCATCATTCAAATTGTATCTAATCCATTTTTTGATTACCTATCTCCTTGAAACTTCATGATGTTACTAAGTCAACATGATTTGAAAAAGAATCAAGTCCACGTGAGCAATTTCATGCTACATGAAATACATGAAGCCTTGCCATCAAGCAAAAAAAAACTCATGCACTCATGCACATGAATGCTAGTTGTGAAATCAAACATAGCTCAGGTAGAACCAGTGAAGCAACAGTAGATGTTCCAAAGTATGATTTTAAGGGTTACAAGAGCAATGTGTTTCCTGCAAGAAGGGTAAACCTTGATGAACATGATCCACGTGTCAGGGACTTGATGAACATGAAGTTTTTGTTGAACAAGTGAAAAAATTATTTACTAAGTTGTCAACAAATCCCACCATAGCATCTCAGTTGGTAGAAAAAGAGCCAACAGTTTTTACTGGTTCTGAGGTCCGTATACTTGATGATGATATTCCCCTTGCACAATTTGCTGTAGCTTTTGAAGGTGCATCTTGGAAAGATCCAGATTCAATTTCTTTGATGGTCATGCAAGCAATGTTGGGTTCTTGGAACAAGTCAGCTGGAGGTGGAAAACACATGGGTTCAGAGCTAGCACAACGAATTGGCATTAATGAAATTGCAGAAAGCACAATGGCTTTTAACACCAATTACAAGGACACAGGTCTTTTTGGTGTTTATGTCGTTGCTAAGCCGGATTTTCTGGATGATTTGACCTATGAAATAATGTACAATACAACCAAGTTGGCTTATCAGGTTTCAGAGGATGATGTTACACGTGCTCCTAATCAGTTAAAATCTTCGCTTCTGCGTCACATTGATGGAACAAGCCCTGTAGCTAAAGATATTGGTCGCCAGCTACTCACATATGGTCGAAGAATCCAATTTGCTGAATTGTTTTCCAGAATTGACGACGTTGATGCGAGTACAATTAAACGTGTTGCAAACCGATTTATTTATGACAAGGATGTTGCTTTTAATGCCAAGAAATTCTGGAGATATTCCCTTAGTTCAGTGGCCACTTTTTCTACATACAAGCAAGATATTTTTGGCTAGGGATATTACTGTTGAGTGTAAAGATACTCAAGACGAGCTTGTCGATAGGATTTCACACGATGACTATATGATGTATGCAGTTCAGGAGTGTTACTATGTTATTAAATTCATTTTAACAGAAGTATTAGATGATGCTGGAAGCATGTGGGAGAGATAAGTGTTACAACTGATGTTCAGTCACAATCAAAGTGTGGTAGAAAATTAGGGATGCAAAGTACAATGATCTTCAGCCCAGATGAAGAAAGATAAAGAAGCATCTTTACAGTCCAAAGTTCTTAAGAAGTAAATGCCTTACCCGGTTCCACTGGGGTGGATAGCTGGTGATAAATAAAAGAATATTCAGTTGAGTTAGAGATTGTTTCTTCCGGGATTTCCGATGTTACAATGGTTTGTTCAAATCTCTAGTGGAAGTGTCATTATGATATGCACCTATAAGAATTGTTGTAACAATGTCATCTGATTGCAAGTGATATACTTCATAGTGCTTCTAGGCTAAATAAGTTGGAAAGTTGCTAAATTTACTGGATGTCATCATCGTTAGTGCTGCAGGCAAGTGTGGTTCATCTGAAAAATTCCATGTATCTACAGAGCCAGTACCGGGCCCACAAGTTTCTGTAGTAGAGGGAGATGTAAATACAAATTATGTTGTTTCACCTGGTCAAGATGCATCATTTTTAATTCATGTATTCATTACCTTAACTCAGGGTGTGGGATTTTCAAGAACAGCTGCCGGTTTCAAAAATTATCAATCCAACCATGATTCGCGGATGTCCTACATTGGAATGAGGATTCTTAAAACTCGTGGCCGGCGTGCTGCTTATAACACATACCTACATGAGTCAGTTGGGGAAACATCACATACAATGGTCTCTTATGACACCCATGATGGCTCCCGGTTCCTCGCGAATGATGGCCAATTTTTTTTCCTCCATAACTTCTAATCAGATTCAGTTCCTGCTCAACTCCTTGAACGAAGTCAACTTTGATTCCGTTCTCCAACAACTTTCTCAGTTCACTAAATTCGGAACGGTTGGATGCATTTTGCTGCTCCAAACTTGCTTGGATCACTCAAGTTATGTCAGAAGAGATAGAAAAGATATGCAACATGAGCCAATTCTTGGGGCAGTAGTTAAGTACCTCTTGGACAAACCAAACTTCAACACAATGGCGTTTTTCTAAACATTAAAAATTCCAGCAACTCCTTTACACATTGCAACTGATAATGGGAGTCTAGAACTCTAAATTTCCTTATTGAAAGCTGGAGCTGATCCTAATGTCGCAGATGAGGATGGTGTCAAGCCAATACAGGTTGCAGCCGCAAGGGGTAATCATGGAGCAGTTGAAATATTCTTCCCCATTACATCCAAAATTGATGTTGTTCCTTCTTGGGCTATTGATGGAATATTTGAGTATAGGCAATCAGAAAGTAAAAACCAGCAGAGCGAAAGCGGCTCGAAACTGAGGTTGAGCCGAGGAAACAAACATCACGTAAACCAAGCTGTGTGAGCCATAAAGCCAACAATCCACGTCATACAAAAGCTGAAAATGAAGAATCAAAACGACATGAAAAAGGCTTACAACTGCAAACGGCACCCGTTATTTTCAAGCCTCAAAACGCATAAAAAAAAGATGAAAATAACAGGATATAAAAAGAGTAACAGTAAGTCACGCAAAAGACCAAAACGAGGCAAGCATCAAAATGAAATGCAGGCTTCACGCAACCCTCACCAATTCTCACTCAAATTTCATCTTCGTTCACTTATAAATACAAACCACACCTCACTCATTTTCTCAAGCTTGAATTAGCCAATTAACCCCTGCAAAATTTTCATCAAAAACTCCTCAGTTTCCCTTCAAATTTTACCTTCAAAAGTCACCCTCAACCATTCTTTAGGCTTCACCTGTTGCACCCCAAAATTTGACCAACCGGGTCTCGTATCTGGCTCGATGTTTCGACGCATAATCGCATTCGCATCTGCATACCGCATACAGTGCATTTTGCATTTGTATTGATTTTATCAGGGATCACAGCTCTCGTCTCGCGTTTTAGGTGTTTTTGATCAGTAGAATCGATTTTTGGGATATTTCGGTGCCCGTTTATTTTTACCGATTATTTTTGTGTCGTTCGGTGCTTACTTTGTCCCTCTGGGAATTATGGTGATTTTTCTGGATTTTTATAGGATTTTTTAGGGTTTAAATAGCTTTTAAATCATTTTTAGGTTTAATAGGATTTTTTAATAGTTTAATTCTTCTTTTAATAGAATTTAAATAGCATTTTTTCATTTTAGAATAATATAGGATATTATTAGAGATTAAATAGATTTTAATATTTTTTGTTAATAGAAATTAATTGTTTTAATTTTAGATATAGAATAATAGATAGATTTTTCTTTTAATAGTCTTTAATAGATATTATTGATTTTCTTTTATAGAAATAATAAGTGAATAGATTTTTCATATATTAGACATTAAATAGGTTAATAGGAATTAGAATTTTCTTTTATAGAATAATAGTCTTTTTCAGAATTTAATATAGATTTTAGAATATTTTTAATTAGAGATTTATTAGAGTTTTGTTAATTGAGTTTAGTCTAGGTTAATCAGATTTAATTAATCTTTTAATTCAATTCAGATTTTTGTGGGTTTTTATTCATTTTCATTGGGCTTCAGTGCATTTTTCGCAGGCCCAGTTAGAGTGTATTGGTCCAGAAGGTTCAGAAAGTGTCCAAAAGCTTCCACAAGGGTCCAGCTAGTTCCAGCACCATCAAGAAGCTTCTAGAGCACGCCAGCGCAGCTTCAGCCTTTAAATACCAGCAGATGACACGTGTAGAGGGGAGGAGGTCCCACATCGCTTCACACACGCACGCTACATCACCCGTTCAGGCTTCTCTCTCAGCCACGCTACCCAACACGCGTCACGCATGCATGGACCGCCCCCACTAACACCACCACGTGGCAGCCACCCACAGCGCTTCGCCGGAAACCTTCACCGACCGGCCTGCATGGCCGACGGCCACCACCAACCCCGCCGGAAACATCAAAATTCTCAGAAACCACCAGCCTTCATCTTCATCCCTGACCTTCACCCATCTCCTCCAACCTAAACCTCCTTCTCCGGCCACCACAAACTCCAGAAACCTCCATCACCAACCTTCAATCCGTTCATCTTCACCGATTAACTTTCTTCAACAAAATTGCGTCGCCATTCATCATGTTCTTAGACGATCCTCATCAGAATCCCAGAAATCCAGAAATTCCAGAACGCACCTTTGATTTTCACCTCGCATGGTCCTCAATCTCAACGAACCTTAATCGTTCTCACAAGATCATCCAGAGCCTTCAAGAACTCATATGTTCTTCAAGTTGTTTTTTTCCAGAAAACTTCTAAGAAGCTTCATCAGGGATTTCCCAGAACCCTGTTAACGTCTTCAAGCCGCTCGGAGTAGTTACGAATCTTCATCCGTCAACGTCCTCAGAATACTCCTCGCACCTTCAATCTGCAACAGGATCTTCGCGTTCATGAGGATCGTCAGCAACAAGAAGAACGAATCTTCGTTGTGGCTCCTGGAAATCACCAGAACGCCTCCATTGTAGATCAAGATCTCTCAGGATCTTCAAGGCTTCAGAAAATCCCAGGCCCTTCATCGTTGAATCCACCATCAACGAGTACCAAGAATCGTTAACATTCAACATCAAGAACCCTGAGAATCATCAGGCCAGTGTGTAATGAGTGAGATCGTTGGGGATCGCAAGGTACAGAATGCTTGAGTCTATGGTGAGAGAGTCAGTGGGAAGAAGACGATTGAGTGCAAGACGAAGAACAAGGTGGAACGGAGGAGAAAGACGGAGACGGGAAAGAGGCTTGGACGGCGGCGGCGCTGAAGGAGAAGAGAGAAGACAGAGCTAGGGTTTTCAGACCCTGAAAGTGAAGAGAAAGTTGGGTTAGGGAGATTGGGCTTCAGGCCCAATTCCATTTTTTTTGGACATACACCCTTTCGTTTTTTTTGGCTGAAGGAAATGGGCTTGGGGCCCAAAGCGTTTACTCTGCACACCCCCAGATGCACACAGCACCCCCTTCTGCGTTTTTGGAAAGGCACATTGGGCTGGGCCCAATTCAATCCCAGTTTTTTTATTTTATTTTCCTGTAATCCCTTGTATGGACTGCACCCCCCAGCTCCTTTTATTTTATTTCTTCTTTTTACTTTTTACTTGTTACACAAAAAAAAGAAAAAGAAGTGAAAAGGAAATATGTTTGAAAAATAGGAAGGAAAAAATGAAAGAAAATATTTGTGAAATATAGAAAAAGAAATAAGAAAAGAAATAAAGAAAAAAGTGAAAGAAACATTTGTGAAAAAAAGAAATAAGAAAAGAAAAGAAGAAAAGTATTGTGAAAAATATAGAGAAAAATATTTTGAGAAAAGAAAAATATGTTGAAAAGAAAAGGAGAAAAAAGGAAAAATATTAAAGTGCCGATTTAATATTTTTAAAGTTCATTTTCTTTTAGGGATATTTTCATAGAGATTATTTTCCGACTTTTAGGATAGCTTAGAAGCCCATTTGTTAGGGGGCCATTTTCATTCGATTTTTCAAGATAGAATAGGATAGCATTTCCTAGGAGATTTATTTCAGTATGCACCCATTGTAATCATTTTTCAGAGATGAATAAAACGAGATTTGAGCTGTGGTCCCGTAGTTAGCCGAACTACAGCTGCTCTGATTCTTCGTACCAGACGAAGATATGTAGGCATAGGATGCGATATCCTAGCGAGCACACTAACGACTAATTTTTGTTCTCTCGCGGCTGTGCGATCGAGACTTTCCCGCTGGCGATTAATTGAGTACCCTTTTTCTCTCTTGCCCGAGGGCATTTGAGACCAAGCCATAGTTTTTGCCCATAGGTTCCCGACCCTGTGAAACCAGTTGTTTTTCTCACTGCTGTGTGAGAATGTTTGTTTAGCCGTAGTTAGTCTGAACTACGTAAAGCTCTGATCTTCCATTCAGTGGAAGTACGTAGGCACAAGACGCGAGGTCTTGGCGAGCCAATTTTCCCCGTAGTCCCGAACTACGTTGACTCTGACTTTCTCTCTTGAGAATACGTAGGCATAGAGTGCGACGCTCTATCGAGTCAATTCCCTTCCGTTTAGAGTTAGCAGCCGTAGATAGATTGTTTTGCATCCAGTAGACAACCAAGCAAGCGTGGATCCCGTCGAGTATGACGGACGTGAGGGGTGCTAATACCTTCCCCTTGCGTAACCGACTCCCGAACCCAGGCTATGGTTGCGATGACCATACCTTTTCCCCGTTTTTTGCGAGGTTTACTTCGAGCGTTTCCTTTCCCGCTCTGAGGGATAAATAACGCACGGTGGCGACTCTTCTGTCAGCCGGCGCCGATTTTCGCAGTAGCGACAGCTGGCGACTCTGCTGGGGACTGCGATAGTTCCCCATGCATGTGGGATCCAACGTCCCCTAAGAGAGAGTCAATCCTAGCGCTTGTTTGCTTGTCTATTTGGGGCTTATTTATCGATATTATCTGTTGCTGTTGGGGTGTTACGGGTGTTCTATGATATTGAGAGAAGCCGGACCTGGGCTTGAGTGCACATTAGACTTAGAGTAGAAATTAGTGGGTGCCCGCTTGCTTTGACTTGCTTTGGTGTCCCATGAAATCTACACTCAGACGAGGTTCTGCTGGTTGGCCTCCTGTCCCTTCCTTTGGTTGGCGTGGGTTGCTGGTTAGTTGGATTGTCGACTCTGGGAACCGATCATTTGGAAGTTAGCTAAGTGAGGCCTCTTCAGGACTCGATGATGCCACTCCTTCTGGGAATCGTATCGTCAGTTCTGAAAGTCTGTGACGCTGACGACCGCATAGGATGCCGTACCTTGTCAGATATAGGTCCACACCTGTGAGTGGGGGGTTTTTTTTGTGCAGGAAACTTGACTTCCAACCTACCCGTTATTCTGGTCTTCTTTTCAGAGAACGTCTCCGTCAGCAGCGCAGCAGTATTCAGATTTTGTGTGGGGGCTGTGGTCCCATTGTTTGCTGCATTTTGCATATCATATGCATATCAGTGTTGCATTGCATATCATCCTCCAGCTAGCTAGAGTTCTGATCCAGCCTTTGTTTCCTGAAGGTGATTACCCGGAGTTTGGATTGAGCAGCTGTTGATTGTCAGAGACCTACCTAGGGGTTGAGTAGATTTGAGCAGAATCAAGTGTCGAAGTCAGCTGAAAATTATTGGTAGCCATGTCTGAAGGCAATTTCCAGTCTCCTAACACCCTGACAGGGTTCACTATGGCGTCCAACCCTCTGTATGATTCCATGGAAGACTCCCCGCAAGTGAACAACGTTGCTGCAGACCAAGTTGTACAGCCTTCTGTTGAGAACCAAGATCGACATGAGCAGTTTGTTGCCCAGAATGAGCGTCCTCCTCCTGTCAACAATCAAGGTGTTGCTTTCCCTGTGATGAATTACCGAAGAGATATTCCAGCAGCTGGGATGGTAGATCCAAGAGCCCTTGACGATGGTAGAAGACTCCGAGTGTTGGAAGAGCAAATGAAAGCTTTGAAAGCCAAAGATGCTGTCAACCTGGATGCTGTAGGCATGTGTTTGGTTCCTGACCTGGTGTTGCCTTACAAGTTCAAAGTGCCGAAATTTGAGAAGTACACGGGAGATAGCTGTCCAAAGCTGCATTTGATGATGTTCTGTCGAAGAATGACTGCGTTTGTGCGAAACGACAAATTGATGATCCATTGCTTTCAAGATAGTCTGACTGGGGCATCTTTGAGGTGGTATATGCAGTTAGAGAGGAATCAGATTCAGTCATGGATGGATTTAGCCAGAGCTTTTCTGAAGCAGTATGATTACAACCTAGACATTGCTCCTTATCGCATGCATTTGCAAGAGTTGTCTCAAGAGATCAATGAACCTATCAGGAGATATGCTCAGAGATGGAGAGAATTTGCTGCTAGAGTGCGTCCCCCGCTGTTAGACCAAGAGCTGGCAAGCATGTTTGTGGATTCCCTACAATATCCGTACTTCAAAAGATTGCTCGGAATTCCGGCAAATTTCTCTGACGTGGTAGCATTAGGAGAACGCCTTGAGTATTCCATAAGAATGGGGAAAATTCAGATTACTTCATATGATCAAGCTGGTGAAACTGAATACCCTTGTGACTATCAGAGTGAAGAAGAAGTTGTGATCAACTCAGTCATGCCAAGGGTTGAATATCCTCGAAGCGAATCAGTGAATTTTGTTGGTTCATCATCTTATCAGAGATCAGTACCTCCCGTGGCTTGGTATACTGAACAGACAGCCGTGCCTGGGGCACTCTATCAGGAATCTTATGTCGCTTCCATTGCAAATCAGCGAACTCGTGGCCGAGGTCATCAGAATCAGCGGCAGAATCAGAACAGACCTCGTAACAATTTGGAACGAAGGAATGCTCCTTTTCACCCAGTGCCTATGCCGTATAGCCAGTTGCTACCATCTTTGATCCAGAAGTCTTTGGTGGAGCCGAAAACTCTTAAGCCAGTTCCAGAACCTTACCCTCCTGGGTACAATCCCCACGTTCAGTGTGGTTATCATGGTGGCTCACCGGGGCATTCGACGGAAGATTGTAAAGCATTTCAGGCGAAGGTACAGCAGTTGATTGATCAGGATCGCATTTCCTTTCGAGAAGGATTTCTGTTTGTTCATCCCTAACCGCTCAGCTGTCTAAGCTCGTAGATTCGGAAGGCATTCCCCAGCATAAGCCAGTGATTCAGACAGGCAGGCGCCTCAGCATTGGCAATTCTCAGACCTTTACATCATTTGCATTTGTAGTTTCTTTTTTGTTAGTTACTACCTGCTGTAAGCATTGTATGTTTTGAATGGTGATAATAATAAAGTGATTATGCATTTTTTGAATTAGTCATGTCGCTGTCGCTCATTTATGGCATTGCACTGACACTTGCATTTTATTCACTCCATTTTTTCGCTGTGACTAGCAAAGTTAGGAGGGAGGATGACGAAACTGAAACTCATAACCAATGATCGTATGCTTTCAGATAAGACCGTACCGATGACGTACAAGGCATTGTTTCAAATTCCCCAAACACTGGAGATATAAGGAGTTAGTCCCTTGCCAACCACTTCGAGCCAGGAAGTAGAAGTTTTTTCGGACTTATAAACCCTCACATCTTAACCCGGGGCAGGGTAGCTGTCAGTTAGCTTGACCAAGCGTTCAAGTCTTACAGAGGAGTGTTGTCTTTCGAGGACCAATCAGTTGATACCTTTCAAAAGGTCAAATCTCACCAATCAGGAGTGAGACAGTTACAATCCTTTCGGAGCAATCAAGACAACCAGTGTCGCACGACTTTGTTCCAAAAGAAAGAAAGAAAGAAAGCCCGCTAAGTAAAAAGAAAGAAAAGCTGAGAAAGCTAATACTTAGGCAAAAATTAGGGCATCCCGCTGGACTTCAAAAGAAATCGAAAAAATCGAAAAGAACTCAAAATGAGTCAGTCCAGGCAAAAATTAGGGAATCAAAAGAACGAAAAAGAGGGGACATCAAAAGAAAATTTTCCCCAGCAAATCACAAAGTCGTGTACACAGACACCGAAAGCGAAGAAGGAGTAACTATCACTCTAGAAGAAAAGCTTGTGAATTCCTTAACTGTAGGTTCTTACCATTCAACATATCTCTCGAAGAGGCGAGTGCTTGTGCTAGGTTAACTGAACCTTAGGATCGGAGATCATCACGTAGAAGGGGTGGGTACAAATCAAAATTTGAGCCAAATATCCTTTGTTTCACGAACCGTGAACCCGACCACGATACAACCCTCAAAAGACCTAATTGAGGTAGGGTTAGTCTGAAGCGCATTACGAGAAGGTCGAGTAACCTGACTCCTTCTTGACTTGCTAGTCACATCCTTGTTGTATTTTCGCTGACCATGTAAGCACTGCGTTTGAACTTTGGTTCATTCGTCACTCTCAATCATATGCATGTAAATGAGTGACAGCTCAAATTTTTTTCAAAATCTGCATGAGCACTGCATTAAGATTACCATTCGTGAACAGACGATTCTAATTGCAGGTTAGTAGTTGGCATGGAAGAAATTCCACCAGGGAGTAATCAAATAGGACTGAGTAATCCAGCAGTCTGAACCAGAATGGTGTATGTTGTGAAGCCTTGTGAATCAGGGGCATTATCTTCCAGTAAGTTCAGCATCAGTCAGTCTGAGGACAAGTCCCGAAGTTCCAGTTGAGCAGGGGCAGTTTGTTTGAGAAGTAGTTGATCAGAAGGAGTCTTCTCAAGACCCAATCAGGGGCAATTATGCAGAGCGCTGAGATTTGAAAGCAGATGCTTCCAATGGATAATCAGATCGGGTTGAGTCGCTAGAACGCTCATTCAGGGGCAAGTCATCGCAGAGAATGTTGAAATCAACTGGGTTGTTAGGTGTTTAATTGAAGATTGAATTCTTTTGTCGTGCAGATGTCGGGGCAAGTATTCTCGAAGTCTTCCCGTAGCAAGCTGTTCAGAGCAAGTATTCCCCAAGAGTTAGATTGGGGGCAAGTTGAATTGTACTGGGGCAAGTTGTGCACGCCAGGCTTTTTATCCCCCAGCTGAGTGCACTGGGGCAAGTTGTTCAAATCAGTTTGTTTATCCCCAGCCGGAGTTGAGTATCGGGGATCATGTCAATACCCTTATCAAAAACCTGAACCTTTCAAATAAGAAGGTCTTGTTGTCGTTGGATCATTATCCTGCAGTTTAAACCTGTTGCGTGTCGGTAACCAGTCGTTTCCAAAGTCCAGTTCTCGCCTGGCAAATCGGTAACCAGTTCTCGTCTGACCTACCCTTTCGTAAGCATCAGTTCCCGTCCTGGTGCAGTTTATTGTAAGCATCAGTTCCCGTCCTGGTGCAGTTTATTGTAAGCAGCAGTTCCCGTCCTGGTGCAGTTTATTGGTAACCAATTCTCGTTCGGTCACCGTTTCTTCAAGTGTTATGCCAGTTCTCGCCTGGTGTACGTTAGCTTTCAGCCAGTTCTCGCCTGGTTGTCTATACCTCAGCTTGTTGTCTAGTCAACCCGTCTGGTTCAAAAACACAAAAATCAATTTTCCTATCAGTTCTCGCCTGATAGTCTACCTTTGAATGCTAGTTCTCGTCTAGTATTTCTTATATCTTTCACTGTGTACATAATCCATGTTTATTCTAAACCAAAAAAAAAAACCTAAAAGAGATCTGACACAATATTTCCCAATGACTCGCATGTCGTCATGTTCCCCGATACGAAGCTCGACGGATGCCAGTGCCCCGATTAATAGTTTGAATTCCTTGTGGATGTTGTTAAATCAGAATTGCCACTCTTCAGCAGATGAAAGTTGCTTATTATCCCCGGAAGAGTCGAGATTGGCTTGTACCCCGTATCAGAGTAGGATCAGGAGTATCTTCAGCAGATTAAGATTGATATCCTTGATAGTAGGAGCATTTCCAGCAGTGTGCTGCACGTAATCAACCTCAGTTTGGGTCAATCCCCGCGGAGCGCAATCAGTTGCCAATGGTTTGAAGGAAGCATCTCCGAGCAGAGTTGTCTTTCTTTCCCCAGTGAAGTCGTCAAGCAGGGTTGCCTTTTCATTTCTCCAGCAGGGCAGTTATCCCCAGCGGATTTGATTTCTCGTTTCCAGCATTTATTTTGCTGAGATGGTTCTGTGACTTCAGGTCATCCCCAGTAGAGTTGACGTTTCCTTTGGCATTTATTTTGCCAAGTGGTTTCCAGACCTGGTGTTCTCTGGCAGCTCGAGCCTGCATTAGCATTTGCATATATAGTCATAGCATTTATACAAGCATATAGCATATCCATGCCGTCTGGGCCTCGCATTTTCAAACAAAACGCATAGCATTTACATGCCGTATAGGACATTGCATCATTTCAAGCATACGCATGTCGAAACATAGACCAAGATGGTTACCTATTGGACTTCGAATTTGTTCACCTGCAGAGTTGTGTGGTTCAGCTTCTTGTCTTCCCCAGCGGAGTGATTCTTCATATTTGGTTGTTACGTCAGCATCGGAAAAAACAACAACAACAAAGATTGACATATATCAGACTTCTGAAGCTGCCCCCTTCGTCAAAATAGGTGCCAGGCAGTTCCATTCAGATTTCCTCAGGAGAATTGTCCTCAAGTTCGCAATGAACTGTGAGTTGACCAGATTTGATCCCATGAGAGAGATCGGAATCAAGGTGTTTGCTTTACGAAGCATTATTTCAATACTTGTGGCGTCACACAGGTGTTGAAAAGGAGAAGAAAAATGTTATCAGAAAATTGACCAGATGTTGCCGTTACAACCAAACTTCAGTTTATTGGAAGCTATTCCTCAAGCAGCTTTGCAGTATATTCTTGCGGTTGGCAAATTTCAGGGTTCCATTTGTATTCAACCGTCATCTACCTTGAATGTTTGAAGGCTGAGCGCTCTTCACCCATTCAGGTCGAAGCCGCTTGAATAGGGGCAGCTGTTGCACCCCAAAATTTGACCAACCGGGTCTCGTATCTGGCTCGATGTTTCGACGCATAATCGCATTCGCATCTGCATACCGCATACAGTGCATTTTGCATTTGTATTGATTTTATCAGGGATCACAGCTCTCGTCTCGCGTTTTAGGTGTTTTTGATCAGTAGAATCGATTTTTGGGATATTTCGGTGCCCGTTTATTTTTACCGATTATTTTTGTGTCGTTCGGTGCTTACTTTGTCCCTCTGGGAATTATGGTGATTTTTCTGGATTTTTATAGGATTTTTTAGGGTTTAAATAGCTTTTAAATCATTTTTAGGTTTAATAGGATTTTTTAATAGTTTAATTCTTCTTTTAATAGAATTTAAATAGCATTTTTTCATTTTAGAATAATATAGGATATTATTAGAGATTAAATAGATTTTAATATTTTTTGTTAATAGAAATTAATTGTTTTAATTTTAGATATAGAATAATAGATAGATTTTTCTTTTAATAGTCTTTAATAGATATTATTGATTTTCTTTTATAGAAATAATAAGTGAATAGATTTTTCATATATTAGACATTAAATAGGTTAATAGGAATTAGAATTTTCTTTTATAGAATAATAGTCTTTTTCAGAATTTAATATAGATTTTAGAATATTTTTAATTAGAGATTTATTAGAGTTTTGTTAATTGAGTTTAGTCTAGGTTAATCAGATTTAATTAATCTTTTAATTCAATTCAGATTTTTGTGGGTTTTTATTCATTTTCATTGGGCTTCAGTGCATTTTTCGCAGGCCCAGTTAGAGTGTATTGGTCCAGAAGGTTCAGAAAGTGTCCAAAAGCTTCCACAAGGGTCCAGCTAGTTCCAGCACCATCAAGAAGCTTCTAGAGCACGCCAGCGCAGCTTCAGCCTTTAAATACCAGCAGATGACACGTGTAGAGGGGAGGAGGTCCCACATCGCTTCACACACGCACGCCACATCACCCGTTCAGGCTTCTCTCTCAGCCACGCTACCCAACACGCGTCACGCATGCATGGACCGCCCCCACTAACACCACCACGTGGCAGCCACCCACAGCGCTTCGCCGGAAACCTTCACCGACCGGCCTGCATGGCCGGCGGCCACCACCAACCCCGCCGGAAACATCAAAATTCTCAGAAACCACCAGCCTTCATCTTCATCCCTGACCTTCACCCATCTCCTCCAACCTAAACCTCCTTCTCCGGCCACCACAAACTCCAGAAACCTCCATCACCAACCTTCAATCCGTTCATCTTCACCGATTAACTTTCTTCAACAAAATTGCGTCGCCATTCATCATGTTCTTAGACGATCCTCATCAGAATCCCAGAAATCCAGAAATTCCAGAACGCACCTTTGATTTTCACCTCGCATGGTCCTCAATCTCAACGAACCTTAATCGTTCTCACAAGATCATCCAGAGCCTTCAAGAACTCATATGTTCTTCAAGTTGTTTTTTTCCAGAAAACTTCTAAGAAGCTTCATCAGGGATTTCCCAGAACCCTGTTAACGTCTTCAAGCCGCTCGGAGTAGTTACGAATCTTCATCCGTCAACGTCCTCAGAATACTCCTCGCGCCTTCAATCTGCAACAGGATCTTCGCGTTCATGAGGATCGTCAGCAACAAGAAGAACGAATCTTCGTTGTGGCTCCTGGAAATCACCAGAACGCCTCCATTGTAGATCAAGATCTCTCAGGATCTTCAAGGCTTCAGAAAATCCCAGGCCCTTCATCGTTGAATCCACCATCAACGAGTACCAAGAATCGTTAACATTCAACATCAAGAACCCTGAGAATCATCAGGCCAGTGTGTAATGAGTGAGATCGTTGGGGATCGCAAGGTACAAAATGCTTGAGTCTATGGTGAGAGAGTCAGTGGGAAGAAGACGATTGAGTGCAAGACGAAGAACAAGGTGGAACGGAGGAGAAAGACGGAGACGGGAAAGAGGCTTGGACGGCGGCGGCGCTGAAGGAGAAGAGAGAAGACAGAGCTAGGGTTTTCAGACCCTGAAAGTGAAGAGAAAGTTGGGTTAGGGAGATTGGGCTTCAGGCCCAATTCCATTTTTTTTGGACATACACCCTTTCGTTTTTTTTGGCTGAAGGAAATGGGCTTGGGGCCCAAAGCGTTTACTCTGCACACCCCCAGATGCACACAGCACCCCCTTCTGCGTTTTTGGAAAGGCACATTGGGCTGGGCCCAATTCAATCCCAGTTTTTTTATTTTATTTTCCTGTAATCCCTTGTATGGACTGCACCCCCCAGCTCCTTTTATTTTATTTCTTCTTTTTACTTTTTACTTGTTACACAAAAAAAAGAAAAAGAAGTGAAAAGGAAATATGTTTGAAAAATAGGAAGGAAAA
The DNA here is from genome assembly GCA_963859935.3 of Lathyrus sativus. Taxonomy (NCBI): domain Eukaryota; kingdom Viridiplantae; phylum Streptophyta; class Magnoliopsida; order Fabales; family Fabaceae; genus Lathyrus; species Lathyrus sativus. The sequence goes on along the minus strand of OZ012736.1, from coordinate 371,873,135 downwards.
AATGAAAGAAAATATTTGTGAAATATAGAAAAAGAAATAAGAAAAGAAATAAAGAAAAAAGTGAAAGAAACATTTGTGAAAAAAAGAAATAAGAAAAGAAAAGAAGAAAAGTATTGTGAAAAATATAGAGAAAAATATTTTGAGAAAAGAAAAATATGTTGAAAAGAAAAGGAGAAAAAAGGAAAAATATTAAAGTGCCGATTTAATATTTTTAAAGTTCATTTTCTTTTAGGGATATTTTCATAGAGATTATTTTCCGACTTTTAGGATAGCTTAGAAGCCCATTTGTTAGGGGGCCATTTTCATTCGATTTTTCAAGATAGAATAGGATAGCATTTCCTAGGAGATTTATTTCAGTATGCACCCATTGTAATCATTTTTCAGAGATGAATAAAACGAGATTTGAGCTGTGGTCCCGTAGTTAGCCGAACTACAGCTGCTCTGATTCTTCGTACCAGACGAAGATATGTAGGCATAGGATGCGATATCCTAGCGAGCACACTAACGACTAATTTTTGTTCTCTCGCGGCTGTGCGATCGAGACTTTCCCGCTGGCGATTAATTGAGTACCCTTTTTCTCTCTTGCCCGAGGGCATTTGAGACCAAGCCATAGTTTTTGCCCATAGGTTCCCGACCCTGTGAAACCAGTTGTTTTTCTCACTGCTGTGTGAGAATGTTTGTTTAGCCGTAGTTAGTCTGAACTACGTAAAGCTCTGATCTTCCATTCAGTGGAAGTACGTAGGCACAAGACGCGAGGTCTTGGCGAGCCAATTTTCCCCGTAGTCCCGAACTACGTTGACTCTGACTTTCTCTCTTGAGAATACGTAGGCATAGAGTGCAACGCTCTATCGAGTCAATTCCCTTCCGTTTAGAGTTAGCAGCCGTAGATAGATTGTTTTGCATCCAGTAGACAACCAAGCAAGCGTGGATCCCGTCGAGTACGACGGACGTGAGGGGTGCTAATACCTTCCCCTTGCGTAACCGACTCCCGAACCCAGGCTATGGTTGCGATGACCATACCTTTTCCCCGTTTTTTGCGAGGTTTACTTCGAGCGTTTCCTTTCCCGCTCTGAGGGATAAATAACGCACGGTGGCGACTCTTCTGTCAGCCGGCGCCGATTTTCGCAGTAGCGACATCACCCAATTCAACTCCTTTCATTCACAACCTTTCCATACAAAATCTCACCATATTTTAACTTCATTAAACAACCACAACAACATTTCACATTCAAAAGAGTAGAAGAAGAAGATTAGAAGCTTATGAATCTTGATTTGAATGTATATTGGATCGATCTGTTGTGTTTTCGATTCGAAGTTGTTGTTGAAGTTCTTTTTGAAATCGATTACACTGTTGTGAAGAGCTCTTGATTGCGATCCATTCTGTGTGATTTTCGTATCCCGTCGCATTGACTTGAGCTTGCTAGCTATGGCATCAAACAGTATCAGCCGTGAGAACTTGGAGAAGATAATGAACGATTCATTGAATTTTTTGATTTCTTCTTTTTGTTTTTTTAAGTGATGCACTATTTTGGTTGGGCCGTTTGGGCCATAGAATTTTGATCCTCATTACCTCCTGTTTTTCTACTGAACCTCCCTGTCATTTTTTTTAAAGATTTTCTTTCAATTTCCTTTTAATATTTTTCTAATATTTGTTTTCGTTTAAAATAATTTCTTAAAATAGATTTTGTTTTGGATCTTGAATTTTGATAAGATCTCATCAATATCAATGGACTTTGGTGTCGATTTTATCCACCAAGAGAGGTGATTGATATTAATGATGATTTAATCGATTTAAGATTCAAATTGTGGTTTCTTATCATTTTAGTTCTCGTTCTTCTTCTTTTTCTTTTGATCGATGAAATCTATGGATCATAGATTGTTGATTATCAAGGTTGTTTAATCTTTATTATTTCAAATTTATGGATGAATAATCATTGAGATAATTCTCCGTACTTTAGAATAGTGATAGATTACCTTTGATTAATCGATGAAAAATATTGATTATGATGAGATCACTACCTCTTTTCTTTTTGTGTGGCATGTTTTAGGAGAGTGATTTACATATCACTTATCTAACATGTGTTAACACTAACATTATTATTGACCGACCTCAGATAGTCGTGGTTTCTACATAAACCCGATTACAATTGCTTAACATAGCGCTAAAGTGTCCCGTAATTGGAAAATGATCATTCGTGGCTCAATCTTATGTTTGAAAGTCCAAGTATGGTTGGTTGCTTGTCTTAAGTCCACTACCTATGAAAGTCGTTGTTAGGAGGCTTTGATTCTATCAATCCTCTAATGAATTTTCATTAACCTTGGTTAAGTGCAAGAATTAATCATCGTTGATCATATGTTCTAGCTACTAATCACTAATCCACTAACAATATCCTTGTATAATTTTGTTTATATTTTCTTCTTACTCCTTACCTCTTTACTTTTATGCTTCCATATTATCATTTCATATCATATCTTTGTTTATGTTTATGTCATTTCTCTTTTGTCCACTAGGACCATACCTTGTTCTAAACACTAATAAAGAATTCAAACATCTAAAAAATATGGTGCTATTAACTTTGTGGTTATGCTCTTGGACTACTCTTAGACCTTGGACTTCATGGACCTTTGGACTTAGAATTAGGACTCTCATTCCTATGCTTGGAGTGTTGTGGATCTTAGCCTTTATTTGGCTCGCTCATTAGCTTATGCTTTAAATCAGATGGAATTCTTTTTGCTTGCTATGGAGTGTGCTACAAGTCGGTTAGATCTTTCTTACCTCTAGCTCTTATTTTGTTTTCTAGGATAGTCACTTCATCTCCTCCCCTTCTTAAATTTTCAAAACTTTCTCCCTCTTTCAAAACCTTCTTGGTTTCAAACTTCAAAACCGCTTTCGCAGTAAAACCTTGACTTTCGTCAAGTGATGTTCAAACTTTGTTCTTCTTAATAAAAGTCAATCAATATTAATCATGCTTTGACCAATTTCAAAAGACATAAAAAATACAAAAAACTCATCAACTCTTTTTGTGCCTTTATGCACTTTTCACTTTAAAACTTTTCATAAAGTTTAGACATGAGTCATTTCCATAGTTGAGATATAATTCTCCTATTCCCCATAGTATTAAGATTTTGACATTTTCCACTTTGATGTTGAGTGATAGTCTTGTTGATAATCTAAGCAAATCCTCCATCTATATGTGACGCAAATGTTGTCTTATACTTGTGTGCGACTAGTCGAAGTTTTCTCCTTAAAATAACGACTTGTATTTACATTTAAAATCAATTAAAACCAACAAAATTGTTATTTATACCACGAACTACGGGGTTTTGATCCTATATTGCACTTTGTGGCTACATAGGCATGAGGCGATAAGTCTCTCCAAACACAAAAATCTAAAAAAATAATTCTCTTCTCATCTCCCCAATCTCTTTTCAAACAAACCATTTTCGAACCAAAAAGCATAAATATTTCAAAGGGCTCCTATAGAGTACTATAGACGTTTTGGGTGCTAACACCTTCCCATTGCGTAACTAACCCCCTTACCCTGATCTCTGTTCTTGTTCTTGTTTTAGAACTCTTTGGTTTTGTTCGCTCTTTTTTCTTTCCTTTTTGGATAAAATAAAAGTGCGGTGGCGACTCTTGTTTTTTTGAGTTAAGTTAATTAATAGCTTACACTCACGATTTTACCGCTACAGAAAAGTGGCGACTCTGCTGGGGACATTTAGGTTCCTAGTGGGTTTCGCCTACTTTGATTTATTTATCATTTTTTTTTTGACTTGTTTGTTATTGCTTGTTCTGTTTTGGTGCCTGGTAATCTGTGTGGTGAGATAAGTCCTATACCCTGACTTGAGTGCACTTATGATAGGAGGGTGGTATAGTCTTGTTGGCTTACGTGGAGTAGTCCTTACTAAGATGACTTGAGATTCCCCACTCGGTGGAGGCCCCTTTTGGATTATTGATGTCTTACGAGTAGTCGTAATTGACATTACTTTTTCCGACTGAGAGCCTGAGAAGCTGAGGACCTTAGAACCCCTTAACCCATCTTGGCCTTATTAGGACGTGGTGCGGTGGCTATTCAGGTGTAGACTTGAATTAGTCATTACACGATACCACACTCAGACGAGTTTCTCTTAAGAATATTATTGGCCGACGAGTAGTCGTTTAAGCCGATAATATCCGAAAGATTGAATTATGACTCTGGGAACTTTTTATAACCTTGTTCTACAGGTGATGATATAACCTTAGTACGTACCATCGTGGGTGGTTCTTACCTATGGCTCCATGCTCACGCCGAACCTTTGAACCTGTGTGCTTTGTGTGTCTTGCTTGTGGGTGTTGCATCTTGCATCTATGCATTCATGGGCATTCTTTTTTCTCAGTTTTCAAGGAACTCGAAGATTTCTTTTTGCAAATATCGCAAATTTTTTTTAGAACCATGGATATTGAAAGAAGTAACACTAAGAAGTACACTTTCACGAGTTTTGACTTATAAGAGTTGAGAAAGCTTAGATCTTTGGTATCTAGTCCTGTGGATTTCAAATGTTGTTTAGGAAACTGTTGATTATTCTAAGGACTGATGTTGAAAAGGGGATTCTTAATACCTTGGTCTAGTTCTATGATCTGTTGCATCGTTGATTTACTTTCCCAGATTATCAGCTATTGCCAATCTTAGAGAAGTATGCCTATCTTATGGGTGGGCAAGTCTTCATTGAGTTTCTTGAGCGACATGTCATGAAGAGATCAAGGGATCCAGAGGATTTATTTTCCTCTAGCATATCATCATTTGCTCATCCTCCTATCTCCGGTTCTTGGAAGGGTATCGTGGATTGACTTGTGAAAGAGAAAGACACCATGAAGATCAGCTATATAAGATAAATCAAGAGGCTTCACAAGAAGTATCAGCTCAGAGTTGGGTCATTTTCAGACAAGATTCCTTAGAACTAGATTTCATTTTCTCTTGTGTTGTAAGATTGATGAAATTGTACTTCAAAGCTGTAATTCTTTCAATATTAATGAAAAGAGATTTTTTTTTGGTATATCCAGTGTGTTATCTTAATGTAATGTTTGCAAACTGCTTTATAGTTCCTTGAAAACTTGCATTTGCATTTGCACATCAAGCATCATTCCGCATTGGATCTTGCCTTTCTCGGGTGTCTTATTTGCTTCCTGTTCTTGGTCTTTGTTCAGACAAGTTGTCGCATCACTACAATACTCGAGCTAAAGATGGATCAGTTACAACAAGAGAACTGCAAGCTTCACGAAGAAGTGGCTACTTTGAGGGATGGTATGGAAAGGCTCTCTACTTTGGTTGAAATTCTGGTTGTTGCTCATAATCAACTTTCTCCTCATGTTTCTCAGAATCCACTTCAAAAGACTGTGATTTCTGAAATCATTTCAACACTCATTTATGTGGCTCCCTTTAGTGCTTCCAGTCATGTTACCGAGATGTGTCTCGAAGAAGGTGTTTGGAAAGGATGGTTGACCAAAGAAAATGGTTCTTCTAGCAGTTCTAAGAAGTATGGAATGGTTTTTCCAAGAAGAAAGAACATGTTGCTAACGCTATTTCGCCAGGAAAGTGTAGGAGATCTTGTAACAAAAGTAAGCAACAACATACACAACAAAAGATTGATCAGCAAAATTGTGTTCAAAAGAAAATGCAATTTGATTCGATTCCGATGTCGTATGCAGAATTATTTCCTGTCTTGATACAGATGAATCTTGTGAAGACCAGGTCTCCTCCTGCTGTTCCAAAAGATATTCCATGGTGGTATAAACCAGAGGCTTGTTGTGCTTTCCATCAGGGCGCACCGGGGCATGGTCTTGAAGATTGTTTTCCTTTGAAACATGAAGTGCAAGGACTAGTGCGAAAAGGAATTTTATTTCTCAAAGGCACAAACGTCCAAGCCAATCTGCTACCTGAACATGGTAACGCCACTATAGCTGAGATACATGCTGCAACTCCGAATCATTTCAAAGAAGCTCAAGTTCATCCGCCGCTCTTTGAGAAAGAATTTTTCAAAATCCAAGTTGGTTCGAATGGCCAAACTGGTGGAGAAAATTTTGTTAGTGATTCCCAAGTGGGAGAAAATGTTGAGGTTGATGAAATTCAGAATTCTCCTCAGATTCTGCAAAATCTAGTCTTGCAAGGAGAGACTCGCCAGTTTGATCCAATCCTAATGACTTACAATCATTTGTGGTCTTATTTTTCCCGAAACTCGGTAGTGACACCCAGAAAGACCAGAGTCATGAAGTCTCGTCCTCATTGGTACAATCTAAATATCAGTTTTGAGTTTCATGATGGGGTAATGTGGCATCCGATTGAGGAGTGCAAGGTTTTCCAAGAAATGGTTCAAGAGATGATTGGCGATGAGGTGTTGACTTTTGAAGGAGGAAGCCCATTTTTGAATGGAACGCCTTTATATTGATAAATATAAAAATCGAAGAATTTCATATTACTGGTGTTAGTGGAGTAACCTGTAGCGGTCGTGCATTTGCTTCTGTTTCTTCAAAGAAAGTTAAGAATATTCTTTCAAGCTCGGATTGAGATAGTCTCCTTAGATCATTAGTTCATTTACTGCAATTTTATTTGTAATCTCTCATGTTTGTTAATGCTTTGTTTGCTTGTAGAAACTTGTTTGATTTTGAATATTAATCATAATGCAATGAGTATGTTTGTCTTGAAGAAATCCATTCGTGTTAGCTCATAAATTTTTTCCTGCATTTGCAATACCAAATTCTTGTTTGAACTCTTGGAGGGAGGATGATGAGGTGAAAACGCAAAATTTCTGGTTATATGCTTTTGAATAAGACCATGTTGATGATGTAAGGCATTGTTTCAAATTCCCAAACGCCGGAGATATAAGGAAGATAATACCTTGTTAACCCTTTTGAGCCTCGAAGTAGGAGTTTCCTTTCTAAATGGAAAAAACCTCACATTTTAACCTGGGGCAGGGTAGTCTTCAGTTAATTTAACCAAGTGTTCAAATTTCCAAAAGGAGTGTGTACTTAAGGACCAACCATGATGGTTATCCCTCATTCCAAAGGAAAGAGACAATCACAACCCTTTTAACAAGTCAGATAAGTCAATGTTACATGATATGTTCAAAAAAATATCAAAAGAAAAACAAAAAGCCTGTTAAGTCGTAAAACTTGGAAACAAGTGACTTAGGCAAAAATTAGGGCATCCCACTGGACATCAAAAATTCAAAAGAATTGGTCCAGGAAAAAATTAGGGAAAGACAAAAATGCGAAAACCGAAAAGCGAAAAGAGAGAATTATAATGAAAAATCCTGAACAAATCTGTGTGACTACAAAAGAAAACAAGGGGTGATTGTTATTCCTCGAAAAGCCTCATTGGTTTGTAAACCATTAGTTTCGTTGGAGCCTCAACCCTCACAAAATCCTTTGAGGGATGAACAGTTGTGTCAAATTAGCTGAATGTAGGACTGAAGAACCTCACGGAGAATGGGTGGGTACAAATAACCTTTGAGCCTAAATATCATTTTTTTCTGAAAACCGTGAACCAGACTACATTATAACCCTTGAAAGACCTAATTGAAGTAGGGTGTATTTTGAAAGCATACTTTAACGAGATAGCGTTCCTGACTCCCATGATTTGTGCTAAAAGACCTTTGTTGGTATTGCATGTGCATTCAAAAATAAATGTCACATCTTAACTAATGACTCATTCACAAGTTTTTGCGACATGTTTTCAGTAAAAAAAAACTTCAAGACAAACATATGTAATTGCATTAGAATTATCATTCTCAGAATTAGGCATTTTTTGCTTACATACATTGGTTGACATCTTGGAAGCTTACATATGAGCATTAGTGATGAACTCAATATTTTGAAGCCTGAAAATTTGATGAGTAATTGGAAAATCATTCCAAAGAATGACTATACCCAGGGGCATGTTTCCTGAAGACTTTGTTGAGCCTGAGCAAGTTTGTTTTCCCAGTTGATGCTTTCACAGGGGCAAAGCTGGAATATTCCATTAGTAAAAGAATATGCCGACTACAGTTAATATGGGGCAGTTACGTCGAGATTCGACGAATCTCTCAGAGTTTGAAGATCTGGGGAAAATTATCTCAAGTCTTTATGAACTCGACATTCTCCCAAAGTAGAGTTTGTCCTTGTTGATGTTTTCCTCGAGACAGTCTATTGACAATCTCTCAAGCAGAGCTTGGTCTTATTGATGCATTTCTCAGTTGGGCACTAGTTCAAGCATTTTAAACTTGGATTCCCCCTGCAAAGTCTTGGTTCAGATTTCCTCATCCGAGCATGGTTCTTCTTCCCTAACCTATTTATGATCAAACACATATAAGTGTAAATGTGATTGTTGGATCCCATCTCATTTTGTGATAAAACATGATAAGGAATCCCTGGCAGGTTCCTACCTCCTCCGTTATGGTTTGTTTCTCTGATGGCCAATCTGAACCATATTTCCTTTCTAAGAAGTATTGATATAGCAGTCAACTATTGGGTTTCTCTCACCCTGTGTTGAGCTTTAAAATCCCCTGCAGGTTGACTTTTTGCTATGATGTTAACTTCTTAATTATCCCCGCAATTCCAAGTTATTTCTCTCGAGGTTGTTAGTACCCATAGAATTATCTTTGCCGATCCCGTACAGAGGATGTTCATTTATTAAAAATGGTTGTGAAAGATAGGATATGACCCTCATCAGGTTCTTATTCTCCTCAGTAGAGTTTGTTGATGTTTTCCTCAGCAGAGTTATTTCTTGCTCCTCTTGTAGAACTTATTGGCAGTTCCCCAGTAGAGTTGTGTTAAGGTTTCTCTAGTAGGGTTTGTTGATATTCCCTTAGCAGAGTTTTGTTCCTATGAATAACTAGATGGATATTGTTCGGTTTTCCCAGCTATGTCTTGATTCAAAATCTTCTCCAGATGAGTATGTTTCCTTCATCCAGTCAGGTTATGATCAGACAGTTGAGCAGTTTGAGGACCACCTCTCCTTGATGTTAATATCCATGCAGAGATTTGTCATTGATGGTTCTCAGTAGAGGTTATGCATTATTACTTTGGATTATTCCACAAGTAGAGAACAATGTTGCTTACTGCTAAGAAATGTTAATATAGCAGTCACCTGTCGGGTTTTCTCTCACCTTGTGTTTTGGTGTTGATTTAAAATCCCCCACAGTTTGACTTTTTGCTATGATGTTAACTTCGTGTTCCCCAGGCCGAGTTGGAAGATTTGTGTTGCCTTGTTTTCTCCAACAGATCTTTCCCTCGAAGCGAAGTTCATATTGTTGTTCCCTCTTGTTGAATTATTGATGTTTAAAGATTGATCTTTGGGTTTTATTCCCAAACAATATCTTCATTTCCTCGACGAGGTTTGAGCCTTGTAGTAGGATTTATTTTCCTTTGATGGCTCTTGTGTATCTCTTGCAGGGTTTCTGTTGCTTATCCCCAGCATAATATCCAATGATATCTCTAATTTGCTAAGATTAGCCTAGTATTTCAGTGGTGTTGTGATGTTTTGTTCACCCTCTGTTTGCCCTTTTTGTCTGTTTTGTCAGCATATTCATACTCATATGCATCGCATGCGCATTCATTTTGGTTGAGCATAGCATATTTTTGTTGCATTGTGCATCCTTCATTTTTGTTGGTATTTCCCTTTTCCCGGTGTTGTTATCCCCGCGGAGTGCGTGTGTCCTCTCTCCATTAGAGTGTCGACCCCTAAGTAGAAAATGCTTATCATTTCTAATTCCCCACTGAGTTTATGCCTCGTGGAAGATGTTTGTTTTAAGCTTTCCTCCCCAGCTTTTATCTGGATGGAATTATTCCCCAGTTGAGTTATTTCCTCATTGGGTTCAGTCTTGTTTGACCGTTTCTCTCCAGTTTGTTCATGGATTGAACTTTGGTCTCCTGTAATAGTTACTTTGGTTTTCCCTGGGCTGTGAAACTTGGATGATGAGAAGGTGTTTATTCTTCTCTTTGAGGATTTATTTTCCTCGGCAGGAATCTGGTATTGATCCCCATCAGAAGATGAAAATTTGAATTTCCCCAGCGGTGTTTTGATAACACTCTCTTGGTGATTGCTTGTGCGACTTCATGTGATGATCTCTTTATTTGAGCAACTTGTATGTCTCCAGCAAGATAAGCCTCACCTCAACAAATGGTTGTCTCTTTATTTGATAAGTTTGTTATGTGATTTGAGCTGCCCATTGATTGGTAGCAGGTATTCCTCGTGAGTTCATTACCGAAATTTTTCTACCTAGTACTCGGTATCCGGTAATGTTTCTTCACCTTTCGAGTATATTACCTCTATTGACTGGTAATATTTCTCACGCCTTTTGGTTGGTTATGCTTTACCCATTTGACCGGTAAAAGATAATCCTTCCTCCCGAGCTTGTTGCCATTATTTTCTGCCTAGTGATAGGTAGTATGTAGCATTTGTCTCCTTTCTTTGGTCAGTTATCGACATATTTTTCTACCCATTAATCGGTAGTCGGTAATCTTTCCTTGTGAGTTCGTTACCCAAAATTTTCTACCTAGTACTCGGTATCCGGTAATGTTTCTTCACCTTTCGAGTATATTACCTCTATTGACTGGTAATATTTCTCACCCCTTTTGGTTGGTTATGCTTTACCCATTTGACCGGTAAAAGATAATCCTTCCTCCCGAGCTTGTTGCCATTATTTTCTGCCTAGTGATAGGTAGTATGTAGCATTTGTCTCCTTTGTCATACCCCAAATTTTGACCACCTTAGATCCTCATTATCATAGTAAAATCATACATCATAAGTTTGTTTAACACTAATCCAGTTCAAGGTTTCATGTGCCAAGTTACAGATGAATCAGGGTTCTCGCACCGACAAATTCAAAACAATCAAGGAATGATCAACCAATGATTTGGGCCAATTCAATCATGGAATGAAATCAAAGACAATATCAAAGTCAAATGGGAAGTCAATTTGAAGAAATCGTTTCAGAATCAAGAACAGTGCAGTCAGGAGGCCCCGATTAGGGTTTTTAACTAGTGGAAAGTCAACTGTGGTTTGACTTTGATGTTGGGAAAGGTTTTAATGGTGGGAGTGAGGTCCATGAAGTTAATATAGGCTATTAAAGACTATTCAAGAAGTGTCAAAGTCCCAGGATGTCCAGAATATCAACAGGCGACTCGATCGGCACCGATCGATCGTACGGTTGACCGAAAAGTCAACTCCTCAAATTTTGAGAATTGGAATCCAAGTTGTGAATCAAAGTTGTTCCTTATGTCATAATGGACTTGCATATCAATTTTCATGGTCATTGGATCAAAAATGAGAGAGTAATCGAGAAATCGGGAAATTAGGGTTTTGAAAAGGGCTAAACCGTATCTCCTTAACCACACATCCAATTGAGTTGGTTCTAGTCTCATTTGAAAGCTCTTGACAAGTCCTACAAAAGTCCCATACTAGTCCACAACCAGAAAATGCATACTTTTTGAGATATAAGCAAAAACATTCCTAGAAGGGAAAATAACTTAGAAAATTTCTAAGTTATTTTCACCTTAAAAGCTAAAATCAGCCAACTTCAAGGGGATTTTTCACATAGTTCTAAATAGAATCAAGACTTCCAATGAACATGAATATTTTAGTACTATATGAGGGCTTTCTAAAAAGTACAAGAGCATCTCAAGGGGATTTATGAGCTGAGAGATACATGTGTTCAAAGTTGGCAATTTGTCACTTTTGTCCCACATTGTTGAATTTTGCAAAAGCACCTCTAGCACTCAAGTGGATCAATTTCAATGTGACAAACTCCTTCTATATGATATATTAATCATCTCAAGCAGGTTGAATCAAAGAAATAGCAAGGAAAGCTCATGGAATTAAAATTGGTAGGTTCATTGCCTAAGTTGAAACTTTTGACTTTTCCAAGCATGAGGTGGAAAGTCATTTCTGCTCCAGCCACTCTACCAAGCCTCTAGGCTGTGATTTCTCTGTAAAAACATCATTCTAACTTGCCAATTGAGTGAAGAGAACAGCTAGCAATCAGAAAAGCTAAGCAAGTTGGCATTTGGAAGGAAAAATATCAAGCTTTCTTCATGGTGAAGCAAAGTAGCCAAGCAAGCTCCTCACTCATTTTTTCTATAAATAGAGGCTACAAACTCCTCATTAGGGACATCAACATCATTCTAAAAACCTGCTAAACCAAGTTCCCTCATCACATCTCTCACTTACTTACATTTTGCAAAATCACCAAAATAGCCAAAAATTGCCAAAATTCAGCATTTGCAACTTTGCTACCATATCAAGTTCTTCATGTTCCAGCACTCAAACTATCATCCACACACCCTCTAAATCACATATAGAAGGTGTACCAACCATTGAATCACCAAAAAATTCAAAGAATGCAAAAGTCAACTTTTCATGAAACTTACTTTGACCAAAGTCCATAAAAACCTCCAAATCTTGCTCCAAACACTTTCTTGAGGTTTTGATCCTTTGGACACCTCAAATATCATATATACCAACTGTCCAAACCTCCATCCTTCATCAAGAACTCAGAAATCTCATTTTGGCGTCTCAAGTGACTTGTTTCTTAAGTTTCAAGTAAAAGCACAAATACAAAGCTTGAATTTCATCACCTCTGGTTTTCTCAACATTCTTGGCTTGCTAAATAAGATCACCAACAGGTATGTAATTTGTAAAACCTTGCTCTTTCATTATTCTCCATATCTTGCATATTTAGGTTTTTGATAAAATGAAGTATAAAGCATGAATAAGAGGTGTGTTCATGATCTTCCACACATAAACCACCAAAAGACCAACTTTGCACCAAACTGGTTTTCTCTTAAATTCACTCCACATACACTTTATAACACTCAAATATGACATGTTGGTATGCTCATCTTACACTAGAAACCAATGAATCAAAGTTCACATCTTCATGTGCATCAATGTTTGGATGACTTGCATATGCTATGCCATTTTTCATGACAGGTGGTCTCCTTGGAATTTCAATGTTTAGATCATCTCATTATCATCCACATGTGCTGTACAAATGATTAAATTGTTTAAATTTGCTTTGGAACTTCATCTGTGCATCATCATGCATGATTGTTCATCATTTTGCAAAATGTCTCATTCTCACATGTCAATTTGGAAATGCTTGTGTATTCTTGCTATCTCATTGTTTCTACAGCTTCATATGACCATATGTGTTGTGTTTGAATGAACCAAAACATTGAAAACAACCTGCACAATGATTTGTTTCACATCATGCTTCACGCACACATAATACACACAAATTGCAATTTGAATGCTACACTTTCATATGTTTGTTCCAGATCTGATGTTTTCACCTACACACACTAGATATCACATGTTTAAGATGTCTTGATGGTTGGTACAGCTCCTGAACACCCCAAACTCCAAAATCACTTTGTTATGCATGTGTGTTCTTATGTGTTTTTGCAAACTGAACATGACTTTCATCTATCTGAAACTCCTGGCCATAAACCTGTTCCAGTCTGTTTATATATCATATTTTGGATGTGTATGTGGATTTACTTGGCTTTGAACATGTTTGTATCAAGGTGTCCATGTCATTTTGCAAATCAAAAGCACATAAACACACCAGCTATCGTTTTTTTCACAGGAAAATGAATCTCAGAAAACTAACACCACCATCCTCTTCCTCTCATTTTTCTACCCAATTTACATATAAAATTTGTCTCGATCCGATGAGCGGTTAGTGAGATACGGTATAAAACGTATTTGGTTTCGATTATGTTTCCATGCATTCAAAACACACACACACACCAGTCAGCGTTTTTTTCACTAGGTGAACAATTTGGAAAAACTAACATCACCATCCTCTTCCTCTCATTTTTCTACCCAAGATCCATATAAAATTTGCCTCGATCCGATGAGCGGTTAGTGAGATACGGTATAAAACGTATTTGGTGTTGATTATGTATTTTGCCCAGCCATGATTCAAAACGAGCCTTGTATACATATTGTTTCCATTTGATTAATGGATGTAATAGCCGCCCCAGCGGTAAGAGCATGCGCGCAATTATACCTTTCACCATCATGACCAGGGTTCGATCCGGGTGGAGGTCGAATCCTTTTATTATTTTTCCTATTTTTGTACATAAACTTCAAAAATTCGTAACTCTCTCATTTTTTATCGTTTTTCACCCGTTCTTTTTTCATTGTGTTTATTTTAATGTGTACTTTCATGTCATAATTTTATTTTCCATGTTTGATTATTTTTTCACCACGTTTTATGGTGCGCAATCCGCGCGGCAACGGTACTAACCCTATTTGGTTGCAGATGAAATTTAGAAGGTTTCCTCTTGTGTTTTCTCAGGAAAATTGATTGTTATCATATCTATATATGTTTGTCAACATGTTAGAATTTTTACCTTGAATTATTTTTATATTTATCTCATCTGTCTGTTAACGGTATTCCAGGTGCGAACCGTCGTCACGGTTCTCGTACCAAAACAATTGCTCTGATTGTCATCATTGCTTTCCATCTTTAATCTTTGTATTTAGTTGTCACCATGAATGTTTGAATGATGTTTGTATTTTATTTTATCCCTAAGCGACGGAGCTCGTTAGCTTTCGTCCAGTTGCCGACAATACTGTTCCTCCAAAGGAAGGTCTGTCCACTTGACTGTCAATGTCTTGGACCAAAATCTCTGCTATCCCTTGACTTTGTTAAGTCACCTTAACCCTAGACTAGAAGCCTTTAGAATTTGCTTGAAGTCTAAGAAACCTACCCATACTAGGAGTGTTCTTCAACTAGAACCCTAGGAAAGAGTTCGTCAACTCTGTGTAAGAATCATCGTCATGATTTCTTACTTCCCCCTTTTACAATTTAGTTTAGGGAGCTTTGTCAAACTCCACACAAACATCGTCATGTTTGTTCCCCTTTGAACCTTGATCATCATCAAGTGTTCTTTTCCCTTGTGAGGTGAACTACGATTGCTCTGATTCTATCCTAGTCAGGATACGTAGGCAGAAGGTGCGATACCTTTGCGAGCAAACTTAGAAAACCACTTAGGCCTTTATTTTACTTTTATTCCCAACTCAAACCATAGTGCACAATTCACAAACTTTAGCAATTAATTAAACAAAAGGTTCCTGTAGAGTACTACAGATATTTAGGGTGCTAATACCTTCCCTAGATATAACCAACCCCCGAATCCCCGAATCTCTTAAAAGCGTTGTGGTCACATCGCGCAAAAGGTTCTTTCTTTCTTTAGACCTATCCTTTGGATAAATTAAAGACCGGTTGTAAAAGAAATAAGGTTCAAGATTAATTAATAGCTTGATATCAAATTTTCACCGCAACATCCTTCCTTTGGTCAGTTATCGACATATTTTTCTACCCATTAATCGGTAGTCGATAATCTTTCCTTGTGAGTTCATTACCCAAATTTTTCTACCTAGTACTGGGTATCCGGTAATGTTTCTTCATCTTTCGAGTATATTACCTCTATTGAATGGTAATATTTCTCATCCCTTTTGGTTGGTTATGCTTTACCCATTTGACCGGTAAAAGATAATCCTTCCTCCCGAGCTTGTTGCCTTTATTTTCTGCATAGTGATAGGTAGTAGGTAGCATTTGTCTCCTTCCTTTGGTCAGTTATCGACATATTTTTCTACCCAGTAATCAGTAGTCAGTAATCTTTCCTTGTGAGTTCATTACCCAAATTTTCTACCTAGTACTGGGTATCCGGTAATGTTTCTTCACCTTTCGAGTATATTACCTCTATTGACTGGTAATATTTCTCATCCCTTTTGGTTGGTTAAGCTTTACCCATTTGACCGGTAAAAGTTAATCCTTCCTCCCGAGCTTGTTGCCTTTATTTTCTGCCTAGTGATAGGTAGTAGGTAGCATTTGTCTCCTTCCTTTGGTCAGTTATCGACATATTTTTCTACCTAGTAATCGGTAGTCGGTAATCTTTCCTTGTGAGTTCATTACCCAAATTTTTCTACCTAGTACTGGGTATCCGGTAATGTCTCTTCACCTTTCGAGTATATTACCTCTATTGACTAGTAATATTTCTCACCCCTTTTGGTTGGTTATGCTTTACCCATTTGACCGGTAAAAGATAATTCTTCCTCCCGAGCTTGTTGCCTTTATTTTCTGCCTAGTGATAGGTAATAGGTAGTATTTGTCTCCTTCCTTTGGTCAGTTATCGACATATTTTTCTACCCAGTAATCGATAGTCGATAATCTTTCCTTGTGAGTTCATTACCCAAATTTTTCTACCTAGTACTGGGTATCCGGTAATGTCTCTTCACCTTTCGAGTATATTACCTCTATTGACTGGTAATATTTCTCACGCCTTTTGGTTGGTTATGCTTTACCCATTTGACCGGTAAAAGATAATTCTTCCTCCCGAGCTTGTTGCCTTTATTTTCTGCCTAGTGATAGGTAATAGGTAGTATTTGTCTCCTTCCTTTGGTCAGTTATCGACATATTTTTCTACCCAGTAATCGATAGTCGATAATCTTTCCTTGTGAGTTCATTACCCAAATTTTTCTACCTAGTACTGGGTATCTGGTAATGTTTCTTCACCTTTCGAGTATATTACCTCTATTGACTGGTAATATTTCTCACCCCTTTTGGTTGGTTATGCTTTACCCATTTGACCGGTGTAAGATAATCCTTCCTCCTGAGCTTGTTGCCTTTATTTTCTGCCTAGTGATAGGTAGTAGGTAGCATTTGTCTCCTTCCTTTGGTTAGTTATCGACATATTTTTCTACCCAGTAATCGGTAGTCGGTAATCTTTGCTTGTGAGTTCATTACCCAAAATTTTCTACCTAGTACTGGGTATCCGGTAATGTTTCTTCACCTTTCGAGTATATTACCTCTATTGACTGGTAATATTTCTCACCCCTTTTGGTTGTTTATGCTTTACCCATTTGACCGGTAAAAGATAATCCTTCCTCCCGAGCTTGTTGCCTTTATTTTCTGCCTAGTGATAGGTAGTAGGTAGCATTTGTCTCCTTCCTTTGGTCAATTATCGACATATTTTTCTACCCAGTAATCGGTAGTCGGTAATCTTTCCTTGTGAGTTGATTACCCAAATTTTTCTACCTAGTACTGGGTATCCGGTAATGTTTCTTCACCTTTCGAGTATATTACCTCTATTGACTGGTAATATTTCTCATCCCTCTTGGTTGGTTATGCTTTACCAATTTGACCGGTAAAAGATAATCCTTCCTCCCGAGCTTGTTGCCTTTATTTTCTGCCTAGTGATAGGTAGTAGGTAGCATTTGTCTCCTCCCTTTGGTCAGTTACCGTCCTATTTTTTCTATCCAGTAATCGGTAGTCGGTAATCTTTCCTTGTGAGTTTATTACCCAAAATTTTCTACCTAGTAACGGGTATCCGGTAATGTTTCTTCACCCTTTTGAGTATTTTGCTCATCCTTTTTGGTCAGTTATCAACATATTTTTCTACCCAGTAATCGGTAATCGGTAATCTTTCCTTGCGAGTTCATTACCCAAATTTTTCTACCGAGTAACGGGTATCCTATAATGTTTCTTCACCTTTTGAGTTTATTGCCTTTATTGTGCTATCTATTGACTGGTAGTCGGTAATATTTCTCACCTCCTTTGGTTTATTGCGCTTATTTTCTACTCAATAACCAGTAGAAGCATTTTACTTGTTCTCTTTGGATCGACTATCTTCGCCAAGTAACTGGCAGTTGGTATCTCTTTCCCTGTTGAGTCGTTTCCTTTCCTTTATCGGAATAGGATCTTGTTTTTTTGTTTTCCCCTGTGGAGTCTCTTTTATTCTTTTTCTCCGGTGTTTGTTTTGCTCCTGTGGCATTTTCTCCCCACGGTGGTCTTGTGTTTGCATACCATATCATTAGCATAATCATTTCATTTTGTGGCCTCTTAGGGCCAAAATTTGGGTTAATTATTATATTTAAGTCTCTTCTATCTGGTCGAGACAAAGATGTCAATCTTCATATCTCCGGATAGAAGAATCTTAAATAGGGGCAGCTGTAATACCCTAACTTTTACCCCTAAGAGCCCACATTTCATTTGCATCATTACATACACAAACAAGATCATACGTTTTGGTCTTCATGCCCTTCCTTGTGTGTTTCTTACTTGCTTTTTGTTATTTATGTTTACTAACCTCTAACCAAAATACCAAAAATATTTTGCATTTTTTGTTTGTATCCTCTTCTTTGCGTGTTTAGGGTTTTGCAAGGAGATTGATGGCAAAGACATTCATTCAAGTCTAGATCAGATGAAAGTTTGACCTCATCTTGGTCAAGCTATCAAGAGTTTGCTTCAGTTATAAGTTACCCGTGGTAGTGGGCTATTTTCTCAGGAAATGTGATTGTTCAAGGTCAACATGTCTGGTGTTGAAATCTAGTGGTTTATCAAGCAGTGTTTTATGAGAAGTTTGGTCTAGACTATTATGGTCAAAATGTGCATCAGTAAAAAGTATTGATGGAGAGATTATTTCAATTCATCATCATTCAAATTGTATCTAATCCATTTTTTGATTACCTATCTCCTTGAAACTTCATGATGTTACTAAGTCAACATGATTTGCAAAAGAATCAAGTCCATGTGAGCAAGTTCATGCTACATGCAATACATGAAGCCTTGCCATCAAGCAAAAAAAACTCATGCACTCATGCATATGAATGCTAGTTGTGAAATCAAACATAGCTCAGATAGAACCAGTGAAACAATAGTAGATGTTCCAAAGTATGATTTTAAGGGTTACAAGAGCAATGTGTTTCCTACAAGAAGGGTAAACATTGATGAACATGATCCACGTGTCAGGGCCTTGATGAACATGAAGTTTTTGTTGAGCAAGTAAAAGAATTATTTACTAAGTTGTCAACAAATCCCACCACAGCATCTCAGTTGGTAGAAAAAGAGCCAGCAATTTTTACTGGTTCTGAGGTCCGTATACTTGATGATGATATTCCCCTTGCACAATTTGCTGTAGCTTTTGAAGGCGCATCTTGGAAAGATCTAGATTCAATTGCTTTGATGGTCATGCAAGCAATGTTGGGTTCTTGGAACAAGTCAGCTGGGGGTGGAAAACACATGGGTTCAGAGCTAGCACAACGAATTGGCATTAATGAAATTGCAGAAAGCACAATGGCTTTTAACACCAATTACAAGGACACAGGTCTTTTTGGTGTTTATGTCGTTGCTAAGCCGGATTGCCTGGATGATTTGACCTATGCAATAATGTACAATACAACCAAGTTGGCTTATCAGGTTTCAAGGATGATGTTACACGTGCTCCTAATCAGTTAAAATCTTCGCTTCTGCTTCACATTGATGGAACAAGCCCTGTAGCTGAAGATATTGGTCGCCAGCTAGTGACATATGGTCGAAGAATCCCATTTGCTGAATTGTTTTCCAGAATTGACGATGTTGATGCCAGTAAAATTAAACGTGTTGCAAACCGATTTATTTATGACAAGGATGTTGCTTTTAATGCCAAGAAATTATGGAGATATTCCCTTGGTTCAGTGGCCACTTTTTCTACTTACAAGCAAGATATTTTTGGCTAGGGATATTGCTGTTGAGTGTAAAGATACTCAAGACGAGCTTGTCGATAGGATTTCACACGATGACTATACAATGTATGCAGTTCAGGAGTGTTACTATGTTATTAAACTCATTTTAACAGAAGTATTAGATGATACTGGAAGCATGTGGGAGAGATAAGTGTTACAACTGATGTTCAGTCACAATCAAAGTGTGGTAGAAAATTAAGGATGCAAAGTACAATGATCTTCAGCCTAGATGAAGAAAGATAAAGATGCATCTTTACAGTCCAAAGTTCTTAAGAAGTAAATGCCTTACCCGGTTCCATTGGGGTGGATAGTTGGTGATAAATAAAAGACTATTCAGTTGAGTTGGAGATTGTTTCTCCCGGGATTGCCGGTGTTACGATGGTTTGTTCAAATCTCTAGTGGAAGTGTCATTATGATATGCACCTATAAGAATTGTTGTAACAATGTCATCTGATTGCAAGTGATATACTTCATAGTGCTTCTAGGCTAAATAAGTTGGAAAGTTGCTAAATTTACTGGATGTCATCATTGTTAGTGCTGCAGGCAAGTGTGGTTCATCTGACAAATTCCATGTATCTAAAGAGCCATTACTGGGCCCACAAGTTTCTGTAGTAGAGGGAGATGTAAATACAAATTCTGTTGTTTCACCTGGTCAAGATGCATCATTTCTAATTCATGTATTCATTACCTTAACTCAGGGTGTGGGATTTTCAAGAACAACTGCCGGTTTCAAAAATTGTCAATCCAGCCATGATTCGCTGATGTTCTACATTGGAATGAGGATTCTTAAAACTCGTGGACAACGTGATGCTTATAACACATACCTACATGAGTCAGTTGGGGAAACATCACATATAATGGTCTCTTATGACACCCATGATGGCTCCCAGTTCCTCACGAATGATAGCCAATTTTTTCCCTCCACAGCTTCCAATCATATTCAGTTCCTGTTCAACTCCTTAAACGAAGTCAACTTTGATTCCATTCTCCAGCAACTTTCTCAGTTTACTAAATTCGGAATGGTTGGACGCATTTTGCTGCTCCAAACTTGCTTGGATCACTCAAGTTATGTCAGAAGAGATAGAAAAGATATGCAACATGAGCCAATTCTTGGGGCATTAGTTAAGTACCTCTTGGACAAACCAAACTTCAACACAGTGCCATTTTTCTAAACATTAAAAATTCCAGCAACTCCTTTGCACATTGCAGCTGATAATGGGAGTCTAGAACTCTAAATTTCCTTATTGAAAGCTGGAGTTGATCCTAATGTCACAGATGAGGATGGTGTCAAGCCAATACAGGTTGCAGCCGCAAGGGGTAATTGTGGAGCAGTTGAAATATTCTTCCCCATTACATCCAAAATTGATGTTGTTCCTTCTTGGGCTATTGATGGAATACTTGAGTATAGGTGTCGCTACTGCGAAAATCGGCGCCGGCTGAACAGAAGAGTCGCCACCGTGCATTATTTATCCCAACGGAGGGAAAGGAAACGCTCGAAGTAAACCTACCGCAAAGACGGGAAAGGAATGGTCATCGCAACCAAATCCTGGATTCGGGAGTCGGTTACGCAAGGGGAAGGTATTAACACCCCTCACGTCCGTCGTACTCGACGGGATCCACGCTTGTTTTCTGGTACGGATTGTATTCTACCTACTCTAAAGGTCTGGGGTTAAAAGAAAATAAACTGACTCGGCAAAGTATCGCACTTTATGCCTACGTATTCCCGTCTGGAACGAGAAATCAGAGTCAACGTAGTTCGCCTACCTACGGGAAAGGAGGGGAAGGTTGCTCGCTAGGAAATCGCATCCTATGCCTACGTACTTTCATACAGCATGAAAGATAAGATCAAACGTAGTTCGGGCCACGTACGACACAAGTCTGTCTTGATTGTTTTTATCCTTCTGAAAAAGGTTTTCTCCTGATTATGGGTCCAAGCAGACAAAAATGACTCTTTGATTGGTTTACAGTCTTTTACGCAAGAACTGTTTTTTTTATTGATGTTTATCCTTTTATTGTATTTTTCTGATTGTTTTGAGAAAGAAGAGACAGAACTCTAAAACCTATGGTTGAAAGGGAATGTTGTCATGCATGGACGAGAACCTAATGTCTGTCATATTTCTCTCTTGCGCAGAGGGAAACAGAGTTCCTAAGGGGATAAACGGAAAAACCACAGCATATAGACAGTAAAGCAGTAAAATGCATGAATGCAGCAGTACAAGCGAGGCAAGGGAGTCCCACTCAACCTCGAACCTAGAAAACAATGAGCAAGGTGAAACAGCTTCACCTCAACCTCAAGGGGAAGAATTAACAAACAATACAGCAAAGAAAATAAACCCCAAAACCAGCTCAGACAGCACACCACCCCAGCTCCTACAGCAGCAGGTCTGAAAACATCAAACTCTGACAGTTGATAAACAACAATCTTCCCATGAACCCCAAATTCAAGCTCCAATGATACCCAAGCTACAACAAGCTTCCACCTCCAAGAAATCACCAAGCTCAAGCAAGCACAAAATCTTAACCAGTTGACAGCATCAGACTGCAAATAGCTCCACACAGCAGTAAACCCTAGCTTCAACAGCTGCACAGTTTTGACATGAATAATCCTCATATTTGTCAATCTTTGATCTTCATCTCTATCTTCAATGGCTTATTTCTTCAAGGCAAGCTCTCCTAGATGATAGTCACTTAACAAGATGAGTTGAATGTTAAACAGTTCATTGACTACCAAAGGAAGCCTACAAACAGTTTAACATTATAGAAGAGTGGTTCTCTCAAAGTTCTACCTCTAAGGTAAGGCCACTTATCCCTCCAAAGGAGGGAGGTGAATACCATAGAGGGACTTTGTGTCATAGAGAGGAATGGAAGCACATGAAGCTATCCATGTTTGTACAAAAAAAATTCAGTCTATTCTAAGGCTCTGCTTATTCCTATTATTTCCTATGTCTTCAATCAACTCCCAGCTCAAACAATCTTCAAGCTTCAACATTTGATCTATTATCCTAAATCTTCTCCTTTGATGCTTCCACAAGCTCAAACCAAGCCCATACCCCAAATAAAGCCCAAAAGCCCAAGCAGACAAACAAGAACCCCAAATGGGAACACCAATCAACCACACCATTTGCAAAATATACTAAAAATATTAAAAATAGTATTTAAAATTCTAAGATTTATTCTAAGGGGATTTCTATATCTACCCTACATACCCTATATGTCCCATACCCTAATTCATGCTAAAAACCCAAAAATAAAATGGTAGAATGCACCTATGTTGAGTTTGAACCCCAAAACTATTACCCTAATGTTTTCTAATCAAAACTAATCAAAATTTAATCACAAAAATGTGAAATAAATCCCTAAGGGAACTTAATGCTCTAATCTAGCTACCACAAAAAGAACGGGATCAAAATATGAATTTAAATGCCTAAACAAAATTCAACAATATGTATGTACAAACAAACAAGAAAATAAAAGCAATAAAAATGGAAAAATCACCATAAAATGGAAAAAAGTCTAAAATACTATTTTTATTTCTTCACAATTTTCTTGAAACAATTATTAAAATGGGAAAAAAAAACCTCATGTTAAAATGACCATTTTTTTGATTTTTTATGAATTATTTATGAATTATATACAAATGAAAAGAAAAGAAAAAAAAATTGAAATTGGAAAACAGGGGGGTGCTAGAAGCAACTATTATAGTTCAGAATATAAGTTGGGCCCAGGAGGGGGTGCAACCAGCAATTACACTGGGCCCAGTCTGCTCAGAAAAACACTTTAAAAAAAATAAGTAAGGGGGGGTGTTGCACCCCAAAATTTGACCAACATTTATTTACCTAGCTTGTGTTCACTAGCATTATCATCTGCATCTCATTGATATGTGTGCAGTAGATCTAGAGGTATGATTACCCAGAAAGAGTTATACAAGACTTGGAGGCTAGCCAAGAAGGTTGTTCAAGTTTTCAAAGGTTGATACCTTTGTCAGAGAAGCTAAGAGATCCTCAGAGAGATTGGTTGAAACCAATGGTGTATGCCTCATAACTTGAGAGTTGTGGTTGCTCCTCAAATGATTCTGAGACTATGAGGATGGACTTGAAGCTTTGAAAGAGCTTATGAGATGTCTTGAAAGCCATCATGAGTCCTAGAGAGGTCATTGTGCAAGAATAAGAAGACTCAACCATGAGTGGTGTAACTAGGGTTTGACTGGGTCAACCCTAGGTCAACTGATGATTTGGAGAAGGTTGAGACCTAATCCAAGAGCCATGTGATCATGGATTGATGCATTGAGATGCTATAAGGATGATTCCTAGATTAACTCATCATGATTGAGGAGTTTGAGAAGTTTCAAGCTAGGGTTTCTAAGGCTTGACAGTGTAAAATCCCCTAGTTTGATCCCTATCTTCAAGGCAGTTTAGCTCAAGATGTGATTGTCATCTCATCTTACCCCCAACATGAATGTTGTAGAGCTTGCTCTTAGCTTTAATTTGAGTACTAGAAGTCCTTGATAGGATTTGT
This sequence comes from Lathyrus sativus, assembly GCA_963859935.3. NCBI lineage: Eukaryota > Viridiplantae > Streptophyta > Magnoliopsida > Fabales > Fabaceae > Lathyrus > Lathyrus sativus. The sequence goes on along the minus strand of OZ012736.1, from coordinate 371,849,091 downwards.
AGAGCTCAAGTTATGACTTTGACAAGTTACAGGTCATCTGAGGTATGTGAATCTGGGTCCTTGAAAGTCACCCAACTTGCATCCAACGTTTGCCCTAAAAGGATGATTCCTATGAATTATTGGTCAACATGAATGTTGTTCCTCATATTCTTAGCTTTCTAGAGAGTACTATAAGTCCTTGATAGGATTTGTAGAACTCAAGTTATGGCTTTGACAATTCAAGGGCATTTTGGTCATTTGGAGATTATAGGTCATTTCAAGCATAAGGCCATATCTCCTATTTCCAAGCTTCAAATGGAAAAATATTCAATATAAAACTTTCTTAGAATGATGTTTTAAGGCTAGTAGGGAGGTCATGGGATGGTGAAAAGGCTTGTAGCAAAAAGTGATAAAAATGACCTAAAATGGAGGTATAAGTTAAATAAGTTCAAATTGGAAATTGGAAATCCCAAGTTACACATCCAAACCATGTCATATAATAGGTCATTTTGACTCTAAAAGACATTCTAAAAACAATGGTTCAGCCACTTTTTTGAATTGAGGCTTAGATCATGGGGCTGCTTTGGAAATTGCTTGCTTGCATCTTAAGGCACAAATGCAAAACTTAAGAAAACTCAATGTACAAGTTAGTTAAGGGTTTTAACACATCCTATATCTCATATAAGGATAATTTCAAGCCAGAATTGGTTGCTACAAGGGCTATGGCATGAGATGATGCATGATATGAATGAATTCATAAACTCATGACATGAGAATCCCAATTTCTCATGGGATGGTTCCAGATGGTTCTAGATGATTCGAAACCACTCTATATAACATATAGAACTTGCTCAGATGCAAGGTTGGTGTAAGATTTGAGAGAGGAGAGAGTTGGCCATTTCACTTGCTTCCATTGCAAGTTGAAAGAAAAATCCACATTCTGATTCAATTCCATCCATTCTTTCAATCTAAACACATTCCTCTGATCATAGTGAAGCTGTGCAGATCAATTTGAGAGCAAAACCATGGAGATTTGAAGAATTGGCATTTGGATTTTCAAGATTGCAAGTCACCATCGAATTCTGAGATTCAAGCATTCTCCATCAAATCTTTTGCAAACAGTAGCAATATCATCATTCAAGGATCGATTCTGAAGAGTTTGAAGGCTTGCAGTGAAGGTTTACACCATCTGTCAATCAAGATTCAATAGGTTAGCAACTTTTCTTCTACACCATGATTTAGGCATGATTAGCAAGAATGGTTAGGTTAGAACTGTTAGAGACCAATAGGAGATGGATTCTGAACAGTTTGAGAGCAATTGGTGAGGTTTTAGTTGGTGTCACCATTTTTGTTTGGACCAAGAACTCGAGTTATGGTGAGCTATAAAATGAATTAGATGTCAGGAATCAATCAGTGTGAGTTGGTGATTAATCTGAGGTAGTTAATTGCAAGAATTGTTGAAGTTGATGTTTGAGCATATCTTTGAGCTTGGATCGGGTTTGGAGATTTAGGATGTTTCAATTGATTTCAAGGCCATGGTTAGATTCAGCATGAAATTCTGGGCAGGTTAGGGTTTTGAATTTCAATTTTTCATTGAGAATTGATAAGGTTCGAGTCTGATGAAGATGGAGCTTGAAGCTCTGCTTCCATGGATGTTTCAGTTAGAACCTTAGTTGGAGGTAGAAGAAGAAGGCGTGGCCATCAGATCATGTTAGACCCCTTGACTAAGACCAAGATCCAAGGGCCAGGATTTAATTTCATTTGAAGAGGGAATCTGAAACCAGCATGAAACACATCGTTTCATTAAAAGGGATTTGGGCTGGATTGCTAATCACACCCCAGATCATAGCCCATGTTTATTTTGTACTGATTTTCATTACTTTTCACACCGTTGCTTTTTCATTTTTCTTTATGTTTTTGATTTAATTTCTGATTAAATGGTTGGGCCTAGCGCGCCTCACTATCCCCACCCCCATTTTGAGCCCATTCATGAAATGAACTATCTGGCATTGCTATCTGCACCTAGGTTTTCTCATTTTAATTTCATTTTCTTCCATTTTATGTTAATCTTTGAAAAATCATAATAAATAGAAAATTAATGATTTTTGCATGGGGATTTTTTCTCCCATTTCATGATCATGTCTAGAAAATTATCAAATAAAAATATTTGCATTTCATGCATTTTTAATATTTTTTGTGTATTTTCTCTTTTAATAGCTTTGTAATTCTTTTATGTTGATGCATGAATTTGTAGAATTTTGTTTAGCTAGTTCCCTTCATATTTTTAGGCCATTCTTTTTAGGATAGTTAGATTAGGACTTTATTCCATAATTTTGTGATGAATTTTTGATTAGTTTTGCTTAGATGACTTTAGGTTGTGTAGAATTAGGTCAATCCTTAACATAGGTCCACAATAACACTAGAATTTTGGGTTTCTAGGTCAAGATAGATATTGGGACATATAGGGTATTAAGGGTAGGTATATAGGATCCCTTAGAAATTATATTAGGTTTTAATATAGTAGTATACTATTTTTAAGTGATTTTTGTAGTTGGTGATTGTTTGTGTTGCCCTTGTGGGCTTGTATTTTTGTTTACTTTGCTTTATGGGCTTGGAGAGCTTGGTCCTGCTTTGAGGAGCATTGAGGAGCATAGTAGAAGACTTGAGGATTGAGTGAGGAGCTTGAGAGCTTGATAATCTTGTTTTGCTGTTGTTTTAGGGTTAGGAATTAGGAAGAGTTTAGACCTAGTTAACTTCTTTCTTAAACATGGATGGTATCTTTCACCTCCATTCCTCCCTATGATTCAAAGTCCTTCCATGGTATTCACCTCTCTCCTTTGGAGGGATAAGTGATGGTACCTAGGAAGTAGAACTTTTGAGGGAACCAGTCCTTTAATGTTAAACCCTTATAGGTCACCTTTGGTGGTCAGTAAGCAGTTTAACACCCCAGCTTATCCAGTTAAGTGATTTCCTCTGGTTTGAATATCTTGAGAGATGTTGAGAGTGAGTGTGAAGATGAAGACTTCATTGAAGAATGTGGAGGAGGATGAGTCCTTGAGCATTGCCATTCCAGCTGAAGCTTGAAGAGCAACAAGATCAAGTTGATACTTGAAGACCCAAGGAAGATCCAGTAAAGACTGAATGAAGAGCTGAGGCTTAAAGGTTGAAGGATGAAGTTGATACTTCTAAGTGATGGAATATTACTCTGAGAAGCTGAAGCTTGCAGGAAGAGAAGGCCAAGTTGAGACTGGTAAAGCAGAGAGAGCTTGAGATCTTGAAGACTAAGTTGATACTTAGGAAGAGGATTCAATTGAGATTGACTCTGAAGAGCTGAGGCTTAAAGGAGAAGATAAGTTGAGACTTATGTTGAAGGGTTGAAACCTGGAAGAGCAAATTGATATTTGTCAAGAGTGATGGAAATCTGAAGACTGAGTTGCTTTTAGAAGAGCTGAAGCTTGGAGTTGAGAGAGGAGTTGATCTACTTTCTTATCTTTTTCTTTGCTGTATTGATATGTTTTGTTTGACTTGCTTGATGCATTAGAATAAATTCATATCTAGGCTAGACTTTAATCTAGGAGCATGATTGCACTAGAGGTTGAGTTGCTCCCTCTGCTTGTATTGTTACTGTATGGCTTTGCTTGCGGGTATTCGGTAGAGCCCTGCTCCCTTGCCCATGTGGTTTGTTTGCTTGATAGCATGATTTTATTTTCTTTTGTATGATTGCAGTTTACTGTATTTTGCTAGATAGCATGTTTTATATTTCAGTATGATTATTGTTATTCATTCTGGCTTGAGGTCAAGATGAGCTTGTGGAGGCTGAAGCCCCACACACACATTTCCTCCCTCACTTGCATTGCATGCATTTTACTGTTTAAGCTGATGCTTTATCTGTTTCTGTGTATCATTGACATGATCCCTTAGGGCTCTCATTTCCTTTGATAAGGAATTGATGATAGAACTTTAGGTTGAAACCTATGCATGACAACTTCTAGGAGCTCCCTGTTCAAACCTCAACCATAGGATGAATCCTTGGCATGACAACAGTAGGACTTGATAGTCTCCCTCCTAGTTGAGTCTGTTCTCTTCTCATCTCAAAACAGTTTAAGATACAGTAATCATGAATGGTTTCTTTCGTACGTTACGAGCCTTAAGCTATCTGAGAAAGGATGGTGGGAGAGCTTCTTTTCCATAGTCTGGATGTTTAGTATGGTACCCTTTGGGTGACATGCGGCGCATTCACTATCAGGTCATAGTCTCTAGTGCGATTGAAATTGCAAACACAATAAAAAGCACTTCTTTCGTAAAAGACAGGAAATAATCCGTAGTGTCCCGAACTACGTAAGCTCTGATCTCTCATACCTGTTGAGAGTACGTAGGCACAATACTGATGTATTGGTGAGCTACCTTCCCCATAATCCGTCGTAGGTCGAACTACGTTGACTCTGATTTCTCGTTCTCTGATGAGAATACGTAGGCATAAAGTGCGACGCTTTGCCGAGTAATTTTTTTCCTGTTTAAGCCAGCCTTGATAGGTAGATAGATACAACCAACCCGTCCAGTAAACACAACAAGCATGGATCCCGTCGAGTATGACGGATGTGAGGGGTGCTAATACCTTCCTCTTGCGTAACCGACTCCCGAACCCAGACAATGGTTGCGACGACCTTGTCTTACCCTTTTTCGTAAGGTTTTTCCGATCGTTTCCTTTCCCGCTCCGAGGGATAAATAACGAAAGGTGGTGACTCTTCTGTTGTACCGACACCTTATTTTCGCGTAAGCGACAGCTGGCGACTCTGCTGGGGATCAAACCCAGAGTCTCTGGTTCTCCGGTTCCCCTATGCGAGTCAATCCTAGCGCTTGTATGATTACTTGTTGGGCTGTGTTTATTTATCGCATTTTACTTCTCGCATTTTATTTCCCGCATTTTATTTTCAGTATGATATGATTATCTGTGCTGTTGTGGGAAGGGGCATTCTGATGAGTGAGAAGCCAGACCCAGGCTTGAGTGCACCATAACATTAGTTGTGGAAATTAGTGGGCGCGTGCTTGCTTTGCAGGAACTAGTGTCTCATGAAATCCACGCTCAGACGAGGTTCTCCCGGTTGGCTTCTCTTTCAACCCTTTGGGTTGAGACGGTTGCTGGTTTGGTGGATTGTCGACTCTGGGGACCGATCATTTGTGATTCAGCCGAGTGAGGCCGCTTCATGAGCTGGTGATGCCACACCTTTTGGGTATCGTATCACCCCTCTTAAATGTCTGTGACGCTGATGAATACATAGGATGCCGAACTTGAGTCAGTTTAGGTCCATACTTGTGAGCAGGGTTGGGTTCATTGTAGGAAACTTTGACCTTCAGACCACCTGGTTTTCTTGACAGCGAATCAGTTTTGTTGGATCAGAGGATCTTATCATCAGATGTGTATTTGTTCTTGATAGAGCAGGTTTTGATCAGAGGATCTTATCATCAGATGTGTATCTGTTCTTGATAGAGCAGAGTTTTCGTCATCAGTTATTTGTTCGTGATAGAGCAGATTTTTGATTGGGGTCTGAAGATCTCATCAGCAGGTGTGTGTTTGTTCTTAATAGAGCAGATCTTTGATTGGGGTCTGAAGATCTCATCAGCAGATGTATGTTTGTTCTTGATAGAGCAGATTTTTGATTGGGGTCTGAAGATCTCATCAGCAGGTGTGTGTTTGTTCTTGATAGAGCAGATTTTTGATTGGGGTCTGAAGATCTCATCAGCAGATGTATGTTTGTTCTTGATAGAGCAGATTTTTGATTGGGGTCTGAAGATCTCATCAGCAAATGTATGTTTGTTCTTGACAGAGCAGATTTCTCGGTCCTACATCAGAGGTCCTTATTATCAGACATTTGTTCTTGACAGAGCAGAATTATGATCCTATGTATATGGCCCTATCAGATAGTTGTTCTTGACAGAGCAGAGTTGTGGTCTTACACCAGGGTTTTTCTTATCAGTGGTTGTTCTTGATAGAGCAAGATTCTGGTTTTGTTGATGCAGAATCTCCACAGCAGTTGCCTTGGTTTCCTATTGCATGATTGCATTTTGCATTAGTTTGCATATTCATTTGCATTTCATTAACGTGTGTCTGTGTTACAGGTACCGTTTTCCCCGATCCAGGATTTCTTGCCTCCTATGGTATTGTTATGGGCTCTCTGAGGAAGACCGTGGCTTACAAGTTCCCTACCCCTGATGTGGTTAAGTTGACTGGTTTGATAGCCTTAGCAGATGATTCTATGAGGGATGAGTTCAGAAAATCTCACGGCAGGTTGCTCAGTTTGGTTCATAAACCTTCTGTGTTTGAGTTGAATGGGTTACACGCTCTGCTGCAGTTCTACGACCCTCCGCTGAGATGCTTCACTTTTCAGGACTTCTTTCTCGCACCTACGCTGAAAGAATATGCTGATTTGCTAGGGGTGCCTATCAAGAGGCAGATGCCTTTTGTTCATATGGATGCTGAGCCTGATCTGGCTGGTTTAGCTCCTTCACTTCATCTGGACGCCTCCGAGTTGGTGTTGACTAGTTGGAACAAGGTTCCTGGGTTCTCCTTGCAGTTTCTAGTGGGAAAGGCTCAACAATGCGCCAAGGACGGATGTTGGGTCGCATTCAATGCCATCCTTGCTCTGTGCATATATGGCATCATTCTGTTCCCCAATATGCCCGATTTTGTAGACTTCGATGCATTTCATATCTTTGCTTCAGGGAATCCAGTCCCTACCTTGATAGGAGATGTCTATCATTTAGTCCATTACCAAAACGAGAACAGGAGGGGTAAGAATGTCTCGTGCTGTGTACCCTTGCTTTATAAATGGCTTGATAGCCATCTGCCCAAGAGGGGTCCTTTTGTCTCGTCTGCAGCCACAACTGAGTGGTCCGAGCGTCTGATGAGTTTATCTGCAGAGGATATTGATTGGTTTGACAGAGATAGGTTGGGTACTGAGGTGATCTTCAGTTGCAGCGGGTTTCCAAACGTGCCTTTGATAGGCAAGAATGGATGTATAAACTACAATCCGGCATCGCTGGTCCGACGGTTCGCGTATGCTTTGAGAGCTCCGCCGAAGGATGAAGAGGTGCAGGAATCTCTGTACCTCACCGGTCTTCTAGAAGGGGATCTATTATCCAAGCTTCAGCGCGCCTGGAATGGTATCAGTAAGCGAGGAAAGCCATTGCTGGGAAAAAGCAATAATCAAGCCTACCCTCCGTATGTGACTTAGATCAGAGCCAAGGCAGATGCTATAGGGATGCCGTTTCCCCATGCCAAGCCAGAAAGCCCTCCAATGATTGAAGAGCCTACTACTGTGCCCACTCAGCAGCATAATCAGGTGTTGGCTGAGCGGGATGAATTGAAGCGGGCGAACGAAGAACTGGAGAAGGAATTGGCTCAGCTCCGAAGCGAGAGGAACGAAGTCGTTCATTCTTTCAAAAGGCAGACAGAGTTGGTGAAGCAGCTAGGTACAGACCTGACTAAGCAGATAGCCGAGCGTGAGCGCATGGGTCAAGACTTCAAAGCTGTCAACAACGTACTGGCTACGAAGAAGCAGCACTTGGACGAAGCATATCGGAGGATATCCAAGTTCAACCAGCACTGGAAGGCTTCCCTGGCCACCAGGAAAGAGCGGGAGGATAAGCTGATGCTACAGATCTCCAAGCTGGAAGCCCAGGTGAAGGATGTTGAGAAGAGGTTTGATGAAGAAACCGCCCGCAGATACGCCGCTGAAGGCCAGCTCAACAAAGCTCTCGCTAACCTGAAGGAGCGCAAGCTGACGTTTGAGTCCAAGAAGCGGAAGTTAGAGGATTGCTTCGACGAAGGAGCATGGGAAGATTCGGTCGAAGGACTTCAGTACACCATCGTGCAAAGGGATTTACTCGTCGAAGGGTTGCTCACTCTGCCAGATCATCCAGAAACGAAGGAGTTGTTAGAAAAGTATCGCGCCCGTGGCCGTACTTGACTATTTGTATTCCTTTTGCTTCGATCATTGTTGTATGCTGACCATCATCAGGCTTGTTGGCTGAGGTCATGCTGTTGATTCATCTTGTACTCGCTGATGCTATGTACTACCTTGATAGGCTTTCTTTATATATGAGATTGTTATTTCCATGATTGGATTCAGACTTCTTCTTATTATTATCGGCACCGGCACTCAGGCACTAGGATCGGGGGAGATCTCCCTAACACACAGACACACGCATGCATTTGCATGAAGCATTTGCATGACGAGTACTTTGTTGTTTTTCCTAACCCTTTGTGTTTCACAGGTTATCGCAGGTTGTCACAAGTTGTTTAAGGTTGTCTCTGGTGGTTCCAGGATTGATCAGAGACCGATTCACCGCTATCCAACTAGAGCTAATCAGACCAGAATCATGGAGCAAGTGCAAACTGATGTTCAGGAGCTCCACGAAAGGAGGGATCGCTTCATGGAGCTCATGCAAGCGGTCGCCAATGGCCAGCATCAGCTCAGAACTTTGGTTCAGCCTTTGATTTCCAGGGTTGATAGAAATGACATACTCCATGGTGGGACTGTGCCTACTCCTCCACCAGTTGAAACTCCACAGAATGGTGTCCCCGTGGCCGGGGGCAACGGCAGTGCTAATGGCAATGTGATGGCCAACATAGGACTCAATACGACGGGCGTCGGTAATTGGAGTCTGGGAGCTAATGTCAATATCGGGTCGGGCAACAGCAATGCAGGCGTTGGGAATCTGTTTGTGCCTCAGCCATGGCTTGAGGATCATCAGGATGATGTGTTCTCTCAAAGAGGTGCTGAAGGGGAGCTGAATGCCGAAGCGCGGCTTAGATTCAAGGCACTTGAAGATAAAATGAGAGATATCGAGAATCAGAATACTTTGGGCGTTGATATGTCCAAGTTGGGATTAATTGCTGATTTCAAGGTGCCTCTTAAGTTTAGGGTACCTGACTTTGAGAAATATAAGGGCACCACTTGCCCTCGTGTCCACCTGAGATCGTATTACAGGAAGATGTCTGCCTATTCCGAAGACGAGAAGTTGCTGATGCACTTCTTCCAAGACAGTCTTTCCGGGGCATCCCTCGAATGGTACATGGGTCTGGAGCCCACTAGTGTACGCACATGGAAGGATCTTGCTGAAGCATTTGTGCACCACTACCAATACAATAGCGACTTGGCCCCGAACCGAGTCCAGCTGCAGAACCTGTCGCAGAGGAATAATGAAGGATTTAAGGAATACGCCCAGCGGTGGCATGAGTTGGCAGCCCGGGTTCAGCCGCCGATGGTTGAACGCGAGCTCGTGCAGATGTATGTGGCCACCCTCCCAGGGGTTTACTATGAGAAGTTAGTCAGCAGTATGTCTGGGAAGTTCTCAGATCTCATTATCATGGGCGAGCACGTCGAGAATGGGATCAAGATCGGGAAAATTCAAGGTGAGTCATCCTCAGCTGGAGGAGGTGGAAAGAAACCTTATGCTGGCAAAAGGCGAGAAGGAGAAGCGAGCGCTGTGACCAACGCTCGGAGAAAGGGTAAAGGCCCTCACCAGCAAGTAGCCAGTATAAATATCTCGGCAGCTCCGCAGCAGCAGCAACCGAATCAACAGGGATACATAAAGTATCAGAATCGGGCATCTTTGGCAAGCTACCTTCCCCATAATCCGTTGTAGGTCGAACTACGTTGACTCTGATTTCTCATTCTCTGATGAGAATACGTAGGCATAAAGCGCGACGCTTTGCCGAGTCATTTTTCTTTTCTGTTTAAGCCAGCCTTGATAGGTAGATAGATACAACCAACCCGTCCAGTAAACACAACAAGCGTGGATCTCGTCGAGTATGACGGATGTGAGGGGTGCTAATACCTTCCCCTTGCGTAACCGACTCCCGAACCCAGACAATGGTTGCGACGACCTTGTCTTACCCTTTTTCGTAAGGTTTTTCCGATCGTTTCCTTTCCCGCTACGAGGGATAAATAACGAAAGGTGGCGACTCTTCTGTTGTGTCGGCACCTTATTTTCGCGTAAGCGACAGGGGGGGGCAAATAGCAGCAAATCCCTTTGTTTATTCATTCTAGGCCCAAAACTAGGGGTGTAGGAAGTAAACGGCCTAAGGCCCAACGAAAGTTCACCAGGGGAGGGGGTATGAATGGTAAACGGGGGGATATGCTCAGCAACTTATGTGTTTGGGCTTGAGGCCCGGGATCCATCATCAGCAAACGAAAAAGAAACCTAAAACTAACTAACCTAATGAGACGAACATTGTTCATCTCTCCCCCCCAAATTGAAACCCTAGCGGCACCCTCCGTCTCCAAACTCTCCCTCTCTGAAAATCATCAACCACACTCACCTCACACCTCCAATTTCCTATCCAACTCAACCCTAATTCTCACTCGCCTCACAAAATCACGAAACCTACATCCACTTCTACACCTAACAGCCCTACGATCTACGAATGAGTGAAGAGCTAAGGAAAAAGGACAAAAACATGGATAACTTGGTGGAGAAAATGGATGATGAAGAATTTATGGAATGTTCTGGAGACGTTGAGGAACCAACGACGAGGGAGATGACAAACGTTCTTGATGATGATCGTTGAGGTTCGTTCGTTGGGATTTCCAGTTGAAGGTTCTTGAAATTGAACATGATGAAGTTGATGAAATTTTCTTGAGTTTCTGGAAAAAGCTCACGAACACGATGAAATTGATGCACGATGGATAAATCTGGAAAACTCCGTTCGAAGGTTGTTAGGACGTTCTTGAGGAGAATCAAAAATTTCTGGAAAATGTTTGAAGACGGATGAACATCAATGGAGTCTCCGGCGAGTTTGGGATAATTTTTGATGAAGGTTGGTTGGAGGTAGATCGGAGAAGAAGAAGATTGGAAAGGTTTTCTGGTTTTTTTTTCAAATTCCGGCGGAATTTGGTCTCCAGCGATTAGTTGCGACGGTCAGAGGAAGTTAGGGTGGTGGCCGCCGGTCTTTGCATGGCCGGCGGTGGGGATTCAGGCGAGGTGATGTGGTGGCAAGAGGGGAGCATGCATGGATTACACGTGTGGAGGAGAGAGACTGAGGGTGGGACGCGTGGAAGGAGAAGGGTGAGAGAGAGAATGAGGTGGAAGGACCCACGTTGCACGCGTGGCAGACCATTTATGGGACGCGTGGCAGCTGCGAAAGTGGACTGAACTGGGTCTGAATGATTGGATAATGGCCCAACTGACTTAATTTCAGACTAATGATGATTAATTGGACTAAACACTGAATTAAACTGAAATAAAACAGAAAATTAAAACTAAAACCTGATTAAAATGAAAATTAAAGCATAGAGCCTATTATTAAACCTAATTAATCCTAAAACAAAATTAAAAATAAATCCTAATTAACTCTAAAATTCAAATTGATCCTAAAATGAGCATTAAGACTAAAATCTAATTAATCTGAAAAATATCTAACTATTATTTAATATCTAAACAATTATCCCTTTTTTAAAACCTAATTAAATTCTGAAAAACAAAAATCAAAAAATAAAACTCTAAAACATTTAATCTCTATTTGTTTTCTATTCTATTAATTTTTTTTTAAAACAATAAAACTCTGGAAAAAAAACAATACTGTCTATATATATATCTTTTACTATTCTAATAAAAGAAAAATGATAATATCTAATAAAAGAAAATATCTAAAATTCGTTAAAAATTGTAATATCTAAAAAATCTATTAATTTCTAAAAATGGAAAGAAAATTTATTTAAAATCTAAAAAATATTAAAACTCTATAAAATCCAGAAAAATCCAATTAAGTGCATTAAAATCCAGAAAAATGACAGAAAAATCCTAAAAATGCCAGGAGGGCGATTAAACCGATTAAAACCCAAATACACAACCGTAGCGAAACCCGGGCACCGAGATGGTCTGAAAACACCAGGAACGAGCACCAATTCTCAACAGACTTTTATTTCGACCGGCCTGAACTGCTTGAAACGCCAGGGGCTATAATCCCGATAAAAACCAATCTGAATGATAAAAATGCAATGCGTGCCGTATGCGAATGCGAATGCAAAATGTGTCGAAACATAAACCAGATATGAGGACCGGTTGGTCAAATTTTAGGGTGCAACAGCTGCCCCTATTCAAGCGGCTTGGACCTGAAGGGTTGAAGAGCGGACAACCTTCAAACATTCGAGGTACGAGATGGTTGAATACAAAATAAACCCGAAAATTTGCCAACCGCAGAAATGAACTGCACCTTTACTTGGGGAACACCATCCAGCGAACTGAATCCAATTATTCTGGCAACAAAATGATCGATCAACTGATAAAGAGATTTGACTTTAACACCAGCTACTTGTGTGACACCACAAATAACAAACCCGAAGGTTGGATCAACATGCACTTGTTCACCTCCCATCGTCTATTGATAGACGGAGACGCCATCCCGCAGGAAAACAATAACAATACTTACATCGTCTATAGATAGAAAGAAAACCCCATCCCGAAGGAAAAACAATATCCATATTTACAACATCTACAGATAGACCGAAACCCCATCCCGAAAGAAAACCAATATCCATACTCTCCTCGTCTAATGATAGACGGAGACCCCATCCCGAAGGAAAAAACAATAACCATACTCTCCTCGTCTAATGATAGACGGAGACACCATCCCGAAGGAAAAAAACAATATCCATACTCTCCTCGTCTAATGATAGACGGAGCACCATCCCGAAGGAAAAAAACAATATCCATACTCTCCTCGTCTAATGATAGACGGAGACACCATCCCGAAGGAACACCATAAGATCCATGTTTACATCGTCCACCGAAGGAAAACCATACCCATATTTACATTGTCTACAGATAAACAGAAATACCCCTTCCCGAAGGAACACCATATCCATTACTCACATTGTCTAAGGATAGACAGAAAGGCACCGTCCCGAAGGAAAACCAATATCCATATTTACACCGTCCACCGAAGGAAAACCATACCCATATTTAGATTGTCTACAGATAGACAAAAAGACCCCTTCCTGAAGGAACACCATATCCATTACTCACATTGTCTAAGGATAGACAGAAAGGCACCGTCCCGAAGGAAAAAACAAATATCCACATTTACACCGTCCACCGTAGGACAGCCATACCCATATCCATATTCATCACCACCCATCAAATTTCAGAATCCTTTCGTCTACAGGAATTGATGGAAAGAACAATATCTTCAAAGGGGCCACATCATCAATAAGGATTGACAGAAAAAACCACCTCGCCAGAGCCACGCCGTTGATAAGGATCAACAACTAGGAAAACCAAACATTCTTCGAAGAGCCTCGACGTCAATAAGGATCGACGGTCAGAAAAACCTTCTTGAAAAGCCATCTCGTCCACTAAACAGAAAGAATGCCAATATCTGAAAGATTGCCTTGACCCCTCCACGTCTAAGGATAGACGGAGAAAACCATACCCAAACTCCCGACGTCTAATGATAGACTGATGAGTAAAGCATAACTGTTGCATGATCTGAGAATCGAATACCAAAGAGCTATCTGAATAAAGCTGTTGGATAAATGCCCCTGAACTGATTACAGAGTGCTTCATGTTGCCACTGAAGGCTGATAGAAAAACTGGCTTATGCTTCGTATGCATATGCGTATGTTTGAATTTTTCTATGGCATAATGCTCCATATAGGATGGAAATGCTACGCATTTGAAGATGAAATGCAAGTATGATGCAAAATATGATGATATATGCAAAATGCAAATGCAGGCTCGGCCGCTGGAGAAACTGGATACAGAAAACCGCTTCAGCAAAATAAATGCTGCAGACAACGCCAACTCCGCTGGGGATAACCAGGCATCACAGAATTGTTCCAGCAAAATAAATGCTGGAAAAGTGAAGCCGACTTCGCTGGGGAATAACCGAATGCGCCAATCATGATTGGACTTCTGTCTGGGACAGCTTACCCGTGCCAATGAAAATTGGACTTTGCTGGGAAAACAGACAGAGTCTTCCTGCGTACCAATGAAGATTGGATTTCGAAACGATGTGCCCACACAGATTAGGCCTCACGGTGATTGCCAATATGGATTGGGCTTCTTGAAAATTGCCAATAAGAATTGGACTTTAGGCCATCTGTGATGGGTCATGTCTGATTAACACTGGAACAATATCATGTCTGAATTCACAGCTTCTGATTGAAGGGTCAATAGACGGTAGCACGACTTCCCGACATTCGACTTGCACTTGGAGATTAGCTGAATCTGCTCGAATAGCTCTGAGTAGCTCTGAGTAACCCTGACGACACGGAGAACAATTTCCTCGTTTCTGACATGCCCCAACTTGTGGGACCTCTGCGGGGATACCCCTCAAAAGGAAATCTATACCCTAACGGTCTGATAGGAAATGCCCCAGCATTCTGAACCCCTGAGATAAACTTCAAATCAAATGCTTCTTGAAGAAATAGGTTCTGTGCTCTTAGGAGAGCCTGCCCCTGTCTGCAATGACTTTGCCCCTGATTGGCTGATTCGATATGGTGACTTTAACTACGAGAGATTTACCGAATCTCGACCTGATTGCCCCGACATAACGACTTTGGATGGCTGACCTCACTGGGGATCACTTGATAATAGCTTGCCCCGGCCCTCGAAACATTCGGGCATCCTGCATTCTATCCTGATCAGACTTTCCACTGTAGGAAACTTTCTTGCTGTCAAGCGCTTACTCGCAAGTAAAACAAGTTGTTCTGCATAAAAATATACTAATGCAATGCATATGGCAGTTTTAACATCTAATCTGTTCACTGGAAAAAGGAAAATCAGTTTATGGCCTACAAAGCACAAATCATTTATCAAAATATCAACATCAGCGCCAACATGGTAAGAAGAACCCTTTTAGGAGTCAGCTTCGACGCGATCTTAACCGATATATGCCTTCGAGACAACCATGCTTCAATTAGGACTTTTGAAGGTTGTAACGTGGTCAGGGTCACGGTTTTGAAAGAAAGGATAAAGGCTCCAAGTCTAATTTTTTAACCCGCCCATTCTCCTTGATGTTCTCCGATCCTACGTTCAGCTAATTTGACCTTAGCGCTCACCTCTTAGAGGTTGAAATATAGGAGTGATAGTTCGAGAAACTATGCGCTTTTGGAGTGACAGCCACTCGCTTTTCGTATTTGACACTTGGGGTCACACGACTCGTATTTCATTTGAGGACTTTTTCTTTTGTAATCCTTTTCGTCTTTTCCTTTTCTTTCCCCAATTTTTGCTTGGACTGACTCTTTTGAGTTTCTTTTGGTTTCCCAGTCCAGCGGGATGCCCCTATTTTTGCCTAAGTCGTTTGTTTTCAAGTTTTGACTCAGCGGGCTTTTGATTCTTTTCGCTTTTCATTTTTTTTCCGAACAAATCGTGTGTCACTGGTTGTCTGACTCTTTGGGGAGTAATGTGACTGTTTCACTTTTGCAATTTAACCCTTGTGGTTTTTTAGGCACGACCTATGGAGGTGTGATTGATCCTCGAACGAACACTCCTTTTGCAATTTGGATGCTTGGTCAAATTAGCTAACACCTACCCTGCCCCAGGTTGATATTGAAGGTTTTTCACTTTTAGAAAGAAACTCCTACAACTAAGCTCAAAGGGGTTATCAAGGGATTATCTTCCTTATATCTCCGGTGTTTAGGGATTTGAAACAATGCCTGTACATCATCAGCAGGTTTTATCTCAAAGGCATACAATATCGGAAGCTTGCATGTCGTTAATTTTCGTCATCCTCCCCGGATTCCGCTTAACCAAGCGTTGGATATCTGTAAAAATCAATTAGTGAACACGAATGGATTTAATCAAAACATGCATACTCATTTCATTATCATCAATTGAATGAAAACAACAAGTTTTACAAACAAGATTTCACTTTAACAAGAAAGAAACTACAAGCTTAAAGAAATGACAAGATGAAACACAGGAAAACGTCAGCTTCCGAGAATCGGGCTTTCACATCTGATTTGCTGCTGAACCAGCCATCTTCAAAGTTGCTTATTGAAAACATACTACTTAAAACGGCTGCCTGGTGAATCGCCTTTCTGACTTCAGCGGGCTCTGTCTAGCACGCAGGTTTGGCCGATAACGATAGGGCTGCTGACTCTGGAAAGGAGTTGACGTCTGTTGTGAAGACTGAACAGATTGTTGACTTTGATCATTCGAACCACTTGGAGGTCGAGTCTGAGTTGTCAGGGACTCCTTTTGTTCAAGCGCTTTCATCCTCAGGCTTGGTCTAGGCAGCAACTGAGGACAGGGAGATTCTGACACCAATGATTGCAGAATATACTTCTGATCTACAGCAGCTTCGGGGACATCCATTGTCTTAGCACCAACTGAGGTAAAACCATTAGGTACAATTACGCCGCCCGACGTAAGTTCAATAACCTTTGCGTCAATCAAGTCCTGAACGTTGTGCTTAAAAGCATGACAACTCTCGATATCATGTCCGGGTGCCCCGGAATGAAATTCACACTGCTTACTGGTATCATACCCATAAGGAAGTATCGTTCCCTTGGGCGGTTCCAATGTTCTTTCTTCAACCAGCTTCAAACTCAATAAAGTCTGAAAGAGCTTAGCATATGTTGAAGGCGGCGCCTCAAACATCCTCCTTGACCTTTTCCGAATCGGATGTATCTTTTGTTGTTGGTGGTGGTGTCGATCAACACGTCTTTTAGGCTCAGGTTCCACAGGCACGGGCTCCACAGGCACAGGTGGAACAAACTCCTTCACTGCGGCTTCAGATATCTGATCATCCTCTTTCCTAATCTCGTTCTTGACTACTTCCATGATCAAGTTCATTTGGGTCTTCAGCTGATTATTTTCCTCTCTGAGCATCTTCTGATCCAGATGCAACTCTTGCATGTCTTTCATCATCTGCCCTAGCTGGCTTCGAAATTCAATCAATTCATCCTAATTCTGTTCCATGTCTCTGAGGAATTCCTGCAACAAACTGGAGATAGGAAATAAGACCCTCGGTTCTGATGTACCTGTTATGTGATAATGCAATGCAGAAATCAAACACATATTCAAGACAAGACAAATACACCCCCAGCTATAAGCACAGAGATAAACGCCTCACACCAATATGCAAAGTCAGCAAGAGCAGCAAACAAGCACACCCAAGTACAAAATACAATGACCCCAGCCAACAAGTCTGGTGGTGGTCAGCAAACAACAATGCACGAAAGCTAAACAGTCAGCAGAGAAAAACAGACGCGGCACCCGGCACAGAAGCCTCTAGCAACTTCCCCCATATTCAACATGAGCTCTTAGTTGGACATTCTTCCAAACATATACTCTCGGTGGAGTATTCCCTGACATGGACTGACGAACCCATACAACTGGATGAAGGACAATCAATAATCCGAACAAAACCCTGAGGTGTGATAAAGATCTTGTTAGAGTCTAGCAGATTCTGAACTTGGCTTCTAAGCACTTTACAATCATCTGTCAAATGCCCCTGTACCCCAACATGGTACTCACAGCGAGCGCTGGCATCAGAACCTGAAGGATAAGGCGGGATCGTTGGACTAGTCTCTTTCGGCACTATTAACCCCCTTTCGACCAAATCTGGCAACAACTGACTGTACGACACCGGTAGCTGACTAAACTGCCTTTCCGGTTTCCTTGGTCTTTGTCGGGCGTGACGACGCGGCTGACGATAATATGACTGCTGGTTCGAAGTGTCTGAAAACTGAGCCTGAGGCGCTAGAGATTCTGATACATCATCGCTTCCTTCTTCCCATTCCTCTTGAGAACTGATAACTGATTCATTCTTATCAACTGGGATATAAGGAGCCTCTCGAAGCTTTCCATTCTTGAGTCCTCTCTCAACAAGTTCTCCCATTCACATCAGACCTTCAAAGCTTGTACAAGTGAACATCATGTCGTAATAACGGCCCTTTAGAGTATCCAAAAAGAGTCTAACCATTTCTCTCTCCTGAATCGATGGTTGAACACGAGCGGCCAATTCTCTCCATCTTTGCACATACCCTCTGAAGGATTCATTCTCCGCACGAGATAATTCTTGCAACTGCAGGCGAAAAGGAGCCATTTCCAGGTTTTAATCGTACTGCTTCACAAAGGCATTGGCTAAGTCCGACCATGATTTAATACTATCACTCTTGAAGTGCATGTACCAGTCCAAGGATGCTCCGATCAAACTATCTTGGAAATAGTGAATCATGAGCTCGTCATTGGTGATATACAGAGTCATTCTTCTGCAGAACATAACCAAATGTAGCTTCAGACAACCATCCCCTTTGTACTTCTCGAAATTGGGCATTTTGAACTTTGGAGGCAATACAAGACCTGGCACCAAACACATGCTCGCAGCATTCAGATCAAGAGTATTCTTATTCACCAGGGCAGCAATCTGATCTTCCAACGTCTGAAGTCTTCTCATATACTCAGTATTCAGTGAGCCCTGAATATTAACCTGTGGAACAACTCTTGGAGATGGAACAATCCTTGGAGAATCTGGCGTAGAATATGGACCTCTGACAGGGGTTTGCACTGGCTGAGCAACATTGTTCATCTGAGCTCTTGGACCCTCGTTTCCTCCTCCATTGATAGCTGTTATGGCTTCCATGATCTGACTCACCTGGTACTTCAACAATTCAAACTCCGCCCGAGTAACAATCAAGTTCTGCTCTTCTGAAGCCATGATCTTTCCAGATGCTAACTCAAGTCCAATACGAATGTCAGGAAATCAACTGATGAAGCGGACAAAAACGGGTAAGCTCCCAGTTCCGGCTGAGGATGAATATGCGACATGGAATGCGAATGCAAACAATCATGCAAAATGCAAAATGCAAGGGATCAAGTGCTCCTGGCTGAGAAGAATCCACCATATTGGTCTTAGTCAGACCCATAACACTGCTCAACCCTGGTGTCAACAAGCCAAAATAATGCTCGAACCTGGTCTTCAACAGACCCCATGGTGCTGTCTTCAAATATCACTGAATCTCAATCAAGAAAAAAACCGGTAATCTGGAGGTCAAGTTACCTGTATGCCCCAACCCTTCTCACAGGTAGGTTTCCTAATAACTGACACAAAGTACGACATCCTATGCGGTCGTCGGCATCACAGACTTTCAAGACGGATGATACGATACCCAGAAGGTGTGGCATCATCATGTCCTGAAGAGGCCTCACTTAGCCAACTTCCAAATGATCGGTCCCCGGAGTCGATAATCCAACTAACCAACAACCCCTTCAACCCAAAGGGTTGAAAAAGAAGTCAACCAGAAGAACCTCGTCCGAGCGTGGATTTCATGAGACACTAGTGCCTGCAAAGCAAGCACGCGCCCACTAATTTCCACTCTAATTCTAGGTGCACTCAAGCCCAGGTCCGACTTATCTCTCAATCATAGAACCCCCTAATACCCAACAGCAATAATAACAGAAATATAATGCTGAATGTAAAATACAGGAAACGTAAATCCATGCAAAATCCTCGACGGGAAAACAAGCGCTAGGATTGACTCGCGTAGGGAACCGTTGGAGTCCCCAGCAGAGTCGCCAGCTGTCGCTACTGCGAAAATCGGCGCCGGCTGAACAGAAGAGTCACCACCGTGCATTATTTATCCCAACGGAGGGAAAGGAAACCCTCGAAGTAAACCTACCGCAAAGACGAGAAAGGAATGGTCATCGCAACCAAATCCTGGATTCGGGAGTCGGTTACGCAAGGGGGAGGTATTAGCACCCCTCACGTCCGTCGTACTCGACGGGATCCATGCTTGTTTTCTGGTACGGATTGTATTCTACCTACTATAAAGGTCTGGGGTTAAAAGAAAATAAACTGACTCGGAAAAGTATCACACTTTATGCCTACGTATTCCCGTCTGGAACGAGAAATCAGAGTCAACGTAGTTCGCCTACCTACGGGAAAGGAGGGGAAGGTTGCTCGCTAGGATATCGCACCCTATGCCTACATACTTTCATACAGCATGAAAGATCAGATCAAACGTAGTTCGGGCCACGTACGACACAAGTCTGTCTTGATTTTTTTTATCCTTCTGAAAAAGGTTTTCTCCTGATTATAGGTCCAAGCGGACAAAAATGACTCTTTGATTGGTTTACAGTCTTTTACGCAAGAACTGTTTTTTTATTGATGTTTATCCTTTTATTGTATTTTTCTGATTGTTTTGAGAAAGAAGAGACAGAACTCTAAAACCTATGGTTGAAAGGGAATGTTGTCATGCATGGACGAGAACCTAATGTCTGTCATATTTCTCTCTTGCGCAGAGGGAAACAGAGATCCTAAGGGGATAAACGGAAAAACCACAGCATATAGACAGTAAAGCAGTAAAATGCATGAATGCAGCAGTACAAGCGAGGCAAGGGAGTCCCACTCAACCTCGAACCTAGAAAACAATGAGCAAGGTGAAACAGCTTCACCTCAACCTCAAGGGTAAGAATTAACAAACAATACAACAAAGAAAATAAACCCCAAAACCAGCTCAGACAACACACCACCCCAGCTCCTACAGCAGCAGCTCTGAAAAACATCAAACTCTGACAGTTGATAAACAACAATCTTCCCATGAACCCCAAAGTCAAGCTCCAATGATACCCAAACTACAACAAGCTTCCACCTGCAAGAAATCACCAAGCTCAAGCAAGCACAGAATCTTAACCAGTTGACAGCATCAGACAGCAAATAGCTCCACACAGCAGTAAACCCTAGCTTCAACAGCTGCACAGTTTTGACATGAATAATCCTCATCTTTGTCAATCTTTGATCTTCATCTCTATCTTCAATGGCTTATTTCTTCAAGGCAAGCTCTCCTAGATGATAGTCACTTAACAAGATGAGTTGAATGTTAAACAGTTCATTGACTACCAAAGGAAGCCTACAAACAGTTTAACATTATAGAAGAGTGGTTCTCTCAAAGTTCTACCTCTAAGGTAAGGCCACTTATCCCTCCAATGGAGGGAGGTGAATACCATAGAGGGAATTTGTGTCATAGAGAGGAATGGAAGCACATGAAGCTATCCATGTTTGTACAAAAAAAATTCAGTCTATTCTAAGGCTCTGCTTATTTCTATTATTTCCTATGTCTTCAATCAACTCCCAGCTCAAACAATCTTCAAGCTTCAACATTTGATCTATTATCCTCAATCTTCGCCTTTGATTCTTCATGCTTCCACAAGCTCAAACCAAGCCCATACCCCAAATAAAGCCCAAAAGCCCAAGCAGACAAACAAGAACCCCAAATGGGAACACCAATCAACCACACTATTTGCAAAATATACTAAAAATATTAAAATAGTATTTAAAATTCTAAGATTTATTCTAAGCGGATTTCTATATCTACCCTACATACCCTATATGTCCCATACCCTAATTCATGCTAAAAACCCAAAAATAAAATGGTAGAATGCACCTATGTTGAGTTTGAACCCCAAAACTATTACCCTAATGTTTTCTAATCAAAACTAACCAAAATTTAATCACAAAAATGTGAAATAAATCCCTAAGGGAACTTAATGCTCTAATCTAGCTACCACAAAAAGAACGGGATCAAAATATGAATTTAAATGCCTAAACAAAATTCAACAATATGTATGTACAAACAAACAAGAAAATAAAAGCAATAAAAATGGAAAAATCACCATAAAATGGAAAAAAGCCTAAAATACTATTTTTATTTATTCACAATTTTCTTGAAACAATTATTAAAATGGGAAAAAAAACCTCATGTTAAAATGACCATTTTTTTGATTTTTTTATGAATTATTTATGAATTATATACAAATGAAAAGAAAAGAAAAAAAACAATTGAAATTGGAAAACAGGGGGGTGCTAGAAGAAACTATTATAGTTCAGAATATAAGTTGGGCCCAGGAGGGGGTGCAACCAGCAATTGCGCTGGGCCCAGTCTGCTTAGAAAAACACTTTTAAAAAAACAAGTAAGGGGGGGGGGGGGCAAATAGCAGCAAATCCCTTTGTTTATTCATTCTGGGCCCAAAACTAGGGGTGTAGGAAGTAAACGGCCTAAGGCCCAACGAAAGTTCACCAAGGGAGGGGGGTATGAATGGTAAACGGGGGGATACGCTCAGAAACTTATGTGTTTGGGCTTGAGGCCCGGGATCCATCATCAGCAAACGAAAAAGAAACCTAAAACTAACTAACCTAATGAGACGAACACTGTTCATCTCTCCCGCCCAAATTGAAACCCTAGCGGCACCCTCCGTCTCCAAACTCTCCCTCTTTGAAAATCATCAACCACACTCACCTCACACCTCCAATTTCCTATCCAACTCAACCCTAATCCTCACTCGCCTCACAAAATCACGAAACCTACATCCACTTCTACACCTAACAGCCTTATGATCTACGAATGAGTGAAGAGCTGAGGAAAAAGGACAAAAACCTGGATTACTTGGTTGAGAAAATGGATGATGAAGAATTTCTGGAATGTTCTGGAGACGTTGAGGAACCAACGACGAGGGAGATGACAAACGTTCTTGATGATGATCGTTGAGGTTCGTTCGTTGGGATTTCCAGTTGAAGGTTCTTGAAATTGAACACGATGAAGTTGATGAAATTTTCTTGAGTTTCTGGAAAAAGCTCACGGACACGATGAAATTGATGCACGATGGATAAATCTGGAAAACTCCGTTCGAAGGTTGTTAGGACGTTCTTGAGGAGAATAAAAAATTTCTGGAAAATGTTTGAAGATGGATGAACATCAATGTAGTCTCCGGCGAGTTTGGGATAATTTCTGATGAAGGTTGGTTGGAGGAAGATCAGAGAAGAAGAAGATTGGAAAGGTTTTCTGGGTTTTTTTTCAGATTCCGACGGAATTTGGTCTCCGGCGATTAGTTGCGACGGTCGGAGGAAGTTAGGGTGGTGGCCGCCGGTCTTTGCATGGCCGACGGTGGGGATTCAAGCGAGGTGATGTGGTGGCAAGAGGGGAGCGTGCATGGATTACACGTGTGGAGGAGAGAGACTGAGGGTGGGACGCGTGGAAGGAGAAGGGTGAGAGAGAGAATGAGGTGGAAGGACCCACGTTGCACGCGTGGCAGGCCTTTTATGGGACGTGTGGCAGCTGCGAAAGTGGACTGAACTTGGCCTGAATGATTGGATAATGGCCCAACTGACTTAATTTCAGACTAATGATGATTAATTGGACTAAACACTGAATTAAACTGAAATAAAACAGAAAATTAAAACTAAAACCTGATTAAAACGAAAATTAAAGCATAGAGCCTATTATTAAACCTAATTAATCCTAAAACAAAATTAAAAATTAATCCTAATTAACTCTAAAAATCAAATTGATCCTAAAATGAGCATTAAGACTAAAATCTAATTAATCTGAAAAATATCTAACTATTATTTAATATCTAAACAATTATCCCTTTTTTAAAACCTAATTAAATTCTGAAAAACAAAAATCAAAAAATAAAACTCTAAAACATTTAATCTCTATTTGTTTTCTATTCTATTAATTTTTTTTAAACAATAAAACTCTAAAAAAAACAATACTATCTATATATTTTTTTTACTATTCTATTAAAAGAAAAATGATAATATCTAATAAAATAAAATATCTAAAATTCGTTAAAAATTGTAATATCTAAAAAATCTATTAATTTCTAAAAAATGGAAAGAAAATTTATTTAAAATCTAAAAAATATTAAAACCCTATAAAATCCAGAAAAATGACAGAAAAATCCTAAAAATGCCAGGAGGGCGATTAAACCGATTAAAACCCAAATACACAACAGTAGCGAAACTCGGGCACCGAGATGGTCTGAAAACACCAGGAACGAGCACCAATTCTCAACAGACTTTTATTTCGACCGGCCTGAACTGCTTGAAACGCCAGGGGCTATAATCCCGATAAAAACCAATCTGAATGATAAAAATGCAATGCGTGCCGTATGCGAATGCGAATGCAAAATGTGTCGAAACATAAACCATATATGAGGACCAGTTGGTCAAATTTTAGGGTGCAACAATAGGCAATCAGAAAGTAAAAACCAGCAGAGTGAAAGCGGCTCGAAACTGAGGTTGAGCCGAGGAAACAAACATCACGTAAACCAAGTCGTAACAAAGTCGTGCGATCCATAAAGCCAACAATCCATGTCATACAAAAGCTGAAAATGAAGAATCAAAACGAGATGAAAAGGCTTACAACTGCGAACGGCACCCCTTATTTTCAAGCCTCAAAACGCAGAAAAAAAAAGATGAAAATAACAGGATATAAAAAGAGTAACAGAAAGTCACGCAAAAGACCAAAACGCGGCAAACATCAAAATGAAACGCAAGCTTCACGCAGCCCTCGCCAATTCTCACTCAAATTTCATCTTCTTTCACTTATAAATACAACCCACACCTCACTCATTTTCTCAAGCTTGAATTAGCCAATTAACCCCTGCAGAATTTTCATCAAAAACTCCTCAATTTCCCTTCAAATTTCACCTTCGAAAGTCACCCTCAACCATTCTTTAAGCTTCACCCAATTCAACTCCTTTCATTCACAACCTTTCCATACAAAATCTCACCATATTTTAACTTCATTAAACAACCACAACAACATTTCGCATTCAAAAGAGTAGAAGAAGAAGATTAGAAGCTTACGAATCTTGATTTGAAGGTATATTGGATTGACCTGTTGTGTTTTCGATTCTAAGTTATTGTTGAAGTTCTTTTTGAAATCGATTACAATGTTGTGAATAGCTCTTGATTGCGATCCATTCTGTTTGATTTTCGTATCCTGTCGCATTGACTTGAGCTTGCTAGCTATGGCATAAAACAGTATCAGCCGTGAGAACTTGGAGAAGATAATGAACGATTCATTGAGTTTTTTGATTTCTTTTTTTTTTTCTAAGTGATGCACTATTTTGGTTGGGCCGTTTGGGCCGTAGAATTTTGATCCTCATTACCTCCTGTTTTTCTACTGAACCTCCCTCTCATTTTTTATAAAGATTTTCTTTCAATTTCCTTTTAATATTTTTCTAATATTTGTTTTCTTTTAAAATAATTTCTTAAAATAGATTTTGTTTTGGATCTTGAATTTTGATAAGATCTCATCAATATCAATGGACTTTGGTGTCGATTTTATCCACCAAGAGGGGTGATTGATATTGATGATGATTTAATCGATTTAAGATTCAAATTGTGGTTTCTTGTCATTTTAGTTCTCGTTCTTCTTCTTTTTCTTTTGATCGATGAAATCTATGGATCATAGATTGTTTATTATCAAGGTTGTTTAATCTTCATTATTTCAAATCTATGGATGAATAATCATTGAGATAATTCTCCGTACTTTGGAATAGTGATAGATTACCTTTGATTAATCGATGAAAAATCTTGATTATGATGAGATCACTACCTCTTTTCTTTTTGTGTGGCATGTTTTAGGAGAGTGATTTACATATCACTTCTCTAACATGTGTTAACACTAACATTATTATTGACCGGCCTCAGATAGTCGTGGTTTCTACATAAACCCGATTACGATTGCTTAACATAGCGCTAAAGTGTCCCGTAATCGGAAAATGATCATTCATGGCTCAAACTTATGTTTGAAAGTCCAAGTATGGTTGGTTGCTTGTCTTAAGTCCACTACCTATGAAAGACATTGTTAGGAGGCTTTGATTCTATCAATCCTCTAATGAATTTTCATTAACCTTGGTCTAAGTTCAAGAATTAATCATCGTTGATCATATGTTCTAACTACTAATCACTAATCCACTAACAATATCCTTGTATGATTTTGTTTATATTTTCTTCTTACTCCTTACCTCTTTACTTTTATACTTCCATATTATCATTTCATATCATATCTTTGTTTATGTTTATGTCATTTCTCTTTTGTCCACTTGGACCATACCTTGTTCAAAACACTAATAAAGGACCAAACATCTAAAAAACATGGTGCTATTAACTTTGTGGTTATGCTCTTGGACTACTCTTAGACCTTGGACTTCATGGACCTTTGGACTTAGAATTAGGACTCTCATTCCTATGCTTGGAGTGTTGTGGATCTTAGCCTTTATTTGGCTCACTCATTAGCTTATGCTTTAAATCGGATGGAATTCTTTTTGCTTGCTATGGAGTGTGCTACAAGTCGGTTAGATCTTTCTTACCTCTAGCTCTTATTTTGTTTTCTAGGATAGTCACTTCATCTCCTCCCCTTCTTAAATTTTCAAAACTTTCTCCCTCTTTCAAAACCTTCTTGGTTTCAAACTTCAAAACCGCTTTCGCAATAAAACCTTGACTTTCATCAAGTGATGTTCAAATTTTGTTCTTCTTAATAAAAGTCAATCAATGTTAATCATGCTTTGACCAATTTCAAAAGACATAAAAAATACAAAAAACTCATCAACTCTTTTTGTGCCTTTATGCACTTTTCAATTTAAAACTTTTCATAAAGTTTAGACATGAGTCATTTCCATAGTTGATATATAATTCTCCTATTCCCCATAGTATTAAGATTTTGACATTTCCACTTTGATGTTGAGTGATAGTCTTGTCGATAATCTAAGCAAATCCTCCATCTGTATGTGACGCAAATGTTGTCTTATACTTGTGGGTGACTAGTCGAAGTTTTCTCCTTAAAATGACGACTTGTCTTTACATTTAAAATCAATCAAAACCAACAAAATTTTGTTATTTGTACCACGAACTATGGGGTTTTGATCCTATATTACACTTTGTAGGTACGTAGGCATGAGGCGATAAGTCTCTCCAAACACAAAAATCTAAAAAATAATTCTCTTCTCATCTCCCCAATCTCTTTTCAAACAAACCATTTTCGAACCAAAAAGCGTAAATATTTCAAAGGGCTCCTATAGAGTACTATAGACGTTTTGGATGCTAACACCTTCGCATTGCGTAACCAACCCCCTTACACTGATCTCTGTTCTTTTTCTTGTTTTAGAACTCTTTGGTTTTGTTCGCTCTTTTTCCTTTCCTTTTTGGACAAAATAAAAGTGCGGTGGCGACTCTTGTTTTTTTGAGTTAAGTTAATTAATAGCTTACACTCACGATTTTACCGCTACAATAGGATTGCGATAATCCTAGCGAGCTCCCTTTTCCCTATTGCCTGTAGTTAGCTAAACTACAACTGCTCTGATTTCTCGTGCCAGACGAGAATATGTAGGCATAGGATGCGATATCCTAGCGAGCACACTAACAACTAACTTCTCCGTCCTCTCGCTGTCGTGCGATCGAGCTTTCCCGCTGACGACTGATCTTCCCTTTCTCTTGCCCTAGCGCAATTGAGACCAGACCGTAGTTCTAGTTCTGGTAGGTTCCCATACCTTTAAACCCTGATATACTACGTCCGTTCTACCGCAAATAGGCAACGCCTAAGTCTCCAATGGTCGAGCATCATACACCTAACTGCTAGAATGCGTATGCTAGTATCGTCAGTCTTTTCTTTCATCCCCGTGTGATCGAGAACACCCCGTAACCCGTAGTTAGCCGAACTACGTTGACTCTGACTTTCCCATTGCACGAGGGAATACGTAGGCATAGAGTGTGATGCTCTATCGAGTCAGTTCTTTCCGTTTAGCCTTAGAAGCTGTAGCTAGATTGTTTTTCACCCGTCAGATAAACACAACAAGCATGGATCCCATCGAGTAAGATGGACGTGAGGGGTGCTAATACCTTCCCCTTGCATAACCGACTCCCGAACCAAGAGATGGTTGCGATGACCGTGTCTTATACCTTTTCGTCAGGTTTTTCCGATCGTTTCCTTTCCCTTTCTGTGGGATAAATAACAAAAGGTGGCGACTCTTCTATTTTGCTGGCACCTTATTTTCGCAGTAGCGATAATATGTACCTAAAATGACAAAGGTTCGACATCCTATGTGTTTCCCAGCATCACAGACTTTCACGAAATGATGATACGTTCACCATTTCTGGTTTGGCATCATCACTCCTTGAGGAAGCCTCACTCAGCTGAGTCACAAATGATCGGTTCCTAGAGTCAAAAACCCTCCAAACCAACAACCCCTCAAGCCCAAAGGACTGGAAAAGAAGTCAACCGGGAGAATCTCGTCTGAGCGTGGATTTTCCGAGACACTAGTACATGCAAAGCATGCACGCGCCCACTAGTTTCCACAATTAATGCTAGGTATACACTCAAGCCTGGGTCTGGCTTATCACTCATCAGAGCCCCTCTCCCAAAACAGCACAGCAAATAATCATATTACTGAAAATAAAGTGCGGAAAGTAAAGTGCGATAAATAAACGCAAACCCAACAAATAAACAAACAAGCGCTAGGATTGACTCACGCAGGGGACGTTGGATCCCCAGGAGAGTCGCCAGCTGTCGCTACCGCAAAAATAAGGTGTCGGCAAAACAGAAGAGTCGCCACCTTTCTTTATTTATCCCTCAGAACGAGAAAGGAAATGATCAGAAAAACCTGACGAAAAGGTATAAGACAAGGTCATCGCAACCATGTCTGGGTTCGGGAGTCGGTTACGCAAGGGGAAGGTATTAGCACCCCTCAAGTCCATCGTACTCGATGGGATCCACGCTTGTTGTATTTATCTGATGGGTTGGTTTAGTTATCTACCTATCAAGGATGGTCTGAAAAAAGAAAAGAAAATGACTCGGCAAAGCGCCGTGCTTTATGCCTACGTATTCTCATCAGAGAACGAGAAATCAGAGTCAACGTAGCTTGGCTAACTACGGGTTACGGGGAAGGTGGCTCACCAATACGTCAGTATTGTGCCTACGTACTCTCAACAGATATGAGAGATCAGAGCTTACGTAGTTCGGGATACTACGGGTAACCGGGGTGTTCTCGATCACACAAGGGTGAGAGAAAAGGTTGACGATACTAGCGTATGCATTCTAGCAGTTATGTGTATGCTGCTCGACCATTGGAGACTTAGGCGTTACTTGTTTGCGGTAGAACGGACGTAGTATGCCGGGTTTAGAGGTATGTGAACCTATGGGAACTAGAACTACGGTCTGGTCTCAATTGCGCTAGGGCAAGAGGAAGGGAACAACAGTCGTTAGCGAGAAAGTCTCGATCGCACGGCAGCGAGAGAACAGAGAAGTTAGTGGTTAGTGTGCTCGCTAGGATATCGCATCCTATGCCTACATATTCTCGTCTGGTACGAGAAATCAAAGCAGCTGTAGTTCAGCTAACTACAGGAAACAGGGGGGAAGTGAGCTCGCTAGGATTATCGCAATCCTATGCCTACATACTCTCGTCTGGTACGAGAGATCAGAGCAAACGTAGTTCGG
Source organism: Lathyrus sativus (assembly GCA_963859935.3). Lineage (NCBI taxonomy): Eukaryota > Viridiplantae > Streptophyta > Magnoliopsida > Fabales > Fabaceae > Lathyrus > Lathyrus sativus. The sequence continues at coordinate 371,819,881 of OZ012736.1, read as the reverse complement.
CGCACTACGGAAAACAAGTCTCGATTGCACAGGGGCAAGAGAAGGGGTCTCAATCTCCAGGATGCGAGAAAAAGGGTTTCGATTGCGTGGGGGCAAGAACAAAGAGGAAGCATGCCTAACATGCCTAAACGGGAAGGAACTTGGGACACACACGCAAGAACCTAAGGCGTAGGAGTGAATGCGTCGCATATCACCCAAGGGGTGCTAGACTAAACACTCTAGACGATTGAGAGGAAACCCCTCAATCACCATTTCCTACGTATCTAACACTACAGCTCACAACACTCGACAGTTGCATAAAGCCTTGAATAAGAAAGATGTTGTCAAACGAAGCGGCTCCGTTGGCCCTCGACATTGTGCGCAAGCTCCATTCCAATCTTTTCCTCTCTGGATCCTTGATGATGACGTTTCGAACCAGAACCAATGTAACGCTAAACCGTCATGGTTCGATTTATAAGAGAAATCAAACTCTAAGAGGTAGCGTATTAATATCCGTGTCAAAGACAAGATAGAGAAATGATATTGAAAATCATTCTCCAATTGAATCATGTCACACGGCCAGCACAAAATAAGATCAATGTAAAATCGGATCGCAGAAGAGAAATGAGGAGAGAAATCCAATAGCAAACGGAAATAATATTCTACTCCTAAAATTGAAAATAAACTCCTAATATAAAACTCTAAAGAAATATAAGGAAATTGCATATAAACAATAGAATAAAATCCTATGTAAAACTCTATAATATTCTATAATTCCCTACAAAGAAAATAATACCTAAAAAAATAGAATATAAATTCTATGTGAAAAATATGTAATAATATTCTAAAGGAAAAATAAAACTATAATTCCTAAAAGAAAAATAGGAAATAAAACTAGAATATAAAATCTATTACAAAGCAATATCCAATACAAAAGCAAAAAATAAAGGGAATGGGGTTACAGCAGCTAAACAGAGGTGTGCTTCAGCAAAAAAAAAACAGTTGGGCCCAACCCACAATACAACAGCCAACAAAACAACAAAAAAAGGGGGAAACTGGAGGTGTGGTACGAAAACGGAGGGTGCATGGTCAGAAATTTGTTGGGCTTAGCTCAACAATCAACAACCAAAAGAACAAAAACAGGGGTGGTGGAATATGGGGGGTAAGTGAAAAACGGGGGTGCGAACTGTAACCAACCAGACTGGGCCAAAAAGCCCATTAACCCAACTTGTAACTCATCTTCCTTCTCTTGCCTTGCTACGTTCAACCCTAACGGCGCCACCCACAACTCAATCCTTCCCGGCTCAACCTCGTCGTTCATGCCTCTCACCGTCTCAACCTCACTCCCTACATCCATTCCTCGAAGACAACTCCTCTTTGCTTTGTCTCAAACTTTTCTCGCTTTCCTTTGGAGATTGGAATCGTGTTGTGAAGATAAAATTACATGTTGATAACTCAGAAGCTCGTTGCAAATCCGTGGATGAAGCTGGGGGATCTGGAGATGTGTTGTTGCGAAGGATCTTGTTCGAAGATTCAACGAAGTTACCGACGAAGATCTTGACGAAGATCTTGTTGAAGAATTGATGAATGATTTGTGAAGTTGAGATGAACCTAGAAAAACGATGGAGATCCATATCTGGTTCGTGATGTTGTTTGAAGTCTTCTCGTGAATGTTCTTGAAGTTTTCTGGAAAGACTTGAACGGGTGAATAATCTTGCTGAAAAGAAGTCTCTTGAAGAGGCGATGAAGACTTGAGGAATTTTTGGAACAAGATATGGAGGTGATGAAATCGTTTGGTGATTCTGGAAAATCGTGAGTGAAGATCATGAATGTTTGTTGAAGGGTACGAAGAACTGAAAAAAATGATGGATGAACATGTGAATGTGGTTGAAGATCTGAACAAGATCTGGAAATTCTCGATGAACATGGTGAAGTTGGGAGAAAAGATCTGGAAAAGCTGGAGGAGATTGATGAATTCGGATGAAGTTTCATGTATGATTTTCTGGAAACGGGTGAATGTGGTGATGAACATGAATGGAGGCATGAAGGTTCCGGCGAGTCACATGCAGTTTCCGGCGAGATTTTGGCCGTATAATTTTTTCGGTGACGCTTTCTGGCGTGTTTGCATGTGAGAGACGAGGGCGCGCCACCTAGCCGTGTTACGTGGCAGCGTCTGGGAGAGAGAGGGGATGAGGGCGCTACGTGGCGCGTTGTGGGGTCGTGAAGGTGTGAGGTGTCCAGGGGAGAGAGAACGAGGTGTCTAGCCATGCGTGTAGTGAGTGGGACAGGTGGAAGAGGGGAAAACGTGGCGTATGTGTGGGTCAGAGGGGGAGTGAAGTGTCAGTAGATGAGAGAGAGAGAGGGAAATGCTTTATACGCTGCCAAGTGGCAGCGAAACTAGGCCCCAAAAACGGACATCTGGCCCACCAATTCAGACTTAATGACTTCAATTAACTTCAATTAATGATGATTAGAAATGATGATTAAAGCTAATCGAAAATGATGCTGAAAATGATTAAACCCCCATTAACAAAACTAATCACAGCTAATTAATATTCTAATTAAAATTTATTAATATCCTAATTAACATCTAATTAATATCTAATCAATTAATCCTAAAAGAAAATCTTATTAAAATCTAATAAGAAAATCTAATAATATCCCATTAATGTTCTAAAAATATAAAATGACTCTAAACATTTAATATCCTAATATTCTAAAAAAGAAATAATATCTATTAATTTCTAAAACAAATTAAATCTAGAAAATAAAATCTATTATATTCTAAACAACTCAATTAATATCTAGAAATTTATAAAAAATAGAAAGACTATTTAAACCTAATAATATCTAAAAATTATTTAGAACCTAAGCAAAATCTATTAAAATCTATTTAATATTCTAGAAAAACAATTAACCTATAGAAACTATTAAAAATCTATTTTCTAAAGTCAAAAATTAAGGAAAAAAAATTCTAGAAAATGCAATGAAAATCAATCAAATCAATTAAAAAGATGCGAGAATATAGCGAAATAAACGGTAAAAACCGGACACCGAAATATCCTCAAAAATAACAGCGTAGACCGAATCATTGAGACAAGCACAAATTCCACAACAAAACCTGCTTATTCGAACTGGTCTGAAATACCTGAAACGCCAGGAAAAGGCTGTAATCTCGATAAAGTCAATGTGACTGAAAAAAATGCAATGTACGCGGCATGCAAATGTAAATGCAAAATGAGTCAAAACATAAGCCAAATTGCGAGAAACGGTTGGGCAAATTTTGGGGTGCAACACCTATAAATAGAGGTTTTGTCTATGTTGAAAGACACACAAGAGCACTCTAAAACCCAAGAGAAAACCATTGCTCTCATCTTGCTTTGCATTTTCTTACAAGTGAAGAAAACCATTCCAAAAATACCTCAAAATCTGCCTTGAGCACAAAGCCTTCCAAAATCATTTTCACTCACTCAAAATCATCACAAACCATCCACAAATGATGTGTGGGAGGTGTTCAAGCTTTTAAACCAGCCAAAAACCTCATTTTTACAAAAGTCAACTTTCAACCAAGCAAAGTTTGACTTCACACACAAAATCTGCCAAATCTCTACTCAGACCTGTTTTGAGCACTTTAACCATTCAAACACCTTAGGTTTATGATGTACCAACTGTCCATAACCTAAAATACCATCATCATCACCTGTTTCAAGTTCTGGTCCAAGATTCACTTGTTTACTTCAAGTGCAAGAAAGGCTGCATTTTCACCAAGGCATTGGATTGGATCTTATTTGGAGGCTTCAAGGTTTTCCCTTCTATATTAGCTTGCTTGGATGTATACAAGAGGTTGGTAGTCACTATCCTCATCTTAAACTATCATGAGTATGTTTGATGTGCATTAGTTGGTTTGAGTTTAAATGCAAAATGCAGTTCATGTATGAATCTGCCTTACTTTGTTTGTCTTGCTCATCAATGTGTATTTTGCTCTTATAATCATCATCCAATGTGGTGTTGTTGTTGTGTTTATGCTGTTGAAGCTCCTTTACATCTTATCCTAGGTCATGTATGAACTTAGGTAAAGTTTGTTTGCAACTTCATGAAGTTTTGATGCTGTCTTGTTTTTGGTTCTGTTTGTGAAGGATATTGATTTGCTTCTGTTGCAGCATCATTTTTATATCATGAATCTGTTTGTTAGCATTTTGAATTAGAGGCCCTTATATGTTTGATTCATGTGAAGTTGGTATCATTTGGAACTGGTTTGGTTTTGGTTCTGCTACATTTTTGTTTTGGCCATTTCAAACTCATGTGCATTTTTCAACTCATAGGCCATTTTCAATCCTAGTGCATTTTTGGATCATCTTTGTGCTTGAACTTGGTCTATAACATGTTTTGAGTATGCTTGTAAGCTGTACAGTTCTGTTGGACTTGGTAAAGGTTATTGGGATGATTCATGGGACTGTTGAGACTTGTTGATGACCAATACCTTATTTTGCTGTAAAAATTTGTGTGAGGTTTGACTTGGCCAATACCATGTGCATTTGATGTTAGGCTGTCATTAGGATAAGGTGTGTATGTTGTTACTTTTGTGAAAGTATGTTGTTACAATACATGGTCAGTTTAGGCTTGACATTGTTATGTGGATTTTATATTCATTAACACCAAAACTGTTTTGGAATTTGAAAACTGTCAACATGAAGAGTGATTAGTGGGTTTTAGTTGTGTTTTTCAAACTGTGTATGTCATTTTTTTGCATTGTTTTTATCGGTTTTCGAATCTCTTATTTATGTTTTCATAGTTATTTTTAGTCATCTTGGTGTAAGTCTTATTTTGAGGTTTGTATCACTTTTGCCGCTGAGGCGTTTGATTTGGTTGTTTTTAATGTGTTTTTGGCAGGAAGTGGTGACCCGATATTCGTACCATTTAGGAGACAAAGAAAAGCCAAAAACGTGGATTTCAGAGGCCTGACACGGGTGCCCTTGTTGCACAACACGGCCCGTGTCAGGAGGGACACGGTTGGATGACACGCCCAAGTTTTGAAGAGAAAAATGGAGAACAGAAGCACAACACGGGTGCCCGTGTCACACAACACGGCCCGTGTTGCAGTCCCTGAAGAAGAAAGCCACGCCCCATTGAGCAGCAACCTGACACGGCCACCCGTGTCCCATGACACGGCCCGTGTCAGGGCCACTGATAGTGAATTTGTCATTTTTTCCTGTTTTGTGCTAGCTGAGCTGTTTCGAAGGGCATTTTAGACATTTTGTGATGTAATTTGAATTTAGATTTATTAGCGGCATTTTGGCTAAGACTTGACACTTTTGGATTGGGATCGAATTTTTACACTGAAGGAGGAGATTTCTGGAGAACAAAGGATCGATCAAAAGTGGAAGCAATTGATGATCCAAGTGAACCAGTTTCTATTGTAATGATCTTTTCCCTTTTATTTTCAAGTACATTTGTTTTGATTAAGAACATGAGTGGCTAAACCCCCATTTGTTAGGGGATGGTCCTAAATTGCGATGTATTGACCTTTGTTGGGATTATTCTATGAGATTTATGTTATTCACCTTATACCTTTTATTTTGCAATGATCTTTATGCTTGTTCGTATTGGAAAATAGATTTTGATTTACGATTAGGTTTTGGTCTGGAAAGTCAACCTAATGCTTTTGCAAAATAACATTACGGTAGATATTGCATAGGAATAGGGATATCCCGTAGCACGTGTTTTATGTCAGAACTATTGCTTGATGCTTTTCATGGGCAACTGAGGAATTAGTGTGCATGAAATTCATCAAAGGGTTTTTCATTAAGGAATTAAGGAAAACTGATTTTGAAATTTGATTGATTAAGGTGGGAAACAATTATCTCAGAATAATTTTTATGGTCTTTACTCGCAATTTATCCACTTCCCTAGCATTGTTCTTAGATAAATCTAAAAGTTATTATTTTACTAGTTTTATATCCTGCTACCAAACAACCCCAAGATATTTTTGTCCCTTTGAATACTAAAACTACTGTTGATTACTAGGCAGTCCTCGAGATCGATACTTGGGACTTTTTCTCTTATTACTACATCGGTGAAAATAGTACACTTGCTATTTTTCCGATCAAGTTTTTGGCGCCGTTGCCAGGGACTGCCAAATTAATGTTGTTTTTAGGATCCAAAGGAAATTTTGTTGCTCTGCAACTAAATTTTTTAATTATTCGTTGTATTTTCTCTGTGCTTAAAACATCTAACATTTGTCTAACTGTGTATGCGAGGTTAGACCTCAGCTAAATATTCTTTTGATATAGAACCAGAGTGAGCATTGCACGAGAGACTGAGAAAAGCTAGAGTTGAAAGACTGGCAGGGTCAAGTTCAGGCTCCGACGTTATGTTGCTAGAAATAGAAGAAGTTATATCTGTGCACAGTGACTCAGAAGCAGAGAGAGACAACACCTAAAACTGTTCAAATGGCTGGGAATCCACCTCAGCCTGAAAGACTTTTGGAAGACTATGGAGGGGCCAACGCTCAACCAAACCGGATGACCATTGTGAATCAACCGGTGAATGTGACACACTTTCAGCTACATCCTTCCACTATTCGCCAGTTGGAGAGCAAGCCTTTCGTAGGAAGAACCAATGAAGATGCAAACAAGCATCTATAGAGATTCCTAACGACTACCACATCTTTGAAGATAGAAGGCCTTTCCGAAGAAGCCAAGAGACTGGTTATGTTTCTGTTCACACTGATTGATGATGCGGAAGAACGGTTCTACTCACTTCCAGCTGGGAGTATCACAACCTGGCAAGAGATGGAAACTGCATTCCTGAATGAGTATTTCCCTGCTTCAGTGTTTATTCGAAAAAGATATGACATTGTCAACTTCAAACAAAAAGAAGGGGAATCTTTAGGGGATGCATATAAGCGGTTTAAGAGGTGTCTGACGACATATCCTACTCATAACATGGACGCCACTGAGCAGATGCAAAACTTTGTGAATGGATTACGACTCAAGACGAAACAACTTATAGACGCTGCTGCCGGTGGCTCAACCAACTTCTCAACAGCCACTGGTATCAAGAGGATCATATAAGCAATTGCCTCCAACGAGCATCTTGAGTTGTATGATCGCACTGTGAACCAACCGGAGAGTAAGATTGATTTAAAGCTGGCAGATCAGATTGTTAAAATGGAGGATCAGATTGCCGCCGAGGTAGAGAGAAGGTTAAAGAAGATGAATATTGGGACTCAGACAGTGGCACAAGTTGAACCAGTTCAAGCGTCACCTTGTGAAATATGTAGTGGACCGCACTTCACCGTGCATTGTGTAGCAACTCAAGAACAGGTGGAACAAATTAATATGTTGAGGCAGAACAATCTTTATGCCAACACATATAATCCTGGTTGGAAAAATTACCCCAATTTTTCATGGAAAGATCAGCAAGGAAATGTGCAAAAACCGGTTCAAGGCCAACAACCATATCAACAGCCACCGTACCAACCTCAATATCAACAACCGCAACAACAAGCCCCTAGAAAAGCTTATTGGGAGGTCGCCATTGAGAAAATGGCTGCCCAAAGTTCTCAATTTCAAGAAGATACAAGGAGCAACTTAAGGAATACTGGTGCATCCATTAAAAATCTTGAAGTACAGATGAGTCAGATTACACAACAACTCGTGAGTTCGCAAGCGCCGGGTACACTTTCGAGTGCTACAGTGCCAAATCCTAAAGATCACCACCAAGTTAAGGCGATAGTGACAAGAAGTGGTAAATCCAAGGAAATGGAGGAAAATGAAGCTGAGCTAGATGATCATGTGATTAAAGTGGAACTGGAAATAAAATAAAATGATGTTGTTGAAAGAGAAGTGGTAACACCAGCACCGATAACTAAAGAAAAAGTTGTAGAACCAAAACCGATGATCAAGCTACCTTATCCATCAAGAAATAAAAAGAAGGGACAGCAAGAGAAGAATTTTGAGAAGTTCCTTGAATTATTTAAAAAGTTAGAGCTGAATATTCCGTTATTAGAAGAACTTGAGAAAATGCCCACTTATGCAAAATTCATGAAAGATATCATCGCTAAGAAGCGAACCAGTGAGTCCGAACCTATTATTCTAACCGAAACTTGTAGTGCTATTTTGCAGGGTTTGAAGATTCCGGTGAAGAAGAAGGACAGTGGAACGGTTACTATTCCATGCACTATTGGTGATAGGGCATTCAAAAGAGCTTTAATAAATTTAGGGGCAAGTATTAGTCTCATGCCTTTGTCCATCTACAGAAAGTTGGGTATCGATGCAGTTCAAGATACTCGGATGACTCTCCAATTTGCAGATCATTCGGTTAAGCTACCTTACGGAGTAGTCCAAGACGTGCTAGTGAAAGTAGATAAGTTTGTGTTTCCGGTCGATTTTGTGATCCTTGAAATGCCGGAAGACGAAGAAATCCCTTTGATTTTAGGCTGACCATTCTTGGAAACCGGGAGAGTCATGACAGATATGGAAGGTGGTACCCTTACCTTGAAGGTTTATGACGAGGAGTTAAAAATTAATGTGAGGAATACCATGAAGCATAAGGAGGATTTTTGCACAAGTAGGAACATACAAGTACTAGAGCAAGTGATAGAGAATGAACATTTGGAGAGTGTGATCCAATTACCTCTTGAGAGAGTGTTAAACATGTCAATTTTTAAGGAAGATAAAGAAGTTGATGATAGTGACATGGAGGTGGTGAAGATGTTGGAGACTCAACTTTTTCAAAGAGGACTCCGACCACATCGTTGGGAAGACTTAAGGCAACCTATAGTGTTGGAAGGTGATGAAGAAAAGCCAAAAAGTTCAGAATTAAAATAACTTCATGAGAATCTCAAATATGTGTTCCTCGACACTGAAGAAAAATGTCCCGCGATCATTAGCTCTAGTTTGAAAAATTTCCAAGAGGACAAGTTGATTGGAGTTCTAACAAAATTTAAGGGTGCTATGGGGTGGAAAATGGAAGACCTCAAGGGTATAAGTCCTACAGTTTGCATGCACAAAATTCTTATGGAAGAAGATCACAAACCGGTTGTGCAGCCCCAGAGGAGACTAAACCCCGTTATGAAGGAGGTAGTAATAAAGGAAGTCATAAAGTTGTTGGATGCGAGACTTATCTACCCTATATCAGACAGTTCATGGGTAAGTCCTGATCACGTGGTCCCCAAGAAAGGAGGTACAACTGTAGTGACTAATGAAAAGAATGAGCTGATTCCCACTAGAACAGTCACTGGTTGGAGGGTGTGCATTGATTACAGGAGGATAAATTTAGCCACAAGAAAATACCATTTTCTGTTGCCATTCATTGACCAGATGTTAGAAAGATTGGATGGGCATGACTACTATTGCTTTTTGGATGGGTACTCCGGGTACAACCAGATTGCGATTGCACCGAAGGATCAAGAGAAGACGGCTTTCACCTGCCCATACGGTGTCTTTGCATACAGACGAATGCCATTCGGTCTATGTAATGCACCAGCGACGTTTCAAAGATGCATGACGTCTATTTTTGCTGATATGCTCAAAAAGCATATAGAAGTCTTCATGGATGACTTTTCTGTGTTTGGCTCATCGTTCGATAATTGTTTAACTAACCTTTCACTTGTTTTGCAGAGATGTCAGGAAAGTAACTTGATCCTAAACTGGGAAAAATGCCATTTTATGGTGTGAGTGGGCATTGTCCTTGGTCACAAGATCTCTCACAAGGGGATCAAAGTCGATCAAGCCAAAGTGGAGGTGATATCTAAGTTACCACCACTTGTGAACGAGAAAGGTATTCGAAGTTTCTTAGGTCACGCGGGTTTCTACCGTAGGTTTATAAGAGATTTCTCCAAGATATCTAAACCACTGACGTCCTTGTTGGTCAAGGACAAAGCGTTTGTGTTCAATGATGAGTGTGCTAACGCGTTTGAAAAGCTGAAAAACAAGTTAGTGTCAGCATCGATTGTGATTGCCCCCGATTGGTCTCTACCGTTTGAGATCATGTGTGATGCCAGTGACATCGCCATGGGGGCTGTGTTAGGGCAGCAGAGAGAGAAGCTGTCGCATGTTATTTATTATGCTATTCACGTTTTGAACCCTGCACAAATGAATTATGCAACTACTGAGAAAGAGTTGTTAGTTGTGGTGTACGCCTTTGACAAATTTAGGCAATATCTGTTGGGTTCCAAAGTGATTGTTTATACTGACCATGCTGCTTTAAAATATCTTTTTGCTAAGTGTCATACCCTAAATCTGTCCTACTTTGTTTCTTTTTGAATGTGCCCAAACATTTGTATTGCTACATGGATTTTCTCTAGGCCACTGTGAGGTATGTGGAGTCAAGTGGAGATGAAGGAAAAAGGCGCCATCTTCCTGATAAGCGTTTAGTCAAGATAAAGTCAATTGACCTCAAAAATGATCACAAGTTTCGTTTCAATTTAATCCTCAAGCTATACTTCAAGTGGATCCTGCGCCATTCTTTCTTTAGTATTTAACTTAACTTGTTTCAAGTTTGACTTCGAGTCTTTGTTTAATTTGTTCCAAATTTTGGATGGTTCTCAAGTCATGTTGTAATTATTCCAAGACATAATTAAAGTTTGTGTCAAGATATAATGGGAGGCCATGGTAAGAATCATCAAATTGTTTCAAGCCATCCTTAATGTGCTAGTTTGCGTCGAGTTATGGTCATCAATTTCTAAGTCATGGTGAATCCCTTGTCAAGTTATATTTCAAGTAGGCCATTAGCATTTTAAAAAAAAATTTTGTAGCCTTAGCTTGTACCTTCCACCGACGTTACAAGAAAACCAAACGCAAATGGACCGTCACACACAAAAGACAAACCGGAAAAAGCTGTCCCTCCAGCTCGTACGACTCAAGCAGAATTGAGGTACATCCCGTCCTTCATTTTTTTTTCATGCCAAGACGAAAGTTGGTCCTTCTCAATAACATCTAATGACCTGCATAAAATCAGAGAAAAAGCGTGATTAACAGAGGGTTGTTGTGATTCGTATTAAGAGAATACACATAAAACCGTTACAATGACAGCAACAGGGGAGGGACGATTCACAAGGGCTCATCTCCAAATTCTTTTTCTCCTTTAACCAAAAAACCATCACACAACAGTTTGTACCACTTGATTACACACCAGACATAAATTAGTACCTGCGATTTGAATTGGTACAACAACCTTACCACTTTACAACAAGAGGCTAAGACGAGATTCTTGCAGCAATCAATTTACGCACTAAATAAATGCGCAGCACCACAACCATATAGGAAATCGAAAATACAATACAAAAAGATAAGGATGAAAACAAAATCGGTTTTCGTACCGTAATTAACACATCACTCTCCCAGGATAGTCTGCAACAACTAGTACATCCACAAATTAATTCGCAGCAGTCCTGTCTCACTCATCAGAAAGCCATTGTGATAATGCAGAATCATTCACCACTACTCAGCAAAAGGGAATCGACAGCCACTACCACGATTTCGTACTAATGGACTCCATGCTCTCAGCGACAAAAGGATCCCTCCTTCAGAATAAAAGGGATGGGTCTTGATTCTTCAAAAAAGAGGGGGAAAACTATCCTTGAGTAAACTCCACCTTTAATCCTTTTCCCCTCCCGCTCCAACCTTCTCTTCAAAAACTACTCAAACAGAAACACAAAAACCCAAGCTCTTTCTTCAACATCAACAATATTGAAACCCATAATGCATTAACCTTCACCATACCCATCAACCCATTGTCATCTTCCTCCTTTGCGACACCCTCAAACTCGCTTCTCATCTACCATTAACGAACCCCAACGCCACCCATTTAGAATTTCTCACAACCGCAATAACTTTTTACTGAACCAAAACTCAGAAATTAGATGAAGTAGAAAGAGAAAAGGAGGGAGCTTGAAGCAAGACGAGAATCTGAAACAGAAATAAGCTTGTTTTAAACACGCATCAACTGAAACATGTTGAGATATGAATGAACTTAAATCTGTGCAGATCTGAAGTCACGAGAGAGCAATGGATTGAAAGAGAGATTTGAACAGCAAGAGGGTGGAGATTCTCCCTTCATCATTTTACGCGTGGTTCTTTTTTCTCGTTTTGTTTGCCACGAGGAAGAAAAGAGATCAATATCTCTTCCCCGTTTTCTTAATTCATTTTAGAATTCGTTGTTTTTTATTTATTTATTTTTATTGTGGCTTTTTTTTTATATATTTTTTGCATAGCTGGGCTTTTCACAACCTATAGCAAAATCTTGCTGCACCCCCCTCCGAGTTACGGAGAGATGATAGGCTTAGCCCAATTGATTCTCTCCCTTTTCATATTTACCTCTCTTTTCAGCCAAATAACACCCCCTATTTCCTTTTAATTTTTGTTTAGAATTTTGGAGTTTTGTAAATATTTTGGCCAAATTTTTATTGAGTTTTTTTTATTATTTCATGTATATTGTAATGTTAATATTTTCAACTAATATTGTAAGAATTATTTAGTAAATAATTTTGGGGGTATAATTTTGATTATATTTTCATTTTTATTCATTTCTATCGTGTTTTAGGTCGATGAAGAGACCTCCGAGTTATAGTTTGTCAAATTATTGACAAATAATAACAAACCCGAGACCGATTTTTTTTTAAACTTTCATTTTCGTTTTTATCCATTTTTTATCCACTTTTTTTGTTATTCTTTAGTCAATGACGACTTTAATAATTATTACCGGTCAAATTATTGATAGATGATAATTTAGTCGAGGCTATTTCATTCAAATCATTTTTTTAAAAAACATTTTCTCGATCAAACTCCAAAAGAAGGAGATTCTTGAAATCTAGCATTCCTTGGATCTTCGAGTGAATAATTCTCGAGGCACGCTCTTGAGTTGTTATTCACTCAATCTTTTGATTTTTCTAAAACACTTTCTCAACATCTTTTTCGATTAAAACTCTGAAAGAAGGAGATTCTTGGAATCTAGCATTCCTTGAATCTTCGAGTGAATAATTCTCGAGGCACGCCCTTTGAGTTTTTATTCACTCAACCTTTCGACTTTTTCAAACTCAAACATTTTCCAACGTTCTCCTAAGTCGAGTGCTCGTACGCATTCGCAACCCACATTTCGCACACACACAACCCCTCGTGGTTTCGATATTGGAGGCACCCTTAGGGACCAATATCGTTTCTCACAATCTAACCCTTGACACGTCGTCAAGTCGATTCCATCTTCGGTCAAGTCCTCGACACGTCGTCGAGCTACTTCAAAACAACATACTCTTTGCCTCGCACTCCATTTCCGATTCAATCTTTTCACAAACATTTTTTTTAAAACTTACGAAAGAGGGATATTCTTAGAATATAGCATTCTTTGAATATTCGAATGAGTAACTCTCGAGGCGCGCTCTTGAGTTGTTATTAGTTCATTCTTTCGATTTCAAAACATTCAATCCTTTATCTCCAACTCTTTTCAACCCAATTTCCGAAAGAATTGAGTTCTTGGGATCTTGCATTCTTTGAATTCTTGAGTGACAATCTCTTGAGGCATGCCCTTGGGTTGCTTTTCAGTCACTCTTTCGTTTCTCAATCCATTTCAAACTTCATATTTTCGTGGTCGTCACCACGAACTACGGACGCTCTGATTCTTTATACATTCTTGAATATAAGATACGTAGGCACAAGATTGCGATGATCTTGGCGAGCACACTTCTATGTTTCTCCATTATTCTGTCCACACTTTCCCATCCTTTCCCGTAGTCGAACTACGATGCTCTGATTTTTCATTCTCGTCTGAATGAGCATACGTAGGCACAAGGGCCCCAATCCTTGGCGAACACCATATTCTCTAATCCCCACTTTCCCCTTTAGCGTCTTTATCCTTTTAACCTACCAATTCACCTTATCAACGAGAAGAAAAACAACCAAACCTATACAACACTCATCACAAAATACCTTAAGAGGTTCACGTTGAGTACAACGGACGTGAGGGGTGCTAATACCTTCCCCTCGCGTAACTGACTCCCGAACCCGGAACTTGGTTGCGACAGCCCTGTTCCTGTCCTTTCGTTTTAAGAGGTTTTCTCGATATTTTCCTCTCCCGTTTATTCGGGATAAATAAAGTTCGGTGGCGACTCTGTCGAACCGCATTTCTGCCCCCTTCGCGCGAAGGTCGTTTCTCCGAAATGTCTCTGTGATTTTTCGAGGTGCGACACTAAGCAGGAATTAAAGCCCAGGCTCCTGAGATGGATCTTACTTCTCAAAGAATTCGATGTGGAGATTCGTGATAAGAGAGGGTGTGAAAACACCGTAGCTGATCACCTCTCGCGAATGTCACCAATTGAAGAAAACAAGGACAAGCGCCCGATAAAGGATGAGTTTGCTGATGAACACATCCTAGCTATTAATGGTGTTCTGTGGTTTGTCGATTATGCAAATTATTTGGTCGGGGGTATAATACCTGACGAATTTGATTCTAACAAGAGAAAAAGTTTGTTCATAACTACAGGTTTTACTTATGGGATGACCCGTTTCTTTACAAAAGAAGATGTGTTCCTGAAGATGAGCAGAGGAAGGTGCTCGAAGCATGTCATAATTCGGATTATGGAGGGCATTTCAGTGGTGACCGCACCGCGGCCAAAGTCCTCCAATCAGGGTTGTATTGGCCGTCTTTGTTCAAGGATGCCCAGGACGTAGTGAAGGAATGCGACAGATGTCAACGGACTGGAAATATCTCCAAAAGAAACCAGATGCTTCAAAATTCCATGTTGGAAGTAGAGCTGTTTGATGTTTGGGGGATTGACTTTATGGGGACATTCCCACCATCCTTTAGAAAAAACTATATCCTGGTGACGGTCGACTATGTTTCAAAGTGGGTAGAAGTAGTGGCGCTACCAACTAATGATGCGAAGGTAGTGGTCAGGTTCCTGAAGGAGAACATATTTTCTCGGTTTAGAGTACCGAGGGCTCTTATAAGTGATGACGGAACTCACTTCCTGAATCATCTCATGGAAAGGTTACTACTTAAGTATAATGTGAAGCACAAAATAGCTACCCCTTACCATCCTCAAACCAATGGGCAAGTAGAGGTGTTGAATAGACAACTTAAACAAATATTAGAGAAGACAGTGCATGCCTCCCGTAAGGATTGGGCAGTAAAGCTAGATGACGCTCTTTGGGCGTACCGTACTGCTTACAAAACACCTATCTGTATGTCCCCTAACCATCTAGTCTATGGTAAAGCTTGCCATCTGCCTTTAGAGTTGGAACACAAGGCATTATGGGCATCGAAAGTCCTCAATCTAGACCTCACCAAAGCAGGAGAGTCTAGGACCCTCCAACTCCATGAGTTAGAGGAATTCCAGAATCGGGCGTATGAGAATGCCAAAATCTACAAAGATCAAACAAAAAAATGGCATGATTGGAGAATTCAAAAGAAAGAATTTTGGGAAGGACAGTTAATGCTCTTATACAACTCCCGACTGAAACTATTTCCTAGAAAGCTTAAATCGAAATGGTCAGGACCGTTTATTGTACACAAGGTGTTTTCGCACGGAGCAATAGAGCTGAAAAATCAAGCAAATGGGGACACTTTTAAAGTGAATGGTCAGCGATTGAAACCTTACTACGAGGGGCAGCAGAAGGATAGAAGTGATGTCGTTCATCTCACAGGATAAGATGAAGGACCGTCGAGCCATGCGACGTAAAACAAAGCGCTTCGTGGGAGGCAACCTACGCATTGTATACTAATGTTTTCATTCTCTTTATTATCTTGATAGGTTTTATTGGCTTGCAGTTCACCGGTGAAAGAAGGATGTCGGAAACCGGACGAAGAAGGCAGAAAACTTGAAAAATTAGGACCCTGACACGGGTGGCCGTGTTGCACAACACGGGCCGTGTCAAGGGGATAAAGATAGGCCAAGATTTGGAGGAGATCAGTGGTGTGACACGGGTGCCCGTGTCGTGTGACACGGCCCGTGTGATAGGTATCAGTTTAAAAAAAAAATAAAATGCTCTAGTGGGCGCAACACGGGTGCCCGTGTCCCATGACACGGCCCGTGTTGCAAGACGCGGTTGTGCAAAAATTCATTTACCCGTGTGA
This sequence comes from Lathyrus sativus, assembly GCA_963859935.3. NCBI lineage: Eukaryota > Viridiplantae > Streptophyta > Magnoliopsida > Fabales > Fabaceae > Lathyrus > Lathyrus sativus. The sequence continues at coordinate 371,803,831 of OZ012736.1, read as the reverse complement.
GGCCCATCTCTTTCCATTTCATTTATCTCTTTTACCCCTATCACTTACCTCATTTACCTTATCATCTTCAGCTTCTACCTTCTTGCTCCTAAACAAAAACCTAAAAACTCCATAGCCTCTTCTCCATAAAAGTTCAACTTTCACCAACACCCATTCATCAAAAGCATCTTCCCCCTTCACGAAAAACGTTCCCTTCATCTTTGCGGTCAATTCTACGGTGACGTTTTTCTCTAACGGTAACTTCGAATTTTCTGTGTTTTTTTTTGTTTTGCAGGATAAAGCATGCCGCCTCGTAGAGACACCGGTAAAGTTGTGGCCGAAACTTCGCGCCCTAGAAAAAGAGCACACCGCATGGCAAATCCTCATAACATACTGTTTGAAGAGCCGGCCCACCAGAGGAAGTATTTAAGCATGGTAAAGCGTAAGATCATCCCGACCAGGTATATCTGCAACAATACGCTTGATAATTTAGGGCTGAGAATATAAGTACATAGAATGTTTCACATTCTTGGTATGCTTGAGTTTATGCAATTCGAAGCGCCGACTTATGAGCGCATAACTCTTAAATTTCTGAGTACTTTAGAATTTCATCTCAAGCATCGGTGGACAGGAACAGAGGAGGAATACTATGGTATGCTGAAATTTCGTATGTTCGATACCGATCACAGCTTGACGGTAGCGAAATTGGGAGATATTCTAAAGCTCCCCAGTTTTGGACCAAGAGCACCTCTGGGTAATTTCAGTTCAGGTGACTTTTGGAAGGCCATTACAGGTAAAACTGATTATGTCGCGAAGGCGGCAAAAGCCTCTTGTATTCATAACCCGTGTTTCAGGTATACGCAAAAAGGGCTGGCATACACACTGTTTGGCAGGGGTGACAGCACGGGAGTGGCGACTCAGAGGGAGCTATACTTATTGTATGGAATGGAGAATCAAGCGTTGATAAATGTAGCTTCCTTTGCAGCTGACCATCTGAAGCGGGTTGCGAACGCGGCTTCAGGAGAAATAAGTGTCGGCGTGATGATAACTCAGATCGCCAATCACTTTGTTCACGGTCCTCTCCTGATGGAGGAACCCACGGTCGCAGGTAAAATAAATATAGACCTAGCCACCCTCACCGCCCAAGGTATGATTCAAGTCTTTGATAATTATTACTCCTTGGTAAGCCGAAGCAGTCATCTCCTAGCTTTACCTGCACCTGACTTTATTAGAATTCAAAATGTGAATAATTGGTTGTATGAGAATATAATGCAGGACGACGATGACCAATTCAATGATGGTACAGGTACAAATTTTTTTGATGTGGAAGGAGATCAGACGGAAGAAGCCCATATACTGACTACTTGAGTCTCTCCCCATCAGGAGTCCGGCTCCGGCTCTTGGAGCTTGTCACAGAAAGAGTGAGATTGGATGGAGAATGAGGTACGTTACCTCCGGAGCGAACAGACGAGGCAAGGAGAGGAACAAACGCGGCAAGGCAACGAGCAAATCCTCCAGGGAAGGATGATAGGTGAAATGCACGAATGGATGCGGAAGATGATGCTGCGGGACCGACCTCCTCAACTATGAACTCTGTGAGTCCCCCTTCTACTAGTGCTTCAACAGTGGGGACACTGTTGAATTCAAGTGTGGGGGTATTTATTTGTGTGTTTTTGTTTTCCTTTATTATGTCAGTCATTTTATTCTATTTTATCGTGTGTTGTTGTCAGTTTGAAAGCATAATTGATGTCCTATAGTGAAAACCCCCCGAATTCGAGATGATAAAAAATTGTTTCTGAAGAGATGTGTGTTTAAACTGTTCTGTGAGTGAGGTGTTGAGAAAGTATATAGAGTGCTTGGTAAAAAGAACCGCGAGGAGGAAATTGGAATATTCTTGAGAGGTAGGTAAAACGCGAACACCCTGAGTTTCCCGAATAAGGAACGAGTCCGACGTGTAGATTTGTACCATAGTACTTTGATATGAGAAGTACCCCCTAGTAGTTTTTCTTGACAGTCGGGCTTAATTTATAAGAATCGTGTGTGCGAGGTTGATCAGAAAAAAAAATATTGAGAAAAGGCACAGGAAAAAAAAGTTAAAATAAAGGCAATTAGACGACCAATCCTTCTAAGTTGGGTAACCCTCACCCGGTTATTCAGCCCAACGACGGTCGAACCTGAAAGCCATTCAAAAAAATAAAATAAAATAAAATAAATATATATATATATATATATATATATATATATATATATATATATATATATATATATATATATATATATATATATATATATATATATATATATATATATATATATATATATATATATATATATATATATATATATATATATATATATATATATATATATATATATATATATATATATATATATATATATATATATATATATATATATATATATATATATATATAACAGTGCCAGAAAAATTGTTGATCAATCTTGTGCGAGGAAAAAATCATAAAAGCCTTTAAGTGATTGTCCGAATGAAAAGGGCTGAAAATCGAAAAGAAGACATAAGTACAAAGCATAGTCGGAGAGGTTACCGATAGGGAGATTGAGGTCCGTGGTTGTGTCGCGATCTAGTGTTTGTGTGTTACCTATTTTGACGGAGTAGGCCGAGACTAATCCTTGTGGAACTTGGAACGAGAAACTCACGTATGAGTATCAGCACCGTAACTCGCAGTCCCGTTGATGGTTCATTTGTGCGGAAAAAAAATAAATATATATATATATATATATATATATATATATATATATATATATATATATATATATATATATATATATATATATATATATATATATATATATATATATATATATATATATATATATATATATATATATATATATATATATATATATATATATATATATATATATATATATATATATATATATATATATATATATATATATATATATATATATATATATATATATATATATATATATATATATATATATATATATATATATATATATATATATATATATATATATATATATATATATATATATATATATATATATATATATATATATATATATAATGTTTTGTTTGGCGAGCTTTTTGCTTGAGATCAAGCAAAAGTTCAAGTTCGGGGGAGTTTGATCAGTGGATTTTAGTTGTGCTTTTCAAACGGTGTATGTCGTTTGTTTTGCATTGTTTTTATCGGTTTTTGAATCTCTTGTTTATGTTTTCATAGTTATTTTCAGTCATCTTGGTGTAAGTCTTATTTTGAGGTTTGTATCACTTTTGTCGCTGGTGCGTTTGATTTGGTTGTTTTTAGTGTATTTTTGGCAGGAAGTGGTGACCCGATATCCGTACCGTTTCGGAGACAAAGAAAAGCTGAAAACATGGAATTCAGAGGCCTGACACGGGTGCCCGTGTTGCACAACACAACCCGTGTCAGAAGGGACACGGTTGGATGACATGCCCAAGTTTTGAAGAGAAAAATGGTGAACTGAAGCACAACACGGGTGCCTGTGTCACACAACACGGCCTGTGTTGCAGTCCCTAAAGAAGAAAGCCACGCCCCTGTCGCTACTGCGAAAATCGAGGTCGGCAAAACAGAAGAGTCGCCACCTCTTGTTATTTATCCCTCAGAATGGGAAAGGAAACGATCGGAAAAACCTGATGAAAGGGTATAAGACAAGGTCATCGCAACCATTGTCTGGATTCGGGAGTCGGTTACGCAAGGGAAGGGTATTAGCACCCCTCACGTCCATCGTACTCGATGGGATCCACGCTTTCTGGTTTGTCTACAAGTGAAAAACAATCTATCTACGGCTTCTAGGGCTAAACGGAAAGACCTGACTCGATAGAGCATCGCGCTCTATGCCTACGTATTCCCTCGTGCAATGGGAAAGTCAGAGTCAACGTAGTTCGAGAAACTACGGAGGGATTTTGCTTGCCGAGACATCGTATCTCGTGCCTACGTACTTCCACACGGCGTGAAAGATCAGAGCTTCCGTAGTTCGAGCTAACTACGGCTAGACAGGGTGTTCTCGATCACATGGGGGTGAGAGAAAGGATTGACGATACTAGCGTACGTATTCTAGCAGTTAGGTGTATGCTGCTCGCTCGACGGAGACTTAGGCGTTACCTGTTTGCAATAGAACGGACATAGTATGTCGGGTTTTAAGGTATGGGAACCTACGGGAACTAGAACTACGGTCTGGTCTCAATTGCGCTCGGGCAAGAGAAAGGAAACATCAGTCGTCAGTGGGAAAGTCTCGATCGCACGGCAGTGAGAGAACAAAGAAGTTAGTTGTTAGTGTGCTCGCTAGGATATCGCATACTATGCCTACATATTCTCGTCTGGTACGAGAAATCAGAGCAACTGTAGTTCGGCTAACTACAGCAAACAGGGAAACAGGGAAAAGGGAGCTCGCTAGGATATCGCATCCTATGCCTACGTACTCTCGTCTGGTACGAGAGATCAGAGCAAACGTAGTTCGACAGGAAAACGAGTCTCGATTGCATGGGGGCAAGAGAAGGGGTCTCAATCGCCTGAACGCGAGAGGAAAGGGTTTCGGTCGCACGGGGGAGAGAACAAAGAGGAAGCAGGCTTACGCCTAAACAGGAAGGAACTCGGGACACACACGCAAGAACCTAATACGTAGGAGCGAGTGCGTCGTATATTACCCAAAGGATATATACTAAACACCCTAAACGATCGAGGGGAGACCACTCGATTATCATTTCCCACATATCTAACGATACAGCTCACAACATTCGACGGTTGCACGAAAACTCGAATAAGAAAGATGATGATGAACGAAGCGGCTTCGTTGGCTCCTGACATGTGCGCAAGCTCCATTCCAATCTTCTCCTCTCTGGATGCTTGATGAGGACGCTCGAATCAGGAACAATGTAACGCTTAGACCGTCATGGTTCGACTTATACGAGAAATCGAACACTAAGAGGTAGCGTATTGATGTCCGTGTCAAAGACAAGATAGATAAATGATATCGACAATCATTCTCCAATTGAATCGTGTCACACGGCCAACCAAAAAATAAAATCGAAGATAAAATCGGATAGAAAAGATAAAAAAAGGAGAGAAATCCAATACAAATAGAAATGATATGCTACTCCTAAAATTAGCAATTAATTTCTAATAGAAAACACTCTAGAGAAATATTAAAAGGAATTGCATAATGGAAAATAGAATATAAAATCTATATACCTCTAATAATATCCTATAAGAAAATGGGATGAAAATTCTATACACAATATTCTATAATTTCTACAAAGAAAAATAGAAGTGAAAATTCTATACTAATCTCTCTATAATATCCTAACAAAAATAGAATGAAAATTCTATATTAAAATATATAATATTCTATATTAAAAATTCATAGTAAAAAAATGCATAATATTCTAAACTATAAAATATAATCCCTAACAGAAAAAAGGAAAATAAAATCTACACTTATTACAAACACATGTCCAATACAAGAGAAATTGGAAAAATAAAGGGAAGAGGGGTACAGCCTGCAAAAGGGGTGAAATGTAGTAAAACCACCATTGGGCTTTAAGCCCACAATACAATCAGAAAATAAAAACAAAATAAAAAAAACTGGGGGGGGTGTGCGCTGGGAAATAGGGTGTGTGGCTTGAAACTCGTTGTTACTGGGCCCAGCCCATTCGTACCACACAAAAAACCCGAGGAAAGGGGGTGTAAGGAAAAAAAAGGAGGGGTATGGATCCAAAAACCCAAAATTGGGCCCTAAGGCCCACGAACCAAACCAACCCCTCTCACTTCCCCCATCCAGACTCTGAAGACCCTAATCTCTTCCTCCTCTCTTCTCTCCCAGCTTACTGTTCACTGCCGCCGTTCTCAAACTCACACTCACCTCTCTCCGTCTGAAATCTTCTCCGTCCGACCTTCACTCCATCAACTCTCTCCGTCTTCGTCTCCACCTTCACTTGAATCACACAAACAAACTTAACTCGCAAAACCTAACAAACAAGATCCATGAAGCTTTGTTGTTGTATGCCTGAAGTTAGATGAAGACGTGATATGATGGAGGTTCTTGCGCGTTGGAGTTTCGATCCGATGTTGATGGAGTTTTGTAGCGCTTCTGGAAGTTTCTTGAAGATGAACACAAAGAGTGTTCTTGAAGTTGGATGAAGATCATTGATGGTGCTCTGATGAACACGTTGCAGATCTTGACGAAGATCCTTGGAGATTTGAGATGATGAATGGCTTCAAATGGATCTTGAGTCGTGGTTCAACTCGGACGATGGTGATGTTCGTTTGGTGTTGAGATTTGGTGAAGCAGTACGAAGACTTGATGAAGGTTTGATGACGAATCTGGAGAAGTTGAGTAGCAACTGATGAATGGATCGTTGAAGAAAATCTTTGCAGATTTGGAAAACTTGTGAAGAACACCATGACGTTCTTGAGGATTTGAGAAAAGGAGTGAAGGACAGGATAAAGTTTCCGGCGAAGTTGAACGAAAAGGATGATCGGAAAGGACGGTGAAGGTTCTTGGATGATTTGCAGTTAAAAGATCTGGAAAATGGTTACGGTTGGTTGAAAGTTCTTGAACAAATCTATGAAAAAAACAGAAGAATCGGATGAATGTTGAAGAACACAACGAATTCTCGAAGATTGCTGGAAAAAGGCTGATGAACACGAAGAACGCATCAGTTTTCCGGTGAGCACATGCAGTTTCCGGCGAGTTTCCGGCCGTGGATTGAAGAGTTTGATTTTACCGGTGAAGCCTCCGACCGTTTGCATGGCCTGCGGCGAGGAGGAAGTGGTGGTGGACGCGTGTTAATACGCATGGGAGAGAGGGGGTGAATGGAGGCCACGTGTGCGGTGAGGTGGCGGAGAGAGAGAGTGCCCGCGTGGCTGTTTTATAAGCATGACATGTGGCAGCGTGGACTTGTGTTAGGCCTCCAGAACTGACACATGGCCCACCGAAAAGGGATTAACTCTGATTTAAAATCTGATTAATATACTAAGACTCAATTAATAATGCACTTTAGTTTCTAATGATTATTAACCCTAATTAAAACTCTTAAACTCTGAACCTAATTAACTCCTAATTAACTGAAAATTAAATGCTAATATCCTAATTAATTCTAATTAAAAAATGATTAAAATCTAATTAATCTCTATGAATTAATTCTAAAAAGACATTAAACTCCAATTAACTCTATTAATTCTTAAACCTATTAAAAATAGAAAAATATCTATTAAACCTATTAAAACTATTTAAAATTCATTAAAAATCTATTTACTATCTAAAAACTATTTAAAAAGAATTATCTATTATATCTAAAAATCAATCTAGAAAACAATTAACCTAAAAACTATTTAAAACTATTTAATATCTATTTAAAATTCTAGAAAAGAAATAGGGACCATTTAAAATCAATTTCAAAATCTAAAAAAACAATTAAAATCTCTTTTAAAAATCTAGAAATCAAGAGAAAAAACTAAAAATGCAAGGAAGCCAATTAAATCGATTAAAAAAAGATGCGCGAACATAGCGAAATAAGCGGTAAAAAACCGGACACCAAAATGTCCTCAAAAACAACAGCGAGAGCTGAAAACACCGGGACGAGCACAAATTCTCAAATCAAATCCTCGTATTCGCACGGGCTAGAAACGCCTGTAACGTCAGGAGAGGGCTGTAATCCCGATAAAATCAATCTGACTGCAAAAATGCGATGTATACGGTATGCAAAAATGCAAAATGCAAAATGAGTCGAAACATAAGCCAAATGCGATAATTGGTTGGTCAAATTTTGGGGTGCAACAGCTGCCCCTATTCAAACGGCTTGCACCTGAAGGGATGAGAAGCGAACGACTTTCAATCATTCAAAGGTAGAAGACGGTTGAATACAAAAGAAACCCAGAAATTTGCCAACCTGCAGAAATAAACTGCAAAAACTGCTTGGGGAAAATATCCAGAAAACCGAATCCAGTTGTCACGACAACAAACTGGTCAATCCTCTGACGAAGAACCTGACTTTAGCACTAGCTATCTGCGTGACGCCACAGATAACAAACCCGAAGGTTGGATCAACATGCACTTGATCCTCTCACGTCGTCTAATGATAGACAGGAAGAGAAACAATCTTGATATCGTATCGTCTAATGATAGACGAGAGGAAAATTCTATTCAAATCTCGCATCTTCTAATGATAGACGAGTGGAAAGTCATATTCAAATCTCGCATCGTCTAATGATAGACGAGAGGAAAACCTTGTCCGAAGAGCCACATCATCAGTGAGAACTAGCGGAAGGAAAACCATATAAGCTTCAACACTACCCATCAAATTTCAGAATCCTTTCGTCTACAGGAGTTGATGGAAAGAACAATATCCTCAAAGGGGCCACATCATCAGTAAGAACCGACAAGAAGAAAACCACCTTCAAAGGGCCATGTCGTCAATAAGAATCGACAACTAGGAAAACCAAACATTCTTCAAAGAGCCTTGACGTTAATAAGGATCGACGGTCAGAAAAACCCTTCTTGAAATGTCATCTCATCTGATAAGCAGAAAGAAAGCCAATATCTGAAAGATCGCCTTGAAACCTCTCAACATCTCAAGATAGACGGAGAGAAACCATACTCGAACTCACGACGTCTACAGATAGACGGGGAAAAATCATAATCAAACTCATGACGTTTAAAGATAGATGGAGAAAATATCTTGCTCAAACTCACAATGTCTAAAGATAGACGGAGAAAATTCCTGCTGGGGGAAATACATCTTCAATAGGAATTGTCGTCATCAGATGATTGATAGATAAATCATAACCTTCGTATGATCTGAGAATCAAATAAACCACAGAACTATCTGAACAAAGCTATTGGGTAATTGCCCCTGAACTGATTACAGAGTACTTCACGTTGCCACGTAAGGATGATAGAAAAATTGGCTTATGCTTCGTATGCATATGCGTATGTTTGAATTTTTCTATGGCGTAAATGCTCCATATAAGATGGAATGCTACGCATTTGGCGATGAAATGCAAATATGATGATATATGCAAGATGCAAATGCAGGCTCGGGCTGCTGGAGAAAAGTTGTACACAGAAGGACCCTCCCAGCAAAATAAATGCTGGAAAGGTGAAGCCAACTCCGCTGCTGGAGAAACTTGATACGGAACCGCTTCAGCAAAATAAATGCTGAAGACAAAGCCAACTCCGCTGGGGGATAACCGAAACCACAGAATTATTCCAGCAAAATAAATGCTGGAAAGGTGACCCGACTCCGCTGGGGATAAACAAATGTGCTAAGCATGATCGGACTTCCCTGGGGATAGCTTACACATGCCAAGGAAAATTGGACTTTTGCTGGGGAAAACAGACGGAGTTTTCCTGCGTACCAATGAAGTTTGGATTTTGAAACTGATGCGCCAACACGAATGGGCCTCACGGTGATTGCCAACATGGATTGGACTTTAGGAATAGCTCGCCAATGACAATTGGGCTTTAGGCTATCCATGATGGGTCAGGTACGACTGACGCTGGAAAACATCTTGTCTGAATTCACGATTTCTGGTTAAAGGGTCAAGGGATAATATCACGACTTCCCGACATTCGCCTTACACTTGAAGATTGACTGAACCTGCTTGAGTAGCTCTGAGTAGGTTTGATGATATAGAGAGGAACAATTCTTTCGCTTCTGATACGCCCCTAGTCTGTGGGATCCCTGTGGGGATATTCCTCTGATGGAAATCTGAAAATCCGTACCCTGATGGTCTGACATGAACTGCCCCAACACTCTGAACCTCGGAGAGATGCTTAGGATCAAACGCCCCTCGGGAAAGACACAACTTCTGCACCTTTTTTAGAGTGGCATGCCCCTGTCTGCAACGACTTTTCCCCTGATTGGCTGATCTGCGGGGAGATACACTGGTTTTTCTTGAGAGATTCATCAAATCTCGACCTGACTGCTTCAGAATAACTGACTTCGGATGGCCGACATCACATGGCTGACATCACTAGGGATTACCTGATATAGCTTTACCCAGGCTTATAGAGCATTCGTGCGTTCTGCATTCTACCCTGATCAGACTTTCCACTATAGGAAACTTTCCTGCTGTCCAACGCTTACTCGCAAGTAAAACAAGTTGTTCTTCATAACAGATATATTAATGCAATGCATATGACAGTTTTGACATCCAATATGTTCACTGGAAAAGGAAAAAACAGTTTATGGCATATAATGCACAAATCATCTATCAGAGTATCAGTATTAGTACCAACATGGCAAGGAGAACCCTTTTAGGAGTCAGTTTCGACGTGATCTTTACCGATGTATGCCTTCAAAACAAACCTGCTTCAATTAGGACTTTTGAAGGTTGTAACGTGGTCAGGTTCACGGTTTTGAAGGAAAGGATAAAGGCTCAAAAAATATTTTCACCCATTCGTTCTCCGTGATGTTCTCCAATCCTATGTTTAGCTAATTCAACCTTAGCGCTCACTCCTTAATGGTTGGAAAATAGGAGTGGTAGTTCGAGAAACCATGAGTTTCTAGAGTGACAGCCACTCACTTTTCGTCTTTGACACTTGGGGTCACACGACTCGTATTTGTTCGAGGATTTTCCTTTCTTTTCCTTTTTTGTTTCCCTAATTTTTGCCTGGACTAGCTCCTTTGAGCTTCTTTTGACTATTAAGTCCAGCGGGATGCCCTCATTTTTTCCTAAGTCATTTGCTTTGACTTAGCGGGCTTTCGATTCTTTTCTTTCTCTTTTTTTTTAGCAAGTCGTGTGACACTGGTTGTCTGACTCTTTGGGGAATGATGTGACTGTTTCACTCTTACCGCCTAACCACTGTGGTTTTTTAGGCACGACATCTAGAGGTGTGATTGATCCTTGAACGAACACTCCTTTCTGCAATTTAGACGCTCAGTCAAATTAGCTAACACCTACCCAGCCCCGGGTCAAGATTGAGGGTTTTTTTTTGTTTCCAGAAAGAAATCCTACTACCAGGCTCAAAGGGGTTGACAAGGGATTATCTTCCTTATAACTCCGGTGTTTGGGGATCTGAAACAATGCCTGTACATCATCAGCAGGTTTTATTTCCAAAAGCATACAATCGGAAGCTCGCACGTCTTTAAACTTCGTCATCCTCCCCAGATTCCGCTTAACCAAGCGTTGGACATCTGTAAAAACATTATTAGTGAACACGAATGGACTAAATCAAAACATGCATACTCATTTCATTATCAATATCAATTGAAAACAATACAAGTTTTACAAATGCAATTTGCGCTTTAACAGAAAAGAAACTACAAATGCAAAGAAATGACATGATAAAACAGATTGCCAGTTTCTGGGAACCGGGCTTTTCGAATTCGATCTGCTGCTGAGCCAGCCATCTTCAGAATTGACCGTCGAAGTCATCCTGATACTCCTCTGAACATCTACTATCAGTGAACTCTCCCATGACATGAACTGATTCACCCACTTGGCTGGATAAAGGAAGGTCGACACCCTGAGGCATGACAGATATCCTGTTAGAGTCTATCAAGGCTTGAATCTGGCTTCGAAGCACCTTACAGTCATCTGTTGAATTCCCCTGTGCCCCAACATGGTACTCACAGCGAGCGTTAGCATCAAAGCCTGGAGGGTAAGGCGGGATCATTGGATTAGTCTCTTTTGGCACTATCAGTTCACTTTTGACCAAATCCGGCAACAATTGACTATACGACATCTTTAGCTGAGTAAACTGCCTTTCAAGTTTCCTTGGTCTTCGTCGGGCGCGCTGACGCGGCTGACGATGATACGGCTGTTGACTCTGGCAGGTAATAGATATCTGACATACAGACCCAGTAGGTTGCTGACTCTGAGTGCTCAAAGTGTCAGGATACTGAATCTGAGTACGGGAGATTCTGAGACAACATCACTGCCTTTCTCCCCTTCTTCTTGCAAACTGACAGTTGATTCATCTTCATAAACTGCAGTATAAGGAATATCTTGAATCTTTCCGCTCTTGATTCCGCTCTCAACACGTTCTCATACTCTTATCAAGTCCGCAAAGCTTGCATTTCCACAACTGAACAATGCGTCATAGTAACGGCCTTTCAAAGTATCCACGAAAAGGTCAACCATTTCTCTATCCACAAGCGGTGGTTGAACACGAGCAGCCAATTCTCTCCATCTCTACACATACCCTCTAAAGGATTCATTCTCCGCACGAGATAATTCTTGCAAATGCACGCGACTAGGAGTTATATCCAGGTTGTAGTCGTATTGCTTCACGAAGGCATTGGCTAAATCCGACCACGATTTGATACTATCACTCTTCAACTGCATATACCAATCCAAAGATGCCCCGATCAAACTATCTTGGAAACAGTGAATCATAAGCTCGTCATTGGTGACATGTGAAGTCATTCTTCTGCAGAACATAACCAAATGTAGCTTCGGACAGATATCCCCTTTGTATTTCTCAAAATTCGGAATTTTGAACTTCAGAGGAAAGACAAGGTCTGGTACCAGACACATGCTCGCATCATTTAGGTCGAGAGTATTCTTATTTATCAAGGCAGCCACCTGATCTTCCAACAACTGAATTCTTCTCGCATCCTCAACAGCCCTGGGGTTCTCAGCATTGACCTTCGTAGCAACCCTCTGACGATCCGGCACAGGGAAAGTGAAACGCTGATAATCTGTGTCATGGAGAGAAGATGCATATCTGTCTCTGACAGGAATCTGCACATTCTGGGCTTGAGCAACATTGTTCACCTGAGTCCTCTGAATGTTGTTTTCTCCTCTATTCATAGCTGTTATGGCTTCCATGAACTGACTTAACTGGTTCTTCAACAACTCAAACTCTACCCTGGTAACAAACTGATTCTGCTCTTCGGAGTCCATGATCCTTCCAGAAACTAACTCAAGTTCAATGCGAATGCCGAGAAGTCAACTGCGAGTTAGAAAAAAGATTGATAAGCTCTCTGTTCCAGCCGAGGATGGTCATGCAAGCATGAGATGCACATGAAATGCAATGCAAAATGCAACAAACACGGGATCACAACCCCCACAAAGCTCTGAATACTGCTGCACTGCTGACGGGATAAGTTCACTCTGACGAGAGAAAACCAAAATACCGGGTAGGCTGGAAGTTAAGTTTCCTGCAAAAACCCTCCCACTCACGGGTATGGACCTAAACTGACACAGGTTCGACATCCTATGCGGTCATCAGCGTCACATACTTTCAAGAACGATGATACGATACCCAGAAGGTGTGGCATCATCATCTCTTGAAGCGGCCTCACTTAGCTGAATCCCAAGTGATCGGTTCCTAGAGTCAACAATCCTTAGATCTGAAATCCTTTAGATGGCCCACTGGGCTGGAAATGGAAATCATCTCAAAGAATCTCGTCTGAGTGCAGATTTCGTGGGAACTAGTGTATGCCTAACATACAGGTTCACCACAAATCTGCTCTAATACGATGTAGCTCTCAAGCCTGGGTCTGGCTTATCACTCATCAAAGCCCCTCCCACAACAACATAGTAGCAACAGGTAATAAGTGCGAGAAATGTAAATACAACAGTAATATACAACATACAACGCACAAAAATAAACACCCACAGACAAGCAAACAAGCGCTAGGATTGACTCTCGTCGGGACGTTGGATCCCTCAGATTGACTCGCATAGGGGACGTTGGATCCCTAGGAAACTATCGCAGTCGCCAGCTGCTAGGGATTGCCCAGGCAGCTAGGAAGAGAAACCAAGACAAGACTCGCTTAGAGAACCAGAGTCCCCAGCAGAGTCGCCAGCTGTCGCTACTGCGAAAATCGAGGCCGGCAAAACAGAAGAGTCACCACCTCTCGTTATTTATCCCTCAGAACGGGAAAGGAAACGATCGGAAAAACCTGACGAAAGGGTATAAGACAAGGTCATCGCAACCATTGTCTGGATTCGGGAGTCGGTTACGCAAGGGGAAGGTATTAGCACCCCTCACGTCCATCGTACTCGATAGGATCCACACTTGCTGGTTTGTCTACGGGTGAAAAACAATCTATCTACGGCTTCTAGGGCTAAACGGAAAGAACTGACTCAATAGAGCATCGCGCTCTATGCCTACGTATTCCCTTATGCAATGGGAAAGTCAGAGTCAACGTAGTTCGGGAAACTACGGGGGGATTTTGCTCGCCAAGACATCGCATCTCGTGCCTACGTACTTCCACACAGCGTGAAAGATCAGAGCTTCCGTAGTTCGGGCTAACTACGGCTAGACAGGGTGTTCTCGATCACACGGGGGTGAGAGAAAGGATTGACGATACTAGCGTACGTATTCTAGCAGTTAGGTGTATGCTGCTCGCTCGACGGAGACTTAGGCGTTACCTGTTTGCGATAGAACGGACGTAGTATGTCGGGTTTTAAGGCATGGGAACCTACGGGAACTAGAACTACGGTCTGGTCTCAATTGCGCTCGGGCAAGAGAAAGGAAACATCAGTCGTTAGCGGGAAAGTCTCGATCGCACGGCAGTGAGAGAACAAAGAAGTTAGTTGTTAGTGTGCTTGCTAGGATATCGCATCCTATGCCTACATATTCTAGTCTGGTACGAGAAATCAGAGCAACTGTAGTTCGGCTAACTACAGCAAACGGGGAAACAGGGAAAAGGGAGCTCGCTAGGATATCGCATCCTATGCCTACGTACTATCGTCTGGTACGAGAGATAAGAGCAAACGTAGTTCGACGGGAAAACGAGTCTCGATTGCACGGGGGCAAGAGAAGGGGTCTCAATCGCCTGAACGCGAGAGGAAAGGGTTTCGGTCGCACGGGGGCGAGAACAAAGAGGAAGCAGGCTTACGCCTAAACGGGAAGGAACTCGGGACACACACGCAAGAACCTAATATGTAGGAGCGAGTGCATCGTATATTGCCCAAAGGATATATACTAAACACCATAAACGATCGAGGGGAGACCACTCGATTGTCATTTCCCACGTATCTACGATACAGCTTACAACACTCGACGGTTGCACGAAAACTCGAATAAGAAAGATGATGATGAACGAAGCGGCTCCATTGGCTCCTGACATGTGCGCAAGCTCCATTCCAATCTTCTCCTCTCTAAATCCTTGATGAGGACGCTCGAAACAGGAACAATGTAACGCTTAGACCGTCATGGTTCGACTTATACGAGAAAACGAACACTAAGAGGTAGCGTATTGATGTCCGTGTCAAAGACAAGATAGAGAAATGATATCGACAATCATTCTCCAATTGAATCGTGTCACACGGCCAACCAAAAAATAAAATCAAAGATAAAATCGGATAGAAAAGATAAAAAAAGGAGAGAAATCCAATACAAATGGAAATGATATGCTACTCCTAAAATTAGCAATTAATTTCTAATAGAAAACACTCTAGAGAAATATTAAAAGGAATTGCATAATGGAAAATAGAATATAAAATCTATATACCTCTAATAATATCCTATAAGAAAATGGGATGAAAATTCTATACACAATATTCTATAATTTCTACAAAGAAAAATAGAAGTGAAAATTCTATACTAATCTCTCTATAATATCCTAACAAAAATAGAATGAAAATTCTATATTAAAATCTATAATATTCTATATTAAAAATTCATAGGAAAAAAATGCATAATATTCTAAACTATAAAATATAATCCCTAACAGAAAAAAGGAAAATAAAATCTACACTTATTACAAACACATGTCCAATACAAGAGAAATTGGAAAAATAAAGGGAAGAGGGGTACAGCCTGCAAAAGGGGTGAAATGTAGTAAAACCACCATTGGGCTTTAAGCCCACAATACAATCAGAAAAATAAAAACAAAATAAAAAAAACTGGGGGGGGGGGGGGGGGCGTGTGCGCTTGGAAATAGGGTGTGTGGCTTGAAACTCGTTGTTACTGGCCCCATCCCATTCGTACCACACAAAAAAACTGAGGAAAGGGGGTGTAAGGAAAAAAAAGGAGGGGTATGGATCCAAAAACCCAAAATTGGGCCCTAAGGCCCACGAACCAAACCAACCCCTCTCACTTCCCCCATCCAGACTCTGAAAACCCTAATCTCTTCTTCCTCTCTTCTCTCTGAGCTTACTGTTCACCGCCACCGTTCTCAAACTCACCCTCACATCTCTCCGTCTGAAATCTTCTCCGTCTGACCTTCACTCCTTCAACTCTCTCCGTCTCCGTCTCCACCTTTACTTGAATCACACAAACAAACTTAACTCGCAAAACCTAACAAACAAGATCCATGAAGCTTTGTTGTTGTATGTCTGAAGTTAGATGAAGACGTGATATGATGGAGGTTCTTGTGCGTTGGAGTTTTGATCTGATGTTGATGGAGTTTTGTAGCGTTTCTGGAAGTTTCTCGAAGATGAACGCGAAGAGTGTTCTTGAAGTTGAATGAAGATCATTGATGGTGCTCTGATGAACATGTTGCAGATCTTGACGAAGATCCTTGGAGATTTGAGATGATGAATGGCTTCAAACGGATCTTGATTCGTGGTTCAACTCGGACGATGGTGATGTTCGTTTGGTGTTGAGATTTGACGAAGCAGTACGAAGACTTGATGAAGGTTTGATGATGAATTTGGAGAAGTTGAGTAGCAACTGATGAACACTGATGAATGGATCGTTGAAGAAAATCTTCGCAGATCTGGAAAACATGTGAAGAACACCATGACGTTCTTGAGGATTTGGGAAAAGGAGTGAAGGACAGGATGAAGTTTCCGGCGAAGTTGAACGAAAAGGATGATCAGAAAGGACGGTGAAGGTTCTTGGATGATTTGCAGTTAAAAGATCTGGAAAACGGTTACGGTTGGTTGAAAGTTCTTGAACAAATCTATGAAAAAAACAGATGAATCGGATGAATGATGAAGAACACAACGAATTCTCGAAGATTGCTGGAAAAAGGCTGATGAACACGAAGAACGCATCAGTTTTCCGGTGAGCACATGCAGTTTTCGGCGAGTTTCCGACCGTGGATTGAAGAGTTTGATTTTACCGGTGAAGCCTCCAGCCGTTTGCATGGCCGGCGGCGAGGAGGAAGTGGTGGTGGACGCGTGTCAACAGGCATGGGAGAGAGGGGGTGAATGGAGGCCACGTGTGGGGTGAGGTGGCGGAGAGAGAGAGAGCGCACGCGTGGCTGTTTTATAAGCATGACAAATGGCAGCGTGGACTTATGTTGGGCCTCCAGAACTGACACATGGCCCACCGAAAAGCGATTAACTCTGATTTAAAATCTGATTAATACACTAAGACTCAATTAATAATGCACTTAAGATTCTAATGATCATTAACCCTAATTAAAACTCTTAAACTTTGAACCTAATTAACTGAAAATTAAATGCTAATATCCTAATTAATTCTAATTAAAAAATGATTAAAATCTAATTAATCTCTATGAATTAATTCTAAAAAGAAATTAAACTCCAATTAACTCTATTAATTCTTAAACCTATTAAAAATAGAAAAAGATCTATTAAACCTATTAAAACTATTTAAAATTCATTAAAAATCTATTTACTATCTAAAAACTATTTAAAAAGAATTATCTATTATATCTAAAAATCAATCTAGAAAACAATTAACCTAAAAACTATTTAATATCTATTTAAAATTTTAGAAAAGAAATAAGGACCATTTAAAATCAATTTCAAAATCTAAAAAAACAATTAAAATCTCTTTTAAAAATCTAGAAATGAAGAGAAAAAACTAAAAATGCAAGGAAGCCAATTAAATCGATTAAAAAAAGATGCGCGAACATAGAGAAATAAGCGGTAAAAAACCGGACACCGAAATGTCCTCAAAAACAACAGCGAGAGCTGAAAACACCGGGACGAGCACAAATTCTCAAATCAAATCCTCGTATTCGCACGGGCCTGAAACGCCTGTAACGTCAGGAGAGGGCTGTAATCCCGATAAAATCAATCTGACTGCAAAAATGCGATGTATACGGTATGCAAAAATGCAAAATGCAAAATGAGTCAAAACATAAGCCAAATGCGATAATTGGTTGGTCAAATTTTGGGGTGCAACAGCCCCATTGAGCAGCAGCCTGACACGGCCACCCGTGTCCCATGACACAGCCCGTGTCAGGGCCACTGATAGTGAATTTGTCGTTTTTTCCTGTTTTGTGCTAGCTAAGCTATTTCGAAGGGCATTTTAGACATTTTGTGATGTAATTTGAATTTAGATTTATTAGCGGAATTTTGGCTAAGACTTGACACTTTTGGATTGGGATCGAATTTTTACACTGAAGGAGGAGATTTCTGGAGAACAAAGGATCGATCAAAAGCGGAAGCAATTGATGATCTAACCGAACCAATTTCTATTGTAATGATCTTTTCCCTTTTATTTTCAAGTACATTTGTTTTGATTAAGAACATGAGTGGCTAAACCCCCATTTGTTAGGGGGTGGTCCTAAATTGCGATGTATTGACCTTTGTTGGGATTATTCTATGAGATTTATGTTATTTACCTTATACCTTTTATTTTGCAACGATATTTATGCTTGTTCGTATTGGAAAATAGAATTCTATTTACGATTAGGTTTTGGTCTGGAAAGTCAACCTAATGCTTTTGCAAAATAATATTACGGTAGATATTGTCTAGGAATGGGGATATCCCGTAGCACGTGTTTTATGTCAGAACTATTGCTTGATGCTTTTCATGGGCAACTGAGGAATTAGTGTGCATGAAATTCATCAAAGGGTTTTTCATTAAGGAATTAAGGAAAATTGATTTTGAAATTTGATTGATTAAGGTGGGAAACAATTATCTCAGAATAATTCTTTATGGTCTTTACTCGCAATTTATCCACTTCCCTAGCATTATTCTTAGATAAATCTAAAAGTTATTATTTTACTAGTTTTATATCCTTCTACCAAACAACCCCAAGATATTTTTGTCCCTTTGAATACTAAAACTACTGTTGATTACTACGCAATCCTCGAGATCGATACTTGGGACTTTTTCCCTTATTACTACATCGATGAAAATACTACACTTGTTATTTTTCCGATCAAAGAGATCTAGGTTAGATGCTCTGATTTCTTTTTGAACATTGTTATGTTAGTAGTTGGCATTTTGAAGGTATAACTGTTATAAGGCTTTGGTGTTTGATTTGTTTGGCATTGTAATGATCAAGTTGTCACTTTCATTTGTGAATTTTAAACCTTGTGCTTGAAAAGATCTATGTGATTTGTTACTGTCATTAGAGCATTAGAGGGGCTATTGTTTAGACTGTTTGGTATTATTATGCCAAGAATGTTACATTTATGCTGTAAAATTCCTACTGCCACAAGGCTTGCAAGTTTGTATGTATGGATAGAGTTGTGGATTGATGGTTAATTGATCTTAACATTGTCATGGTAAGATTCATAATTGTTTTATCAAGGTTTTTTTTAAGTCTAAAACTATCAAACTCATATTTCTGTTTAGGCCTAGATTTAGTTGGTTCAATTCCTAGTCATGCTTGTGGTTTATGTTACTTAGTGCATACTTGAATTAATCTAGCATTTTAATAAGTGTGCATAGGACTGTCATTGGGATCTTGCACTAGGGTTGCTGTTAGCATTTATGTGAAGATGGATTTATCAATCCATGGTGAGATACTTAGAGTGGTTGTCACTTTGCATTAGCTTCCTAGGCATTGTAATGTCAGGCTCCTGTTTGTGTTTAGCTTTAGTTTAGAGTTGTGACTTTAGACTTTAGGTTTAGTTGGATGGTTGGAGTTGGGATTCAAGCAATGTAGTTTATATTCATGACTGTTTTAGACTAAGTTTGTCAATTTGATTTAGCTGTTTCCAGGTTGCGTTTTTCATGGAAAGCAGTTTGAGTAAGATGAAGCCAGATTTGTGTTAATGAGGTCTTGTATGGACTTTTGATTTATTGAGAGCAGGTTTTCTTGGTTTGATTATTTAGGGAAGTTTGGTTGTATTTGGTGAGGGTCTTTTAGTAGTGTTAAACATTAGTGTGTAGTTTAGTGGGATAGCATCATTAGATTCTCTGATTGAGGTGCATTCTAAATCTTGTTGTGTTTAGTGCCTCTCTTTTGGAGGCCTGGCCTGGTTCATGTTTCTGGATCAGTCTAGCTTTTGGTAGGTGCATAGGTTTGACATTAGAGTGAGGGATGTCTTGAGGATTTAAGATTGTTATGTGTTGTTTAGATCTTCAAAAGGCAACTTGTTTGTCTGACTGTTTAGTCTGAATCTAGAGGTGGTTTGTGTTGAGCTGATGATAAATGACCTGTTGAGGCTGTTGCTAGGGTGTTTTGAGTTTAGGTTGATAAGATCAGTAGGAGATATTCCAGTATGCTCTGATAGGAGAGGGCCATTAGCCTTTTGCCTTGAGTGAACCCCTTTTAACTTGTAAGTCTGTTAGACAATTGAGGTACATAATTGATGAATGGTGCTAGCATAATCATGATGAATTTCATAGTAGTACTTTCAGGACTGTCTATGAACAACTGTTGCCATAGGCCAACTTTCTAATCATGACAGTTTTGCTCCTTTTGCTATTGGTAAACAAGGCACTTTGTTTGTTTAATGATGTTTAAGTCTTGGTTTAATCTTGCTGTCAAGAATTCATCTTTGTGAAGTCATGATATTTTGAATCCCTCTACAACTGTTCTTGAAAGCTAAGTTTGTTAGCTTATGCGTGTTAGCTGCCAGAATTTGGTGCCTCATGCTGAAATTGGTTTATTGTTGTTATTAGGTTTAATTTAGAGCTTTGCTTTGCGTTTGAACTGATAACCATGTTTCTAGACTTTGCTGATTTAAGTCTGATCCACCTACACCTTGTACTTTGCCACTAATTAATGATTGCCCCTTGAAGGTTTATGGCTGCCACTTGATATTTACAAGGTCTGTCATGCCTTGCTTTAGAGTTTGTTAACTGTTGATCCATTTAACTCATTGTTAGTTTGTAATGACTTTGTGTATTGTTAAAGGTTCATAAGTGAGTTTGTTTGCCTGCATTTATTTACTTTTCATAGAGGTTGTTCTCCTTCTTTTTTGATGTCTATTTGGGTATGCTGTAGAGTTCTTTTTACAATTCCTTTTGATCCATGTAAGTCAAGTTGTTGGCAAGTTGTTTTAGTTCACTCATTTTGGTCTGTAATGTTTAGATTCATGTGGCTGTCAAATTTGTTAGTGTAGGCTTTGGTACATTGGTGTTGGCAGTTTCTTGCCTTGAGGTTTGATACCATCAAGCTCAATCTGTTTGTTGCAATTTATTTGTGTTTGAGTCCTTAACATGTTGCAGTTTGGATTGATAAGTGTCTACTGTCATGAAGCTATTAACATTGTTGATTTGCAAATATCATCTCAAAAACACCAATTTCATCAACTTGCAACTCAAGGGCCATTTTCTCATTCTATCTTTTTTTGATCAAACTTGTTATTGGACTCATCCCATACTACATTTCAAACTTGTGCAGACCTTTACTTGCTTTTAAATCCACCTATTTTAATCCATGGATCTTCAAATGCATCTCAAACTTCATTTTTGCAGTTGCTATCATTTTTTTTAGTTAGGGGCACAATTTGAGAAAACTAAATGCACCAAAAAAATCCTTTTCCTTGTCAAAAATCACACAAGTTAGACTTTGAGTTTGTTAAATTTGATGATGTTTTGACCTATTTTGGATGTTCACGTTTTTGCCATAGTTTTCTTAAGGCTTAGCTTGCTATCCCAGTTTATAGGGAAATTTAGTCAACCTACATTCCATCAGTTTTTCTGCTATTTGATTGGTGCCTGATGTTAGGAACACATTGGTGGGATCTGCTCAGTTCATGTGATGATACCTTTGTCTGTGGACATGACTTTCATTTGATGCCAATATCAACTATTTTTAAGCATAATATGCATGCCCTTGTCATGTTATTTTGAGGATCTGCCTTGATGTGCTTGGTAGCACCAGAAGCCATTTTGTTGTAAAGGATTGTGTCAACTTTCTGTTGAGAATTATTTTTCATGACTTGATAGCCTCAATCTAGATCTAAGCTTTTCTGCTAATCTTTGGATATACCTACGTTACTGTTTCTGTTTTCCAAGCAAATCACCATGCTATATTCCTATTGTGCTATGAACTTTGCTGTTGGAAAGGTGCATCTATTCTATCAGCATGTTGCTTTAAAAGTTTGTCAACTTCAAATGTCATAAGGTGTTCCATTTTCAATCTTTGTAATGTGTGTGGAATTCATGATCAGTGTCTAGCTTGATTATTAAGCATTGCTTTGCTTTGAGTTACTTCTTTTTCTTTTAACTTCGCAAATGCCAAGTCTTCCTTAAGTTGGCAGCTGAAGGGTCATCTTGTGATCCACTGTGAGATTAAGCTCATCTCTCTGAGCATAATCATGAATCTTGCATTTCAAATGTGTGCAGACTTTGGTTGGAGCTTAACTCATCAGCTCTGAACCATAAAACACTCCAAAAGTGCATCTTGTGTGTGCCATCATATTTTCCATTTTGAGTGTTATTTTGAAAAATGGTTGACACCATCCTCTTACTTGTGAAAATCCAATAATGTTTGAATTTTATTTCCTGAAAATTGGTTATGTCTTGAGGAAGTTTGGATTCAAATCGTTTTGGAATTTCCACTTGAGTTGCCTTGAAGGAGTTGCCCATAATTTTTGCTTTGTTAAGTACATATTTAATTGGGGTGGCATAATACACAGATGTATCGCCACCCCAGTGGTTGTCACCTTGCCTTTAAGTACCCTATCATGCGCCTTGTCCTCTGTTCGAGCCTCAACGAGGCCACTTTTTTTTTATTAATTTTGTGATTTTTCAAGTTTTTAATATTTTACCTTCTTTTTTCCATTCAATTTCACACACGCATGATGGTTGGGTTGTGATTATTCCAAGCCTATGACCCCAAGGTCGGGTTCAAGCCTTGGGTTAGGCATTTCCTATATTTTTTTTAGCACTTGGTTTACTTATTTTATTTAATTTCATTCAATTTTCAATTTTACATAACTTCTTCGTTTTTAATCCTTTTTAGTTGATTCTTTTTGCTAAATTCTAATTTTAATGTGTATCTTCATATGATGATCAAAGAATTCTAAAATTATTATTTTAGAAACACTTTTCATAATGGGAAGATCGTAAATCATTTTAGGGTTTTCACCCTCTTATCTCTCATTTTCGAACTTTTATTTTATTCCTCTTTGAGATTAATTTTAAGATGGAATGGACTTGTATTATTGGTTCCCTTGTGCATTTAAGTTTGAATTTCAACTTTGTTTGTACGCGTTTAAATGTTCACTTTTTAAACCGTTGATTATCCCCTCGAGGTTTTGAGCCTTCTATTTACATTGTGTGACATTGTTGGTTTACATAAGACCTCCTTTATCCAGTTATCCTAACCTTAAGATTGGAGTCGCCGTGCTCTATTTAGCGTCCCTCCGTGGACATTCTCTCCCCTTTATCCTAACCTTAGGATCTGAGTCGCCGTACTCGTGTTTAGCGTCCCGCCGTGGACAATCCTTTATCATAACAATCTCAATGTAGATTCAGGAGTCGCCGCACTCCATGTAAGTACTTCCCTATGAATGCTTACATCCCCTTGGAACCTTGACCACCGTCAAGAGTTCCTCACCTCTAACCAGGGGAGCTACGGTTGCTCTGATTCCATTCCCGTCAGGATACGTACGCACGAGATGCAATGTCTTGGCGAGCAAACTTTATATATACTTTATATCTTTACCCTTAGCACATTTTCCTTTAGCAAGCAAACTTTAGCATAATAAAAATATTAACAAGAGGTTCGTGTAGAGTACTACAGATGTTTAGGATGTGAAATACCTAACCTAGGCATAACCAACCCCCGAACCTTTAGATCTCTCTTCGCTTAGCTTTAAGCCTTGCTTTCTACTTTTCATTTTTATAGGTTTTTCTTTCTTTAAACCTTTCCTTTTTGGATAAATTAAAGTCCGGTTGTGAATTTAAGAATTAAAGATTCAAGTTAATCAATAGCTTGGTATCACGATTCTCACTGCAACAATTACAATGAGGGAATTATGGTCCATGAAGTCCACGTGGCTTATTGAATTCCACTCAAGAAGTTTCAAGGCCTCAGAAGACCCGGAACATCAACAGTCGACTCGGTAGTCATCGGTCGATCGTTCGGTTGACCGAAAAGTCAACTCTTTAAATTTGACCTCACAAAGTATGAAGCAAAAATGTTCTTAGTAACATATTACACCTATCTATGAAGTTTCATGACCATTGGTCAAGGATTGGGGATTAATCGGAAAAATCGGGAATTAGGGTTTTGAAAAGGGCAAGACCATAACTTCCTAACCACACATCCAAATGAGTTGGTTCAAAGCTTGTTGGAAAGGTCTCGGCAAGCCATACAAAAGTCTCACAGTGGTCCATGTGCAAAAAATGCATATATTTGGAGTTATATCCAAAATCATCACAAGAGGGAGAAAACACTTAGAAAAATTATAAGTTTCTGGCCTTGCAAATCATGTTTTCAGCCAACTTTAAGGGGATTTTTGACCTAGTTCCACTTGGAATCTGAAGATCATGAAACATGAAATTTGTAGAGCTCCATGAGGGCTTTCCAAAAAGTACTAGAATGTTGGGGTTTCAACACTTGAATGCACCATTTCAACTTTTCCACAAATTCACTTCTCATCCACTTGAATCATTCTAAACCATTGGATCATGTATTGATCTGATATTTAGGAAGGATGATGGCTAGAAAATGCAGAAAGCATAAGGCTTGAAAGGCTTGACAAGATTTTCAAGACAAGTGGCAATATAATATTCAAAGAAATCAAAAGAAGAAAGAGAAACTTTTGAAGAAAATCTGGAGCAGCAGGGCCCCTACTCTATTGGTACACCTCAATCACATCCTATGGCTTGCAAACATTCTGATTAATGCATCACAATGCATCAAGGATACTCAAAACCAGCTGCATCAAGATCTTGAACAAGATTTGCTCCAAAAATCTCCCTCCAAGGCCAAAACTTCAAATATGCCCCAATGCTTCTCATGGCGTATAAATAGAGGCTTCCTTCCATTGTATACAATAGACCAGAGCCCTCTAAACCCAAGAGAAAATCAAGCTCTCATTCTTTCCTTGCTTTACTTGTAAGTGAAGAAAATTCCAAAACCATAGCAAACATTTAGCAAGTATTAGCATGCAAACAAACAAAAGGTTCCTGTAGAGTACTACAGATGTTTAGGATGTGAAATACCTACCCTAGGCTTAACCAACCCCCGATCCCCGAATCTCTTAGTGTTGTTGTTACATCGCGCAAAAGGTTCTTTCTTTCTTTAGACCTTTCCTTTGGATAAATTAAAGTCCGGTTGTGAATTTTAAGAATTAAGATTCAAGTTAATCAATAGCTTGGTATCACGATTCTCACCGCAACATCTGGTGCAAGATTTCCCCTATTGGTAACCTAAGCATCTGCCAGTAAATTTCTTTGGCTTCAACCTTCCTAGTGAAGTGAATGTTATTTCTCTCTTCAACAAACTTCTTACAACTTCAATCTTCCCCGGTAAAGTGAATGCTTATTTCATCCCCTGTGAGGCCTCAACTCTAGCATCTCCGATAATGACTTCCTTTCAGTCTACTTTAGTTCGTAGTGGATATTTATTTTATACCCTATGAAGATTTTTCAATCATGAGTTTAATCCTTTCCCAATGAATCTTTCTCATCCCAACAGAGCAGCGAGATTCATCTTAACAATCCCTTAAGTGAAGTCATGATATAATATCACCAAGTGGAGTGCTCTCTTTTCCCCAGAGAAGTTTGAAGCCTTAAAGCAAGATTGTGATTCTATGTGTGGCTTTCCATTCACCCTAGTGATGCTTCTTTCATACGAAGATTGGCTGAGTATCCGTGTCGAGATGTTTATTTCGTCTCCGATTTACTTCTCCTTGTCTGTGTTGTCATGATAAGCATAACATAACATAAATTCATTCATATGGATACATGGCATTTGTGCATTTTGCATTTTTGTGTTTGTTTGTTTGTTTACTTTGGTCGTGTTTATCACCAAGTGATTGGGTTGTCTTCTCCCTCCAAGTAGAGTCGCCAGTCCTAAGCAGAAATAACACATCCTTTCTAATTCCCCACTGAGTTTGATTCTCGTGGAATATTGTTGCTTTAGTTTTTCTTTTCCATTTTTGGATAAAGATAAACCCCAGTTGAGGTCATTCCTCAATGGGTAGTGTATTGCTTGACCGTTTCTCTTCAATTATTAATTGAATTGAACTTTGATCCCTGACAATAACAACTTTTAGTCTCTCTAGGCTTTTGAACCTGGATTGAGCGTGAATTTATTTTTCACTCCCCCCCCCCCCCCGAGAAGAATCTATTTGAGGACCACCATTGAAGATAAAATATTTCTTCAGCGGCAGTGTTACAACATTTTCTCAGCAATTTATACCCAGACAACAAGTGGCAGCTCTTTATTTGAGCAACTTGTTTCTTTCTCAGGCTTTCTATTTGGATGACAAATGGCATTCTCTTCAAGACATTTTGTCTATCCCCAATGATTTTATCAGCATTATCAACTTATCCTCCATCAAATGGCATATCTCCGGAAATCCAATAGAGAAGTTTGGTGAAGACTTTACAAGTGTTTCTCTTTATTTGAAAATTCCTGATACAAGGACTTTATTTACTTCAATGCAACTTCAAACTACAACAATACTGCTCCTCAATGATGTTTTCCCCAGCGAGTCCACTATTCAATTTGCTTCCATCAAATGGCATCTCTCCGAGAAGTTCGATGAAAATTCAGATGATCTTTCTCTTTATTTGAGAAGACATATTTTGTAAATCAATCGACTTGCATCTCTTTTAGATCCCCGACGATGTTTTTCTAATCTCTAGTAAAATTCCAATCCCCTGTGAAGATACTCTCCCATAAGTATTCACCTTTCCAGGAAGAAACAGAGACCCGTTCACAGCATAAAACCTTGAAGTGTGGAAAGGTTTGTTTTACCCTTTTCAAGTGGAATACTGGATCAAATAAGAAACTGAGACTCGTTCATGGCATACAACCTTGAAGCGTGGGGACGTTTATTTTACCCTTTTCAAGTGGAATACTTGATTAAAGAAGAAATTGAGACCCATTCATGGCATACAACCTTAAAGCGTGGGGAGGTTTATTTTACCCTTTTCAAGTGGAATACTTAATTAAAGAAGAAACTGAGACCCGTTCATGGCATACAACCTTGAAGCGTGGAGAGGTTTATTTTACCCGTTTCAAGTGGAATACTTTATTAAAGAAGAAACTGAGACCCGTTCATGGCATATATCCTTGAAGCAAGGGGAGGTTTATTTTACCATTTTCAAGTAGAAAACTTGATTAATGAAGAAACTGAGACCCATTCATGGCATACAACCTTGGAGCGTGGGGAGGTTTATTCACTGTTTCTAAAAGAAGTCACCTAGTTAGACAAGCTAGATCATTTTATTTCGGCTATTACCTTTGCTTAGGCCATCATACATTTGATGGTAGGTAATATATTGTGTCATTTTGGACAGATACCTTTGTTTAGGCTACCAGGATTGGTAGTAGGTCATATTTCCCCTTCATGTTACCATTGCTTAGGCTATCATATGATTGATAGTAGGTAATATGTGTCTTTGCTTCACTTGGATGCCTTTGCTTAGGCTACCATAAGTTGGTAGTAAGTTATCCCTCAAAGTTTAGTTCTCTCACCCGATGTTTGAAATATCACATCCTTGATAATAAATACTATACATTTTTATTTGTTGGAGATACCATGTGTTTAAATTACCCTGTGATTGTCAGTTGGTAGTCTCTTCCCGAATTGAGTCTCATCCCCGGTGGAGTTGGATCTTTTCCCGTGGAGTCTTGCTTTGCTAAGTTGTTCCTCATCGGGTCTTCCATTCTTTAATTGTGTTTCAGCATTGTCTGTATACAGTTATCTCTTGTGGCATATTTTCCATCATAGATCCCTATCTTGCATTCATATCATTTTATGTCATATCATGTGCATCTTATGGCATCTTAGGGCCCAAAATTATGCATGTTTGTATTTAAGTCTCTCCTATCTCGTCAAGACGAAGATTTCAATCTCCATATCTTCTGATAGAATAAACTTAAATAGGGGCATCTGTCGCACCCTAACTTTTGTCCCTAAGATTTTGTTTTCTTTGTGCATCATCTCACATAACATCTTTAGGTCATACGATCTTTGTGTGCATAATTAATGTGACTAACAAGTTTACGCAGAGGCATCGATTTCAAGTGGACGTCACATTCTTCTCCCTAGTAAGAGGCTTAGGGTTTCAGCTCTCCCTTTTCAAGGTTCATCAAAATCCAGATCACTTTTCCTCAAGATTCCTCAAAACCTTCCGGGAGTACCCTGAGAATTAGGATTTTATCCGTTGGTGTTGAGTGTGTTCCTTGGAAATATGATTAGGGTTTTTGTAGCAAGTTGCATCACAATCAATGTCCTTATTTACAAAAATTCCATAGGGCATGGTTCGTGGACTAAGTTCATCGTCATATAAGTCTTTGTTTGTTCGGGTAACAAGAGTTGAGCAAAACTTTGTTCATAAATTTTGGATCATAAATCATGTCCTTTACAAAAAAGTTTGAATTGATTCATTGTTTTCACAAACTTCAAGTTATTCATTTGAATTGCACTATTTCCCCACTTTGAAATTCAAGCAATGCAAGAATTCCACCACTTTCAAGTTCAAAGTTTTGCACAAAGATGGTTCAAATCCACCAATTCAAGTTCATAAACCCAAGGTCCCATGTTTATTTCAAGCCCTATGTCAGGGTTATGAATTCATGAGATTAGAATCCAAGATAAATTTCATGTTTGGTTTAAATTTCCATGATCACTTCTTCTCACAAAGTACCATTCAAGTCATATAAAAGAATCCAAATTTTAAAAGCATTACGAAGCAAGAAGCAAAAAAATCCCCAAGCTATTTCGGGTATTTGAAAATAAAGGACCAGGGAATTTAAACTATCCAAAAATTTTATGCTTGTTCCATGGTTGTTCATCTTGTAGGGAGTTTTATGCAAAATTCCACGAATACAAGGTATAAGGTCAAGTGATAAGTCCAAAATTATTCAAGACTTCCAAGCCACGAATTCAAGGAATTGTAAAGAGAATCATTTGTTTACACATGAATTTTTCAGGGGTGATACAGAATTCCACCTTTTGATTTACAATAACAGTGTTCCTAAACTTAATCAAGGAAAAGTGACTTTTGGAAGAGAATCTGATTTTGAAATATAATAATGTTAATATTTAGCAAATACACTTGGATAATGACAAATCATGTGGACAACTAGTGGAAATTTTGAGAACCCAAAGTAATTGATGGGGAGTCGTCTCGATATGAAAATGCCAGTAATATGGAGTTTGCATATGATGTTGTTAAACTATGTCCTACTCTTCCTTTTGATACTGCCAGACAGCTCCTCGAAACCGAAGAGAATGCTGGGATTTACTACGGTTAGGCAAAGTCAATACACATAAGAACTTCTGATATTGATTAACATTAGTGCCTCCTGGAAAAAGGTAAACGTTTGGTTCATGGTTGCAAACATCGACATTGAAAGTGAGCAACAGACGCAAATGAGTCACGAGCATACAACAAACAAAAAGAAATGATGCAAATATTGTTGTTCCATTTTTAACTAGATTGATGAAACATTGATTCCATGATTAAGGCATGTGAGTACATAATTTTTAGCCATCAACAAAATTCCAAGGATAAGGAGACGCGTTCAAAACAAGAATCATCATTAACGATTACAATTTTCAAAACAGATATCCAACACAATCCCACACTCACAACAAGTTTTGATTTCCAAAGAAACAACATCAAAATGGAAAATTTTATTTACATATTCATGACATGAATCACAAGTTTAAAAGGAGGAGAAACACAATTTCTTCATTCTAAATCAAGTACCAGCAAAATGATAAACGCTCATTTAATTGGTTTTCATAATTTTAAGCATATAAAGGGAGACTGGAAAAATATCAAGAGGAAGAAAAGAGGGTCATAGAGGATATACTCAAAAAGAGGAGAAAGACAAAGTAGAGAGGTAGTACCTCATCGTGAATCATTCTCAATTGACCTTCTTGAATAATCTTAAAATCACCTCCTTGAATCAATTTCAAACAAAATGCAACCCAAAACTCAAATCTCGTATTCAACCATACATCATGCTCAAAATAACTACACACGAGCGACCCATCTCGAGGCTTCCTCTAAGAACACAAATAACATCAAGACGGAAGAAGTATGTAAGAGGATGCGATGATGAATGCTGGACTTATACGTGTGATGTTGGTGATGGCGAGTCGTTTTGTTCCGCTTCCGACCTCAGTTTTTTTTTCATTTTTATTTTGGTTTTTTTAAGAACGAAGAAATTGTTAATCTCGTGGATGTGGTGTTAAGATACTTTAGGTTTTCATCTTATTTTGAACCATTGGGCTTTTTGACCCACCCTGTTGTTTTCCAAGTGTTGCACCCCAAAATTTGCTCAACCTTTTCTTGCTTGATTTATGTTTCATTGCATTTGCATAGTTACATCATTCACATAGTTCTAATAATTTGCATATCATAGCATATCACTCATCCAACAGGGGGTCAAGTATGATTCTTATCAGAAGAAGCCTAGCAAGAAGTCTTATCCAAGTATGAGAAGTCATCCAGGCCATCAAGAAATGATTTGAAGCCTTGAGAAGTTTGAGTGCCTACATGAGGGTTTTGCTCCTATCTTGAGGAATGTTGAGAATCATCAGTGGGATGAGAAGCATGGAATGTGGATGTAAGGTGTGTATGGATCTCATGGGATGTCTAGAGGGCCTTATTGAAGCTGAGGCAAGTCATTGATTCAAGTATGAGAGCCACAGTTCAGGTGCAGTCAACTAGGGTTTCATCTGGGTCAACCCTAATTCAATTGAGTAATTGGAGAGCATCAAGGCCTACCTTGAGGTCAAGGGATTCATGGATTGTTATGTTGGTACATGTGTGGTGTTGTGCCAAGGTTAAGCAAAGAAAGATCAAGAATGTGGGAAGTTGCTAAATTAGGGTTTCAGTGTAAAATCCCATGTTTAGTGCCTAACTTCAAAGCCACATAAGTCAAAATAAAAGTTTAAAATGGATCTTTGGCCAACATGAAACTTTTATAGCTTCTCAATACCTTTAATTTGAGTACTAGAAGTCTTCAAGAAGATTTGTAGAACTCAAGTTATGGTCTTTGCAAATTACAGGTCACCAGAGGACACTGAAATTTATCTATGAAAGTCACTTGACTTCCAAGCAACTTTTGCCCTTCAAGGAGTTTTCAAATGGATTCTTGGCCAACATAAGAGTTGTATATCTTGATCTTAGCTTTCGATAGAGTACTAGAAGCCCTCAAGGGGATTTGTAGAACTCAAGTTATGATCTTGGCAATCCAGGGGTATCTTGGGTATTGGTGATTATAGGTCATTCTCAAGCATGGGTCCAAATCTCCAACTTAGAGGCCTCAAATGGAAAATTGTTCAACTAGAAAGTTGCTCAAAATAGGGTTTTAACCTTGACCATGCATCAAGGAAGGTTTGAATTGGCTCATATTAGAAGTTGGTTTGAAATGGCTTTTTAATGAAGAAATTAAAGTCATTTAAAAGGCAAAATTGTGATTTCTTGACTTCATGGCCAAACCAAGCAATGTTACATACCAATTTGATCAGAAAACATGTTTTGGAAAGGATGGCAATATCACATTTTGGATTTGAGGTCATTTGCACATGGTTTCATTTTGTTACTTAAGATGGAAGTAACATAACCATCACACTCCATAAGGTCAAAAACAAGGAGAATGCACATCCAATTCAGTTCTAAATAGCACAAGGTGAGAGTTTCAGGTGGGATTGCAAGCTGAAACAGAGCAAGGCATGATTTGGGCATAGGAGATTTTGAAGGAAAATGAGAAATTGAATTTCTCATTGTGGTTGTTACAGAACTTTCTAGAGGGTTCTATTAGCTTCTATATAAGCATTGCATTGGGTTCAGATAGTTTTTTGGCAAGGATCGAGCAAGGAATCATAGAGAGCAACTGAATTTTCTCTACTCCAACTCTGAATCGGTTTTGGATTTGCAAGCCCATTCAAGCCAAATTAAAGGTTGAAGAAGCTTCATTGTGCATCACTGATCGTGTCTGAAGAGTCTTGAAGCTTGAATTGAGCATTTGCTACTTCTGTCGATCCAATTTTTCTAGGTATGTAAACCTTCAAATTCCTCACGATCTAAGAAGAATTGAGTAGAATCTTGCATGTGGTTAGGGCCTAGAGTGCATAAGGATCGTTTCTGGATAGGTTTGGGAGCAATTAGAGACCAAATTAGGGTGATGCCATTTTCTGTTGAAGCTTGTATCTCCTTGTTCTTGAAGTTTTAATGGTGTTTGAATGTTGAGAATTGATAAGGGAAGAATGTAGTTCATGCTAGGGCTTTTAATTTTAAGAATTGAGTTGATCAAGATTGGATGAATTTTCTGCAACTTCCATCGGGTTTTGAGTTTAGGTGAGAATCAATGGAAATGGAAGTCATATTCGTGACCAGGGTGTAATTTGGAGTGGATTAGGGTATCTAGTTGCAAGGATTGATGAGGTTTTGGAGTTGCCTCGCCGGAGAAGACGGTGGCGCAAAACTCGGGCCACCGTCTGAACTTTCCTTCCCAGGTTTGAATATTTTTGGGACGATGACTCCCAACCCTAGGATCTTCGTTTGACCATTGACTGAAGCTTGATCCAATGGCCACGAGTGAATGGAATTTCTGAAGAGAATTGAGAGGGAGACCAAAACTCTCCGTTTCATTTAAAAATTGTTGGATGGGCTTAGGGAACCCTTGCTGACCACATCTCCATCCAGGCCCAATTGGAAATTACAACGTGAATTAGTTGCTATTTGACACAGGATTTTTTCCATTTTCCCTTTTATTTTCTGAGTGGTTTTAATTTTGGTTTGGGCTTATGTCATGCGCGTTATTGACACCCCCTCTTGGGCCCAGGTTTGGATTTCAACTGGTTTTAATTGCTATCTGACACGCCACTTTATTCGTTTTCTTTATTTTCTTTTAATTTCATATTTTTCACATAGTTTAGAAATAAATCCATAATAAATAGGAAATTTAATCTTTTTAATCCAATTTTTTTCCTTGATTCCTTAAAATGTGTATATTTTAATAGGATTAAAAAAATTTTGATTCATGCATTTTATATTTTAGTTGCATTTTTGTATTTTTAATGGCTTTTTATTTTGATATGTTTGGTATGCCATTTTGCTGATTTTATTGTGAATGATTGGTGATGAATTTTGAGTTGATTCCTCTTGGGCTAGGTAGCTTAGTATGCATGTACCCATAGTAATTTTCTCATATTTTTGTGAGATAATTTTAGGCTATTTTGATCATTGAACATTAGGTGGTTTAGAATTAGGGTTTTAAGTTGATACCTTTAGGTTTAGGGCATAGTTTTAGGTCCAAATGAATGGTTAACCCCCTGTTTTTTGTATGAGATATTCATAAGAGGTTTAGGAACCCTTAGTCATTTTTGTAGGATTTTATAATCTCTTTTGGTATTTTAATTAGAATTAGTTTTAAGACTAACTTCTAGGTGTTTCTGATGCACTAATCTGGCTAGTTTGATTCAATAGTTCCCCTTAGATTAGGGTGGTGTTGCTTTTGAGCTTGGATGATCATGAATACCAATTGAAGATGCTTTGGAGAGATTGAATGAGCTTGGAGTTAAAGATTTCTCATCTTGTGGAGTGCTTGTTAGGAGCTTAGGGAAACTAGGGTTTTAGGAAGAGCATTAGACTAGTTTTGCTTGTTTCTTCCAACATGGAGTATATTGTTCATCTCCATTCAATCCAATGAAATAAAGTCCTTTTAAAGAAGTCACATCTCTCCTTTGGAGGGATGAGTGGCATGCTTTAACAGTAGAACTTTGAGGATGCGTTCCTATTACAGTGTTAAAATCTTAATGACTTCCCTTGGTTGTCATGGAGTTTCTTAGCACTTCAACTTGATCTTGGTGATTGATTCTCCCTTGGAGGTTGCTTGTTGAAGCTTGTTGCAGATGAAGTTTATGCTTGTTGAAGCTGATTACTTGTTGAAGCTAGTGTTTTGCTGCTTACTGAAGGTGAAGTTAGGAGCTTGTTGAAGTTGTTTACTGGTTGAAGTTTACTTGTTAAAGCTTGGTGCTTGTTGAAGCTTGGAGTTTATTGAAGCTTGAAGATAGGAGCCATTCATGGGAATGAAGGTTGTTGCTGTCAACTTTTTGCTTTTCAATCAACTGTTGCTGTCAGAGCTGTTGCTTGTGCTGTTTGCTGTAGGAGTTTGGTGCTGCTGCGTGGGCTGCCTCCTCTGCTTTGGTTTTTTGTTTTCTGTATTGTTTGTTGGCTTGTGCTGCTTGCCCCTAGGTTTGAAGTGAATGTTGATTCACTTTGCCTGTTGTTTTCCCAAGTTCGAGGTTGAGCGAGACTCCCTTGCCTCGCTTGTATTGTTGCATTGCATGCATTTTACTGTATTTACTTGCTTTCTTTTCTGTTTATCCCCTAGGATCTCTGATTTCTTCTGTGCAAGAGGGAATTATGACAGACATTAGGATTCTTATCCATGCATGACAACATTAGATTAGTTTTTATTCCCTTTTCAACCCTAGGCTTTTTAGAGCTTCTTTCTCTTCTTATCTCAAAACAACTCAAAAGTACAGTAATAAGGTTAATCGATGTCGTACGTCACGAGCCTTAAGCTATTTGAGAAAGGGTTGCTAGGGAGCTTCTTTCTAGTAGTCTGGCTGCTTAGTGTGGCACCCTTTGGGTGACATGCGACGTAGTCACTCTCAAATCATAGTCTCTAGTACGTCAGAGATTGCAAACAAACTAAAAAACACTTCTTTGGTAAAAGATTCAAAACAAACATCAAAGTGTCATTTTTGTTTGCTTGGACTCTTAATCAAGAAAAACCCTTTCATAAGGTAATAAAAAACCAGTCAGACAAGCTTGTGTCTTCCGTAGCCCGAACTACGTTTGCTCTGATCTTTCATGCCGTATGAAAGTACGTAGGCATAGGATGTGATATCCTAGCGAG
Source organism: Lathyrus sativus (assembly GCA_963859935.3). Taxonomy (NCBI): domain Eukaryota; kingdom Viridiplantae; phylum Streptophyta; class Magnoliopsida; order Fabales; family Fabaceae; genus Lathyrus; species Lathyrus sativus. The sequence continues at coordinate 371,768,742 of OZ012736.1, read as the reverse complement.
CAACCTCCCTCTCCTTAACCCGTAGTTAGGCGAACTACGTTGACTCTGATTTCTCGTTCCAGACGGGAATATGTAGGCATAAAGTGTGATACTTTGCCGAGTCATTTTATTTTCTTTTCAACCCAGACCTGTAGAGTAGATAGAATAACAATCCGTACTAGAAAACAAGCATGGATCCCGTCGAGTACGGAGGACGTGAGGGGTGCTAATACCTTCCCCTTGCGTAATCGACTCCCGAATCCAGAAATTTGGTTGCGATGACCATTCCTTTCCCGTTTTGCATTAGGTTTACTCTGAGCGTTTCCTTTCCCTCCGTTGAGATAAATAACGCACGGTGGCGACTCTTCTGTCATAGCCGGCGCCGATTTTCGCAGTAGCGACAGCTAGCGACTCTGCTGGGGACTCCAACGGTTCCCTACGCGAGTCAGTCCTAGTGCTTGTTTTCCCGTTGTGGGTTTTGTATGGATTTACTTTTCTGTATTTACTTTCAGCATTATATTATTGTTGTTATGCTGGGAGGGGGTAATCTGCTGAGAGATAAGTCGGACCTGGGCTTGAGTGCACCTAGAATTTGTTGTGGAAAGTAGTGGGCGCGTGCATGCTTTGCATGTACTAGTGTCCCACAAAATCCACGCTCAGACGAGGTTCTTGTGGTTGACTTCTTTTTCAACCCTTTGGGTTGAGGGGGTTGTTGGTTAGTTGGATTGTCGACTCTGGGGACCGATCAATTGGAAGTTGGCTAAGTGAGGCCTCTTCAGGACCTGATGATGCCACACCTTCTGGGTATCGTATCATTAGTCTTGAAAGTCTGTGACGCCGACGACCGCATAGGATGTCGTACCTTGTGTCAGTTGATAGGACACCTACCTGTGAGAGGGATTAGGGCATGTAGGAAACTTGACCTCCAAACTACCGGTTTTCTTGATATTAGATCAGTATGTGTGGTTACTTGGGGTTCTTCATCAGGACAGTGTTATGGGTCTGTTGAGACCAGGTTGGAGCTTTGTTATAGGTTTGTTGAGACCAGGTTAGGGCTTTGTTATAGGTCTGTTGAGACCAGGTTGGAGCATTATTATGGGTCTGTTGAGACCAGGTTTGAGCAGTATTACGGGTCTGTTGAGACAGATACTGTGGATGGATCTCTTCAGCAATATATCACTTGATCCCTGTTGCATGTTTGCATATTGCATTGTTGCATACTCATTTTACATATCATTAACGTGTGTCTGTGTTGCAGGTGCATTTCATACCCTCTTATTCTAGTGCCCGGATTTCTGTCTCCTGCCATTATGGATACTTTGAAGAAGACTGTGGCTTACAAGTTGCCTACTCTAGATGTTATTTCTTTGCTTGGGTTGATGTCTTTAGCTGATGATGATGTGAAGAGAAGCTTCAGGAAGAGTTATGGGAAACTGCTTAGGTTGGTTTGCAAACCATCCACGTATGAGCTGAACGGATTGTACGCGCTTATACAGTTTTATGATCCCCCACTGAGGTGTTTTACGTTCCCTGACTTCATTCTAGCTCCGACCATGGAAGAATATGCTGAGGTCTTGGAGTTAGCCATTCAGAACAGGGTACCCTTCATTCATATGGGTGCTGAGCCCAAGCTGGAGGATTTGGTTGTTGCTTTGCATTTAGATTCCTCAGAGTTGCTGTTAACCTCGTGGAATGGAGTTTCTGGTTTTTCTCTCAAGTTCTTGGTTGGGAAAGCACAAGAGTATGCCAAGAGTGGCTGTTGGATTGTGTTTAATGCTATTCTTGCCTTGTGTATATATGGCATTGTACTTTTCCCTAATGATCGCGACTTTCTATGTCTAATACAACGTAACTGCAAGTGCACAGTCTATCGCGTAGTAATAAAAGATATCGATCCCACAGGGACACGTAATCAAACTAGTGTTCTCGGGAGTTACTATGTTTAGCTAGGTAGATAATGTTTAAGGAAATAATTTCTGTCACTAAAGGGAACTAAAGACGTTACTTGAATTATAATTACGTGAATCGGTATGCAGTAATTATGTTCTTCGGGGATTTGACAAGTTACCGGTATATGAAATATTTTTTTCAGAATTTATTTAAGCAGAAAATAGTGATCTGAAGACTTTCGTCTCACGATGGTTGTTGACGCTAGTCATAATTCTAAGGGCCAAATGTACGCTTTCGCTGTCCCATTCGGGGTTAAAACTATTTTTTGGAAATCTCTAAGTTCTAATTCATTTTAAAGTGCTTTCGCTGTTATTAAAACAAATGCCTAGTGTTTACTATCTGGTCTTACCGCAGTTGTCGCTTGTTGGTTCGTACCTTAATTAATTTCCCACTGTCGTGGCAAAACTACTTTTAAATAAGTTCTCGCTTTTGCGACGAACGTTTATTCAGTAAATAAATTTAAACACTCAGACCATAAACAACTTTTGAAAAAGAGAGTTTTCAACCGGTTATTATCAAATCCCGTCTGAATTATTATTACATATCGATTACTCTGATTTAGCTAGACATGGATTTGGAAAAGGTAAAACATAAATAAAAACAGAAACTTAGAACATTCATATTACTGATAATAAAAGTTACAATTAACAAAATAATGAAAAACCTGTAACGTATCCAATTGGCTTTTGGCCAAATCCCAACGATGTCGGCAGGATTATGTCTTCAAACCAATAGAGCGCACAAACGAATATTGTCGAAATGGAATACAGGAATAAGGAAAGGAAACAAAAAAATAGAAAGAAATAAAACTGAACTTTTGCTCTGGAAATAAATTGGGCAGCACTTCGTTTTTTGAATGCGGCTCTCCTTCTCAGCTCCCCTCCTTCCCCTTTTATAGAAATAGAATTCTAACGGTTGTAATTTGAAGAAGGTGGACTTGGAGGCAGAAATATCAGGGAGTAGTGGTCCATTATTTGGGACTTGGAACTGCATTTTGCACGTTCATTTGAAGTTGTGCGTTTTTGCCTGCATGACGGTCGTCACCCGTGTGACGGTCGTCATGGAGGTGTGACGGTCGTCACAACAGCAAAATATGCATTCTGCGTTTTTCATGTTGTTTTCATCCGGTTTTCGTCCATATTTCATCTGTAATTGCTCCTTTTCTTCACATTGCTTTGTTTAGACATGATTATCAAATACCTGCAAAATATCAGACAAATAACATGGAAAGAACCCGAAATCGGATCGAAAACAGTCAAACATCAGTTGAATTATGCATCAATATATATATATATATGATTTCGTGTTATCAAACTCCCCTAAGCTTGAATCTTTGCTTGTCCTCAAGTAAAACAGGAAAAAGTCGGCAAGCACGAGGAAACTTCCTCATTCACAAAGTTGGGAAAAACTGGGATTCTTAGTAGGAAAAAAACGAGTACGGTGACGACACTGGACTACAAGTCTTCGGAGGTCTCCTTCTTATGCAAATCGGTCCCAGTCATGCTACTGTAGCTTGGTGTCAAGGTTCTCGCGTCAAGTTCACCCTGTTTGTTCTAGCGCAATCACATTAAGCCCGTTGTCCATACACTTTCATGGCAAGTCGACCTGTTAGTGAATGTGATCTCCTTTCTGTTTTGATCTTTTTCATTGCTCATAAGCTTATACCATTGATTTTTCAATGAGTTTTCGTACCGTTGGGCTAAATGCTCGGGTGAGGAGCACCTAACTTAGAGGGAACGCGTCTTTATATTTGGGCTAAATGGCTTCCTTTTCATGATTTTTCATCTTTTTGGATATCATACACTTATTTGCATTGGTCGCTCGCTTAGAAGTGTTTTAGGATGGTGCTGACTGCTAGTATAAACTACTTGAGGCTGAGTTTGTGTAGACACTTGAAACTTTGGTACACGTAGGTAGTGAAACCGACTCGCATAAACCGGAGGTCTAAGGTGTCAGGACGGTACTGGTTTTGTTAGAATTTTCGTCTCCTCGGAGTTTCAAAACTTGGTTTGAACTTGGGCGCATTCTCGTGGTGCTTTTGCTTTTGAGGAACAAACGAAATTTTTTTTGTTTATGTCGAATAAAGCGGGGATGTTTGCGTAACGGAAGAAGATATATAAAAGAGCTTTTATTTGCTAAAACGTGAAAATGTTCGAATTGAAATTACGGAATTAAAAGTACAAGGGAATGGGAAATAAACGCTCCGCTCCCACACTACCTCAATCAGTGTCCCCACTGATTTGAAAGAATGCGAGAGGGAAATACAAGGGAAATGAAAATACAAAGAAACTGAAAATATAGTAAACAAATAAGGAAAGAAATAACTAATCACGGCCTCTGCCTCGGTCACCTCCTCTCTCGCGTCCTCTGGCTCTGACTTGGTCGCGACGGGCCTCAAGGTCCAGTGCTCCGGTGTGATAGACATAGTCGCGGAGTCCTTCGAACTTCAAGGTCAGGTTCGCCAAGTTCTCAGTAATGGTTTCCTGGCCGGTTTAGAGTTGTTGCATTTGGGTCCGATGCCAAGCTTCGAACTGCTCTGCTCGCTGATTCTGCTACTGCATCATAGCGAGTATCTGGGCCTGCAGGTCGAGGGATCGGCGGAGGTCTTCTTTAGAGTAGTCGGGCTCTGGACGATGGCGGCGGCGGCGGTAGGATGTGCCCTCAGAAGGAAGTGGTTATGATGCCTCTGGTTGCTCAGTTCTGTCCAACTCGTCTTGCATTTCGTCACCAGAATCTTGGGTGTGGGCCTGAGTTGGAGCAGCGGCAACAGCAGGGGCAGTAAGGTCAAAGAGCCAGTTGGCACGATCCTGTGGGTGCATCCGGGTGCGTGATGGTAGGATGATACTTCTGACGGTTTTGCCATGCACGACCGGGTGGTACTTGCCATCGGCCCTGGAACGGATGAGGTGAGAAGCTCTGCAGTGGTCGGTGTCGAGGAACACCGAGGGAATGGCATGGAGATGCTGGAGGCGGTCACCGAGGTTCAGCCCGAGTGCAATGGAAGTAACAATCCCGCCAAAGTAAAATGGCTTAGAGCCACGGTTACAGATGGCCTGAACATGGGCCAGAAGGAACGGAGCGGCGTTGATGGGCTCGTTGTTGAAGACACAGCAGAGAAAGAAGAGATCTTTCGAGTTCACCTTATGGTTGCTATCCCGGGCGAAGATGGTGTTGCTCAGTGCTCGGTGGAAATACCGGATGGTTGGGTTGTGGATGTGCGTTGCATGCAGAGAATCCCAGCCATCGGCATTGATTCCGGTTAACTGGTACCAGAGCGCGAAGGCTTCGTGCTGAAACTGTTCGGTGAGGCGGCGGTGAGCATTGTCGCTGCGAGGGAATTGTAAGATGGCGGCAATCTGGTTCTGGTTCAGTTGATAGTTCGTGCCGAACATACGGAAGCATGCGGCACCGGAGTGTTGGCTGAGGTCGCCGCTGGAAGTGAAGTAGGTGAACGAACTGAGGAACTCGAGGGTGAGTTGTTCGTACGTCGGCTGCGGATTTGTGCAGAGGTTCCAGATGCCGGCTCTTTGGAGCATCCAAGTGACGTCGTCAAGGAGGACGAGCTCCGTGAGGGATGGGATATGCGGATAGTGGGTCGGCTGTAGCGACCGTTGATGGAAGGCGATATAGTTGGCTCGCTGTTTGTCTCCGGAGTCGCTGTCGCTGAACACGATGTTGCTGAGGTCTGGGGTTTCGTTGTTTCTCGCCATTGTTGGAGGATGCTGAGGAAATGTGGAGTGAGAAATGTTACAGAAGTGGATTAGGAAGTTGAAATGGGAGTTGGAATATATGGGGCAAGGTGGGAAAACGAAAATTGGAAGTGGGGTTTGAGTTTGTGATGATTGGGAGTTGAAAGGATATGAGTGGGAGAGAAAATGCAACCCCTGTTATATCAGATAACAGTTTTGGGCTCGTGACGGTCGTCACGTATCTGTGACGGTCGTCACCCGTGTGACGAGCGTCAGGCTTCTGTGACAGTCGTCACACCAGCAAAATCTGCAGAACGCAGAATTTTGCTATGGGGGTGTTCTTGCAATGGTTTTGAGGCCTAGGATTGATATGGCAATGCTTTATATCGGTTAAGAAACATAGGATAACGTAAAAACAGAATCAATGAGCAAAGAATAAAATTGAAATAGTATGTAATTAAAATGATTGTTTGGAATGTAATACATAAGGTAAATTAAACAATGTAAAAATCTAAATAATTGAGAACGTACGGAAAACAGAAAAAACTAAACTAAACTAAACTAAATCTAATAAATCAATCTTTTCGTGCCTTCAATTCATCAAACTTCTGGGCGTAGTAGTCGAGCTGGTCACAGACTAAGTCCATGAAGACTACGAGTTCACTGTGTATGCTTGTGATGTCGTCTTTTACGGCGGTCAGAGCTGCGTCAACGTTGTCTAATCGGTGCAGGACAATATCCATTTTGTCGGTGGTTTCCTCAGGAATGGGCTCAGGATAGGTGTTGTAATGCGGATGGGTCGTAGGGTCTACCTCAGCTTCTGATACAACATCCTCATAGTACATATAATCATGTGCTTCAGAGATGTGATCACTGTCGTACATGTAATTTTGTGGTGTTGATTGAGGTGATGGAGGTCCCATAGGCTCATCCAATTCATAAACCCAGTTGTCCTTGTTGTGGATACTTGTCATCTGATGATTTGGCAATGTGAATAGCTGGACAGGTTTGTCATTGACGAGGTACTCGTAAGGTCCAGGTCCCATAGTTCTTAAAATGCGCCTGTTAAAGCAGAACTGGATATTCATGGGTCGAATGGTGCCAAAGCTAGTGCTTGCATTTAGGTGGAATCTAAGGCGAAACTCGTGGGCAATCATTGTCATAAGGCCTCCTATTAGAATAGGTGATTGTGGGTCCTGAGTGAGGCGTCGGAAGGATCTCATCATAAAAGGTACTGCATTCACAGTACGGCCCTGAGAAGCACAAAACATGATAAATAACTCTTCTTTAGATACTGTAGTAATATTTTCTTCTTTTCCGAAAAGGGTGTGAGCTAGTATCTTATGAAAGTATCTGAAAGCTGGGTTATGAATCTCATCATTATACATGCTGTTTGGGTCAGGGTGATAGTCGCCTGTGATTCTACCCCAGAACTGGTTGAGTTCAAAGTCAAGATCGTCATCTTCGGCACTGATGAACACATGTGGTCCGCTAGGAAATCCTATGAGGTTAGCTAATGACATCCGGCTATGGGTTTGGTCCATTCCAAACATCCTAAAGGTGATCAGCTCTGTGTTGGTTCCAAAACCATAGTTGGGTAAGTACCTGAAGGAACTAAGGAATTCGTAGGTGAGGTCCTTATAGGTAGCAAAACGGGTTTTCAAAGAAGTGTTCTCCCAACCTAATTGATTGAACAGGTATTGGATGCTATCAGTAATTCCTAGTTTCTCCATGGTAGACTTATCATAATACAGTGTTAAGGCTATTTCTCTTTCAGTTAATGCTTCAAATCTTGCCTTTTGAGCTAATCCTCGAAAATGAACCTTTGTGAAGTCGTACGCGGCCATACTCGCAGGTAAGTCAGAGAAAAACAGGAGGAAGGTTTGAAGACTTTTAAAATCCTGAAAAGTTTAAAACAGAAATTTGAAGTCAGGATTTTTAAAAACAGAAAGGCGGTAAAAACAAAAAATAAAAGAGAAAAATAAAATAAAATATGAAAATAAAAGAAAGTAAAAATAGTAGCAATTTTAAGTTTAGAATTTTTGTTAAAGTTTCAAAGTAGAATTTTAGATAAAAATGAGAATGAAATACAGTAACGAGGGAAATGCGGGAAAATTGGGTTGCCTCCCAGTAAGCGCTGTTTTTAACGTCTAAAGCCTGACGATAGCTTGGTGACAAGCTATTCGGGTGTTTGAGCTGGAGGCTCAAGCAATGCTATACTGCAGACTTGAGGGTTGTTTTCGTTCTTATTATAATGTTTCAGACGTTGCCCGTTTACGATAAACGGTGCATTCGTCTTATCGGTAATTTCAACAGCTCCACTCTGAAGTACTTTAGTCACTTCAAAAGGTCCAGACCACCTAGATTTTAGTTTACCTGGGAAGAGTTTTAATCTTGGATTAAATAGCAGTACGATGTCTCCCACACTGAATTGTTTCTTGACTGAACGTTTATCATGCCACTTTTTAGTTCGTTCTTTGTACATACGGGCATTTTCGTAAGCGTCCAATCGAAGTTCTTCTAATTCGTGTAAGTTCAAGATTCGTTTTTCTCCTGCCTCGGTGTAGTTGAAATTAAGTGTTTTAATGGCCCAGAAGGCTTTATGCTCTAATTCTACAGGGAGATGACAGGATTTACCGTAAACTAATTTGTAGGGTGTAGTACCTATTGGTGTCTTAAAAGCGGTCCTATAAGCCCATAAAGCTTCGTTTAGCTTTGATGACCAATCCTTCCTTGAGGTAGCGACAGTCTTTTCCAATATCTGCTTTATTTCCCTGTTCGAGACCTCTACTTGGCCGCTAGTTTGCGGATGATAGGGTGTAGCTACTCGGTGTCGGACTCCATATTTAGAAAGAAGCTTATCAAAGATTCGTGATATGAAGTGAGATCCGCCATCACTAATGACGAGTCTGGGTACACCGAATCTAGGAAAGATTGTGTTTTTGAAGAGTTTGATTACTACTCGTGCGTCATTTGTTGGAGCAGCAATGGCTTCTATCCATTTAGACACATAGTCTACAGCGACGAGTATGTAGTTATTACCAAAAGAAGGCGGGAATGGTCCCATGAAATCTATTCCCCATACGTCAAAGATTTCTACCTCTAAGATTCCTTTCTGAGGCATTTCATCGCGTCGTGAGATGTTGCTAGTTCGTTGGCATCGATCACATTTTAGCACAGCGATGTGAACGTCTTTCTAGAGGTTAGGCCAGAATAAGCCGGCTTGGAGAATCTTAGCGCACGTCTTGGATGTACTAGCATGACCACCATATGGTGTTGAATGGCATTGGGAAATGATATTTTCTATTTCTTCCTCTGGGACACAGCGACGATATATGTTGTCAGCCCCTCTCTTGAAGAGTAGAGGTTCGTCCCAATAATAGTGTTTCAGATCGTGGAAGAATTTCTTCTTTTGCTGATAAGTGAGATCCGGTGGAAGCACGCCTGTAGCTAGGTAGTTAACGATGTCAGCATACCAAGGTAATGTGACTTGGGCATAGATGGCTTCTACGGCTTTTTCGAGTTCTGGATCTTCCGAGATTAAGTTAGGCATGTCACTTTCTAATTTGGCTATCAGATGTTCGTACGAGAAATCGTCATTTATCGGTACTGGTTCATGTTTGATGCCTTCTATTCGGGATAAGTGATCTGCAACAACGTTCTCGGTTCCTTTCTTATCTTTGATTTCTAAGTCAAACTCTTTTAATAACAGGATCCATCTCAATAATATTGGTTTGGCATCCTTTTTGCTTATTAGGTACCTAATGGAAGTGCGGTCTGTGTATATGATAATTTTTGCTCCTACTAGGTAAGAACGGAATTTGTCAAGCGCAAATATAACTGCTAGAAGTTCCTTTTCTGTTGTAGCGTAGTTCATTTGGGCAGGATCTAAAGTTCCACTGGCATAGTAGATGGCATGGATTTTCTTGTCCTTCCTTTGTCCTAGAACTGCGCCTACGGCATAATCACTCGCATCGCACATGATTTCGAACGATAGTCGCCAATCGGGTGGTTCTGATTTTAATGTTTCGAATGCTTTTAGACAGTCTTCGTCAAAGACGAACTCAGCATCTTTCATCAACAGGCAGGTTAAAGGTTTTGTGATTTTTGAAAAATCTTTTATAAATCTTCGGTAGAAACCGGCATGTCCTAGAAAACTCCGTATTTCTCGTACGGATTTTGGAGGTTGGAGATCTTTTATAATCTCTATTTTAGCTTTGTCGACCTCAATTCCTTTATTTGATATGACATGTCCTAGAACTATTCCTTGTCGGACCATAAAATGGC